>CM076572.1:12343085-13544957 GCA_034641835.2 Pinus albicaulis | reverse complement strand
CTTAAAGGAAAAACACATATGGTTGAATTCCAGAACTCACCTACATCATTCCTTGCTCTCTACGAAGTCTGAGCAAAAATTTGCAAGTGGTTATGCACGTGGAGGAAAGCCAAACTAAGAAGTAGATTCCTACCAGGACAAGGACTCTACAGATGTCTTCAGCAAAGTACGAGGCCTCCACAAGAGTTCTAATTTGATTTTACTTGAAAAATACACTTATACCTATTTCTTCTCCATGGCAGTTACGTATTTCTCTTATAAGAATAACTTTGGAAACCGAGAGATAGTTAGTCAATTAATGTTTTATTGTTAAGTTGTCCAAGACTGTAATACTCTGTTTTTGAAGCGTTTTCCTTTAATGAAAGAAGAACAACTTTAATACATGATCTAAAGCAATATTGAAGAGATTAGTGTGCTAATCTAGTGGTAGAGGGCCCCTACTGCCCAAGAGGCTCTGTGCATATTGTTTAGATAAGTAATTTTAGCTCTGTTCGTTCCTAATTTAAGCAGTTTTCTGAACTTTATGTTTTATGCTCACTTACATCGAATATTACAGCCAGTCTTGTTCTTATGAATTGTTCCAAAATATCACTAACACTGAATAAGATAGAGTTGTATTATTTCAGAGATTAATTTCATTTTAGTTCAGCTGTAGTATTTCAGAGGTTAATTGCATATTAGTTCGGTTCTGTTTAATGTATTTTAAGTTTTATTAGCTAGTTGTATTCTAGTTCTGTTAAATTAGACTTAAAGGCCTTCATTACTTACAAACTGCTCTTGTTCTTAATCTCTGCTAATACATCATTTTCATAGGAACAAGAATTGGAAATGTCATTTTGAAGTCTTGACTGTTCTACAATTTCTCATAATTTTACAAACTTTCCTTTTTCCAAAATTATTCCAAAATATTCCTAACCCTTGAATGAGGCTTAATAGTGACATTTTGAGTTGCAGAATGGATTAATTTCAGTGTCATAAGTTAATTTAGAGTAGGGTTCCTTACTATGTTGCAGATAATCTTTTCCAAATGTGTTCCAACAAGTTTCTAACTATGGATGAGATTTTCTCTGTGATAATTTTAAGTTGTTGTTTACTTAGAAGAACCTCATTGCATTAAAATTATCCTTTTCTCAAGTTGTTCCAACATACTTCTAGTGAAATGAATTGGACTGAGTTCATGTTATGAGTTATTTTTCTTGTCAAGTTTTGCAATCTATGAATTAGCATTTTCTGTTCTTAGGTGTCATACATAGTTTAGAATAGATTTTGCTCTGTTTTAGTGTGACCAACAACTCCTCTTTGCCAATAACTTAGTTCTTTTCCTCTTAGCATAAAAACACAAAACCAAAAACACTAAACACAACGAAGTAGGAAAGAGATACCTAGGCACATATAGTACACTTCACTTCAACAGTTTACTAGCCCTGGTTGACAATTTATGACATCAATTTAGGAACACTAAGTTGAGTAGACATTTTGGCGTTGTTGTCGGGGAAGTGTAACTAGGTAGCCTTGTTTCTTACCTCCCAAAAACAATGATATGCGTAGAGAAAGAGACTCAAGGGGTAGATTCATAAGAAGCAAAAGCTTGATTCCTAGAACACCACTTGTTCCACCAAGACCAAGAGGCGGCACACCTCCAACTCAAACCCACATCCCATACTTCACTGATCATAGACTTCCAGAAGACTTAAGATCAAATATTCCATTAGAAAGACCTTCCACTTAATTCACTGAACATGTCCTAGAAGAAGACTCAAGGACCCCTGCTAGAGACATAAACGTTTCCACATCCACAGGAGAATCAACCATGGCAGAAGAAGGGGGAGGAGGAGTCTTTAATGGAGAACATACACTATTTGGAGGGGGTAGAGGTAGAGGTAGAGGAGAAGGAGGTAGAGGTGCAGAAGGAGAATGAGGTAGAGGTGAAGAAGGAGGTAGAGGAAGAGGTAGAAGGGAAATGGGAAGCTCTTTTAGGTTTCCTATAGTAGATGAAGAGACCAATGCAACTATGAAAAAAAATTCACCCTCTGTCCTTCAAAACTTTTATGGACTCAAAATTAAAGATCCTGAAACCTTCCTATTTGAATTTGAAGTCCTATGTAGAACCTATTATTACTTATAAGATGCCCAAAAACTTAAACTATTCCCTTCAACATTGAAAGGAGCAGCATTAAAATGGTTTATGAGTTTGATCAACAGTTCTATTAGGACATGGGAACACATGAAACATGCATTTCCAGAGAGGTATTTGGATTACTGTATGCCAGTCAACCATAAGGAGGAAGTGTTTAAAATGCTACAAAAAGAGGATGAAAATCTGGAAGATTTATTGGAGAGGTTCAACTATAACATCAAGAGAGAAAAAATGGAAAACTTAGACCAAGATACTTTGAAAGCTCTCTTGTTGAAGACAATTAGGGATGAATGGCCAGATATCCTTAATATGATGGGAAAAGGGGATATATCTCAGCTCACATTACCTGAAATAGCTGAATTATGTATCAACCTTTCAAGAAGGAAATCTAAAACTGTAAAAGGACCAAGAGACCCTGCTCTTGCAAGGGCAAGTAAGTGTACTTCTGGGACAGTAAGTAGGGCAGAAATAGGACATATGATTGATGAATTCAAATCTGACATTTTAGGAAGTCTTAGTGAGCAAATAGACACCCTTAAGTTACAAAACAAGAAAAAAGCTGAATCTGATGCCTTAGAAATCTTTTGTCCCAAATGTACAAAGAAGCGTGCCTTGAGAGAGTTCCCTTTGGATGCAAAAGTAGTAGAGACTTGTGTAATTTATTCAGAAAAACATGAGACCAAGAGTTGTCCTTCACTTCCTGGTCTTCAAGCATTCTTTCAAGAAGAAACCCCTACAAATTCCACAGAATCTCTTAATTTTGTCTCTAGGAGGCCTTGGCAAGGACCTCAAACACAAGGATTCCATGATCAGCTGTATAATCAACCCCCACCAAATTGGAATTACTGGCAGCAACCTTGGCCCCAATTCCAAAATCAATCTCAAACTTGGGCACAAGAAGCACAAAATCCCTATGGAAGATACTCTTAGTACTATCAATATCCACCATCCTGTCCACCATATCCACATTTCCCTCCTCAACAAAATCCTCAAAATCCACAACATCAAAATCCACCACTTCCATTACCATTTCCTTAGAAAAAAAATCAGTTACCTGCCCAACCCATACCAAACCCCAACAATAAAAATCCTCAGAACACATACATGATAGAAGGCCAACAGTTTCCAACCTATTTGATTACTCCTTTAGACCTTAATGATGTTCAACTTAGGTCTGGAAGAATACTTGAAAAAAGGAAACCTTCTGTAATCATATAAGAACAAAACAACTCTGAGGAAGATTCTCTACGGGTGAATAAAAGTCTTGAAGAAAGCACACCTTTTCAAGACCCAAATATTGAAAAATCAAAACAAAAAGAACCAATAATTCCAACTCCTATATTAGAGCAGCCATCAACATCCACCTCTACACCTCCCTTTCCAGAAAGATTAAAAATTGATAGGGGTGTAGAAAAACAAATTATGGTGCCTAATTATGATTTCCTAGATGAGCTAAGGAATGTTTGTATTAAGATCCCATTATTACAAGCTATCAAGGAAATTCCAATTTTAGCAAAAACAATAAAGGAGTTGAGCATGAAAAAAACAGGAAAAAGAATCAAAGAGACAAAGAAAATTCAACTAGCAGGAAAAATAGCAAATATCATGATGGGTAAGATTGCCATTCCAAAGTATCTAGACCCAGGAAATCCAATTGTTAAAATACACATCAATGGAACTAAAATCCAAAACACACTTATTGATTTAGGAGCAGCAATCAATATCATGAGTAGACAAATCATGGATAAACTAAAACTTCATAATCTTCTTTTTACACCCACATTATTACAATTAGCAGACAGATCTGTGATCAAACCTGATGGGGTAATAGAAGACATTCCAGTGTCCCTAGATTCTTGGGAGTATCCTGTGGATTTTATGATCCTAACTCCTAAGAATAATATAGGAGGGCATCCTATTATTTATGAAGACCTTGGTTAGCTACAGCTGATGCTTTCATTAGCTGTAGATCCGGTGATATGTACATCTCTGATGGTAGTTCAACCAAGAAATTTACCTTGTATCCTCCAGCAAAAACAATTACAGAATTAGATGATACTCAATGGATTGAGGATGAAGAAGACATACAACCTCTCTTCACAATTTCAGAAATTAGTGAAGATAGCCAGATTCTAAATACCTTAGAAAATTTTGAATCCTCTTCGAAATACAAACATGAAAATTTTCAAGAAGAATCCAACATTGAGTTTTTATCATCAAGACAGATGTCTCTTTACTCCATGGATAAATTTGGCAGCTCTACAATTGAGATATTTCCAGGAAAAACTTTAAACATAAACAAGAACCTAGAGAAATCTCAACAAGAAGAGCTATTCAAGATATTACAGAGACATTCTTCTGCATATGCATGGGAGTACACTGATATGAAAGGGATAAGCCCCAAGACTTGCACTCATCACATCTACATAGAGGAAAATTGTAAACCAATCAGACAACCTCAGAGAAGGATGAATTCAAATCTTAGGGAGATTGTTAAAGAAGAATTGCAGAAATTATTGAATGTCAACTTTATCTATCCTATTTCAGATAGTCAGTGGGTTTCTCCTTTGGTAATTGTGCCAAAGAAAAATGGTAAATGGAGGGTATGTATTGACTACTGGGAATTAAACAAAGCTACTCTTAAGGATCATTTTCCATTACCTTTCATAGATCAGGTGTTAGACACATTAGCTGGCAAAAAGTACTTCTCATTTCTAGATGGGTTTAGTGGTTATAATCAAATTCAAGTAGCACTTGGAGATCAAGACAAAACCACATTTACCTGTCCTTGGGGTACCTATGCTTACCGAGTATTGCCATTTGGACTATGCAATGCACCCGCAACATTTCAAAGGGCAGTACTAAGAATCTTTTCAGATCTAATACATGATTGTGTAGAGGTATATATGGATGATTTCACAGTTTATGGAAACACATTTGAAGAAGCCTTAGCAAACTTGGAAAAAGTCTTAAAGAGATGTAAAGAAGCAAATATTTCACTAAGTCATGAGAAGTGTTTTATGATGTTTATTGAAGGAATTGTTTTAGGACATCACATTTCAGGGGATGGGATTAGAGTTGATGAGTCAAAAGTTGAAGTCATCTCTAACTTATCTATTCCAAGTTGTCAAAAATATGTTAGGATTTTTCTCGGATTTACAGGATATTATCAAAGGTTTATAGAAAACTTCACCAAGATAGCATCTCCACTTTTCAAATTACTTACCAAGGACTGTGAATTCAAGTGGAATCTTGATTTCTAGTTAGCCTTTGAGACCCTGAAAACAAAAATCTCTGAAGCACCTATTTTAAGGGGACCTAACTGGAAGTTACCTTTTCATATTTCAACAGATGCCTCAGATACAGCTCTAGGAGCAGTATTGGGACAAAAGGACCCGATTCCTTATGCCATCTACTATACCAGTAAAAATTTGACTCCTTCAGAGTTAAACTATACTGTAACTGAAAAAGAGTTTTTAGCTGTTGTTCATGCCATAAACAAATTTAGACACTATATAACAGGCTATGAAACTTTTGTTCACACAGATCATTCTGCAATTAGATATCTAATGAATAAATCAATTACTAATGGCAGAGTCATAAGATGGTTATTTCTTTTACAAGAATTCAACATTACCATTCTAGATAGGCCTGGAAAACAAAACACAGTAGTTGATTTCCTATCTAGACTCCAAAACATCAAAGACAATACCCCAGTTGAAGATCAATTCCCCGATGAATATCTTTTTGCAATTTCTACTCAAACTCCTTGGTTTGCTGACATTGCTAATTATTTAGTTTCAGGGAAATTTCCTTCAATAATGAATGCAAGAGACAAAAGAAAGATCATTTATGATAGTGCAAAATATTCATGGGTTGCTAATGAGTTATACAAAACAGGTCCAGACTTTATCATTAGGAGATGTGTTCGAGAAGATGAGATGCCTGAGATCCTCAAGGCATGTCATGATGAACCTTGTGGTGGAAACTTTGCTGATAAAAGGACAGCTTATAAGATCCTTCATTTAGGATACTATTGGCCATCCCTTTTTAAGCATGCTAAAGAGTATGTCAAAAGGTGTGACAGTTGCCAAAGGGTAGGGAAACCTTCTCCTTCAGGTGATATGACATTGCAGCCTCAGGTACATATTGAACCTTTTGAGAAATGGGCTTTAGATTTTGTAGGACCTATTAGTCCTCCATCAAGACAAAAGAAATATACATTAGTTTGTATTGTTTATGTTACCAAATGGGTAGATGCCAAGCCATTACTTTCTGCTACTGAAGCATCTGTAGTTGATTTTATTTTTGAGGATATTTTTACTCATTTTGGTGTCCCAAGAGAAATTGTTACAGATCAAGGAGCTCAATTCACATCAAAGTTAATGGAACAAATGTTGGAGAGGTACAAAATTAGACATATAAATTCTACTCCCTATCATCCACAAGAAAATGGTCAAGTGGAATTTACTAATAAAGTCATTGAATGGATCCTAACAAAGACTGTTCATTTACATAGAAGAGATTGGGAAGACAGGCTTCCTGAAGCCTTGTGGGCCTATAGAACTACATGGAGAAGCACAACAGGTCATATTCCTTATGAACTTGTTTATGTAAAACAAGTCTTGTTTCCCATAGAGTTTCAGATTCAAACTTTTAAAATGGTAGTCCAGCTAGGACTTGATCTAACAGAAGCACAAAAGCATAGATTGGAGCAGATTAATGAATTGGATGAGATCAGACAGGATGCAGTCCAGAGAAAAAATATAGTCCAGCAGCAAAGGACTAGATGGCATGATAAGTACATTAAGGAAAAGAAATTCAAAGAAGGTGATTGGGCCCTCTTGTTTGATTCAAAGTTCAAATATTTTCAAGGTAAATTCCAAACACATTGGCTTGGACCATATGAAATTGTGAAATTTTTTGACAATGGAGCAATAAAAATCAGGACAATAGATGAAGATGAGGTCACTTTTCTTGTAAATGGTCATAGATTGAAACTGTATCATAAGCCACTTTCAAGAGAAGAATTTGTCAAGAGATTCCAAGAGAACAGTGATGTGAAGTTAATGAAGAAGAATCCTTCTTCTTCATCAAATTAATTGTATTTTCTGAAATCAGATGCATGAAAATAATAATAATAATAATAGACAACTAATCATTGATTAGCATGTTTATACAGAAAAGATAAAGTGAAAATCAGAATCCTTCTGACACTTTAGCTTTTCAAAATTGTTCTTTTCCTGCAAAGAAACTATCATAAAATCATACGTGCAGGCCCAATTTACATATCACATTCCACTTATGATCCATTTCACTCCATCATATCTCACTTCCTTCATATTTCATTCACTCCATTCATCCATACTTCATTCACTCCATTTCATGGTCCATCTCTTTTTCATTTCAGATTTTTAAAATTGATCTCTTTCTGCAATTGAGTATTACAAATCATAAGTTGTAGAACACTTTTCATATTTCATTCCACTTCACATTTATTATCCATTTCATTCCATCATATTTCACTTCACTCATGTTTCATTCCACCATATTTCATGATCCATTTTATTTCATTTCATACTACATTCCATCCATGTTTCAAATCATTCCATTCCATGTCTCAAAGCTTTTACAGGTATATTCTGCAGCTAGATATTCTGCAGCCAGACATTCTACAGCCAGAAATTCTGTAGCCAGACATTCTGCAGCCAGATATCCTGCAGGCAACTATCCAGCAACCACTTGTTCAGCAGAAAATTGATCCTGCACACCTATTTCAACAATAAAAATCAAAGGGATTATGAAGACTGGAAGATCAATGATTTTCAAAGGAGGACAAAGCATATTAAAACGGAAAAAATCAAAATAAGGGCTAAGGTAAAATTGTGAAATTATTATGATAACAGATTATGAAAGTTATAGTATGGTTAAGTCATATGTATGTTTCATAAAGTTATTTTGATTATTCGTATTAATCAAGCCTATCATAAAATCCTTGGACAAATCCCTTCCATTCTGCCATATCAAATCATCATTTATTAAAAATTAATGGTTAGTACTTGAAGTGACCTATTAGGTCACATCACTAACCCGAAATATTCAGTGATGATTTTGAAATCCTCATGGGATTTCTCCGTGGTATTTTACTCTATGACAGCTCTCAAACTCATTTATTCGTGTGATTTACCCTCATCATATTTCACTCATTCCATATCCACTTCATGTCATTTTTATGTAGCCAATTCCTGTCTGCAGAAACAGATAAGTCATCTTTGGGGTTAAAACAACCCTCTACAACCATTTTTACCTTGAATAGGAGAGCAGTAACGGAGCAGTAAATTGAAGTTGAGGGAAAGAAGCCATGGGACTTATTATAAGGTCCGAACCAGTAGGAACCAAATACCTAGAAGGTTACCCATAGATTAGAGAGATGTTACAGCAGGTTGGATGGCTACATTTTTTGGAGAAGTTCAATGGATTCCATAAAGAGGTCACCAATACATTTGCCCAGTCATTCAACGGGTCAGAAGTTAAAATAGGTGATGTCAAGTTCATTATCACAGAATCCTTCATTGTAGAAGTAGCAGAATTACCAAGGCAAGGAGAACGATGGTTCAAAAACAAGGAATTTCACATTGAAGCATGGAGGCAGATGCTAAAAACACCAGGTATGGATATCTCAGTTTTCAAGAAAGACATTCCTAGTTCAGCCTTAAAGAATAAATGGCGAAATATGTTTCTAATTATGCAAAAGTTTATAACTTGTGAGGGAAGGTTTGGCACCCTATATGTTTATCACATTCGACTTATGATGCATTTCCTAGATGAAGAAATAAATTTACCCTTTTTCTTACTCCATAGCCTAAAGAGGATGGCTTCTAATGTCCAAAAAAGGGTTCAATTCTTAGAAACCACCTTGTATCACCATGGCCTAATTAAAATCCTAATTGAGCATCATTTGAAAAACGTGGGAGATAGTTGGGATGAGTTCCTCTTGAGGAATCATTTTGAAGAACCTAAAGAAACTCCATCTGAAGGAAAACTTGTAAGAAGAAGCAGGAGAGGAAAAATTTCCAAATATGTTGAAATTAAAACTAGTAAATCCATACAAGAAGATAGTGAGGATATTATCTCTGAAAAATTGGTTGAAATCAAGAAACAACTTAAAAAGGAAAAGATAATAAGAAATTATGCTAAGGAGAGAGGTGAGGGACCATCTAAACTAAGAAGAAGCCATAGGCTTAGAGGCATATTGAAGAAAACAGGGGTTAAGCAAACGGGAATCATAGATATTGAAGATGAAGAGACACTAATTGACAGATCTCTTGAGTACCAGTATGAAGAAGATCTTGATAGAGGAACTCCAGAGGTAGACCCAACCCAACAACAAATCTATAATTATGTTGAGTCATTGGAAAAGAGAGCCTTAGAAAACAAAGGAAGAACTCCTAGCCCACAAGAATCTTCAATTGAAGTGCTGAGAAGAGATAAATATGAACTGGAAGTACTTAATTTCCAGTACTTAATAGGCACATAAAAAATGAAAATGAAATTTTAAGGGAACTGTTGAAGCCTAGAAAATCTCTGCTTCAAACATTGGGGAAAACCACCCGGTCGGGACCTTAAGACAGCTCCTTTTCTGTTTGGGATGGTGGCTCCGACTGGATTTAAAGGACCAGTTTCCTTATAACTGAGTGGATTGGATTGGATGGGTGGAAATGGGACTAAATTAACAGAAATAAAACTATCTAATCTAAGCTAAATACTAATAAAGAAATTCTAATACTAACCCGGGTAATTATATGTGAATACAACTTAAGATTGTTTCAATCTAATAATAACCATGAAAATGTATTATTAATCAAATTGAAATATGCAGAAACGAATAAAGATAACTCTGTTTAAGAAATTAAACAGAGTTATATTAGCAATATTGCATTCATCATTGTATACCATTTATATATGCTTATAAAAGATAACATTTCAATTATACTCAGAAATGATATATAAAAGGAAACGTTATGAAGACCAAATATATAAATGATAGCAAATTCTTCAAACGAATACCATATAACAAAGAAAATCAACAGTGAACAGATAGAAATACCTCATTCATCTTGAAGACTGTCAAATGAAATGTGATACTCTGATCCAGTAACTCCGATGTAAAATTAAATTCAAAGGTACAGAAATGCAACACTTCAAAGATAATTTCAGCACAAAAATCACCAGATGTGATCCTTCATAAAATATAATAAAAAATGGAGTACAGAAATGTTAGCTCCAAGTCCAAAAAATATTACAACTTCAGATCCCTCTCTAAATGCATGAGAGGGATTTAAATAAGAAATTACATAACAAAATCCTACTACTACTGCTACAATCTATCAAATTAAAAACTGAAAGGCTATCTTGAATGAAACTGATTCATTGTTTCTCTCTCTCGCTTGATGAAGCCAAGTTGCAAATCTTCAACATATCTTGGAGTTTCGGTGGATGACTCATCTCGGAATGCAGCTGTCCAGCATAGGTGGCATCGGAAAATTCTGGAATTAAACAATCAACAGCATTTGAAAGGAATTTGATAGCCGTTTGTTGATTGTTTGGTTTGATCAAATGAGTCCACATACTGTCCCAGGATATTGTTTAAAGTTTGTCTATTTTTTGACTTTTCTTCTCCATTTCTTCTCTCCATCTGTTTTCAGTTTCTTTCACTTTAGGTAAACTACCAGGAACACAATCTGAAATGAGATTGATTGAGTACAAGCTGTCATTTATAAATTGTGTGATATTATTCATCATACTTCTGGCCCTTGATATTGCTCTCTCAACTTTCATTATTTGATGTTCCCATTCTGTAAACAAGATTTCTTTGTGTCTTTCCTCTATTCTAGGAAGATTGGCTTCTTTTCCTTTTTCTGTGTCTTGCCAATTGAGAAATTCGGAAATCTTTTCATCAGCATCATCTATTTCTTGTCTAAGAGTAATAACATTTTGGATCAAAGATGAAGTAATATCACAAAAATGTTCTGCCTGTGATAGCTTTGCACAAAATTCATTCAATTGTTGAGACAATAGTTTATTAGCCTCAAGGGCTTCTGATTTGAATTCACTTAACTTCGGGAAATCTTTAAACTTATCCAAAGTTGTTTGAAATTCCTTTTCTTGTACCATCTTTGCATTTTTCTCATTTTGTAACAGACTTTGTAACTTGGAAATTTCTTCATTCAGTTGTTGTTTTTTGCTTAAAAGCTTCTCGTCCACTTTCTTCTTTTCTTCAGCAAGTTGTTTTTCCAACTCTTGGACCTGAATGTCTGATTTTGTAGTTGTTGTTGCAATTGGGCAATCTGTTGCTGACTTTCCTTAGTCTGCTCTTCCAGTGAAATTATATAGAGATCTTTCTGAGTCATCATCTGAGAAACTTCTGCAGCTTTATCAATTGTTGCAGCACTATATGCCCCTGCATATTGAGATAACTTAGTGAGATCCTGAGATGGATTCACTTCAGTGTTCTTGTAAACAATATTCATAAACTCTTCCGATGGAGTAGAAAACATGTCCTGTTCTGTCTTTCTTCTTTTTCTTTGCCTTCTAACAACAGCCTTATGTTTGGGGCTGTAAAATACATCTAAAGGAGGGATCTCCTCGACCTTCAATACAATCTGCCCTGTTGGATGTTCAGGAATGATTTCAACATCATGCTCTATTTGTTCTTTATCTTTATCTTGCAATCCCAACTGTTGAGCAAATTGATCATATTGTTTCAATAACTGAGAAGAAACATTAAGATCAGTAGAAACTATAATCTCCTTAGTTGTTTCTTTTCCTTTTTCTGTATCTGTGTTCTGCTCAATGGTTTTGCCATCCGATCCACCTTTTTGATTATGCACATCATCATTGGTACTTGTGCATTTTTCTGTTGTTTGAGCAGTAGACTGCTGACCAGTATTTTGATCGGATTTATCATCAGTATTTCCCTTTTGAGCATCAGGCTTGTCAACAGTGACCACCTTTTGAGTATGTACAGTTGGCTGGTTAACAGCCGATTGTGTAATGACTTTTCCAGTAGATGTTTCTACTGGCGTTTTGCCAGATGTACCTTTTTTCTCTGATCCTTGTGTTGGAATTCTTAGTTGGTCCAGAGGAACTCTTAACAATCTCTGGCTTCTGAATAACAAAAATTTATTCATTTCCTCCTTTTGGAATTTGGACTTGGCTAAATCATAAATTTGAGGAAAATTATCCAAAGAAACAAACAAATCATCAAACGGATCTGGCTCATGCTCAAATCGAGCAATTGAAACTAAAGCAGTAACATTAAAGGCTATTTGTCGTGGATCATATTTTCTTCCAGGAATGGTCGCAAATTTACAACCTTTTATCTTGGCTACTTCCTTTTCAGCATGCTTGAAGTCATTCAAAGTAAACTGACCACAATTAAATGGGAATTGAGGCCACATTCTCTTCTTACTGTTATTTAAAGACCTGGATATTCCTTCAACTGTTAATTGATAGGAAATTTCTTGAGCAAGAAGTTTGTCTGGAACAATAAGAGGAAGAACATGTGGTTCCACAATACTACCAAAAACCCTGATGTATGTAAATTTCTCCTCCCCAAACCAATCTCCTATTGCAGATAAGTCGGCTTTAGCTTTATCAGAGAATCTAGGAGGGAAGCGATTAAAAATGGTTTGGAAAACAGGGATAAGGAAACCATGGCAGATTCTATATACATTATCTTGGAAATGAACCTTCCAAAGCATTTTATGATAAATATGAATTGGGGTAGGGTCTTTGGGAGTCCCTTTCCATCCAAATAAGGGAAACTCGGAATTAAAACAAAGAGCATCAAGAATATAGGCACAAAAGAAAAAGGGAGTGGAATTTCCAGCGGTTTTTTCTTGTCTGTACTCAAGTATCCTATTGGCCATTCTATCAGAAAGAATAACAGCCCAATCCATGATGTCGGAATTGACAATAGCTAGGATTAATGGGACCATTTGTATAGAAAACCTAGTTGAATTATCATTTCCAAATAATCTACACATCATGGCAGCGGCATAGCAATATGGAGGTAAAAGGGAATCTACAGAATACATACCGGACGCTTCATTTCGGTGCTTCTCTGGATTTTTCTTCCAATCTCTGATAGGGTCAGATTGGACTTTGTTATTATCAACAAAGTCTTTGATAAACTCCTTGTTATACACCTTCTGCGGGTCTGGAAGGTGATACATTGCCTTTAGGTCTTCTGCTTTAAACGAGCCAAAAGACACTCCAGATGTTGAAACAAACGTTCTGTCTTGTATCTTCACACTGTCAATAACCCATCGAATTGCATCATAATAAGGCATGATGCTCGCTCTGGCTGCAATTCGATGCAAAAATGAATTTGCAAGTGATTTTTCGGTGATCTCAGAGTCGGAATCTGAGCTATCTTCGTCTGGAACCGATGCCTTTTTCCCTGTGACCTTGGGGTTTTCTCTTTCCAATAGGTTGTAGACTCCTTCCCATGTCATTCTCCCAAGCCCCTGGCATGATGTATCTGTGACTAATCTTAGTTTTGTGGGCTTTTCTTTTGAAACCATAGGAGTCTCAACAAACTTAACTGGAACAACAGTCTTGTTTCTTCTCGCTCTCTTCGACATTTCTGCATTTGCTATTGCCTCCCTTTGTCTGTGAATGAACGGGCTTAGTGTTCTTTGGCTCTGCAAGACAATAAACTCTCAGTCGTGACAAACAAGCAACTCAAACGGGATGATTTACGAACTTATGATTTTCATTTATTTGTTTCGTATACCGCGTAAATGCTCTTTTTGGGTCACACTCACGTATTAAAAACCAGATCATTCACAATATTCATTCGATTTGTTATTGAATGCCTTCGTACAAACAGAGATTTGGCGCTTGTGAAATATTAAAATATTCATTCATTTTGAACTTTTAGTATGTAATAAATGACATTCATCAATCACATCGAAAGTTTTAGAATGGCACATAAACATCACAATACGTTTTTCTCGATTGGCCGATTCCGATTGAAAACTTTTCCGATTTCTAATGGTGGGGTCTACCATATAAAATGAACAAATGTTTGATTTTCTTTTGAAGGCATTTATGTAATAAAGCACATCGGATCGGGGGATTTCAATTGACCGTAAAGAGTTTATTAACGAATATCCCGATTACTCGATTGTGACTGGCCGCATCGCATCGGGAGTTATACACATAAACAATTTAAACTCTTAGCGATTGAAGATTTCCGATCGAACTAATCGCATCGAAGGATTTGAAATAAGTATATGAAACTTCTTTTAAGGGTTTTCTCCGATTCTCCGATTGCGATTGGGCTTTTAAACTTGATTTGTTTTTTATGATAAGGCCTTCTATATTGGATCGGATCGGAAGTTTTGAATGTTGTATTTTGTTAGTAAACAAAAGAAGAGTTTTTTCAAAACAATGAATATTTATTTCTAAGTCTTTTATTTCTATAAAAAGAGAAAGGGACCCTATTTCTAAATGAATTTTATTTCTAAAATTTTTTAAGAAAAAGGGAGGGTTGTTGTATAGTACAACAATTGGCGATTCACTGAAAGAACCAGTTATCTCTGAAAAATAAAATGAATACTATATTTTAAGTAAGTAAATATTTTTAAAGATAATGAAAACTATCCTAGGATAATCAAAAATAAAATCTAACTTATGAAAAAGAATAAAAATTATTAACAATTTCTTTCTAGTTTCTTGAGAATAAAAACATTTTGGGTTATCTTAAGCTTTGATTGGTATTAATAATGAAGTAAGTGGATTTCTCCAAGTTTGGTTTTATAATATACTCTATTGTCATAGGTATTGCCTCTGCTGCCCGCAAACGTTCATAGTCTCGACAGGGTTACCTTTTAACCATTAACTATTCATTGTCCCATTCAACTAAGATTATGACTTTTTAAAAGATAAATTCATAAGACATGTTATCTCATGTTTTTGTCTTTTATTTATTTTTTTATTTCTTTTTAAGAGCCATTGTTCCGGTTTGGTAGCCAGTTGTTAACAATGCCATTCAATAGTTATAATTAAACTGAACAAGCTGGCTCGTGATGAGACCCCTTGTCTTATATTAATAAGCCATTACCCTGTTTTGATATGCAGTATTGGTAATGTCAGTTTTATTATTTCTTATGAATATGGTAAGTCAGCTCATGATGAGACCTCTTATCTCTTAAAAATTTTAACATAATTTCTTAGAATTATATTCTAAAAAATCACAATCTAAATGAATGGGGTGAACTAGTTTTATCCTTAAGAATCAATGGATGACAATTTTCTGAGTTTTTTGAGTACCAAGACTTGAATAATCTTTACTTTTATAGATAACCTTTCTCTGCTTAATAAACTTATAATGATTTACTTTTCCCTCAAGTTTTTTCAAAACGATCATGCAAATAATTGGTATAATCTTTCAAAGTTTAACATCTTATTTAAAACTATTAAAAGAATATAATCATTTCTTTAAAAATTTTCATTTACACAAAATAAATATTTATGATATTCTTCTCAAGAATTTTTCTATCAAGTAAATAGTCAATTAGAGACTTACTAACAACCTTTATTTGCAAAAACAACAATTAAAAAATTTTGCAGAAAGGAATATGTACAGTTTAAGAAGGGGTTACCTCCTTATGAAAAGAATTTCTTCAAGATAAGCCCATTTACAAGAAGAGATTCTCTCTTACCTGTTAGATCTTGGAGCATGAATGTATTTGAGCCTATCTTTTCAATGATCTGAAATGGTCCAAGCCACATTTTCTGAAATTTGATATGCTTACCTTTTTCTTCATGTGCCTTATCCCATTTTAGAACAAGATCACCAATTGACAACATTTTTGAGCCGGTAGAACTTGCATCAAAAGAAGATTTTACAAGCTGCTGATGTTTTTCATGAACAATTTTAGCTTTCTCTCTTTTTTCTTCTAGTTTAAGGATTTGATCATACCTCAATTGAATGGATGATGAAGGATTTTCTTCAATAAATTGCACTAGGGCTAATGATGGAAGAGTTAAATTTGATGGTATCACAGCTTCTTTTCCATAAACTAAATTAAAAGGTGAAGTTCCTATTGAAGCTTTTTCAGTAATACGATCAGCCCATAATGCAAAGATTAAAGATTTATGCCAATTCTTTTGATTTTGATCAATAGTCCTTTTAATAATTTTGATGAGATTTTTGTTGGTGGATTCAGCCAAACCATTACCTTGTGGGTAATAATTTGTTGAATATTTGAGTTTAAAACCTCTTTTAACTGCAAATTCTATTAAACTGTTTCCAGAAAAATAAGATGCATTATCAAAGACAAGAGCTTGAGGTACACCAAACCTGGTTATGATAAATTGATCTATGAAATCAATAATTGCATCAGAATTGGCTACCTTCAAAGGGATTGCCTCTATCCATTTTGTAAAGTAATCGGTTGCAGTAAGAATGTACTTGTGATGTTTGGAAGAATGAGGTACTATCTCGCCAATAATGTCAAGCCCCCATTGTTCAAATGGTTGCTCAATACTTACTGGTTGCAAAGGAAAAGTTGGTTTCCTTTGTCTTCCACTTGCAGTTTGACAGATTCTGCACTTCCTTACATAGTCATGTGTATCTTTAAAAAGGGTAGGCCAATAATAGCCAGCACGAATTATTTTGTGAGCTGTGGTATCACCTCCAAAATGACCTCCTGCTGGTCCATCATGCAACTCCTGCAACACCTTTTCAGCTTCAGTCTTTTCAAGACATCTTAATAAAATTGAATCATAATTTTTTCTAAATAACACATTATCAATGATCTCATACTTAATAGATTTTAATCTTAAAGCACGTTTTTTCTTATAGTTGAGATCAGAAGGAGCATACCCATTTTTCAAGTAATAGATGAGGTCAGCATACTGAGATTCAGAATCCGTAATACTTATCTGATTTACTTGAATATCTTGATTTGAATCTTCATTTTCTGGTATGTTATGAGCTCCTGCTAATAATCTGCAAAAACCTTGTCCTCTAACAATCTTAGCTGGTTTAATATCAACATCATATTCTTGTAAAGTTGTTACCCAGTTAGCTCGTTTTTCTCCTACTTCTCTCTAAATTAATAATTGTCTCACTGCAGAGAATGGGACAATGATTTTTGTATGAGTTTTTAAGAGAAAAGGCCTGAAATGCTTGATTGATTTAAACACGGCAAAGGCTTGTTTTTCAACATCGGAATAATTCAGTTTAGCTCCTTGCAGATTTGAGCTAAAGAAAGAAATTGGTGCTTCAGATTTCTGATCATTGAGTTGTGTTAAAACAGCTGCATAGGATGTCTCTGTGGCTAAGGTATACAAAATAAAATCTTTAGAAAAATCCGGAGTACTTAATGCTGGTGCATTAATGATTGCCTGTTTGATTGCCTCAAAGGCTTCTTTCTCTTTATGCCCCCATTTGAATACTGAATTCTTCTTGATCATATTTTTCATAGGTAAAATAATTAAAGAAAAATCAGGAATGAATCTTTTTACAAAATTGATCTGTCCAAGAAATGATTGCATGGATTTTTTGTTATGAGGTAAAGAGATATCAGAGATTTCTTTTACTCTATCTGGATCAACGTATATACCATCTTTTGACACAAAAAATCCTAAAATTTTTCCTTCATCCAAAGCAAAGAAAGATTTCTTTGGATTTAAGGAAATACCAAACCTTCTACATCTTTCAAATATTTGCTTTAGATCATGCAGATGATTGGTTCTCTTTTTTGAAAATACTGTTATGTCATCAAGGTAAACAACAACTGATTTATTGATCAGACCTTTAAATGCTATGTCCATGGCTCTTTGGAAAGTTGCTCCTGCATTTATTAGACCAAAAAGCATTTTTTGATAAGCATAAGTTCCCCATTTTGTTCTGAAAGTTGTTTTCAATCTGTCATCTGGATGAACTAAGACTTGATTATAGCCTGAAAATCCATCAAGAAAGGACATAAGTTCAGAACCAGCTACCTTTTGAAGTATCTGTTCCATGGTTGGCAATGGGAAATTATCTTTTAAACATGCCTTGTTTAAGTTTCTGAAATCAATACAGATTCTTATATCACCATTTTTCTTCCTTACAGGTACCATATTGGAAACCCAATTGGAGTGCCTGACAGGAAAAATGATTTTGGCTTTTAAAAGTTTATTAAGTTCTGATTTGATTTGATCTTCAAGATTTGGATGAACTTTCCGTAGCTTTTGTTGAACAGGTTTAATATCAGGAAGCATTGGAATTGTGTGTTGAATAATTGAAGTATCATACGTTTTTAAATCATCATAATTCCAAGCGAAAACATTTTTATATTTGTTCAAGAGTTTAATGAAAGCATTCCTTTCTTCTGATGTTAAACTAAGTCCTAAATTAACATTTTGAGGTTTAGAATCAGAACCAAGATTCACTAATTCAAACTTCAAAGTGGAACTTTGAAGCTTGGTATTAGTAACTTTCTTGAATCTGTCCTTAATATCATATAAGTCCTCCAATTTAACAACAGATTTCGGAATGGGATTTTCATTACCTTTTGAAGAAATTTGTAAATCATGATCTTCTTCATCAATAATTTGATCATCATATGATTTCTCTGAAGTCATGAAATTTAAAATATCTTGATCATGATAGAAAACTCTCCAATTTGTGACATTGTCTGGGACAGATGGACGAAAAATTAATTCTACAGAAAACCTATCAGGACTGCAGTCTTCAGCAGGTAAGAGTTTAGATACAACATTAGCTAACAAGTCAGCCGATGTATTTTGATTCCTAAGAATAGGAGAAATATTAAATGCTAAAAAATGAGTGGTGAGATCTTGTACTAGGGTTTGATAGTGTTTAAGATGTCCTGAAAGGCAATGAATAGTATTCCTAACTTGTTTTATGACAATTTCGGAATCACCAAAGACTTTCAAGTATTTAACATCTAACCCTATAGCTTTATAAAGTCCTTGAACCAGGGCTTCATATTCTGCAGTATTGTTAGTACACTCAAATTCTAGCCTACATGACAGCATGGTTTTCTCTCCATCTGGATCGATTAAAATGCATCCTGCTCCAGCTCCATCACTAGACTTTGATCCATCAAAATATAATGACCAAAACAAAGATTTATCTATTGACTTATCTCCAATTACATCAGAAGTATTTACAATTCTGGAAGAATCAGATTGTGAAAAATTTTCTACTTGAGAAACAAAAGTATTAACAGAAAAAGGTGATATGGGTGCTTTGAAGTTTCCAAGAAATGATTCAGCAGAATAACCTCCAAGAATATTGTTGTTGAATGCCACATGTTCATTAGGTTGTTCAAATTCAGTAACAGTATGTCTCATATGTTTTTCTCGTTCAATTTTAATTTGATTTGGTTTCCCTTTGTAGGGAAGCCACATATGAGAATAATCAGTCGAGATATAACCATTGAGTTTCGCAGACCAGTCCCTACTTAAAACTAATCCATAGAATTCAGGAATATCAGCAATCAAAATATCAATTCTTTGGACAATTCTAGGATCGGAAGCTAATCTGATAGTTACTGAATTGATTTCTCCTACAAATTGAACTTTGGATCGATATAATTGAACAATATGTACTGCCGATTTCTGTGGTTTGATATTCAATTTGGCACATACAGAAGTAGGCATTATATTGGAGGAAGCTCCAGAATCAATCAAACAATTGTGCAGATTTTTATTGTACATCTCATAAGTCAAAAGAAAAGGAGGAGTTTGAGAATTTGACCTTTCCCCAATGAGTACAGTATCAGTAGCATCTACTTTATCTGGTGGCCTACCAGTTCCTCTTGCAGCTTTTGCAACTACACCGCTTGGTAAAGGAGTAATTGGTGTAGCATTTAATTCTTTCAATAACAACTTTTGCTGGTGTTTCAATTTGCTGAGTTCATGTAAGGAAATGTTAGCTTTGATCTTTTTCATGTCCTCAACAATGTTGTATTCCATAGGATCTGACACTACTAAAGTCTTTGTTGTCGATGTGGGAGGATTGAAAGAAGATGGTTGATTCTGAGTAGATAACGGAGAAGCTTTCTTTGCAGGGGATTTGTCTTTGATACTTGGAGTTGTGTTTTTTCTTTTTAGGAGTTGTTTGTATAGGTTCTGCTGTAGATTTACTCCTAGTACTTACAGGCATAGCTTCTTGTTCTACCTCATTGTCAGAATTAGGGAGAATAAAATCCCACATTCCATGTAATTCAGCGATTTCTTCATTCTCATCTTCCTCATCTGATATTAAGGATGTATCTTCTTCTTCCTCTTCTTCCTCTGATTCTGCATTAGAGATTGCATTAGGAGGTTTAGATTCAACTTGATTTCTTCTAAAATTTCGGAATGGTTTTTTGGTAGAAGTTTCAGCTACTTGTTTTTTAATTTCAACCATTTCATTTGACATGGTTTTAAGAACTTTTTGTAAACCTTCCATGTCATATGGATCTTTGGCCTTTTTCTTTGAATCATCTTTGAAGCTGACTTTCTTTGATTTTCTTTCCTCAAGAGCGTTTTTCTTTTCCAGAGAAGTAATTCGTTTTTCCACTGCAATAGCTTCTTTCATACTTTCAGCTAATGTAGGCTTTGTAGCTCTGTCTACGAAAATAGCTATGTTTGAGGGTAAGGCAGTTATGTACCATTCTATTCTGACCTGTTCACTGGGCTGTGAATCTGTGTGGATTTTGTTCAAAATTTTGTTGAATCTAGCGTTGAAATATTTAATGGGTTCTCTGGGCTCTATTTTCAAATTTGAGAGGTCATTGAGTAAAGTAGCTATTGATCGGTCATCTCCAAATTTGGTTAAGAAATGATCTGCAAAAATGTCCCAACTTGTTATGGATCCCGAAGGTAATGAGAAGTACCATGATCCTGCTGCTCCTTGAAGAGTATAAGGGAACAGTCTGACTACAACATCTTCATGTGTGACTCCATTCAAATTAACAGCCAACATAAAGTTATTAATATGTTCTTCAGCTTGGATGTTAAGATCAGGAATAAATTTCGGAAGCCATTTTCCAGGATTGTCTGGTAAATCATGTAAAGGTGCAGCCATGTTGACTGCTCCTGGAGTAGCCCATGGTCTAGCCATTATTGGAACGACTATTGAAGGATTAGAAGTAACTGGTGGTGTTTGAATAGAAGTTGCTGGAATAGATGATGTTTGAGATGATTGGAGAGGAGGTACTAGTAAAGACTGAAAAGGTTGTGATGTTGAAGGTGGTGATCCCTGGTGAACAATAATATGTAATGGGGAAGTGGGTGTTTGACTTCGCACTGGAGATGATGAGATGGAAGATGATGGAGAAAAGGTCTCACTATCAGAACCTTCAGTGTTCTTTTTAGCCCTTTTCCTTCGGGGTAAAGGTAACTCAGCTGGTTCAATGCCAAGTTTTTCGCTTTGAAGTCTGGTGAGATGATGAGGTAGGTGGAATTGCGAAGTCTGACTGCTTTGAGATACTTCAGATCTCTGAGGTGATATGAAGAAGCCTTGAAGTTTCTGGATGATTGAATGAACCTCAGGGGACTCCGGACTTAAATGTTCTGAAGTATGGTGTGATTGAGCAACGATAGTTGATTCCTCTTCTTCTCGTTTGGACACTGGTGATTCAGAATGCAAACGGGAGGTCTGAGGTGAGGTGGAGGGTGATTTACTCTGAGAATGGTCTGTAGGTTTTGATTTACTCGCCATTCATAGTTGACAAGGCCCTCCTTCTAGCGCCAAAAATGTTGAAGCCTAGAAAATCTCTGCTTCAAACATTGGGGGAAACCACCCGATCGGGACCTTAAGACAGCTCCTTTTCCGTTTGGGATGGTGGCTCCGACTGGATTTAAAGGACCAGTTTCCTTATAACTGAGTGGATTGGATTGGATGGGTGGAAATGGGACTAAATTAACAGAAATAAAACTATCTAATCTAAGCTAAATACTGATAAAGAAATTCTAATACTAACCCGGGTAATTATATGTGAATACAACTTAAGATTGTTTCAATCTAATAATAACCATGAAAATGTATTATTAATCAAATTGAAATGTGTAGAAACGAATAAAGATAACTCTGTTTAAGAAATTAAACATAGTTATATTAGCAATATTGCATTCATCATTGTATACCATTTACATATGCTTATAAAAGGTAACATTTCAATTATACTCAGAAATGATATATAAAAGGAAACGTTATGAAAAACCAAATATATAAATGATAGCAAATTCTTCAAACGAATACCATATAACAAAGAAAATCAACCGTGAACAGATAGAAATACCTCATTCATCTTGAAGACTGTCAAATGAAATGTGATACTCTGATCTAGTAACTCTGATGTAAAATTAAATCCAAAGGTACAGAAATGTAACACTTCAAAGATAATTTCAGCACAAAAATCACCAGATGTGATCCTTCATAAAATATAATAAGGAATGGAGTACAGAAATGTTAGCTCCAAGTCCAAAAAATATTACAACTTCAGATCCCTCTCTAAATGCATGAGAGGGATTTAAATAAGAAATTACATAACAAAATCCTACTACTACTGCTACAATCTATCAAATTAAAAACTGAAAGGCTATCTTAAATGAAACTGATTCATTGTTTTTCTCTCTCGCTTGATGAAGCCAAGTTGCAAATCTTCAACATATCTTGGAGTTTCGGTGGATGACTCATCTCGGAATGCAGCTGTCCAGCATAGGTGGCATCGGAAAATTCTGGAATTAAACAATCAACAGCACTTGAAAGGAATTTGATAGCCGTTTGTTGATTGTTTGGTTTGATCAAATGAGTCCACATACTGTCCCAGGATATTGTTTGAAGTTTGTCGATTTGTTGACTTTTCTTCTCCATTTCTTCTCTCCATCTGTTTTCAGTTTCTTTCACTTTAGGTAAACTACCAGGAACACAATCTGAAATGAGATTGATTGAGTACAAGCTGTCATTTATAAATTGTGTGATATTATTCATCATACTTCTGGCCCTTGATATTGCTCTCTCAACTTTCATTATTTGATGTTCCCATTCTGTAAACAAGATTTCTTTGTGTCTTTCCTCTATTCTAGGAAGATTGGCTTCTTTTCCTTTTTTTGTGTCTTGCCAATTGAGAAATTCGGAAATATTTTCATCAGCATCATCTATTTCTTGTCTGAGAGTAATAACATTTTGGATCAAAGATGAAGTAATATCACAAAAAGGTTCTGCCTGTGATAGCTTTGCACAAAATTCATTCAATTGCTGAGACAATAATTTATTAGCCTCAACGGCTTCTGATTTGAATTCACTTAACTTCGGGAAATCTTTAAACTTATCCAAAGTTGTTTGAAATTCCTTTTCTTGTACCATCTTTGCATTTTTCTCATTTTGTAACAGACTTTGTAACTTGGAAATTTCTTCATTCAGTTGTTGTTGTTTGCTTAAAAGCTGCTCGTCCACTTTCTTCTTTTCTTCAGCAAGTTGTTTTTCCAACTCTTTGGACCTGAATGTCTGATTTTGTAGTTGTTGTTGCAATTGGGCAATCTGTTGCTGACTTTCCTTAGTCTGCTCTTCCAGTGAAATTATATAGAGATCTTTCTGAGTCATCATCTGAGAAACTTCTGCAGCTTTATCAATTTTTGCAGCACTATATGCCCCTGCATATTGAGATAACTTAGTGAGATCCTGAGATGGATTCACTTCAGTGTTCTTGTAAACAATATTCATAAACTCTTCCGATGGAGTAGAAAACATGTCATGTTCTGTCTTTCTTCTTTTTCTTTGCCTTCTAACAACAACCTTATGTTTGGGGCTGTAAAATACATCTAAAGGAGGGATCTCCTCGACCTTCAATACAATCTTCCCTGTCGGATGTTCAGGAATGATTTCAACATCCTGCTCTATTTGTTCTTTATCTTTATCTTGCAATCCCAGCTGTTGAGCAAATTGATCATATTGTTTCAATAACTGAGAAGAAACATTAAGATCAGTAGAAACTATAATATCCTTAGTTGTTTCTTTTCCTTTTTCTGTATCTGTGTTCTGCTCAATGGTTTTGCCATCCGATCCACCTTTTTGATTATGCACATCATCATTGGTACTTGTGCATTTTTATGTTGTTTGAGCAGTAGACTGCTGACCAGTATTTTGATCGGATTTATCATCAGTATTTCCCTTTTGAGCATCAGGATTGTCAACAGTGACCACCTTTTGAGTATGTACAGTTGGCTGGTTAACAGCCGATTGTGTAATGACTTTGCCAGTAGATGTTTCTACTGGCGTTTTTCCAGATGTACCTTCTTTCTCTGATCCTTGTGTTGGAATTCTTAGTTGGTCCAGAGGAACTCTTAACAATCTCTGGCTTCTGAATAACAAAAATTTATTCATTTCCTCCTTTTGGAATTTGGACTTGGCTAAATCATAAATTTGAGGAAAATTATCCAAAGAAACAAACAAATCATTAAATGGATCTGGCTCATGCTCAAATCGAGCAATTGAAACTGAAGCAGTAACATTAAAGGCTATTTGTCGTGGATCATGTTGTCTTCCAGGAATGGTCGCAAATTTACAACCTTTTATCTTGGCTACTTCTTTTTCAGCATGCTTGAAGTCATTCAAAGTAAACTGACCACAATTAAATGGGAATTGAGGCCACATTCTCTTCTTACTGTTATTTAAAGACCTGGATATTCCTTCAACTGTTAATTGATAGGAAATTTCTTGAGCAATAAGTTTGTCTGGAACAATAAGAGGAAGAACATGTGGTTCCACAATACTACCAAAAACCCTGATGTATGTAAATTTCTCCTCCCCAAACCAATCTCCTATTGCAGATAAGTCGGCTTTAGCTTTATCAGAGAATCTAGGAGGGAAGCGATTAAAAATGGTTTGGAAAACAGGGATAAGGAAACCATGGCAGATTCTATATACATTATCTTGGAAATGAACCTTCCAAAGCATTTTATGATAAATATGAATTGGGGTAGGGTCTTTGGGAGTCCCTTTCCATCCAAATAAGGGAAACTCGGAATTAAAACAAAGAGCATCAAGAATATAGGCACAAAAGAAAAAGGGAGTGGAATTTCCAGCGGTTTTTTCTTGTCTGTACTCAAGTATCCTATTGGCCATTCTATCAGAAAGAATAACAGCCCAATCCATGATGTCGGAATTGACACCAGCTAGGATTAATGGGACCATTTGTATAGAAAATCTAGCTAAATTATCATTGCCAAATAATCTACACATCATGGCAGCGGCATAGCAGTACGGAGGTAAAATGGAATCTACAGAATACATACCGGACGCCTCATTTCGGTGCTTCTCTGGATTTTTCTTCCAATCTCTGATAGGGTCAGATTGGACTTTGTTATTATCAGCAAAGTCTTTGATAAACTCCTTGTTATACACCTTCTGCAGGTCTGGAAGGTGATACATTGCTTTTAGGTCTTCTGCTTTAAACAAGCCAAAAGACACTCCAGATGCTGAAACAAACGTTCTGTCTTGTATCTTCACACTGTCAATAACCCATCTAATTGCATCATAATAAGGCATGATGCTCGCTCTGGCTGCAATTCGATGCAAAAATGAATTTGCAAGTGATTTTTCGGTGATCTCAGAGTCGGAATCTGAGCTATCTTCGTCTGGAACCGATGCCTTTTCCACTGTGACCTTGGGGTTTTCTCTTTCCAATAGGTTGTAGACTCCTTCCCACGTCATTCTCCCAAGCCCCTGGCATGATGTATCTGTGACTAATCTTAGTTTTGTGGGCTTTTCTTTTGAAACCATAGGAGTCTCAACAAACTTAACTGGAACAGCAGTCTTGTTTCTTCTCGCTCTCTTCGACATTTCTGCGTTTGCTATTGCCTCCCTTTGTCTGTGAATGAACGGGCTTAGTGTTCTTTGGCTCTGCAAGACAATAAACTCTCAGTCGTGACAAACAAGAAACTCAAACGGGATGATTTACGAACTTATGATTTTCATTTATTTGTTTCGTATACCGCGTAAATGCTCCTTTTGGGTCACACTTACGTATTAAAAACCAGATCATTCACAATATTCATTCGATTTGTTATTGAATGCCTTCATACAAACAGAGATTTGGCGCTTGTGAAATATTAAAATATTCATTCATTCTGAACTTTTAGTATGTAATAAATGACATTCATCAATCGCATCGAAAGTTTTAGAATGGCACATAAACATCACAATACGTTTTTCTCGATTGGCCGATTCCGATTGAAAACTTTTCCGATTTCTAATGGTGGGGTCTACCATATAAAATGAACAAATGTTTGATTTTCTTTTGAAAGCGTTTATGTAATAAAGCGCATCGGATCGGGGGATTTCAATTGACCGTAAAGAGTTTATTAACGAATATCCCGATTATTCGATTGCGACTGGCCGCATCGCATCGGAAGTTATACACATAAACTATTTAAACTCTTAGCGATTGAAGATTTCCGATCGAACTAATCGCATCGAAGGATTTGAAATAAGTATATGAAACTTCTTTTAAGGGTTTTCTCCGATTCTCCGATTGCGATTGGGCTTTTAAACTTGATTTGTTTTTTATGATAAGGCCTTCTATATTGGATTGGATCAGAAGTTTTGAATGTTGTATTTGGTTAGTAAACAAAAGAAGAGTTTTTTCAAAACAATGAATATTTATTTCTAAGTCTTTTATTTCTATAAAAAGAGAAAGGGACCCTATTTCTAAATGAATTTTATTTCTAAAAATTTTTAAGAAAAAGGGAGGGTTGTTGTATAGTACAACAGGAACAAGTCAAGCTGAAAAGTAACATGAACACAACTCTCTCTGTGCAAATGGAAAAATTGTACAAGGCTAGTGAGAAGCTGAAGAAGAAAAACAAAAAGTTGAGCAGGGCACTTATAAATCTGAGGTTCAAATTGGTCATAAGGAAGCCTAGGATGCCATTGAACACCAAGAAAAGCAGAAAAAGGAAGTTATATGTCCTAGCAGAAGTTTCAGAATACATGGATTGATTGCATGAGGACATGCAAAAGCTTTGCAGTGGGGGTATGTTGAGCCCCAAATATGTCCTTTCCTTTCACCAAATTTCACTTCATTCCATTTGTCCCTTATCATTTATAGGCTTAAAATATCAATAGGATTGATTAAATTCACTTTAAGAATGCATGCAATGACTGACTTACTATATTTTTGTGGTTTTTTTGTCGTATTGATTTTTGACTAGACTTAGCTACAGAATGCAGCCATTCTGTAGCTAATCGCATATTCCGCAGCCATATTTATGTTCACACATGTTACAGGTGTCACTTAAAGGAAAAAAACATATGGTTGAATTCCATAACTCACCTACATCATTCCTTGCCCTCTACGAAGTCTGAGCAAAAATCTGCAAGTGGTTATGCACATGGAGGAAGCCAAAACTAAGAAGTAGACTTCTATAAGGACAAGGACTCTGCAGATGTCTTCAGAAAAGTACGAGTCCTAAATAGGAGTTCTAATTTGATTTTTATTGAAAAAGACACCTATGCCTATTCCTACTCAATGACAGTTATGTATTTTTCTTATAAGAATAACTCGGTGAACCGAGAGACAGTTAGCTAGTTGATGTTTTGTTGTTAGTTCTCAAAAACTGTGATACTCTGTTTTCTGAGCGTTTTTTTTCTTTAATGAAAGAGGTGCAACTTTGATACATGATCTAAAGAAATTTTGAGGATTTAAGGATTCATGTGCCAATCTGATGGTAGAGGGCCCCTACTATCCGAAAGGCTTTGTGCATATTTTTTTAGATAAGTGATTTTTAACTCTGTTTATTCTTAATCTAGGCAGTTTTTTTCTGAGCATCATGCTTTATGTTTACTTACATCGAATATTACAGTCAATCCTGTTCTCATAAATTGTTCCAATATATCACTAACACGTGAATGAGATAGAGATGTAGTACTTCAGAGGTTAATTGCATTTTAGTTCAGTTATGTTCATTGTATTTCAAATTTTATCAGTTAATTGCATTCTAGTCCTATTAAATTAGACTTAAAGACCCTTATTATTTTACAAACTACTCTTGTTCTTAATCTCTTATAACACATTATTATCATTTGGACAAGAATTAGTTATATCATTTTGGGTTTTTAACTGTTATGCAAATTTCTCATAATTTTACAAACAGTTTTTTTTCCAAAGCTATTCCAAGAGATCTCTAACCCTTGAATGAGGCTTAATAGTGACATTTTGAGTTGCAGAATGGGTTAATTCTAGTGTCATAAGTTAATTTAGCATAGGGTTCCTTATTATGTTGTAGATAATCTTTTCTCAAAATTTTCCAACAAATTTCTAACCATGGATGAGATTTTCTCTGTGATATTGTAAGTTGTTGTTTACTAAGAGAACCTCATTACATCAAACTTATCCTTTTTCTCAAGTTGTTCCAACATACCTCTAATGAAATGAATTGGACTGAGTTTAATGTTATGAGTTACTTTTCTTGTCAAGATTTGCAATCTATGAATTAGCATTTTCTGTTCTTAGGTGCCATACATAGTTTAGAGTAGATTTTGTTCTATTTTAGTGTGACCAATAACTTCTCTTTGCCAACAATTTAGTTCTTTTCTTCTTAGCATAAAAACACAAAACCAAAAACACTAAACACAACGAAGTAGGAAAAAGATACCTAGGCACATATAGTGCACTTCACTTCAACAGTTTACTAGCCCTGGTTGACAATTTATGACATCAATTTAGGAACACTAAGTTCAGTAGACAGCTGGCATTGAAAGCGAGTTCATTTGCTAGATGATTCAGTGCTCTAGGAATGAAAATAAGCTCATATTTTTCAAAGGTTTTTAAGAAATCAAGGGCAGCGTTCCGATATTCCCTAAGCCTTGGATTTCTAGCTAAGTATTCTACTTTGATTTTTTTTATGATAAGTTAGGAATCTCCTAAGATCGATATCCTTTGGGCTTCTAACTGTTTAAGCAATTGTAAGCCTAGGAGAAGGGCTTCATACTCAGCGATATTGTTAGTGCATGGGAAATCTAATTTATATGAAAAAATTTGATTTGTATTTTGAATCCAAACACCTGCCCCTACACTTGTTTTATTACAGGATCCATCAAAGTTTATTGTCCAAAGTATATTTGACTCATTTTCATTTTCTTGTTGCTATTGATTGTCAATGTTTTGAAATTGATTCGAGGGAAAATTTGATTGTTTTGGTGAACTGATTGGGTCTATGTTTTCCTTATCTTGTTGAGTGATTTCATCTTCGTTGCACAAGATAAAGGAATCCAAACTTTATTGAATATAATAGATTGGAGAGTTGTTTGGTTTGTCTATGTTGCTCACCATGTACTTCATGTGAGATTCCCTGTATATTCTTCTGTTTTGGTTAAAAACAGGGATGGTGGCATAAGACATGTCCATTTGAAGGCTTCCCTGAAGTTTGGCTCCCCAAGATCTTGATAAAAGCATGCCATACTTAGGGGGAATGTCAGCTGCAACTATGTCCATTACTAGACTCTTAGCAGGAATTTGAGCTAAGTTAACACATAAATCTTTGATTAAACCCAAACATTTGACTCTGCTTGAGTCAAAGGAATACAAATCTTTGTATGGTTTAGTAATTTCTAAGCCTAAGCTTTCCATTACTACCTTGGGCATTATATTGTGCGAAGCTCCAGAATCTAACATGGCATTATGTAAAATTTTCTCGTGTATGTTCAAGCTAACATAGAACGGAGGGATAACCCCTTCTTGGTATTTTCCTTCAACTTATGGGCCAAACAACAACTCAGGTTAGTCATCTATCAAGTTCAAAGTGTCAGTATCACCTCCTAAGTTCAAATCTTTCAAAACTTGGTTTTTGTACACTTCTTAGGTTACTAGTTCAGCTAGGGGAATGGTAATTTTTATCTTAGCGATCTCTCCCTCAAGGCTGAAAGGAAAAATTGACTTGTTCATATTTACATCTGTCTTTTCAATTGAATTATTTTCAACAAATTTGATTTGCTAAACCTTGTTTGGACTAGTAATTGGGACAGTTTTATTAGGACCACTGGCAGAAGTGCTAGGGGTACTCTGTTCAACATTTGGCTGGACACTTTTGTCTTTGTTTATGTCTGGTTTCATGGTCAAAATGTTGGTTTTTTCTGCTATCTTTTTGGGCTGAGTTTCTATGTTTTTCTTGATAGCAGTATTAGTGTTCTTATCCTTTGAATTATCTATGTTCCCCTTGCTCCTAAGATCGTATTTTTTGTTCACCTCCATGATTTCATTTTCAAACCCCAATCTATAGTCATCAGAATCTTCATAGGTGTTTGTATTTTGATCATAAGAGAAAAAACCTTGTTCTTCTTCTGTGAGGAAAACATCATCCCCACTGTCTGATCCAATCAAGTTTACATGAGCTTCTCCCAACCTTTCCATCTCCCTATCTTCCTCATATTGATCCACATAGTTCTGTTGGAAGGGAGGTCTAATCTGTTGGTCACTTTCCTTTTGCTTATCTTGATTGTTTTCTCTTCTATAATTCTGATTTCTATTTCTGTTTTGGTTATTTTGAGGTTCTTGTGGTGGCACTCTCTCATTCAAATTGATCTTTTCAAGCATCCTCTCCATCACCTTCACTAGGTTATCGATTTTTGTGTCAGAAGTTGAGGTTGAGGGTAGTAAGTAATCTTTATAAGTTACCTTCTTCTCTAATCTCAACCTATTTCTTTTCTCAATTATGTTTGCTTCTACACTCACTGCTCCTTTCTGCATGTCTTCTAAAGTCAAGTAATCTCTCTCCCTTAATTGATAAGTCATTTCATCATCAAGGCCTTCAGGATACCTTACCAAGGCCATGCCTTGAGGAGGTTTCATGTGAGGTGGAAGAGCATTGTAAACGCTATTGAACCTAGTGGAGTACTCATGCACACTCTCCCCTTGATTTCTCTTTAGGCTGATATATTCTGCTAGTATTTGGAGAGGGTTATTTTTGAGTTCCCAGTTGTTGATGAATGTTTGATGCAAGGCAGGGAGATCATTTATGTTGTTAGGAGGTAAGTTTTTGAACCATTTCTTTACATCTCCTCCTAAACTTTGGGCGAAGATCCTCATCTTCACAATTTCGTCTTCTATATCCATGTAATCGAATGCATCTTCCATTCTATCTACATGATGTTGAGCTGTTGTAGACTCTTTTCCAGTGAAGTGAGGGATTTTGGATTGGTAATCATTTGGTAAGGGAAGTAGAGGTTGTGGTAACACTAATGGGGCATACCATGTTGCCATGGTTGGAAAGAAAGGTGGATTTACAAGGGGTAGGTTTACAGTAGTGAAAGTGGGTTGAACAAGAGTGTTTTGCACAATGGTAGTATGAATTGGAGTGGAAGAAAAACTTGGGCCAGCAAACTAATTTTGAGCAGTTTTGTTATGGAAAATACTAAAGTGATGGAGAAGTTGGGAATCGGGAGGAGTGGAAGGTGAGGCTTCTCTACTAAAGATTTTTTGCAAATCTACAACGTTAAGATCATTTTGGTTTAAATCACCTTGAGATCGGGCTCTAAATATGTTCTTTGTATGATGTAAATCAAAGTGTGAACCCTCTAAGTGAACAAGGTTTTCAGGGACAGAATTTTTTCTAAAGAGGATCCTATTAGCAGTTGATTTTCCAGATTTAGAAGTATGCCACAGAATTCTCTCTGGATTGTCAAGGATTAAAGGAGGATTTGGGTCTGGATGGGATCTAGCGTTGATCCTATGTGAAGCCAGACTGTTTTTCAAAAATGAGAGAGGTTTAAAAAAATTTAGAACTGTTTTTGGGGAGTTTTACCTCTCAGATGTCTTATCTAAGATGGGACTAAGCTTCTAAACTTCTTCAAGGCTGGTTAACACAGTCCTAAAGAAAAATAGGAACCTAGATGAGTAATAGGCATACTGGGGCTAGTGGAGTCGCCAGGTGGAAACTATTTAGCTTCTATGAAGGTAAAAATATTGGATGGTTCCACCACCGTGTTTATTGTGAAGCCAAACTGAAATGTTTTTTTTGGGTTTTTCTGAGTTATTTTGGTCTTATATGTTATGAGAGTGTCCTAAATGTGATTTAACACTTAGCTAAGGTGTTTAAACATACAGAGTTTACTCTTATGGCTTGGTAACTTATTCCTTCAAGGTTTGATAAGGTTCTATGAGAATCCTAAGGGTTACATAGTTTGTCACTGATTCAAAATAAGTCCTATCATGATTACCATTATGCTTGGTAGTGCTTGAATAAGGTTAGTTATGTTATACTAGACAGTGAGTGTTTAATTTTAAAGATTTTACTAAGGGTCCCACCATGATCGCCATTATGTTGGTGTCCCGTGTTTTGATATTTTGGCAAATCAAAAGACAAGGCAACATCAGAACCAATATTTAGAGTTACAGGATCTAGTCCTCTTGTTCTCAAAGAGGGATCTCTCAAATGTTTTTTTGAAAAGGTTTATCTTGCATTCTTAGAGTATTGGTTTTACACTAGTTATTAAGTGTAGGTGTTTGTTTATTTTTTTGGTTGAATCGATACAACAGAATATGAAAGCTATAGGAAAGGTAGGTACAAAGAGGAAGTAGTAGCTTCATTGGGAAATGGAGTCAAAAATAGGTCATGAAAAACTTATCGATGGATATGGGATATCAGAGGGAAAATCTAACTTGGCCACAGGATCCTTTGGTTTTTAGAATGAGATGGACATCAATGATTTGGAAAGAGAAGTCTAATTATCAACAATGGGAATTTGAAAACACAATTTGAACAATAAAGGGCTATTTGATAGATAGGTCTAACCATGAATTCTACAAATCACACCTTTAAGCAAATAATGATTTCAAAACAACTTTCAAAATGAAATCTAAGATTCGGGTAACACCCTATTTCCTCAAAGATTTTATTTCAAATGGCTTAGAAAACATAAAATATTAACTGATAATTGCAGTCATAGAAGAGGGAACACCTAACACATCTATGATTACAACTACAAATACCTTTAAGACAACTGTTTAAGCAAGGACAAAGGGCAAGATCAGAACAGACCTCCTTGGCTTACTATAAACAGAAATACTTCAAAGGGAGACTTCAATAACAGCCTTTAAGTGTCAGCAAACAAGCAGGGAGAACCATAAATCATGTTGAAACCATATTATTCGAGATATCATAGAAATAAACAAGAATGAGGACAAAAGAGAGAGATCAAAGACTCTAAAATACCTCAGCAGAAGAAAACATGAAACAGTGAAGGATGAACAGGTCTAAGGTGCTTCCAGGAGTCATTTCTTAGCCTAAAAATTTCAACCTACTGTAGTAAGAAATTATGGGACAGAATGAAGACAGGAGAAAACATTAAATAGTTCGGAATACTTCACCAATAGACAAGATCATGGATCCAATGATAGAGCCTTCTCAGGAAAAAGCATGCAACAACATCATCAAGGCTTCCAAGACTTCAGTTTCTTCTTCAACTTCAACAGACTATGTATTATTTCAGAGAGTTTTAGTATTACAACTAGTGATCAACCAACCCCTCTCTCATCTTCTCCAGTAGTATTTATAGAAGAATGAGGAGGTGAGATTTGATAAAAGATATCCAAAGACAATTAATACAGACTTAATGGTTCTTCAACCTTTGGGGGACTCGATGAAGAATATTACATAGGTGTCCTCTGTATTAAATAATTCACATTAAGATTTAAGCTCGGTGAGAGTTGTTATTGACCTTTGAGGCTTTGTGTGATGTCAAAGTAACTCTGCAGATATTTTTTCATTAAGTTTATTTGAAGAATTAACTTCTCTGGCTGTGTTGAGGCAAATACCTGATCTTGATCAATAAATTTGGCCTCTGTTTGAATGATTTGAGGCACAGGTGGCACTATGGTAGCTGGGAGGAATCAATTTGCCTTAGATGTGGTGATGGAGGATTTATGTCTGATGAACCTTTATGATTTACCTTTAAACTGTGTTTTAATAGGGGGATTAGGCTTTTGATAATCCATCTTGGCCGTAATCCCCATAGATCCGTCTTAAATCTCATGTTCTAGTGTGTTCCTTTCTTTGACACTGATACTCTTTGATTTGTGTTTGATTCACTGTGTTTGTTGGTGTGCAGGGTTGCACAGGGATCGAATGGCATCAATGCCTCATGAATCATGGATAAAATGTGGATTTGAATCCTGCGAATGATTCCCTTTGATGAATCAAAGGCAGGAGGATCGTCACCCTCAACCTTTGAAATTTTCTTCAGTATAGCGGAAAAACAATTTAAACCCTACAAAATACGAACAACATTATAAAATCCTGCATATATATAGGTTTGTTGCTTCAGAAGGCACGTGGAGAGAGTATGGCCGTTGGATGGCATCATCCAACAATCAATATTGATTAGAGGAGATCAGAGGAGAGCGGAGGAGGAAACTAAATCGGAACCATCGATCGCGCAGAGATCGACGGTCGGGAGCGAGGGCGAATAGTCAAAACGACAGAGTCATTTTATTTGGAAAAACGAAGAAAATGGGCTAAAACCTTTGTTTCGGCAAAAAAGTGGTGGAAAAATTGAGTTTGGGGATTGGGACACACGTGGGCCGTCGGATGAGATCGGCCCACGCAATCGACGGTGGATATCGGGTATTGAAAAACCTTATAAAACATGCCCGGACTTCAAAAAATGTTAATAAAATCATGTTGTATAAAGTCCCCCGGGTCCGGATTTGCTGACTGTGCGGGGAAACAATAAAGATCCGTCCCAATTAAAAACTGCCGCGTGGATGTTGATGTGGCGTCGAGGACCACCGGCTCTTATGGGACCGTTGACTGCCGCTGTGGACGAGGGGACCAGGGAGATGGAGTGTGGTCCATCAATCTGCAGATCAGATCGACGGTGGAGATGTTTTAAATAACCGAGTCATACCACATTTATCTTACGGGCTTCTTTAGAGCGCGATCACCATCCGATGAGCTGGCCTCAGATCGGACAGCGCACGCCAATATTGTGTCGGGCTTGTTAGCCACCTATAAATTCTGTCATATCAAGTGGTGGCTAAATGATTTTTGGATAGCCTTCAAGAAACAATTTCATTGCTAAAAATTGTTGATCTTAAAGTCTTTTAATAAAATCCTATCCTTTGGGTAATCATCACTGCTTTTCCCCTTTTCAACTCAGAAGTTATGTTGTCATTACATGAAGAAAAACTGCTGCAAGCACCATTTTCCTTTTCCCCCTTCTTCCAAAAACTAACCTCATTTTAACCCCTTCCTCTCCCATGAAAAACCCTCATTTTCATGTTTCTCCCCTTTCCCCTTCATCAAAATCCCTCTGATAAGGTTTTAAGACCTTTCCCTTGCCTTATCGAAACCCTCAAACTCCTTTAAAAATCCTTGAAAATCCATAAAAATGCATTTCTCATATATGGTAGACTTAAGCCCCTTTGGGCTAAGTTTTTAAACCATTACCCTTCATGTGCCCTAGTGTTGGGACCGAGCGCCAGCCCTCCAAGCACTTATCGCATCACCCAATGTTGATTAGCCCTTCCTTCTAAACCCCCGGTCATATGTTTTCCCATATAACCCATAGCCCCGCAGCCGGGCGCCTAACTATATTTTATATATATCCCGCCCCCGAAAATATTGAAACCTTATGTTATTTTGAAACTTTGGGAATTTTATTATTTTCTAAGGTTTTTCGCTGATCCGAAGTTCAAAGCACTCTCCACCATCGATCTAATCTGCAGATCGACGGTGCGCAATCCATCACCCCAATGGTCCCCGCTAACCACTCACCGTTGCAAAACTACGCGGTATTCATCGCACCGCTTTTGAGCGCGTGGAGGTATTTTTCATTTTGCAGCAATTCCATACACTGCTTGACGTGTGGCCTGAGCATTGTTCACAAAACCACCATCCATCGTGTGTTAAATATCTGACGTGGACATGGTGCGATATTGACATCCACCATTCGATCTGAGGCCACTCATCAGACGGTGATCACTCACCGAAGAAGCCCGATGGTTAACCAGGATACAGTGCGGTCATTAAAGCATCTTCGTCGTCGATCTAATCTGCAGATCGATGGCCCACAATTCATTGCCCTAATTCCTCCGCTTTGACTTTTCGCCTCCGCTCCTGGCCGTCGATCTCTGCGCGATCGACGGCTCCGATTCAAATTTATTTTCGCTCTCCTTTGACCTCCTCTAAATCGATCTCGACCATTGGATGATTCCATCCAATGGCCATGCTTCCTCCACGTGCCTTCTGAAGTAGTAAACCTACACATGCATATATTTTATAATATTTGTTCGTTTTTTGCAGGGTTTAATGGTTTTTTTAGCTATGTCTGAAGAAATTTCAGAAGCAGAGGGTGACGATCTTCCAGCCTCTGATCCATCAAAGAAAATCATCTGCAGATTTCAAATTCACGTTTCATCAGTGATTCATGAGGCATTGATGCCATATCACCCCTGCGCAGCCCTGCACACCAGCAAAAAACACAGTAAATCAAGCACAGTCAGAAAAGTATCAGTGTTGAAGACAAAATATATCAGGACAAAAAATTGAAGACAGATCTATGGGGATTACGGCTAAAAATGGATTATCATAAGCCTAAAACATGGTTTAAAGAATATCGTGACTTTTTATATCAGACAGAAAGCATACGCTGCCACATCAGAGGCTAATTAAATTCCTAGCCACCGCAGAGCCACCTGCAGCCTCAAAGCAATCAAAAAAGGGTCGAATTTATTACCAGACCAGGAGGTATTTTGCATCAATATAGCTGAACATTTATTTCAACCAAAGGAACTTACGGTCATCTATCAACATAATTTATTACAAGGATAACAAGGAGCCTTGAAATCAACAAATTCTTTCCAGCAAACCTAATAGTTAATGTAAATGATTTTATACAGAGGACACCTATGTAAGTTGCTTCATTGAGCCCCCAAAGGCCAAGAAGCCATTTAAGTCTGTATTAATTATTTTTAGAGATATTTTATCAAAGTCCACCTCCTCTTTCTTCTATAAATACTACTGCAGAAGAAGAGTTGGTGTTGGTTGATCACTAGTTGTAATATTGGAACTCTCTGAAATAATACATAGTCTGTTGAAGTTGAAGAAGAAATTGAAGTCTTGAAGCCCTGATGATGTTGTTGCATGCTTGTTACTGTGAAGGCTCTATCATTGGATCCATGAGCTTGGTTGTTGGTGAAGTATTCTGAACTGTTTATTGTTTTCTCCTGTTTTCATTTTGTTCCATAATTTCTTACTACAGTAGGTTCAAATTTTTAGGCTAAGAAATGACTCCTGGAAGCACCTTAGACCTGTTCATCCTTCACTGTTTCATGTTTTCTTCTGCTGAGGTATTTTAGAGTCTTTAATCTCTCTCTTTAGTCCTCATGCTTGTTTATTTCCTTAATATTTTGAACATTTGGTTTCAGCATGACTTATGGTTTTCTCTGCTTGTCTGTTGCCACTTAAAGGCTGTTATTGAAGTCTCCCTTTGAAGTTTTTCTGTTTATAATGAGCCAAGGAGGTCTGTTCTGATCTTGCCCTTTGTCCTCACTTAAACAGTTGTCTCAAAGTTCTTTATAGTTGTAATCATAGATGTGTTAGGTGTTCCCTTTTCTATGACTACAATTATCAATGAATCTCTTATGTTTTCTAAGTCATTTGAAATAAAATCTTTGAGGAAATAGGGTGTTGCCCAAATCTTAGATTTCATTTTAAAATTTGTTTTGAAATCATTATTTGCTTAAAGGTGTGATTTTTAGAATTCATGGTTAGCCCTATCTACCAAATAGTTCTTTATTGTTCAAATTGTGTTTTCAAATTCCCTTTCTTGAGAATTAAATTTCTCTTTCCAAATCATTGATGTCCATCTCATTCCAAAACCAAAGGATCCTGCGGCCAAGTTAGATTCTCCCTCCGATATCCCATATCCATTAATGAGTGTGTTATGATTTCTTCTTGACTCCATTGCCTAATGAACCAGATCTTTCTCCACTCTATATATCTTTCCTAGACCTTTCATGTTCTGTTGTATCAATCCAACCAAACAAACAATCTAATACCTGCACTTAATAACTAGTCTAAAATCCATACTCTAAGCACACAAGATAAACCTTTGAAAACAAACATTTGAGAGATCCCTCTCTGAGAACAGGAGGACTAGATCCTGGAACTCTAAAGATTGGTTCTGATGTTGCCTTGTCTTTTGATTTTCCAAACTATCAAAACACGGGACACCAACATAATGGCGATCACGGTGGGACCTTCTGAGTTAGTGAGAATCTAAGTACCCCTTAGGACTCCAGAAATCCCTTATTTTCAAATACTATACAGTGATTATCAGCCACCTCATAGGCACCAACATAATGGCGATCACGGTGGGACCTACTAAGAATACAGTGGTTTAAAAACACTTCTTAAAACTCTTTAGGCCCTTAAACTTGATAAAGAACACCCTCTGGACTTATCCCACCATTCACACCAACATAATGGCGATCACGGTGGGACCTTGAGTAAAATCTTCAAAACAAAATACTCATTGTCTAGTATAACATTAGTAACCTCCCTCAAGCACTACCAAGCAATGGTAATCATGATAGGACCTTTTGAATCAGTGACAAACTAAGTGACCCTTAGGAATCTCATAAAGCCTTATCAAACCTTGAAGGATTCAGTTACCAAGCCATAAGAGTGAACTCTGTATGTATTGACACCCTAGCTAAGTGTTAAGTCAGATTTGGGATACTCTCATAACCTATAAGACCAGAATAACTCATAAAAAACCAAAAACAATTTCAGTTTGGCTTCACAATAAGCATGGTGGTGGAACCATCCAATATCTTACCTTCATAAAAGCTAAAAAGTTTTCACCTGATGACTCCACTAGCCCCAGTAGGCCTATTACACATCTAGGCTCCCAGATCTCTTCAGGACTATGTTAACCAGCCTTGAAGAAGTTTAGAAGCCTAGTCCCTTACTAGATAAGACATCGTGAGAGGTAAAATTCCCAAAAATGGTCCCTAAAACATCAACCTCTCACATTTTTGAAAAAAACACTTTGGCTTCACATAGGATTAACACTAGATCCCATCCAGACCCGAATCATCCTTTAATCGTTGACAATCCTGAGAGAATTCTGTGGCAGATTTCTAACTCTGGAAAATCAGCTGCTAAGAGGAGCCTCTTAAGAACAAATTTCGTCCCCGAAAACCTTGTTGTCTTAGAGGATTCACACTTTTATTTAGATCATACATAGAACATCTTTAGAAATAGATCTCAAGGTTATTTAAACAAGACTAACCTTAACTTTTCAGATTTTCAATAGAGCTTTAGTAGAGAAGCCTCACCTTCCACTCCTCCTAATTCCCAGCTTCTTCATCACTTTAGCCTTTTCCATAACAAATATGCTCAAAATCAATTTGCTGGCCCAAGTGTTTCTTCCACTCCAATTCATACTACCACTGTGCAAAAAAATCCTATTTAGCCCACTTTCACTACTGTAAATCCACCTCTTGAAAATCCACCCTTATTTCCAGCCATGGAAACATGGTATGCCCCATTAGTGTTACCACAACATCTACTTCCCTTACCAAATGATTACCAATACAAAATCCCTCACTTCATTGGAAAAGAGTCGACAACAGCCCAACATCATGTAGATAGGATGGAAGATGCATTTGATTACATGGAGATAGAAGAAGAGACTGTGAAGATGAAGATCTTCACCCAAATTTTAGGAGGAGATGTAAAGAAATGGTTTAAAAACTTACCTCCTAATACCATAAATGATCTCCCTGGCTTGCATCAAACATTTATCAACAGATGGGAACTCAAAAGGAACCCTCTCCAAATACTAGCAGAGTATAGCAGCCTTAAGAGAAATAAAGGGGAGAGTGTCCATGATTACTCCACTTGGTTCAATAGTGTTTACAATGCTCTCCCACCTCACATGAAACCTCCCCAAGGCATGGCCTTGGTAAGGTATCCCGAAGGCCTTGATGCTGAAATGACCTATGAATTAAGGGGGAGAGATTACTTAACCTTGGAATACATGTAGAAAGGAGCTTTGAATGTAGAAGCAAATATAATCGAGAAAAGAAATAGGTTGAGATTAGAGAAGAGGGTAACTTATAATGATGACCTGCTACCCTCAACCTCAGCTTCTGACACAAAAATTGACAACCTAGTAAAGGTGATGGAGAGGATGCTTGAAAAGATCAATTTGAATGAGAGACTGCCACCAAGAGAACCTCAAAATAACCAAAACAGAAATAGAAATCATAATTATAGAAGAGAAAAAAATCAAGACAAGCAAAAGGAAAGCGACCAACAGATTAGACCTCCCTTCCAACAGAACTATGTAGATCAATATGAGGAAGATAGGGAGTTGGAAAGGTTGGAAGAATCTCATGTAAACTTGATTGGATCAAACAGTGGGGATGATGTTTTCCTCACTAAGGAAGAACAAGGTTTCTTCTCTTATGATCAAAATACAAACACCTATGAAGATTCTGATGACTATAGATTGGGTTTTGAAAATGCAATCATGGACGTACACAAACAGTATGACCTTAGGAGCAAGGGAAGAATAGATAATTCAAAGGATAAGAACACTAGCACTGCTGTCAAGAAAAATGCAAACAACGAGCCCAAAAAGACAACAGAGAAAACCAACATTTTGGCCAAGAAACCAGACTTAAACAAAGACAAAAGTGTCCAGCCAAATGTTGAACAAAGTACCCCTAGCACTTCAGCTAGTAGTCCTAACAAAACTATCCCAATTACCAGTCCAAACAAGGTTCAGCAAATCAAATTTGTTGAAAAGAATTCAATTGAAAAGGTAGATGTAAATATCAACAAGTCAATTATTCCTTTCAGCCTTGAGGGAGAAATTGCTAGGATAAAAATTTCCATTCCCTTAGCTGAACTAGTAACCGAAGAGGTGTACAAAAACCAAGTTTTGAAAGCTTTGAACCTAGGAAGTGACACTGACAACTTGAACTTGATAGATGACAAACCTGAGTTGTTGTTTGGTCCAGAAGTTGAAGGAAAATACCAAGAAGGGGTTGTCCCTCCCTTCTATGTTAGCTTGAACATACACGAGAAAATTTTACACAATGCCATGTTAGATTCTGGAGCTTCACACAATCTAATGCCCAAGGTGGTAATGGAAATCTTAGGCTTAGAGATTACTAAACCATACAAATATTTGTATTCCTTTGACTCAAGTAGAGTCAAATTTTTGGGTTTAATCAAAGATTTATGTGTTAATTTAGCTCAAATCCCTGCTAAGAGTCTAGTAATGGATATAATTGTAGCTGACATTCCCCCTAAGTATGGCATGCTCTTATCAAGATCATGGGGAGCCAAAATTTAGGGAAGCCTTCAAATGGACATGTCTTATGCCACCATCCATGTTTTCAACCAAAACAGAAGACTATACAAGGAATTTCACATGAAGTACATGGTGAGCAACATAGACAAACCAAACAACACTCCAATCTATTCTATTCAATCAAGTTTAGATTCCTTTATCTTATGTAACGAAGATGAAATCACCCAACCAGATAAGGAAAACATGTACCCAATCAGTTCACCAGAACAATCAAATCTTCCCTTCAATCAAATTCAAAACATTAACAATCAACAGCAACAAGAAACTGAAAATGAGGCAAATGTACTATGGACTATAAACTTCGATGGATCCTGTAACAAAACAAGTGCAGGGGCAGGTGTTTGGATTCAAAATACGAATCAAAGTTTTTCATACAAATAGGTTTTCCCATGTACTAACAATATCGCTCACTATGAAGCCCTTCTCCTAGGCTTACAATTGCTTAAACAATTAAAAGCCCAAAAGATATCCATCCTAGGGGATTCTGAACTTATCATAAAACAAATCAAAGGAGAATACTCAGCTAGAAATCCAAGGCTTAGAGAATATCGAAATGCTGCCCTTGATTTATTGAAAACCTTCGAAAAATATGAACTCATTTTCATCCCTAGAGCACTGAATCATCTAGCAAATGAACTCGCCTTCAATGCCAGCAACTGCCAAATACCCGAGATAAATCAACAGATCAGCATGAAGGTAAAACACAGGCCTACTGTGCCCGATAATGAAGATCACTGGAAAGTTTTTGAATCTGACAAACACATAGATGATTTCTTGAAATCGGAAAATGATTTTAGCATACCAATATCAGAAACCAGCCATAAAGAAAATTGTTTGTATATTGAACAAATCCCAGAAGTTGAAATGACATATTATGCTGATATAAATCATTATGAGAATCCTTTTGAAGCAGAGATAACTAACAACGCAGACCAAAAATACTTGGAAGTTTTACAATGCAAAAATGATCAAATTCCAAGAGGTCTCACACCTTTAGAACACCTTTTCGATTTTAACGATGTAGCCAAAGAACCGAGAATGGAGCCTGTGGAAACAAATGTGGAAGAGCATAACATAGGCAGTCTAGCAGAACCCAAGATGATCAAACTATCTAGCACTCTCCCAGCTCACATAAAATCTCAATACATAGAGTTGTTCAAAGAGTTTAAAGATGTTTTTTCTTGGGGATACAAAGACCTGAAATCTTATGATACCAGCATCATCCAGCACAAGATTCCCCTGAAGGAAAATCAAAAGCCTTTTAAACAAAAACTAAGGAGAATAAATCCTCTCTTACTACCTTTAGTTAAGGTAGAAATTGAAAAAATGCATGATGCTGGAATCATAGTACCCATTAGATTTTCAGAGTGGGTATCAAACTTAGTTTCTGTTAGAAAGAAAACAGGGGAAATCAAGCTCTGTATTGACTTCAGAAATTTAAATAGAGCCTCTTTAAAAGACAACTACCCTTTTCCCAAGATGGACCGTATACCTCAAAGGGTAGTTGGGTCAAGAAGGATATCCCTCTTAGATGGGTTCTCGGGTTACAACCAGGTGTCAGTGCTCCCAAGTGATCAAATCAAAACTTCTTTTACCACACCTTGGGGCACATTTATGTATGTCAAAATGCCTTTCGGATTAATGAATGCAGGGGCCACCTTCCAAAGGGCCATGGACATAACCTTTTCTGAAGACATTGGCTATTTCATAATCATTTACCTAGATGACATAACCGTTTTCTCAAAAAATGATGAAGAACATTTGATTCACCTGAGAAAAGTTTTAGAGAAGTGTAGGAAATTTCGCTTATCATTGAATCCCAAGAAGACACTCTTTGGTCTCCAAGAAGGTAAGATTATTGGCCATATAATTTCAAAAGAGGGAATCAAAATAGACCGTACAAGGATAGATGGCATATTACAAATCAGTCATCCAAGAAGCCTTAAAGAGTTGCAATATTTCATCGGAAAGATTAATTTGCTGAAGAGGTTTATTCCTAATCTTGCTGAGCTATTAAAAAACATTACGAACATGCTTAAGAAAAATTTCGGTGTAAGATGGACTTTACCAGCTAAATAATCATTCGAATTGGTCAAACAAGCTCTTACTCAAACACCAGTCCTGATTATTCCAGTTTTTACCAAAGACTTTTTTTGTCTTTTCTTTTGCATCCGAACATACAATAGCTACAATTTTACTTCAAAAGAATGATTTGGGGCAGGAAAAAACAATATCCTTATTTAGTAGGGCCTTAAGAGATGCTCCTCTCAAATATAACATCATGGAGAAGCAAGCCTTAGCATTAGTGAAAGCTTTGAAATAATTTAGGGTCTATATTTTACACTCTCACATAATTGCTTTTGTTCCACATATTGTTGTCAAGGACATTCTAAGTCAAAACCCTGATAGTAAAAGGGGGAAATGGATTGCAACTATTCTTGAATATGACTTATAAATCAGGCCCACCAAACTATTTAAGGGGCAAGGATTAGCAAAACTTGTGGCTGAGTCTAACTTCCAAGCACTAGACATGAATATGGTAGATGTGTTGGAAGAAGTAGAAGAATATACTGCTCCTTTTATTGAAGAAACATTTCTGAATTATCCCTGGTATGCTGACATTATTTATGTGCTTTTATATTTAAATGCCCCTCCTTCTTTGTCTAAAACTAAAGCTAGATTTTTGAAACAAAAGTCTTTGAGTTTTTGCATCTTAAATGGGGTGTTATATTGGAAAAATGTTGTTGGAATTTTGCTTAAATGTTTACTTGAAGATGATGCAGGGAAAATCATGCATGAATTGTGTGACGGAGAATGTGGAGGACACCTCTACTGGAAGGCCACAACAAACAAAATTCTGAGATCAGGTTACTATTGGCCTACCCTTTTCCCAGACACTCAGAAGTTGGTCATGTCTTGCCATAAGTGTCAAATATTTGATGGCAGGAGAAAACTTCTTCCCTTACCCTTACATCCTATCAAAGTTGAGGCACCTTTTCAACAATGGGGGCTGGACTTCATTGGGGAAATCCACCCATCCTGCTCAACTCAACATAAGTGGATCCTCATAGCCATTGACTTCTTTACCAAGTGGATAGAAGCTATACCCTCCAGAAATGCTAATGACTCTATCATTATCAAGTTTCTTGAAACAAATATCCTATCCAGATTTGGTTGTCTTGGAAAAATCATAACAGACAATGTTGTTGCTTTTAAATCTAAAAATATGGTTGATTTCTGTTACAAATACCACATAACCTTGGGCCATTCCACTGCTTACTATCCCCAAGGAAATGGATTAGCTTAATCTTCCAACAAGAGTCTTATCAATATCATTAAGAAATTGTTGGAACAAAATCAGAGATCATGGCATAGTAAACTGGTTCATGCCTTATGGGCTGATAGGTTAACTACAAAGAAATCAATAAATATGTCCCCCTATCAACTAGTTTATGGCATGGACGCAGTTTTTCCCACCTCATTGGGAGTGCCAGTCATGAATCTCCTTCAAGAATTGCAGGTTGAAGAGAATGATATGCAGAGAAGAATCAATCAAACCATCCATTTGCAGCAGACCAGAGAAGAAGTTTATGAAAGAACACAGTTAGTCCAAGAAAATATGAAGAAGTTATTTGATAATAGGACTAAGGAAAACAATTTCCAAATTGGAAATATTGTTCTTAAGTGGGATTCAAGGAGAGAAGAGAAGGGAAAACATGGCAAGTTTGAAAACTTGTGGAAGGGGCCCTTTATTATTCATGTTGAAAGGGGTCACAATGCATTTTTCTTGAAAGAATTGAATGGAGAAGATCTGTATGGAGGTCCTGTCAATGGCAGAATGCTCAAGCATTACTTCTACCAAGAATCATGAGTTTCAAAGCATTCTATTTTTTCATTGTAAATATCATATTCTGAACATTGCATTCAAAGTTATGAAAATAAAAATACAAAAAACAATTGAAAAGAGAAAAGAGGGCAGATTTTGAAAACAAAAAAGGTATATCCCCATACCAAAAAAGAGAAACAAATCTGAAAGTGTGCAAGCCCAAATTCCATTCCTGAAAACACACTTCTAGTTAGTCAAACAGCCTAATCTTGAATAATTAGCTTTAAATTTTCTGTTGATAGGATAGTGAATTCGATTGGCCAAACTGTTTAATCTTGGCTTATCAGTCGATAGTTTAGAATAGAAATTAAAGGTTCAAACATGCTCAAAATCTGAACCTAAGTCTCTAAAAGAAAGTGACTCAAATCTGTTTCAAATTCTGAGTCAAGAAAGATGTAAAGTTGGTTCCCATTAGCTTAAAATTTGAACCAGAGGACAAGCAAAGACAACTCAAACAAAGATCAAAACAGAGCTATAAAAAAGAGTAAGGAAGTGCTTTCAAATTTCAGATCTCAAGCCTTCCATTTTATTTTAAATTTTGTGAAAATAATGTCTATGTGCAGTTTGTCCTTATGCCATAGACTAGCATCAAGTTAGATTGTTCAATCCTAACTTGAGTGCTTTTAAATTTCTGTTGTAGAAATTAGAGAATAAAGTCTGTTGGACAGTTTAATCCCAACAGACAGTAGATTAGGTAGAGAATCATGTGGGCTCAACTTCTTAATCTGAGTCCATGGAGGAATAAGGAGTAGAAATAGATTAGTTTTCTTGTTTTCAAAAGAATAAAATGTTGTAAAAGAGTTTGCTAATCCAAGTGCACTCTGCAAGAAGAAAAAATGTTAGGCCAGTAGGATTGGGTAGGTAGAAAGGTTGTATTGATGAGGTTCCATTGTTGATCCATGAATGCTAATATGTTTCAGAACAAGAGAATATCATCCACAGAAAGAAAGGCAACCCAATGGATGAGGAAACCGATTAGCCTCCCAGATAATCCAAGTCTGAAATTCTTGATGCCTTCAAGAAGGCACCATTCCCAAGTGGAGCCACTGTTAGCCACCTATAAATTATGTCATATCAAGTGGTGGCTAAATGATTTTTGGATAGCCTTCAAGAAACAATTTCATTGCTAAAAAATTTTGATGCTTAAATTATTTTAATAAAATCCTATCCTTTGGGTAATCGTCACTGCTTTTCCCCTTTTCAACTCGGAAGTTCTGTTGTCATTACACGAAGAAAAACTGATGTAAGCACCATTTTCCTTTTCCCCCTTCTTCCAAAAACTAACCTCATTTTAACCCCTTCCTCTCCCATGAAAAACCCTCATTTTCATGTTTCTCCCCTTTCCCCTTCATCAAAATCCCTTTGATAAGGTTTTAAGACCTTTCCCTTGCCTTATCGAAACCCTCAAACTCCTTTAAAAATCCTTGAAAATCCATAAAAATGCATTTCTCATATATGGTAGACTTAAGCCCCTTTGGGCTAAGTCTTTAAACCCTTACCCTTCATGCGCCCTGGTGCTGGGACCGAGCGCCAGCCCTCCAAGCGCTTATCGCATCACCCAATGCCGATTAGCCCTTCCTTCTAAATCCCCGGTCATATGTTTTCCCATATAACCCATGGCCCCACAGCCGGGCGCCTAACTATATTTTATATACATCTCGCCCCCGAAAATATTGAAACCTTATGTTATTTTGAAACTTTGGGTGTTTTATTATTTTCTAAGGTTTTCCGCCGGTCCGAAGTTCAAAGCACTCTCCACCGTCAATCTAATCTGCAGATCAACGGCGCACAATCCATCGCCCCGGTGTTCCCCGCTAACCACTCACCGTTGCAAAACTACGCGGTATTCATCGCACCACTTTTGAGCACGCGGCAGTATTCTTCATTTTGCAGTGATTCCATACACCGCTTGACACGTGGCCTGAGCACTGTTCACAAAACCACCGTCCATCGCGCGTTAAAGATCGGACGTGGACCTGGCACGATATTAACGTCCACCGTCCAATCTGAGGCCGCTCATCGGACGGTGATCGCTCACCGAAGAAGCCCAATGGTTAACCAGGATACGGTGCGCTCATTAAATCATCTCCGCCGTCGATCTGATCTGCAGATTGACGACCCACAAGTCATCGCCCTGATTCCTCCGCTTTGAATTTTCACCTCCGCTCCCGGTCGTCGATCTCTGTGCGATCAACGGCTCTGATTCAAATTTATTTTCGCTCTACTCTGACCTCCTCTAAATCAATCTCGACCGTTGGATGATGCCATCCAACAGCCATTCTTCCTCCACGTGCCTTCTGAAGCAGTAAACCTACACATGCATAGATTTTATAATATTTGTTCGTTTTTTGCAGGGTTTAATGGTTTTTTTAGCTATGTCTGAAGAAATTTCAAAAGCAGACGGTGACGATCCTCCAGCCTCTGATCCATCAAAGAAAATCATTTGCAGATTTCAAATTCACGTTTCATCAGTGATTCATGAGGCATTGATGCCATATCACCCCTGCGCAGCCCTGCACACCAGCAAAAAACACAGTAAATCAAGCACAGTCAGAAAAGTATCAATGCCGAAGAAAAAATATATCAGGACAGAAAATTGAAGACAGATCTATGGGGATTACGGCTAAAAATGGATTATCATAAGCCTAAAACACGGTTTAAAGAAGATCGTGAGTTTTTATATCAGAAAGAAAGCATACGCTGCCACATCAGAGGCTAATTAAATTCCCAGCCACCGCAGAGCCATCTGCAGCCTCAAAGCAATCAAAAAAGGGTCGAAGTTATTACCAGACCAGGAGGTATTTTGCATCAATACAGCTGAACAGTTATTTCAACCGAAGGAACTTATGGTCAGCTATCAACATAAGTTATTACAAGGATAACAAGGAGCCTTGAAATCAACAAATTCTTTTTAACTGTTGGCCACCTATAAAAAAATTTCTATCAAAAGGTGGCCAAAACATTGTTCAGTCTTCAAGAAACAGTTTCATTGCCAGAATTTTATCTCTTGAAGCCTCTGGAAGATATCATGCCCATGTCTAAAGGTCTTCACTGATGATTCCCTTCAGAACTCAAAAATTTTGCTGAAAATTCTATGAGAAAGACTGCTGCAATTTCCCCTTCCTCCCTTTCCTCCATGCAGATACTAACCTTCATTTGTTTCCCTTTTCCTCCGTAAAATTCCTCTTTTTTATGTTTTCCCCTTCTTCCATCCATGAAACTCATTGTTGCATAGTTTAAAACTATAGCGAAAACCCCAAAACCCTTGGAAAACCATTAAAAATATATGAAAAAACTCAACTTTTATTAAGGGTTTAAGCCCCTTTGGGCCAAGTCTCAACCACTTCCCCACCGTATGCCCATGGTGCTAAGAGCAAGCGCTAAAAACCTTTCAGTGCTAATCGCATCGCAAAAATACAAAGCATGCAAGTCCTTTTCCATTACAAAAACTCCGATGTGATTAGCCCCTATTTCACAGCCCTCGATTATGTTGTTATTCCATGTAACCCGTGGGCCCGCAATCGGGTGCTAAACCATTGAAAAAATCCCTCTCCGATCAATATTTTTCTTTGTAAAGTCACAAAAACCCATCTATCCAAAGTTTCGATCTAAAAAGCCAAATTCACGTGTTAATATAACTGGTTAGATTAAAAAGACCTGATCGCGCAATCACATCGGAAAAATTCAATGGGTTGATTGAAAAGGCCGCATCAAAAACTCCCGATGCGATTAAGTCCCATATCCATAAGATCTCGGTCCTTTTTTTTCTTTGTAAAAACCAAGCGCAAAGGCCGAAGTCCTTATCGCATCGGAAAATTTTCAATGGGTCGATTGAAAGACTGGGCCCGAAGCTCCGATTGCGATTGGCCCTTGTAATATAAAGCCCCGAGCCCATGGTACTCCATACATCCAGAGGCCCCGCAATTGGGTGCCAGTCATGTTATATATAAATATGCCGCTCCGATCCACCAAAAATTTTGTATTATTCGAAAAATTGGGTTTTATAAAGTGTTAAATGGTTTTTCCGCTACTGCATAATCCACCATTGATCTTAAACTGATCGAACGGACAACGCTAAATCGCATTGCAAAGTTCCATCGCATGTATTGATTTGTCCCCCCGATCGACCACCCCTCCGATTCACTCTCCGCCGTCGATCTGATCTGCAGATCGACGGACAACACTAAATCGCATCACAAAGTTGAATCGCACGCATTCTGTTGGTTCCCCCGATCGGTCATCCCTCCGATTCTCTCCCCACCGTTGATCTGATTCTCATATCAATGGTCATCTCTTAATCGCATTGACCCTCCCGATCGCACAATCGCATCGGCAATTTCCATCTCACCCTTTCTCTCTCCCCACCGATTGCGATCCTCCGATTAGATCTGGACCGTCCACATGTCCAGATCAGACGGCCCAGATCTTTCCCGCATGCTTTCATCGCCTTTCACCCTTCCACTGTATGTCCTTCGATTAATCCCCACCATCGATCTCCACGTAATCAACGCATCTGATCTATTCTCTTCCTCCATTCTCGTTTAACCTCTTCTAAATGAATCCCAACCATTGGATGATGCCATCCAATGGTCCTGCTCTTTTCCCACGCCTCTGAAGCAGTTTAATCCAAAAACGCAGGATTTTATAACATAGTTCTGTATTTTGCAGGTTTGAATGGTTTATCCATTATAATGAAGAAAGGTTGAAGGTCGGGAATGACGATTCCCGTGCCTTTGATTAATCAAAGAGAACCATTCGCTCGGCTCAAACTCTGCATCTCGTCAATGTTTCATGAGGCATTGATGCCATATGAGCCCTGCGCGGCCTGCACATCAACAAGACATAGCAATGCATAAAGAAATAAAGAGTATCAGTGTCGAAGATAAAAAATACCAGAAAAGAAGACCGAAGAGATAGACCGAGCGTGATATGTCCTAAAAACACTGAACTAAAGTAAATTAAAGGTGTTTTAGGAAGAGACGAAGACATCTGTCGATCCGAGAAAGCCTCCACCACTTGAAGCAGAGGCTAATCGAACCCTCTCCAGCTCCTAAAGGCACCTGCAGCCTTACAGTAATCATAGAAGGCTTAGTCATTATCTGAAACAAGAGGTGTTTACCCGAGGACGGCTGAACAATTAATACAAATCAAAGGTCTTATCTCTAATTGTCGGAAAAAATATTTTAAAGATTAAGAATAGCCCAGAAACAAGTCTTTTGATCATTTAGGCCTCGGGGAGCAGAAACAGAGTTACTTCAACATTGACACAGAGCCCCAAAAGTCAATAAAATCTCCCCCCGAGCTTAATCCTAAGTGTGAATCAATTAATGCAGATAAACACCTGTAAATTTCTTCATCGAGGCTCTCAAAGGCCGCGAAGTCATCAATCTGTATTAATTGACCCAGGAGTTCTTTATTCAGATCCCACCTCCTCATTCTTCTATAAATACTTCTGTAGAAGATGAGCAAATGTTGGTCTCTGGACATCTGAATGTATGTAATAGTTATTCTGAAGCTACTAATTCCCTATTTGCGACTTAAAGATACATAAGCTGATATGAGAAGTTCGAAGTTGTAGAGACCCACCGGGCTTGCTGATTGTAACTGGTTTGAACATCAATACAAGCTGCTGATTTATGGGATCCTGATTTATTTCAATGGTGATGTGTTCCTCACTGTCACTTGTTATTTTTCTTAATGATTTCACTCTCTCCACTTTCTCTGATAAAGAGCAGCAAACATAGAGCTAGGATTTACTTTCAATAGTACCTTACTCTCACTGAAAGCTTTATTTTTCTATGTTTTCTTCATTCGAACGTTCTCTTTGAAGAGTATATTAATGCAAATCAGTTTAAAAGTACTTACCAAATCTAGATTTCTCTTTAAAACGAGTATTTTCTGTGTTTTCCTTGAAGAGTGTATTAAAGCAGGTCAGTTTAAAAGCACTTGCCTGATCTAGATTGCTCTTTGTGGTTATCTTATGTCCTTTCCTTTAAAATTTGTGAAAGCAGGGTAGTTTAGAATAACTTACCTGATCTTAAGTTGTTCGAACTTTTTTTTTTTTTAAATGTTTTTTGACTGAAAGTACTTCAAAGCAGGCTAGTTTAAAAGAACTTCCCTGATCTCAGAATACTTTTATGTTTCCCCTTAAGTACATGCTGAAGCAAGATAGTTTGGAAGCACTTACTTGATCTAAGGTTGTTTCACTCTTTTCTTCATTTGTTTGGTTCTACACTTCCTCTCTGTTTCATTCCATAAAATCACTTTAAGAGATCCTTTGACATAAGAAACTTGCCCCATGGATCCTGCTTGAACCTTGTTGTCCAATTAAAATCCTCCTATGACTCCATAGCCCAATGGGTTAAAATTGTCTTTTCCTTTCTGTCAGTTGAATAATTCATTCACTTGCAGACACCTTCATGTTGAAAATGCAGAAAGATGATGGAGCTTAGTGAAATGAAGTCGCCTTCACTAAGTGGGCCCGCAGGCAAATTCTGGCGCAAAGTCTATTTTTAGACTATGTCTATTTTTAGACATATGGAGCATGGTCCGGGGATTGCAATATGTTATTCTTGGAGTATTGGTCATGTTGGTAAAAATAGATGGGACTCTATTTTTTGGACCTATAGGTCGAAGTCTATTTTTAGATTGCCTCTCCTTAAAATAGGGAAGTCAAATATTATTTACCCTTAATAATATTTAGACTCTAAACTTCAGTTTACTCTCTTGGAGCACTTCAGTTCGAGCCTTGGAAGTGGCTCATGCATCTGACAGAGGAATTACGCTATTCCTAAGGGTTTGGTGAGCTCATGCATGGTTGACTTCAGTTAGGACTTCAGTGGCAGAATTTTGGTGGAGTTAATGAGACAGCTAATGGAGTTGTGTTCGGTATAATTTAGTTGAACTGGTTGAGATTAGTTTAACTAGCTAATCAACTAGTAATGAGTGGAGTGAATTAAATATTATTTAATTCATTAATTAGTAACTCATTATTCAACTCAAGAACACATCAGTTCACTACAGTGCATGGACAGTTCAGTGGAGACCGGTGAAAGAGGTAGATGAAAGGGTGGAGTTAGCTATCAGTGGCGACATCAGTTGTGCATGAGATTTGCACCACACTTGGAGGAATTTCCCATGATGATTGCGCTGTCAAGCCAAGGGGATTCGAACCTTGGATCTCTATATAGACAGGCCATGATTGCGCAATAGAAGCAAGGCAATTAGTGGTGAGTTTTGAACCAGTAACCTGTTCAAAACTGAGCTAGTTTGTGTGTAACTTCATGAGAAAGTACTGAGTACTTGTGAGGAGTATTGTACTGAGTTTGTTACATGATTTCTCCATTATAATATACACAATAGCTGCGGGGTTTTCAGCTATAAGCCTTCCCCATACATACTGTGTTAATGTGTATGATGATTTGATGTGCTATCGCTTGTTTTATTTCCGCATGTGTGATGATCTGAGTGGAAGAGATTATGTGTTGCATATGAATTCGAATTGATATGTGATCAGTATAGTCTCGGTGGATATTGATCATTATTGAGCAAATTTCTACATGGTATTAGAGCTATTGAAGCAGAGATTGATCATCACAGTGATTACAAACTTATTTCGGTAGACAGAGTCTGCATGCGGGCCAGGTAGCCTTTGGATCCATCCTTTCCTTTGAAAGGTGATATATCCAGTAAATGCCCCTGCAGTCGATCTCTGTGCTAGAAATAATTTGTTCTCACAGATCAAGAGCAGTTGAGCTTTGAAGTGGAATTCGAATTTTGCAGCAGTTTTGTTTTCTTGGTGCCGGAGTTGAAAATGTCTTTCAACGGTTTGCGACTCGAATATGCTCTTGAAAGCAGTTTGAATTATGTTGCATGGAAGGATCGCATGGAGGAAGTATTAGAAGATAATAGACTGAAGGAGTTCATGGATATGGATGTCCAAAGGCCCACTGATCCTACTAAAGTCGAAGCATGGCAAAAGAAGATGGCGAAATGTCGAAGGATCCTGTTGGAGGGCGTCAAGGATCATATTGTATCCAGCCTGCATGGAAAGGCTTCTCCATATTTAATGTGGAAAGCTTTGAAGGATCTATTCCAGAGTAAGAGCGACCAAAGGAAGCTGGCGCTCAAAGATAAGCTCAGGAAAATCAAGATGGAGAAAGGCGACAGTATCGCCAAATACCTCACGAAGTTCACTCAATGCAGAGATGAGCTGGGAAGTGTGGGGGTGACTGTCGAAGATGAGGACATGGTCGACCTGGCTCTCCTTGGTCTTCCGAAGGCTTGGCGCTCATATCAAGATAGTGTCAATGGTCGGGAGAAGCTGCCGGGATGGGAGCGCCTTTGGGCGGATCTCATGCAGGAGGAGATAAGGAGGACTACTCGAGATGGATCTTCATCAAAGGGAGCTGATGAAGAAAACTGCGCTTTGGTTGCCAAAGCAAAGAAGAAGAAGGGTAGGAAAACCTCTCATTCTGGTGCAAAGGGCAAGAAGCAGGATATGGCGAAAGTGAAGTGTTTTCACTGCCATGATCATGGAAGTGTGCTGTAATTTTCCAAAGAAGAAACAAAAGCGGGAAAGATACGGAATGGAGAAGCTTTGACGCTACGAGTTTGAGCTTAAACTTTTCCCTTTGATCGCATGCTTGGTTTCAGAGGTGTGATGGGATCGGTGTGGTTCTTGGACAGCGGTGCGTCATTTCATATGACGGAAGATCGGGAGTTGTTCTCAGATCTGGAGGACAAAGATTTGGGTGTGCACATCGAGATGGGCGATGATGGTAGATACAGTGCGACTGGTATCGGTACCATATCCTTTCAAAGGGAGTCTGGTAAACCCTTTGTATTGAAGGATGTCATGCATGTACCTAGATTGAAGAAGAACTTGATCTCTGTAGCAATGTTGGAGGATAAGGGGTATGATGTGGTCTTCAGCGAAGGAAAAGCCTTCTGCGCGGTCAGACTCTTTGGAGAAGACCGAGGAAGATAGGGGTTCGAACCAGAGCCTTTATCGGTTGCGAGGGTGGATGGTGCAACGCGACGTGGCATGCAAGGCTGGAGATGTGGTGAGCCGGGATGATGAGGGTGAACTATGGCACAAGAGATTGGGCCATCTTCACCATGGAGCTTTGAAGATTCTGCAGCAGATCTCTACTGGACTTCCTAAGGGCACCCTTGCGCAGTCAGATCAGTGCAAGGGTGTACTTTAGGGAAGTATGTGAAAGCCACCTTTCACGAGAAGGATAGTCGCGCCACGACGATCCTTGAGAGAGTTCACACAGACGTGTGTGGTCCTTTCTCGGTTGCTTCGACAGCAAAGCACAGGTATTATGTGATCTTTGTTGATGATTTCTCTCGAAAGTGCTGGATCTTCTTCATGCAGAAGAAGAGCGATACATTCGCGAAGTTCTGTGAGTTTAAAGCACTGGTCGAGAAGGATTCGGGGAAGAAGGTGATTGCTCTAAGGAGTGATAACGGTGGTGAATTCATCTCGGTTGAATTCAAGGAGTTCTGCAGCGCAGAAGGGATTCGGAGAGAGCTCATCGCACCCCATAACCCACAGCAGAACGGGGTGGCTGAGCGGAAGAACAGAACGATCGTGGGTGCTGCACGGGTGATGTTGCATGATCAGGGCCTGCCCCTTCACTTGTGGGCTGAGGCATGCAATACAACAGTGTATGTGCAGAACCGTTGTCCTCACAAGGTTCTTGGCATGAGTACACCAGAGGAGGCTTATTCTGGCAAGAGGCATGATATTTCCCATTTGCGGATTTTCGGATCTCCTGTCTACATGCATGTGACGAAGGATGCAAGAAGGAAGCTGGATCCAACTGCTGAAGTTGGAATATTTGTGGGGTACCCTGATACACCTCACAACTATCGGGTGTATGTGCCAGATAGTCGCAAGACTGTTGTGCGACGGGATATAAAATTTCAGGAGGAGAAAGCCATGCAGTGTTCGCTTGAGAGGGAGCTACACTTGCATGCAGATGAGGAGCTGTTAGTTCCTAAGGAGGAGCTTCCGGATGTGGATCAGCCACAAGAGGAAGTTCAGGAGGTGGAAGAAACCACCCATGCAGCGCCAACAATCAGAGGGCGCATGCGCACTACAGAAGTTGAGCGACTGGCTCGAGATGCAGAGAAGGTTGTAGGACCACCTATAGCACAACGCAGACAGAGGCAGTGACCGGATCGGTACACTGGATACATGGCTCTTGTAAGTCAATGTGTCGTGACGGAGCCATCCTCTTTTGAGGAAGCTGTGGAGGAACCCGCATGGGTTGATGCCATGATTGAAGAATATGATTCGATCGTCAGGAACAGTGCATGGGAGATTGTCCCAAGACCGGAGGGGAAATTAGTGGTGGGTTCGCGATGGATCTACAAAGTGAAGCAGGCGGCTAACGGGAGTCTGGAGAAGTACAAGGCGAGATTTGTCGCCCGTGGCTTCTCACAGATCGAGGGGATTGACTATGAGGAGACCTTTGCACCTGTTGCAAGGTACTCTTCCATACGGACGATCCTTGCTCTCTCAGCGCAGATGGGGTGGCAAATTCATCAAATGGATGTGAAGACTGTGTTCCTCAATGGAGTTATTGAGGAGGAGGTGTACATAGAGCAGCCTGAAGGTTTCAAGATCTTCAGCAGTGAGTCGCATGTGTGCCGACTCAAGAGAGCACTATACGGGCTGAAGCAAGCACCTCGTGCATGGTACACTCGCATAGACAGCTACTTCACCGGGCTTGGATTCTCCAAGAGTGAGGCGGATCCTAACCTGTACTAGATTGTGGTGGAGGGGAAGCTATTGATCATCGTACTGTATGTAGATGATCTGATTTTGACTGGCGATGAGCAGTTGATACTTTCATGCAAGGAGGATCTTGCACGAGAGTTTGAGATGAAGGACTTGGGCATCCTTCATTATTTCATGGGATTGGAGATTTGGCAGCGCAACGGAGGACTGTTTGTTTCTCAGGGCAAGTATGCTCGGGAGATTCTGGAGAGGTTCAACATGCAAGGCTGCAAGCCTGTTGACACTCCTCTTCCCGGTGGTTGGAGGAAGGAGGATGCTACTTCAGCGGAGGTAGTGGATGCCACTGTCTATCGACAGTTGGTGGGGTCGCTTATGTATCTGGTCAATACACGACCCGATATATGCTATGCAGTTAACCAGCTTTCGCAAGCTATGGTTAAGCCTACCAAGCTCTTGTGGAAGGCAGGCAAGCATGTATTGCGCTATATTAGAGGCACATCGGGATATGGTCTATGGTACAGATAGGAGGATGGAGCGAAGCTTTCTGGCTTCACTGATGCAGATTGGGCAGGGAGCCCAACGGACCGGAAGAGCACTTCTGGAGGAGTTTTTAGCATTGGGTTGACAGTAGTTTCCTGGTACAGGAGGAAGCAGAGATCCGTGGCACTCAGTTCAGCAGAGGCCGAGTACATGGCAGCTAGCTTGGCTACATGCGAGGCTATTTGGATGAGGAAGATCCTCGCAGGATTGTTCAGGTTGCATTTGGAGCCTACAGTGATTTATTGTGATAACCAGACTTGCATTAAACTCTCGGCTAATCCAGTATTTCATGATAGGTCCAAACACATTGACATCAGGTACCATCATATCAGAGATTGTGTTCAGCGGAGAATCATGATGCTTTCATATGTTCCCACGGAGGATCAGGATGCCGACATCCTGACGAAGGCGCTCACCAGGAGCAAGTTCGAATTCCACGGAGGCAGGATAGGGGTTGCAGATAATCCATATCTTGCTGAGAGGGAGTGTTGAAAATGCAGCAAGATGATGGAGCTTAGTGAAATGAAGTCGCCTTCACTAAGTGGGCCCGCAGGCAAATTCTAGCGCAAAGTCTATTTTTAGACTATCTCTATTTTTAGACATATGGAGCATGGTCCAGGGGTTGCAAGTATGTTATTCTTGGAGTATTGGTCATGTTGGTAAAATAATATGGACCTCTATTTTTTTGACCTATAGGTCGAAGTCTATATTTAGACTGCCTATCCTAAAAATAGGGAAGTCAAATATTATTTACCCTTAATAATATTTGGACTATAAACTTCAGTTTACTCTCTTGGAGCACTTCAGTTCGAGCCTTAGAAGTGGCTCATGCATCTGACAGAGGAATTACGCTATTCCCAAGGGTTTGATGGCATCATGCATGGTTGACTTCAGTTAGGACTTCAGTGGCAAAATTTTGGTGGAGTTAATGAGACAGATAGTGGAGTTGTGTTCTGTTTATTTTAGTTTAACTAGTTGAGATTAGTTTAACTAGCTAATCAATTAGTTATGAGTGGAGTGAATTAAATATTATTTAATTCATTAATTAGTAACTCATTATTCAACTCAAGAACACATCAGTTCACTACAGTGCATGATCAGTTCAGTGGAGACCAGTGAAAGAGGTAGATGAAAGGGTGGAGTTAGCTATCAGTGGCGACATCAGTTGTGCATGAGATTTGCACCACACTTGGAGGAATTTCCCATGATGATTGCGCAGTGAATCCAAGGAGATTCGAACCTTGGATCTCTATATAGACAGGCCATGATTGCGCAATAGAGGCAAAGGCAATTAGTGGTGAGTTTTGAACCGATGTTTCAATATAAAATAAATAAGTTGTGTGTAACTTTATGAGAAAGTACCAGGCACTGGCATGAGAATGTGTCTTGTCTTTTGTTACATAGTTTCTCCATTATAATATACACAATAGCTGCGGGGTTTTCAGCTATAAGCTTTCCCATACATCTTCCATGTTAATGTGTATGATGAATTGATGTGCTATCGCTTGTTTGTTCGCATGTGATGATCTGAGTGGAAGAGATTATGTGTTGCATATGAATTCGAATTGATATGTGATCAGGATAATCTCGGTGGATAATTAATCATTATTCGGCAAATTTCTACACTTCACCCTTCATTTTGAAACTGCCTTCACCTTCATCATGTCTTTGCCCAACCAAAACAAACAAAACAAAACCCAAGCTCTTCATAACTAGCCTAATATCACATTTCAAGTTTTAAAGATCACATCTTTAAGCTCATTTATAGAGAGATCCCTCTCTGGATTCAGGAGGGCTAGATCCTTGAATCCCAAAGTGGTTTGATGTTGTCTTATCTTTTGGTTTTTCCAATCTAGCCAAAACATAGGAACCCCAACACTAGCAAACCTAATAGTTAATGTAAATGATTTTATACAGAGGACACCTATGTAAGTTGCTTCATTGAGCCCCCAAAGGCCAAGAAGCCATTTAAGTCTGTATTAATTATTTTTAGAGATATTATCAGAGTCCACCTCCTCTTTCTTCTATAAATACTACTGCAGAATAATAGTTGGTGTTGGTTGATCACTAGTTGTAATATTGGAACTCTCTGAAATAATACATAGTCTGTTGAAGTTGAAGAAGAAATTGAAGTCTTGAAGCCCTGATGATGTTGTTGCATTCTTGTTACTGTGAAGGATCTATCATTGGATCCATGAGCTTGGCTCTTGGTGAAGTATTCTGAACTGTTTAATGTTTTTCCCTGTTTTCATTATGTTCCATAATTTCTTACTACGATGGGTTGAAAGTTTTAGGCTAAGAAATGACTCCTGGAAGCACCTTAGACCTGTTCATCCTTCACTGTTTCATGTTTTCTTCTACTGAGGTATTTTAGAGTCTTTAATCTCTCTCTTTAGTCCTCATGCTTGTTTATTTCCTTAATAGTTTGAACAGTTGGTTTCAGCATGACTTATGGTTTTCCCTGCTTGTCTGTTGCCACTTAAAGGTTTTTATTGAAGTCTCCCTTTGAAGTTTTTTTGTTTATAATGAGCCAAGGAGGTCTGTTCTGATCTTGCCCTTTGTCCTCACTTAAAAAGTTGTCTCAAAGGTCTTTATAGTTGTAATCATAGATGTGTTAGGTGTTCCCTCTTCAATGACTACAATTATCAGTGAATCTTTTATGTTTTCTAAGTCATTTGAAATAAAATCTTTGAGGAAATAGGGTGTTCCCCGAATCTTAGATTTCATTTTAAAAGTTGTTTTGAAATCATTATTTGCTTAAAGGTGTGATTTGTAGAATTTATGGTTATCCCTGTCTACCAAATAGCTCTTTATTGTTCAAATTGTGTTTTCAAATTCCCTTTGTTGAGAATTAAATTTCTCTTTCCAAATCATTGATGTCCATCTCATTCCAAAACCAAAGAATCTTGCGGCCAAGTTATATTTGCCCTCTAATATCCCATATCCATTAATGAGTGTGTTATGACCTCTTCTTAACTCCATTTCCCAATGAACCAGATTTTTCTCCACTCTATATATCTTTCCTAGACCTTTCATGTTCTGTTGTATCAATCCAACCAAAAAAAAATCAAACACCTGCACTTAATAACTAGTCTAAAATCCATACTCTAAGCACACAAGATAAGCCTTTGTAAAAAAACATTTGAGAGATCCCTCTCTGAGAACAGGAGGACTAGATCCTGGAACTCTAAAGATTGGTTCTGATGTTTCCTTATCTTTTTATTTTCCAAACTATCAAAACACAGGACACCAACAGGGCCCATATGCGACCTTTAATGTGCGATGAGGGCGGTATTTAAAAATGGCTTGAGGCCACGTGTCGTCCGGTGGCATTGATCGCTGCCAAACGGAAGAAACCACCTCCCTCTCAAAAGCGGTGCGATGAATTCCGCCCGGTTTTCTTTTAATATAACGACAAAAACATTTAAAACCCAAAATTTAATATAAACAAAGGTTTGTTGTGGGGAGGGTTTTATATTCGCGATTTGGCTTGGTGCCCATCTGCGGGGCCATGGATGTATGGAAGATAATATGACCAGGGGTTTTATTCATAGGGCTAATCGACATCAGATATTTCAATAAGGGGGAAGACTTGCGCACTGTGTTACCTTCGATGCGATAAGCGCCCAAATAGATCAGCGCCTGGTTCCAGTTCCAGGGCATGTGGAGTGGAAATGGCTAAGGACTTAGCTCAAGGGGGCTTAAACCTTTACACCAAAATATGTATTTTTTATGAATTTTTCAATGTTTTTCAAGGGTCTTGAGGGTTTCGATAAGGGGAAAGGGGAGAATATGAAAAATGAGGGATTTTATGGGGAATAAAGGGATAAAAATGAGGTTAGTTTTGGAAGTGGAAGGAAGGGGAAAATGGTGTTTGCAGCAGTATTCTCTCTTGGGAGTCAGCAGGATTTCTGAGTGTAAAATGGGCACAACAGTGAAGATTTTGGGATAGAGGCATGAGGCCTTCAAGAGTCTTCAAGAGCCAACACTTTTTAGCAGTAAAATTTATTTCTTGAAGACTTCAAAAATGATTTAACCACCTTTTGGTATAAAATTTTTTATAGGTGGCTAGCATATACGACTATTGATGTAATTATTAATTATATCTTTGTTAATGAACGCGAACCATCTGTGTTCACAATATTGGATGCGATTATGCTATTTTATGATTATGATTATACCCACGTGGATGCGAACCTGCTAGAACAGATCTGATAAAACTATAGTCTGGTTATGTTCTGGAACCCTGCGAACCACCCTTCTATGTAGATATGATAATTGTGGGACTGCGTTATTACCTTCTCTCTCTCCCAGGGTGTGGAAACCTAGTTCCAACACCCTCCCATACTACTTCGCGTGAGACTTTGGCCTACGCAAGCAGGTCACTGTTGAAAGGGCCAGTAGTATAGGGGTTTGTTGGTGAACCTTAACCTCTGAACCTGAGTCAGGACCCCTCGAGCTGAAAGATACAAAGATTTATAAATATATTATAGGAAAACAAATACAACAAAGAGAAAGACAAATACAACTAATTAGGTGAGACCGAAAAACAACGACAAAAAATCAATGATGATGCGTGTGCAATTTATCTAGATATTTAAGAATATGTCGAAAAAATATAATAAAGATGTTACTTTTATTGACATGTATGAAGTGAGACACATTCTAAGATATATAGTCACAACCATAATAAAAAACATATTGATCTTATTTTTCTTCTGTCATTATAATGTCATATTCTTTCTTAAGTTCACTTAAAGACTAGAAGTTTTTAGAGGATGGGTGAGCAACCATGAGCTTGGGTGAGAGCAAGAAACAAATAAAAAAGATCAATTTGATCATGAAGCTTGTGCAATTTAGTAATACATTTAAGATTATGTTGAAAAAATTTAGGAAAAATAAACACATGTGAGTTGTAGGAATGTGCCTGACACATATCCTAATGATATGTAAGAGCATTTAATGTAGGTAAGTGCACCAAAACTAACTCTATTGATGTGAAAAGGTGCAATACATATAGGGGTGAAAATTCTTAAAAGCGATAGCTATGACTGTAAGAAGACATGAAAATGACACTTGCACATGCAAATGACCTTGAAAGCGACATATGGCAAAACAAAGATAACATGAAAAAACCACTTATTAAAGTGAAATCAAGCTAAAAATACAGTCACGAATGTGGAACTGAAAGTGTGCAAAAGATGACAGTTGAGAAAACTCACCAAAGTATTGAAGTACAAATGCAACCAAAGTGAAGGAGGTTGTCAACAAAAGTGTGCACTGACTGTTGACATGAGTTTAACATCGCACATGAATTTTCTTGATGGGAGGTCTTATGTTTGTTTAAGCTTACATAAAGGAAGTGTGATTTTTTCTTTAGGAAAGTTGTAGGGAACCCATTCTTTCTTATTTGATTTGACCAAAATATCAAAAACTCACTCTTGTGTACTTAATGGTAAGTGGATGTTATAGAATAAAAACATTGAGCCTACTTCAAACGGCATTCCAAATGGAATGTTCAACCTTGCATGAGTGATAATAAGTAAGATAAATTTGGAAAAAATAACCATTGATGATTTATCAAATTTTCATTAATTTACCCTTTTTCTAGAACTATTATAGTTTTGACATTACTTCAATTAGTTTTCTCACATTTTACAACAAATGAAACTTTTTACTTATCACAAAAAGAGATTTTATATAGATAAATCACTTGAGCTTAAAAATTTCATTGTCACCTAAAACATTTTGAAACACTAAGTGCAAGGCTTGTGTCCCATACTTTTTTCCTTAAAAAATGAGAAAGAGTATCTTTTATGAGAGAAATAGATTATGGTTAGGAACATATAATTTTAATAAATTGTGGTTTATAAATTTAAACTTTTTAATAAATTAATTAATTAATTTCATTTATATATATATATATATATATATATATATATATATATATATATATATTCATAAAAAATGGTTTTTTTATTAATTATCATCTTACCTAAATTAATAAAATAACTCATTTTATATTTATCCAATCATCTTTCTCTAAAATATTTTTATTTTTATTCAAATTTTTATTTAATTAGTTTTTTAATGATATTTATATTTATTATTTTATCTCATAAAATTTTATTACAATATATTATATCATTATTTTCTTCTTTCATATAAAAATGTATTCACTATGTCCATCTTTTAAATTATGTGCATAATATACTTTTAAAAACTTATTAATAATGCTCCATAAAAAACCATGATTAACCTATAAATCCTCTAAGTCCTAATTAGCCCGCTAAACATACATTAACCCCTAACACCTTAAACCCATTCCCCTATTCCCTTAAACACCTAACCCCATAACACCTAACCCCTAAACCCTTAAACAATAACCCCTTATCCCTAAGCCCATAGTAATTAACCCCTAACTCGACATAACCCCTTAATCGACCCTAAAGAAAATAATCAAATAATATTTCTAGTCCACATCAAGATGACAACATAGGTCAAACACCTTCCAAAATAATATTATAAAATACATTTACAATAGAAATAAAATACAATTTACAATACAAAGACATACAATATACATACAAACATTTATAAAAAATCTACAATACAAAGACATACAATTAATAACTTACAAATGGATGATATTCATGTCTGCCTTCAGCATGTCCATAGTCTCTACAATTATTTTTAGCTAATTTTATTAAAATTATCCTTGGCCTCAAGCCCTTTCAATTTCTACAAGGGAAATAACATCTTCGATCCTCAGAAGTCCCTGATGTCAATCCCGCATATTCTTGTCTCCTTGAGGAATGTTATGTGACATTTTTTGTCACCAAACTTTCAATGATGATTTTGTTTAAAAATTAACCTCAAATTAAGTCTACAACCTTTCAAAACAATCAAAACTAATATATATATATAGCATCTATGTCAAATTTATATGATGTTTAGGCCTCTCTCTCTCTCTCTCTCTCTCTCTCTCTCTCTCTCTATATATATATATATATATATATATTAATATTAATATATATAAGTTATATATAATTATAACAGTAATGCTATCTTTATTTTAATTAGTTAAACTCAATGTAAAGCGATCCCATAATAGACATTGTTAACATAAAAAATTCATTAATGGTGGAATTGAACATGATGCAAAAATTAATTTCCATTTGTCATATATTAGATAACACATTTTCATATTGGATAAAGCATCGAATATTCAACGGTAAAATAACTTTCGTCAAATATTCGATGACAATATGGATTATAGAAAAAGCATCAGATAATCGACGGAAAAAGATATTTTGTTGGATATTTGATAGTTAAATAACTATCGTCAGATATTCGATGGGCATTGGGATTTTAAAAAAATACATTTAACTTCCAAGACTTTTTCTGATTTTATCTATTCCATCAGATTTTTCGGTCGAAGTTTTCGCCCAAATTTAGTATTGGAAGATACTCAAAAGGTATAAGATTAGAAACTAATGACATCAATGGCACAAACAAGATTAACACCAACACCTCCTAATGAAATGAAGCTTCAAATTCAATCAAAATGGCCAAGTTCTCAACAACAAAGGAAACTTGTAGAGCTACAGGAAAAAATTGCAAAGCTACATCAACAAACAATAGAGCTACAAGAGGGTGACATAATAACCAGCCCCAGGATGATATAATTCCTTCTATTCTTGGATTGAGGTAGGTGAAATTATCCCTATGCACTTGGAACCATGGTTATTCCTTAAGGTTAAGAAAGACAAGGATAAGACTCACAAATGGAAGCAAATTGCATAATCCAAGGGAGTCGTTGATATTGGAAAAATGGAAGAAGAAATGAATAACGTGAGGGAGGAGATGGCACTCCTTATATTTGATGAAGAAAATATAAGGGATCACCTAGAAAGTGAAAATAAACAGCTAAAGGTCCAATAGCAACGAACACAAATATTGTTGAAGGAGAAGGAAAACTAGGGTGCAACCCCAGAAACAAATTTGGGAAACATGGCACACCTTTATCTGGAAGTAGTGAATTGTAGGCAACCATCAAAAACCTACTCCTTATTCCTAAAGGAGAAGTGGTGACAATTTCAAATAAAAATTATTGCACGAAAAGGATATGATGCAGGAGCATCATGGTTCCAAAAATTTGTACATTTAGTAGAATTTAGGGGGTCTTATATTTCAAGGGAGTTGGTTTTCTAAAGTATTTAATTAATGTAATTTTCAATGTTTTGAGTGATTTTAAGTGAGACATTTAGAATAGGATTTAATTAAATATTGAGAAGCATATTTGTAAATGTTTTCGAACGTAGGAGAATATGAGTGATTGATGAGTCATTAGTGTGGATTGAGATATTCTGAAATATTGTAAATATTAGATTAGAAAGTAGTTTATGATTTTATGGATTTGAAGAGGATCCTTAGGATTTGGTTGAATGTTGAGATCCTCGATAAAGAAGATATTTTAGGGATTAATTAAGGAGTTAGAGGATTCTTAGAAATTAGTTGAGAAGATTGAGGATCTGAACCAGAATTGGTTACAAAACCTTTTGTATATATTTGTAAAGCCTCAAAGGCACAAAAAAAGGAAAAAAAAAAGGAGATATATTTTTAGAGAGGAAACTTAATTGTAAGCCTACAGGAATAGAGAGAGAGGAAGAAAAAAGGGTCATGTAAAGGCACATCAGGCCAAATATAGATTGTAAACAGGTTTTGTATTTGTATCTGTACATTTATTTAATTAATGAGGAAATCAAATTCATTGTGACTGTGTGTCATTAATTTTTATGTGTTGAGTGATCCGTAACTGAGAATTTATGTTTTTTGTGTGATAAACATGGTGAAATAATTCAAATTGAATGTATAAGTCTTTCTGAGTGATAAAGGACCTAATGGCTAGGTAGAATCTGTATTATTCCAGTTTGGAGCTAAAGAATGTGTGTACAGGTCGAGTAAGAAACAAATCATGAATTTTGGACTCAGAGAAGTAATACAGAATGGTGGTCTATATTCCGGATTGAAATAGTGAGTAAGGCATGCAAAAAGCATGATAATCCCAAGTTGGAGTGAATAACAAACAGACGAACAATCTCAATAGAGATCAACGCTTTTAAAGACTAAAGAAATCTCAGGAGGAGTAGCGTGGAGGAAATGGTGTTACAGAGCATCGACAGTAGAAAGAAGAGAAATCGACTAAGATAGAAACACTTAGAAGAATTCCAAAGAAATCAATCGAATGACGAGGATCGAATCACATAATTGAAGTTTTAAGATTTAATTACAGAGATTAGTATAGGCGGAAGAGACAAAGAAGAGCCACGTGAATAACTGTGGATGGTCATGATTAGATTGCAGATGTGAAGGCGAGAGATGAACGGATGAGATCGCATCGCAAGATGAGTTGGGAAAGTTGTGATGCGATGAAGGGTGAGCAGTGAGGAATGTTAGATCTGGGCGTAGATCAACGGTGGGCGACAAAGCGCAAATTCGCACATCGCAAATTATAGCAGATAGCACTAAGTCATCGCGTGATACATTAATTTGTTTGCGATGCAGTGAGGTTTGAAAGTTATGATGCGGTGAAAGGAAGAGCCACGTGTCAGCCCAATGTTCTAGCGCATATCGCAGATCAGAGATTTTAGAGTTTAGCATTAAGACATCGCAAGATAAATTATTTTGGTTGCGATGTGACAAGGAAGGGAGATGGCAGTGTGAGATGGCACAAGAGGGCCATTAGATCTAGCGAAGATCTATGGTGGAGATTGCATCGCAATTTCGCATCAACATTCATAATGTTTAGTTTTAAAGGTATTTGTTATAAGTTGCAAATTGCGAAGTGGAGAAACCTGAGAAGTGTGTCAATCGCTTCCAATTGGTCACCATGTTGTGGGACCCTACAACCAAATTTAAGTGTGTATGCATGTTGTTTGGGGAAGTTTGCGAGTTGTTAAGAGATTCGTTGTTTATTGCATGTGTATGTATGTTTAATAAAATCCAATATTATAATCCACTGTGACAAAGGGAGTTTGTGTGGGCCCATAAACCACAGGTCCATGGTATTGTTTAAAATACAGTTTTGTGCTACATCAGTTGGTATCATAGACCAGGTTAAATCTCTTTTGAAGGTTAAATATAGAGGTTGGTGAATGCTCTTTGGGAAAACTGGAATAGATTATGCTCTTGAAGTTGTGTATGCAGATACACTTACGACTACAGAGAAGAAGTCTGATTATAAATCTAAAAAGGTGGGGGCAAGTGCAGAAAGAAAATTTAGATAGTAAAATCTGACAAAGAGATGGCTGTTTTCTTGTGAAGAATGAAGATCCATTTGAATGTGAAGAGTGGAAGCAGACTACTTGTGAAATCATGCAGGTATTGGTTTTATATTAACTCTGATTTGAGTTTTTCAGGATAAAAGACAGATCGAATATTTATAATTGCAGCTAATGAAGTATCTCAGCAAAAGAAGATCACAACCTTAAGAAGCAGTGATGAAAGAAGTTGGTAAGGATTTTTGAGTGAAATAAGAGTGTGGCCAGAACCTAGTATTTCAGTTGTGATTGAAAACAAGAGGACAATTGTGTTCTCAAAAGTTAAAATGAGTTGAAGCCTAGAAGGAGCAGAGGAATTCTCAAGGAAAGTTCTAGAGAGGGGACAAGTGACCAAGTATAGAGGAAATATTGGTGAGGTAAATATAGTAGGGATGACTTGCTATTGCAGAGGCTTAAGTACAGATCATAGTGAGTGAGGAGCTCATGAATATGAAGAAGAAGATGACTACTGATAGTCATAGCAGAGGTTCGAGAAGCAAACACAAAGTGAAGAAATAAGATACCAAAGAAAATGGCATATGGAGGAAAATGAGTGATGAAGAATATAAGAGAGAAATCTTAGATAAATTTCCAACTTACATTATTAATGGATATGTTGCAGAGAAATAAGGTAGACCAGAGGTATGGTTGTACTATGAGAAATAAAGTGAAATGGCATAGGCTACAAGAGAAGAGAAAGCAACAGGTGGATATGCAGCTGAGGAAGCTTGAGCATATTATAGATGTTAAATTGAGGATAGAGAAGCTCGGAGGAGTTGAGCTACAACAAGACAAATGTTCTAGAGAAGAACAAGTTCCTTGTGAATTTGAAGATGGAGCGATGATGTTTGAAACATCATTTGAGGCTACTGAGCCTTATGATTTTGAAATTAACAATTTGTGTATGGTTGCAGGTGTAATACATGATGATGGACAATCTTTGGGTATTGTCAAAGAAGAGGAAGCAGAGAGACAAAATCTGAATTCTGTTTTAAATAAGAAGGATGAGACATTCAGGTCTCATATGGAAGATCATACACAATTGAGAGGAGGTATTTTTTTTCAGCATGATGTTAAAGTTGAGAACAAAGGAAGTTTGTCCCATAATGATGACCAAAAGCAAGAACAAGTGGACAAGGATATCAAGCAATCAAGTGAAGTGCCTGAGGGAGTTGAGATGAAGACCATTGAATATCTTCTGAGTCATGTAGAAGACTTCGAATAGAAAAACTATTTGATGACATAATCATTAAATAAGACAATTGAGTCTTGTGGTTTTACAACTTAAAAATTGTGTGTAATTGCAGGTTTTTACGATAGACAGTCATTGGAAACTATCATAAATATGGAGGATGAGACTATGTTATCTTATGAAGATAGCCAAGGAAAATCACATGCACAATTGATTAGTACATGGGAGAAAGAATTAGAGTTATTGGAGAATTGGTTGAAAGCACTAGTAGAGAAGAAAGAACCTGATGAAGACTACAAAGGATCTGTAGCAAAGGAAGAGAATGTTACTACAGTCAAGGAATCGAAGAGCAGTTTACTTTTTGAAAGTAAATTTGCATAACAACAATTGGATATTGCAGAGGGATATATCTTCAAATATATCCAGGAAGTTTGGGTGACAACTATATCTACAACAGTATTTGGAGCAATCTCAAAAATAATAGCAGAAGTTGAATAAAAAGAAACTGAAGAAAGTAATCAATAGCTTAAAGATGTTTATATTCCAGAGAATGAAAATAAAGTGCAACAGCCAAATAAATTGGACAGAGAGATTGAAAATTTCATTAAGCTTATGAGAAAGAAACATAAAGAAAGTAGTTGCATAAAGAGAAGAAAAACAAATGGTACTATGAAAGGCTGGACTGTGACAAATGTTGAAGGTAAATTCAATGAAGTGTTACAAACGAAGGTGTGGAAACCAAGAGAAGCAAGGAAAGACAACAGAGTACGTGAACAGTAGTTGAAAGAAGCAAGGAAATCACTAAAGAACAAAGTATGGGATCAAGGAGGATGATGATTGGAAACACATGATCTGGAGATCATAATTATTTTCTACCTTGGGAGTCTGATGCAGGAGCATCATGGTTCCAAAATTTTGTACATTTAGTAGAATTTAGGGGGGTCTTATATTTCAAGGGATTTGGTTTTCTAAAGTATTTAATTAATGTAATTTTCAATGTTTAGAGTGATTTTATTTGAGACATTTATAATAGGATTTAATTAAATATTGAGAAGAATATTTTAAAATTCCTTGAATGTAGGAGAACATGAGCGATTGATGAGTGATTAGTGTGGATTGAGATATTCTGAAATATTGTAACACATGCTGAGTGATCCGTAACTGAGAATTTATGGTTTCTGTATGATAAACATGGTGAATGAATTCAAATTAAATGTATAAGTATTTATGAGTGATAAAGGACTTAATGGTTGGGTAGAATCTATGTGATTCCAGTCTGGAGCTAACGAATGTGTGTACAGGTCGAGTAAGAAACAAATAAGTGAATTCTAGACTTAAATAAGTAATAAAGAATGGTGGTTTGTATTCCAGATTGAAATAGTGAGTAAGGCATGCAGCAAGTGTGATAATCCCAAGTTGGAGTGAATAACAAGTAGAAGAAAAGGCTTAGGAGAGATCATCACTTTTAAATAAGGAAGAAAGCTCAGGAGGAGTAGCGTGGAGGAAATGGTGTTGCAGAGCATCGACAGTAGAAAGAAGAGAAATTGACTAAGACATAAACACTTAGAATAATTCCAAAGAAGGCGATCTTCAATTATGCGATATGATGAGGATCAAATCGCATAATTGAAGTTTTAATATTTAACGACACAGATCAGTATGGGTAGAAGAGACGAAGAAGAGCCATGTGAAGGACGATGGACGGTTATGATTAGATCGCAGATGTGAAGGTGAGAGATGAATGGATGAGATCACATAACAAGATAAGTTTGGAAAGTTGTGATGCGATGAAGGGAGAGCAGTGAGGACCTTTAGATCTGGGCGCAGATCAACAGTGGGTGGCAAAGAGAAAATTTGCACATCACAAATTATAATGGATAGTGCTAAGTAATCATGCGATAAGTTAATTTGTTTATGATGCAATAAGGCTTGAAAGTTGCGATGAGGTGAAAGGAAGAGCCACATGTCATCCCAATGCTCTAGCGCATATCGTAGATTTGCAATTTTAGAGTTTAGCATTAAGACATCACAAGGTAAAGTATTTTGGTTGTGATGCGACAAGGACGGGAGATGGTAGTGTGAGACGGTACAGTGGGGCCGTTAGATATATCAAAGATCTACGGTGGAGATTACATCGCAATTTCACATCGTCATCTATATTGTTTAGTTTTAAAGGTATTTGTTATAAGTTGTGAACCACGAAGTGGATAAACCCGCAAAGTGTGATGGCTTCTGATTGGTCACCGTGTTGTTGAACCCTACAACCAAAGTTAAGCATGTATGCATGTTGTTTGGGGAATATTGCGAGTTGTTAATAGATTCGTTGTTGATTTCACGTGTCTGTATGCTTAATAAACTCCAATATTAAATCCACTGCAACAAAGGGAGTTTGTGTGGGCCCATAAACCACAGGTCCACAGTATTGTTTAAAATGTAGTTTTGTGTTGTATCAGGATCTCTCCCTCTATAGTATGTCAAATAATTCATTGAATTTTTCCTCCAATGCAGTACAAAAGATAGGGCCATGGTTGTTGAGTTTTACATTCACATCCTTGTGACTATAGATATGACCATATGGGACCCAAATACATATTTTGGTGATGCAAAACTAATTACCCTATCATCTTGGCTAAGTCATGAAGATATTATGGTTGAATAAGTGAAAAGGACAATGGAGGAAGATTTGAAAGAACCACTTTGGATTAGTTTCGAGCACCCAATCCATCTATCCTCACTTCAACCCATATTGTCCTAGTAGAAGATATTAAAGTAGTGGAAGTGTAAAAAGATAGGAAAATGGAGGGCATCCTTTATTTTGAGGATACCTTCAAATTATTGGGAGAAAATAACTCATAAGCTTTCCAAAGGAGATAGAAAATGCTACCATACAAAATGAATATCTAAGAGTACCATTACCCTAACATGTTGCAAGTTGCATTGGCCAAAAATACTCTATATAATAGAATCATTCATAGACTTTAAGTCAAATGGATTGGAATTAGTCTCAATCCTCCATTGCTATTAGGTCTACAGAAGAATCAAGGGAGTGGAAATACATTGAAAAAAATGTAGGTTTCTATCTAACATGCATGACCATATCTAACACAACATGAAATATTAAATAGGTCATTAGGGAAATGAATGAGGAAAAATAGATAAATTAGGAAGAATAGGTTGCTTAGAGGATGGACAACAATTCTAGTAAGGGGGTATGATGGGCCTTGGAACTAGGTAAACATAAGGCCAATCTAACCTTTCCTAGGCACATAAAAGTTGTATTAGACCTTCCCTTTTGCACTTTATAACATTTTTTGGTATTAATGAGTTCTTAGGAAGGTTAAGGAGATTTATCATGCTTTATTTTCCTAATGTGGTTATTATGTAGGATATTGAGAATATTTGGCATAGATCAAGAGGATATCTAGTCATATAAATTTATGGGACATGTCCCCTACTATATGAAGATAAAACTCGATTGGCTTAGAGAACTAAATACTCCTCCCTGTAGTTGCGAGGTTATTCGGGAAGCATGATCCTATTTTTTAGGATTTTTTCAGAGAAAACAATCCTCCTTTCAAGGAGGCTTCCCCTCACCCATATTGTATAATATATGGCTTGAGTAGCCCATTACGAAGCTAGTAGATAGTCAAAGTTAGTGGAATCATTAGCAGTAGAAAGCTTTGGGAGTTTCTGTTCTGCAATTTTTTGATGTACAAGAAATTTTCAACTTAATGAAAGACATATTTGGTTCTTATATTGTTTTCCTTCTGGGATTTGAGCTTCCTTGGGTTAAGGCCCACCTGAGGTGCTAAATACCCCTATTGTATTATTATATTTTATGCACTTATCCATTTCTATAAAAGATTTATGACTATTTTATGCAGGTTAATTAGTTAGCTTGTTTACAATATTTTCTTGCATAGTAATTTGAGCACTATATTGTAGCTTTAGTAATGATTATTTTGTTTGGTTAGAATCTCTTTTCATGCATTTTAAGACACTTTAGTTGTTGATATTTAGTTTCTTCTATCATTATTGCTTGTTGCAACTATACAATCCCCTATTTTTGCAAAGCTACAGGAGACTCTACAACCACATATTTTCTATATAGACCTTTCTATTGATGACACAATGACATGGACATGAGTACTTTATCATTCCTTAGCCTTCATCATCCTCCCTTTGCTTTGAAACCACGTCCTTAGCACATTTCACTACTCGTTGGATTGTCTCATGTAGTAAAATAGGGACTCGTGTAGCAGTTTGCATTTATCTTTTGAAACAAATCCAAACTTAGATCCAACTCATGTTTCAGCTTCCTTAATTTGTTACAACATACTTGGAACCTTGAAGATGGAATTTAGAATAAAAGAGACCAAGTATATTCCTTTACCTAGTTTGTTGCAGAAATTAACTTTTTACTACATAATTATGGTTTGATATTTACATTCTTTATTTCAGTTCTGAGCATGCTTTCATTGCACAATAGAATATACATGCTTTTATTTCATCATAGTTAAGATGTTTTTCCTCCTTTCATTTCAGGTAACATAGATTTTTTTATTTCCTTTCGTTTCCTACAATTATGAATTTTTCCTATAACATAGAGTAGTTAGTATGGTATCTCAGTAACTAGATCTCAGCTCAACGTTTTCACACATATAAAAATTAGCACTGGAAAATGATAAGCACATATTGCACACATATTTTTACCCCCTCTTAAGTTTGTATGAATCCCGGGTTGAAAATTAAATTTGATACCCTTTGGAGTTGAAGTATTATTATTGCAATACTGAGGGTCACCTGTCTACCAAATATTTTATTATTTGATCATATCAAGACTAATATAGAATTTTATTATAAATAGAGAGGTTTTTCTTCAGCATTTCACCATGACCACATTCATCGTTGAAACTTTTATCTTGTAACTTTGGAACTCTCCATTTCAGTTATCTTCCATAACTTTGCCCATTGCATACCAAGAAAGGAGAAATCCACCGTAGTTTATAGAAAAGGGATAAAAAGGACCCTTCCATGGAGGAGTAAGCAATGGCCCATGTCACTATATCCTCTTCTACATGTGTTTTTATTATAATAAAAGTTATTGTCCATTTGGGTTTTATGTTTTTAATTGTGTTGTATTTATTTTATAGATTTTGTACATGCATCATTTTTTTCTGATCTATTGTTAAAGTTTACATATATTTGCATGACAAATTAACATAATTATAATTGGGGTTATAATATACTCATTTTTTGTTAGCCTATTTTGACCACCTATATATAAAAAAAGGATTTTTACTAACTTGTTTGCAAAATTCCAGCTAATCGTACCACTAATAATGGTGCTACCAAATGTCACTATTTTAGGAAGTCTATAGAGGAAACCCTCCATTAAATCTACACCTTACCCTGCACATCTGGAGTTAAATATGTGGACAAAACCTTAAATTCATGTGTTAACATTCTCCATAAACTCTAAGGAAAAAAATTTATTAGCTCATCATAATGAAGTAATAGGTCGATAAACATTTATCCAAGTGCCACTTTGAATAATGTCATCATGTGTTCCTTTGTCTCCAAACCTATAAGCAATAATTAGTCGATGTGAATAAACACCAAAAGCTTGAACCTAAGTTTTATGTACCTCATCCATTAATTGAAAGTATTGGAGATTTTTCCTACAAATTGTGTTGGGAAAAATACTGAGAGGAGGGGGGGGGGGGGGTTGAATCAGTATATAAAACCCACATAAACTTTTACTTTTACTTTTCTGAATTCTGTACGCGACTTGAATGAAGAAAACTAGCATATTTACGCGACTATTAGTAAGGAAACTCGCTTATACCTAGTAAACTTGTAATTCAAATAAACCTTTAATTACTTGACTTATACTAGTGTATCATTGATTCATGAGACATTTAATAAGTAGTAAAAATGTGCAATAAGAATAGAATAAACCATCACACATAAGCAACACACATGAACACCAAAATTTAATGTGGAAACCCAATGTGGTAAAAAACCACCGTTTTTGTCATCTCAGTCTTCAATATTATTATTATGAATAGCTTCTTACACTATTGTACAGGTTCAGACTCATACCAGCATGCAAGAACCCACCTGTTGAAGGCTACAACCTTCACTCATTCTCCATCTCCTACTGGAAGGGAGATCCAACCCCCTAATATTGTTTACCAACACCCAGTGGAAGGGAGATTCAACCCCCTGATATGATCACCAGTAACTACTAGTAGGAATCTTCAACTTCCTCACTGAAGGCTCCAACCCTCAACACCATTTGTGGACCACGTTTCATAAATTTTCACACTAGATCCACCTGCTTCAACAAATCACAACTTGCAGGCCACTTTTCATCAAATTTTCATATTGAACCCACTAACATCATTTAAGCTCAACTTCAAAAATTGAAATTTATCACTGTACCAAACCAATCACTGAAAATAACCACTGAACCAATCAATCACTAAAGCAAACAATCACTTAACCAATCACCAACTCGAATCAAATAGAATAGTGAGATCATTGTAACCATAATATCATAACTGAACCAAAAATACTTCATCAACACATTGAATCAACTCCAACCCTCATCATCCATAAAACAAAATATATATGCTACTTCACTTAAGGAAAATCATGTGTATATGCGCATTTATGAATAGAAACATGTGCATAGATCTCAACCTACCAAGTTATGAAAAATGTTAATCAAAATTAAAACACATAATTTCTCATAGACATACTGAAGTACTATGTTAGATTACAGATCTCTGAAACCCCATATAGTTAGTTGTATCAAGAATATTCTCCAACCAATCAATTACATTCAATCAATTCAACTTCATACATTGCTACTAAATCTAGATCAACATGAATAATTCATTGACAGACAACAGAAATGTAGTAGCACTGATCATATTGATCAAACATATTTTATGTTGAGATTCAACAAGATGACGATCTTAGCGAAAAGTAAGCACCTTCACTAAGTGGGGCCCGCAGGTTATTTTTAAGTGTATGTCTATTTTTAGACATGGTGAGCATATTCTATAAGTTGTGGGATGCTATTTGTAGATGGTTGGTCAAATGTGAAAAATAGATGAAATTTTATATTTAGAATATTGGGCAAAGTCTATTTATATATTGTCAATCTAAAAATAGATGCATGTCGATTATTATTAGCCCTTAATAATAATCCAACAATAAATATCAACTTATTCTCTTGGATCAATTTATTTCAGTGAACAGATTTGGAAAATCAGTGGGTTGAAGGAATTATGCAATTCCTAGGGTTATTGGTGACTCATGCATGGAGGACTCAGTTAGAACTGAAGTGGAAAAGTTATGACAGAGTTGGAAGAGTAGTTATGGGAGTTGTTATTTAGTTTAACTCAGTTAAGTGAGTTAAACTCAGTTGAGCTAGTTGTATCTAGTCTAACTGAAAGATACACTAGTGAGAGTTTAGTGAATTAATCAGTTAATTAATTCACAACTAATAACTCACTAACAATTGACCAAATACAACAGTTAACTACTTGCATGTCAGATCTAGTGGAGACCCAGTGGAGAGATAGGTGAAAGGGTGAGATGGACTATCGGTTGTGACTATAGTGATGCATTCAATGCGTCTGAAACACATTGGATATGCCAATGAGGATTGTGCAGTTAAGGCAAGGCCAACTCGAATTCATTCAGGGGTCTTCTTTAGCAGGGATTGCGCAATGGAGGGAGGCTGTTAGGAGGCAAGAAATTAGTGCATAGATATGCAAATTTCTACATGACAGTGTGTAATGATTGTTGATTGTACTAAGAGCTTGATGTACTAATATTTGTATGAGATTGTTACATGATTCCATTGATATACATAATATATGATAGTTCAGGTTTTTAGCTTTAATATTTTCCGTTACACAACTTTGTTTATGTGCGATTGATTATGCTTCATATGTGTTTTTCAATTGGCGATTTAATTTCCGCAAAGAATTAAGTGGAAGGATTTTGTATTTAACATAAGATTAATTTGTTAGATCAGGAGATTCTGGTAATACTATCAGTATTAATAAATTTATACATGTTATCGAAGTAGTGTTAATCACTAGAGATTGCAATAGTGAAGAGGTGCTGATTTTTGTGCTGGTGGACAATTCGAATTTGCTGCAGAAATTTCTTGATGCGACAGTTGAGTATTCATTGAAATGGATTTCAATGGGTTGCAGTTGGAGTATGTCCTTGAGGGTAGCTCGAACTACATAGCCTGGAAGGACAGGATGGAGGCGGTACTTGAAGATAATGTATTGAAGGAGTTCATCGATAGCGATGTTCCTAAGCCTACTTCTAGCAATGTTGCATTACTTGACGCGTGGAAAAAGAAGGTAGCGAAGACAAGAGGAATTCTGTTGGAAGGTGTGAAAGACCATATTGTGTCAAGAATTCATGCGAAATCCACTCCATTTGCAATGTGGAAGGCTTTGATAGATATTTTCCAAAGCAGCAACGACCATAGGAAGTTGGTGCTGAAAGATAAGCTCAGAAAAATCAAAATAGAGAACGGTGACGTATTCCAAAATATCTCACGAAGTTTGTCCAATGTAGGGATGTGCTGGGGAGTGTGGGAATTATAGTTACGAATGATGACTTGGTGAGCTTGGCTCTCCTTGGGCTTCTAAATATTTGGCACAGCTACAAAGACTCTGTCAAAGGACACCGAGAGAAACTGTCAGATTGGGAGCGACTTTGGTAAAATCTAGTGCGGGAGGAGATAAGACAGAATACCAGGGATGGATCTTCATCGAAGGATGAAGATGAAGAGAATTTATCTTTGGTTACCAAAGCAAGGAAAGGGAAGGGGAAGAAATCCCATCCAAAATCTGAGGCTAAAGGCAAGAAGCTGGATTTGTCCAAGGTGAAGTGTTTTCACTGTCATGAACATGGGCATCACACCACTAATTGCCCACAGAAAAAGAAGAAAAAGAAGGATGATGGAGTTGTAGTTGGTGAGGCCTTAGCCTCGCAATTTGAACTTTATTTATCCTTGATCACATGCTTGGTTTCAAGCATAATGGGATCGGTTTGGTATCTTGATAGTGGTTCTTCCTTCCATATGACAGGAGACAAGGAGTTGTTCAGTCACTTGGAGGAGAAGGATCTCCAAATGCATATAGATATGGGCGACGATGGTAGATACAGTGTGACCGGCATTGGAACCATTACCTTTGAGAGGGATTCAGGTAAACCATTTCTGTTGAAATATGTTATGCATGTTCTAGGTCTATAGAAGAACTTGGTCTCGGTCACAATTTTGGAGGATAGAGGTTATGACATTGTTTTCAGCGAGGAAAAATCTTTCCTGCGACATAAAACAATGGTTAAAACCAAGAGGATAGGGATTCGAGTTAAGAATCTCTACAAGCTAGAGGTAGATCGTTTCACTGCAATGATGGGAAAAGCAGAAGAAGTGGTGAGCCAGGATGAGGGCGAATTATGGCACAGAAGATTGGGCCATCTTCACCATGGCGCCTTGAAGATTTTGCAGCAGATTTCTACTGGACTTCCCAAGGGTACTCTTGTGCAGTCAAATCAGTGCAAGGGATGTACTATGGGTAATTTTTTGAAGACCACCTTTCATGAGAAGGAGAATCGTGCTTCAGTGATCTTGGAGAGAATTCATACAGACATGTGTGAACCTTTCTCGGTTTCTTCAACAGAAAAACATAGGTATTATGTTATTTTTGTTGATGAATATTCTTGTATATGCTGGATCTTCTTCATGCAGAAGAAGATTGAAACATTCTCCAAGTTTTGTGATTTTAAAGCATTGGTGGAGAAGGAGTCGGGGAAGCAAGTGAAGGCTCTATGGAGCGATAATGGTGGTGAATATATCTCGAACGAATTCAAATTCTTCCGTAGCAAAGAAGGAATTTGAAGAGAACTCATAGCGCCTCATAAACCACAGTAGAATGGGGTCGCGAAGAGGAATAACAGAACGATCATGGGTGTTTCACGAGCTATGATGCATGACCAGAGCCTACCGATGCACTTGCGGGTGGAATCATGCAACACTACGGTTTATGTGCAAAATTGTTGTCCTCATAGAGTACTTGGCATGATGATCTAAAAATTAAAGTATTTGTATTGATATGCAAAGTATTCATTTCCATTTAATTAAGTGTGCAAAGTGTTTGTCATGTCTTGCAAATTAAACAAACTGTTTTTGGTAACTTTTTTTGAGTTTATGTGTGAGGGAATCTTAATTAAAAATATTGTTTAACATTTTGAATTATAAATACACAGCAGAATAACTTCACCATAACAACACAGCAACATGATGAGGCAGTTCACCCCTCATGGGCTACATCTGTCGGGTCCAAGGCTCCCAATGGGCATGTCCTTGCTATATTATGATGCTCAAATTGGTTTTACAATGATTAAAATGCCTAAACAGGAAAAACAAGCTATGAAAATGAATTCAGAAGGTAGAAATAAGCTAAGAATGACTTTTATTTCACCTCAAACAGTGAAGTGTAGCCCAATGTAGCTCCATTTCCCTCATGGCCTTGATGGCTATCCAAACTTCCCTGAAGAAAACATGGCTGCAAAATACCTCTATTGGCTCTGCAACCTATCCCAATGGCTCCAAAATACTCAAAATACCCAAAATTGACCAAAATTTCATCCAAATTGGTCCAATATTGGAGAAGTTATGATGAAAACAAGATTCTGCCCAATGTCAAGTAAAAACCCCACTAAAAGTGGGCTAACTGCAGCTAACCCTGCTAAAAATGGCCAAAGGATGAAAATTGTGGAACCGTCGCCAACCTTGACGGAACCACTGACAATTATAATAAATGTTAGGGCAATTGCAATCACATGCGCATACAGTGCCCACAGGTTTGGTGGCAATAAATATTATGGATGCAATTAAATGTTACAGCGGGGAGTGGTCACATGACCCTCCCGCTGCAACCGTTGAAACAAACCACGGTTTTAACAGTTTTACCAACTATTACCTCAAACTCCAACTCCACAGACATGTGACCGGATTTTAATGTTAACGGTCTAACCGTTTGGCTATTTGTTTGAAGTTGTCGCACCCCCGGTCTTATGGTGAGGTCACATCAGATGGGGGCTAGCCCTTTAAACCTCCACCCATTTTTAATTCAAACTTTAAATAATAATTCTCTACCATATATATTAATTCATAACTGTGTAGCACAAAGGTAAGTCACTTGGGCCGTTGGCAGTGAGTTTCGGGGTTCAAACCTCTCGGACTCATAAAATTTTGCCACTGCCAAATTTCTCCAGCCTGGGGGCCACGTGGCGGTCGCTGCGCCTGCCACATGGCAGCCCGTAATTAGTCAAAAACCAAAAAGTCAAACCTTCAACGAATATGATCTTGCCATTTTTCGAACCTTCATTTGCCTAGATGAAATATTCCATGGAATATTCTAGGGAATATTCTAAGGAATATTCTAGGGAATATTCTAAGGAATATTCCCATAATATTCCAAGAAATATTCTTTTTTTAATATTTTCCAAAGTCAAAGTCAACCATTAGGGGAATTTTGAGGTCTAAAATGGGCCTCCTAAGGAAATAATAAAATAATAGCTAAACCAATAAAATAATATTTATGAATTTCCAATTCACTTTTTGTGCCACAATCCATGTAACCATAGTTAAATTCAATTTAAAAGTTGTACCAACATAAAATTAATAAAAAAATTGTATTGATGTGGCTATAAATAAGAATGATCTTTTCAAGAAAAAATCATTATCATTGAACAAATAATGCATTTTTCCTTTGTACTCAAATAACTTAAAATAAAATATAAATATAAATTTATAAATTCCTAATTATATTATATGTTATTAATTAAAATTTTATATTATTTAAATTGTATAATAACACGTAATTAATATACTACATAAAAATAATATAATATAATATAATATAATAAATGTATAGGGATATGCATTGTTTCTTTCAAGAAATATGAAATGAAAATAATATTATTTTATTCAAAAACTGTGAAATGACATTTATTATGAGTACTTTACTTTATGACTTTAAAAGTACCTAGAGCACTACCATGGTTGACCGTGAGCTTTTATCCACCATTGAGAATGTGTTAAGTAAGTACCTTTAACTCAAGCAATTCCACCTCAACCATTAGGGATGATGTCATCCCCTAAAATGTGATTGGTTCTCATAAAGTGAATTTTGATTGTACATTTTCCTTAGGAGGCCCATTTTAGACCTCAAAATTCCCCTAATGCTTGGTCAAACTAGATTTTTTAAGGATACTGTAAACTTCAAACTTGCATAACTTTCACATACGATGTCGGATTTTAGTGTCGTTCGTGGCACCATAATTGCAGCATCGAGGCCTATCCGGTCGTTCAAGTTTCAACAAATTATGAGAAATTCCTTTTTTGAGCATTTTTTCCACTTGGACATGATCACCTGATCACACCTCCCAAATGGGAAGCTTTTGGACTCCAAAAGCTCTTTGATTTACAGAAATTGAAGATGAGGAGACTGATTCTCCACTCTTCCAACCTTGAACCACTGAAATATTCCCAACTTCAACAAATTGAGCTTCTCATAAAAAGATAAATTCTTCCTTGATTCTACTGACCGACTGTTGCTAACCTTGACTGAGTCATGATGCAAAATTTTGAAATTTGCATAACAAAAACTGAAATTTGCATAATACATATTGTTTTTACAATGGTCAAACTTCAAAGGAGACTAAAAATAAGATTCACCTTTCCAACTTTCCTCATGGTGAATTTTTGACAAATGAGCCATGTACTTGCGTCGAATCCCGACCAAGTTTTCTTGCCATACCAACCTACCATTCTGAAACCAGCATTGACCTATTTTGAACTTTGTGTCCTGTTTTCTTGCATGCTTTTCCCTTTCTTGGATTCTTGCACCACTTTGCACCAACACTTTGTTCTTTGCACCGATTGACACCAAAGGCACTTTCTGCAACATCTTGTCATCTACCAGAGACAACTTGCTTTCAGGCTGAAACATATTGTTGTACATATTCCCTCCCCCATTTTAATTTTAGCCCCTAGCTCCCTCTAAATCTGTTTCCAACGTCTTTATGGTCAAAAACCCTTGTGTCTCGCTCATCGCCACCTTCTCCGCCCCAAAATACATTATTCAAAGGTTTCAAATCCACATTTTAAGTTATATTGAACCGAAGCCCCAAGTCTTAAGGCCCTCACCTAGTCGCTGTCATACAACCGAAGACCGTAAGCCAAGAAGAAAAGGGGCCTATCATTTTAATAATCGGGCGCAATGGTGGTCGTCCGATCAAAGCCCAAATCAACGGAGCGGACACCTTTTATACGGCGGCCCCCACATATGTACCCCGCGCGCGTGAAACAGGTGGTATTACCCCGCACCACTCTCATTGAAACGGCAGTTTTTACCGCGGGGCAGCGATCCCATACACATGACGCCGCGTGTCCTCAGTACGGGTGGGAAACCGCTTTCCTCCTGCGCGTTAAACACTGTACCAGAGCCGGGCAGCGGAATTTATGTGGATCGTTGGATCTCCCGATCTCTATCCAACGGCGGAGATGCATCAGAACCGTCCGCCCGTTAATATGTGTTCGCTATGTCCTATGGCCCGCCACTGTGTCATTTTCACCCACTCCCGCTCGTTGACTCCGCCACGTCGTCCTCCTGCTCGTTCCCCCGTACGCTCATGTGTCGTGCCCCCATGTCTCCGTGGTGTCACCCCGTTATATATATATATATATATATATATATATATATATATATATATATATATATATATATATATATATATATATGCATGTGTTTTGACGATTTTTCCACCTTTTATTTACTTCCCCGCGACCTAACTGTTTTACGCTCTGCGTCTGTTTACCCCATACCTCCATCGTTTCTCTCCTGTCGCCCTGTGTGTTTCCATCTCCTATCCATGCCCGCAGTGTCGCCTGCAGCTCCACCTCTGTCATCCCCGCCTTTATCCGTGTCGGTTTTTCTAATATTTGGTGGGTTTTGCAGGTTTCAAGATAACAAGAAGATATTTCAATCCGTTGCCGCTATTACAAAGGTTCGGGGCCCATGAAAGACGATTCCCTGGGGTAAAATTTAATGAAGAGGCTGAGGGTAGGCGTGAGTAATGACCGCCATTAAAGAAGACACAGATATGGATCCTCAGAACGCTCCAGATAAATTCGCCCCACATTGAAGATCCAAGATTCAAATCTAAAGCTAGGAGCCGAAAGTACAGTACATGAATGCAAATTATTCCAAATCCTTACGGCAGCAGATTTTCCCTCAGCTAAAAGCATCACAGTATATATATTTTATTATTTCTGTCTCGTATATAAGGAGATTTTTATCTCCCAACATTTATTCCTCTAGACAGATTGTTAGGTATATTCATTTATAGTCAGTCATTCACAGAGAAGGCGCGAATGTTTTCCGCCATTTTGGTTCAAACTGAATCATTAATTGTGCCTCGTCCCCCTCCTCCTCCAGAAGTTTCTGTCTTCTCTATAAATACTCAGAAATAAGATTTTTGAAGGGTTCCATATTTCTATCACAAATCAGGCAATGAGAAGGCTTCCAATACATTTGGTAACATCTTCCAGAGGAAGTTTCGCAGAGCCCAGGGTCTCCATGATAGGTTACAATCGTATCGAGGATTCCCAGTTCATGGCATTCAATAAAGATGTAATTTCTCTCATGTGTTAATACATTATCTCATTTCATGCAAATTGTCTTCTTGTATCATGTTCTAGAATGCGAGCGGCTCACTAGTTTGCAGTAAGGATTCATCTTAAGTGGTGCCCTTTCTGGAATTAGTCAAGCGCTTTAAATAGGCCTAGTCATGATATACTGTTCCATGTTCACTCTTTCCATATTTTCTGCTATATTAGTCGCTTGAGGAGGGTGCTTTTAAAACGCCATTGTCATATAAGGATTCGTAAATTGGTGCGCCCTTATATGGTTCTGTTGTGTATCTGGGTATCAGTCTCATGTCAGCTAATATCTTCTTATGTTTCCTCACTTCACTCACTTCCTGATATTTGATTTCTGTGATATATTATTTGAATCGGCCCTCTTACAAAGTAGTTTACTCTTTAACTCGTTCGATGTCTTTGTACCTGGAGTTTTACATGATGTTTCTACATTATTCTTATCTTTGTATCACCTTCTCGAGAGATTGGTCCCATTCAAATCTAGTTTCCTTGTTCAAAACAAGAGGTAGCAAGAGAGTTTTCTGGATCGACATTGGACTGACAACCCAAACTATAAAGGGCTCCTTGCTACATTAAGATGTCCTAGGCACTGGTCTATGGCAACTCTAGACTGTCTCTAGGAGGGTGACAAAATCATCCACAACATCTTTCTGGCGCCATTGCCGGGGAACAAATTCAAGAATATCAGTTTCCCTGGGTTTTCGACATCTTATATTCACTCTCTAATCAGGTGAGCACAGAGAGTTGAAGAGTTGCATATCTCTCACCTTGGCGACTCCACTAGTCTTTATTTGATAAATCTTATTGGAAGTCCTGGCTCCTCGTAAGCCGCATTTGAGGTCAGATACAGCTCAACTGAAAACACCTTACGTGTCTGACCCAGAAAAGATCATTCATAAAAGAGTTTGGAAGGAGAGGAAGCCAGCCCGTGCTGAAAACCCTGAATATTCTGTTGAAGATTATCCGCCCTCTTCTTCTCAAGAAATCAGAATAGAAAATCCCGAGTTTTACTCAGAGACTCCACGTAGGGGAAGTGCCTGGATTGTAGAAGATTCTCATCCTTCTCCTGAGGCTGAAGAAATTAAAGAGGTCACAGAAGTTACTGCTGTTAACCGTGAGTTGTTTCCATCTACACCTCAGTCTTTTGTGCAATATATTCCCATTGTTATCCATACTCCACTTCCTCCTACTCCTCTCTTGTCATTTGTATCTCAAGTTTTTGTGCAACCCCCACCTCCTCCAATGGCCAATGTTCCTGCTTTCCTATTGAACAAATACGCTCCTCTGGCCTTGCCCCAAGTGCTTAATGATATGCCACAGGATTATTTGAAGATTCTGCCGAGATTTAATGGTGAAAATGAAGTTGATGCTCAGAAACATCTCGAGACCTTCTGCTCTTTTGAAGAAAACTTAAATGTTGAACATCTGGATGTGGTTTTGAGATTATTTGTGCAGTCTTTGGAAGGGGAAGCAAGAAAATGGTTTAAAACAATGGGAAATCATTCTATGACCACCTGGGATGTTATGGAGAATGTTTTTCTCAGGAAGTGGGGAGAAAAGAAAGACCATGGTCAGTGCCTCACTGAATTCAATACCATGAGGAAGAAACAGAATGAAGGGGTAGCAGAATTCATCAAAAGATTTAACAAGTTGTATCTGAGCCTGCCTCCCGAGATGAAGCCCCATGAAGCTGCTGCCAAGATAATTTTTATAGCAGCCTTTGAGTTCGACTTTGGCTTCGCATTGAGAGAAAGAAAACCTGCCACTTTAGATGATGCACAGTCAGATGCTCTGGAATTAGAAGCGAACTTTGCCTCCACTGGAAAATTAAAAGGAAAAGCTGAACAAGATACCAGGAGGAAAGGCAAAGAGGAGGTGTCCACCTCTAATCAAGACAAAGACTCTGACAAGATGGATGAAATAAGTAAGATGATAAAGAAGATGGTCAAGCTAGAACTGGAAGCTAAAACTGCAGCTCCCAAGAACTATTACAATGTTCCGAACAGAGGATACAATCCTCAGCATAGAAGACCTCCATTGCAAATATTACCAAGGGAAGCAAAAGAACAACAAGACCAGATACCTCATCCTTTGTACCTGGAAGGACCAGCAGATGACTCCACTGGAGATGCAGCTTATGGATTAGAGGATTCAAATCTGGCTTTTTCAAACACTGATGATATAGATTGCCCAGTGCAAGAAGAAGATGAAGAAGAAGAGATCGATCATTATTGTAAGCAATTTGCTGATTTCATGCAAGCACAATTCAATGTGAAATATGGTCTCAGATCTTAAAGGAAGAGGACCAGAACTCAAGATCAAGAAGAGGAGCCAGCTCAGAAAGAAGCATCTGCTCAGAAGGAATCAGCAACAAAGAAGAGCATAGAAAAAGGTAAGAATCTTCTAAATGCTTCCTCAATGTCCAATGATCAGATTCCTTCTTCTTCAAAAATAGTCAGTCCTCCTAATGCTGAGCCAGTGTCAAAAGAAATCAAATCTTCAGTCGAAAATAAGGAGTCCAAAGAAGTAATGATAGAAAAGCCCCCATCTGCTTTCAATTTGCAAAAAGAACTTGAGAAGATTAAGATTCCTGTCCCTCTGACTGAGTTATTGAAACAGCCTGTATATCAGTCTCAAGTCACTTCTTTCATACTTCCTCCTGAACTACCAATTGCACCTGATAGCTTAAATCTTCAAGAAGAAATGCCCATGGTAGTCTTTGGCCCACATGTCGAGGAGATAGATCCCTCTACTCCTCCTTTTTATGTGTCCCTAGTCATTCATGACCTGCTGTTACATAATTGTATGTTAGATTCTGGGGCTTCCCGTAATCTTATGCCTTTGTCTGTCATGGAGCAACTAGGGTTGCAAATAACAAGACCTTATAAAGATTTATATTCATTTTATTCTAAAAGAGTAAAATGCTTGGGAATGATTAAAGACTTAGTGGTCAATTTGGCCCAAATCCCAGCAAAAAGTGTGGTCATGGATATTGTGGTTGCTGATATCCCAGCTCGCTTTGGCATGCTGTTTTCAAGGTCATGGGGTACCAAGATTGGGGGGTCAATTAAACTGGATTTAACATATGCTACTGTCCCAGTCTTTGGGGGTCAAGAAAGAAGGTTATACAGGGAGACTAGATTCGTTAAAATGGTGACTAAGGCTGACTGCTCAGATAATTCTCCAGTCTATAACAAAGAGGGAGACTTTTCATGTTTAATGTTAGAAGAAGATCAAAATTATGCTTATGAGCCCCTTTTTGACCAAATCCAAGCTGAGCAGCCTAAGGAAGGACAGAAATCAGAAATATGGACTTTGCATTTTGATGGAGCAAATTCAAGGGAAGGTAATGGAGCTGGGGTACTGTTGATTTCTCCTACAGGGAAGTGGGTGCCACTGTCTTTTAAACTGGAATATGAGGCTACAAACAATGTAGCTGAATATGAAGGACTATTACTGGGACTGCAGACAGCTAAAAACATGGGCATCCAATGTCTGAAAGTGTTTGGAGATTCTGAGCTGGTAGTGAGGCAGATAAAAAATGAATGTCAGACTAAACACCCTCGGCTTAGAGCATACAGGAACGAAGTATGGGACATGATAGAAAACTTCTTCTCAGCATTTAATATACAGTTCATGCCCCGGGAGAAAAACAGAATAGCATATTCTCTCGCTGTTGCTGCCAGTACATTCCGTCCTCCTCAGAATCCACTTTTAAGATATGAAGTGGAGGTACGGTATAGACCATCCATTCCAGAAAACATAAAGCATTGGCAGGTATTTGAAGATGATGAACAGATGAAGAGATTCATGGAGACAGTGGGAGAATTCTCCAATACATAGATTGATGATAATGAGGAGGAAGAAGCGGAAAATGTTGCAGAAAACAAATGGGAAGAGAAGATAGCAGGGAATAGAGTGCTGCAGCTGAAAGGAAATATTATACCTAGAGTCCTAGTACCTCTAGAAAGGTTATTTAATAAAAATGATATTCCATTTCAGCCAAATAAAGTAACAGAAGAAGATCAAGTGGAAGACTTGAATCTGGGTACTTATGCTGATCCCAAAATTGTTAAATTATCTAAAAGAGTCCCAGAAGGATACAAAGAAAAATATTTGAAGCTATTTCAATCTTATAAAGATGTTTTTGCTTGGTCCTATGAGGACCTAAAAACTTTTGATGTAAATATTATACAGCATAAGATTCCACTGAGGGAGGATGCAAAGCCTTATAAGCAGAAACTCAGGCAGATCAATCCTCTGCTGCTTCCCTCAATTGAAAAAGAGATTAAGAAATTATTGAAGGCCAAGATAATTGTGCCACTAAGGTACTCAGAATGGATAGCGAACCGTGTTCTTGTTCGAAAGACGAATGGAGAAATAAGGTTGTGTGTAGACTTCAGGAATTTGAACAGAGCATCTCTCAAAGACAATTATCCACTGCCCAAGATGGACCACATCCTGCAGAAAGTGGTGGGAGCATCCAGAATGTCAATGATGGATGGATTTTCTGGTTATAATCAGGTGGCTGTGTTCCCAGAAGACCAGAAGAAAACTGCATTTACTACACCATGGGGAACCTTTATGTATGCCAGGATGCCATTCGGATTAATCAATGCAGGAGCTACTTTTCAAAGGGCAATGGATATAGCCTTTGTGGGAGAACAGGACAAGTTTTTGGTAGTGTATCTTGATGATATCACAGTGTTCTCAAAGAATGATGATGAGCATATTGAGCATTTAAGAAGAACTTTTGAAAAATGCAGAAGGTATGGCCTTTCTCTTAACCCTCAAAAATCTTTGTTTGCATTAGATGAGGGAAAACTCTTAGGGCACATTGTGACTAAAGAAGGTGTGAAAATTGACCCTAAGAGAGTTGAAGTGATAAACAACATTCCTTTGCCAAGAAATAAGAAAGAAGTACAGGTATTTTTAGGCCGAATTAATTTCTTGAGAAGATTTATTCCTAACTATGCTGAGATAGTTAGGCATATAACCAATATGTTGAGAAAGGAGAACGAAGTAAAATGGTCCCAGGAGTCTAGAGATGCATTCACAAGGATAAAACAGGCATTTTCTGAAGCTCCTGTGTTAGCAGGACCAGATTACAAAAAGCCATTTATGATTTTTTCATTTGCTTCCCCTCACACAATTGCTGGAGTGTTATTGCAGAAAAACGAAGAGGGATATGAACAACCTATAGCTTTCTTCAGTCAAGTACTTTATGATGCTGAATTGAAATACAATATACTGGAGAAGCAGGCATATGCCTTGGTAAAGTCCCTTAAAGCTTTCAGAGTTTATATTTTGCAATCTCACATTACAGCTTATGTCCCTACAGCAGCAGTCAAAGACATTCTGGTTCAGGGAGACAGCGAAGGTAGAAGGGGAAGATGGATTGCAAAAATCCAAGAGTATGATTTGGATATAAGGCCTACTAAGTGGGTGAAAGGACAGGGACTTGCCAAGATGTTATCTGAATCAAATCATCAAGCTTTGGGCATTAATCTGTCTGTGATAGCAAATGAAGAATCAGAAAAAGAAGAAGAGCAGCATGGACTAGAGATGGCTACTCAAAAGATACATGTGAAATATCTAACTAGTCCTTGGTATAAAGAAATAGTTGAATATCTGTTAACACTTAGCTGTCCTCCAGGATGTGACAAGGTGAAATACAGAGCTGTAAGGATGAAATCTCAGAAATATGCAATTTCCAATGGACAGCTCTATTGGAGAGACCCTCTAGGCATATTACTTTTATGCCTCACAGAAAACGAAGTGCAAAATGTAATGACAGAATTTCATGAGGGGATATGTGGAGGACATTACAGCTGGAGGGCAACAACTCATAAAATCTTGAAGGCTGGTTTTTACTGGCCAAAATTGTATTCAGATACTTTTGCCTGGGTCAGAGCATGTGACAAGTGCCAAAGATTTGCAGAAAGGAAGAAATTAGCAGCATTGCCCCTGATTCCCATTCATGTAAATGAACCTTTTCAGAAATGGGGATTGGATTTTATAGGAGAGATACATCCCCCATCAAGTGGCCAACATAAATGGATTCTAACAGCCACAGATTATTTCACGAAATGGGTGGAAGCCATACCTACCAGAAACGCTACAGATGCTGTAATCATGAGGTTTATAGAGGATAATATCATATCTAGGTTTGGCTGTCCTGCCAGAATTGTAACTGACAATGCACAGGCTTTCAAGTCTGCCAGATTTGTAAATTTTTGTCAAAGATATAACATCATTTTGACTCATTATACAGCATACTATCCACAGGGAAATGGTCTAGCAGAATCATCTAATAAAACCCTGGTGAGAGCCCTGAAGAAAACAATAGCTGTAAATCAGAAAAATTGGGACTCTCAATTGAAGTTTTCTCTATGGGAAAATAGGATAACCAACAAAAGAGCAACAGGGAAGTCACCCTATGAGCTGGTGTATGGGCGGGCTGCAGTGTTTCCTTTGCAATTGGCAATGCCAGTGGCACATTTTATGCAGGAAAACCAGGAAGAACCAGATGACATGATCCGAAGAATTAATCAGCTGGTAGAATTAGAGGAAACAAGGAACCAGGTAGATCAGAGATTGATAGAATATCAGGAGAAAATGAAGAATGTCTTTGATCAGCATGCAAAGGATAGAAATTTTCAAGTGGGAGGCCTGGTTCTTAGATGGGATGTTCGCAGAGCTGAAAAGGGCAAGCATGCTAAGTTTGATCCATTATGGTTTGGGCCATTCAAAATAGTGAAGTTGGGAAAAAACAACACCTTTCATTTAGAAAATCTGCAAGGTGATTTGTTGGATGCGCCCGTGAATGGCCAATTCCTCAAGCCGTATTTTCAATTCTGACCTAGGCCGGTAATGCCTGATTGTATATACTGTATGTAAGTTGTTTGATTTTTATTTTTGCAAAGAAAAAGGATGTTGATAATTACCTGAAGGAGAAGCACAGAAGAATTGAGGAACAGAGTGAACTATTCAGTGGTCTGCGTGTTCTCGACATGCCCGAGGGCGACCATGCCGTCCCCAGATGGAGCCGATGTTGTACATATTCCCTCCCCCATTTTAATTTTAGCCCCTGGCTCCTTTTAAATCTATTTCCAACGTCTTTATGGTCAAAAACCCCCATGTCGCGCTCATCGCCACCTTCCCCACCCCAAAATGCATTATCCAAAGGTTTAAAATCCGCTATTTAAATTATATTGGACCGAAGCCCCCAAGTCTTAAGCCCCTCTCCTTGTTGTTGTCATAAGACCGGAGGCCGGAGACTGTAAGCTAAGAAGAAAAGGGAACTATCATTTTAATAATCGGGCACAATGGAGGCCGTCCGATTAAAGTCCAAATCAACAGTGTGGTAATCAAATCAATGTGGAGGGCCCCGCGCGCATGAAACAGGTGGTATTACCCCTCACCACTCTCATTGAAATGGAAGTATTTACCGCGGGGCAGCGATCCCATACAAAAAGTGCTGCGTGTCCTCAGTACGAGTGGGAAACCGCTTTCCTCCCGCGCGTTAAAGACCTCACCAGGGCCGGGCAGCGGAATTTATGTGAATCGTTGGATCTCCCGATCTCTATCCAACGGCGGAGATGTATCAGAACTGTCTGCCCGTTAACATGTGTTCGCCATGTCCTATGGCCTGCCACCGTGTCGTTTTTACCCACTCCCGCTCATTGACTCCGCCACGTCGTCCTCCTGCTCGTTCCCCCGTACGCCCATGTGTCGTGCCCACATGTTTTCGTGGTGTCATCCCACCGTATATATATATGTGCGTGTGTTTTTCACTATACTTCCCCATTTTATTTATTTCCCCATGACCTAACTGTTTTACGCACTGTGCCTGTTAACTCCATATCTCCATCGCTCTTCTTCTCCCACCCTGTGTATTTCTGTCCCCTGTTCATATCCACGACGTCGTCTTCATCACCACCTCCATCATCCCCGCCTTCATCTGTGTCAGTTTTTCTAATATTTGGTGGGTTTTGCAGGTTTCAAGATAACAGGAAGATATTTTAAGACACAGATATGGATTCTCAGAACGCTCCAGATAAATTCGCCCCGCATTAAAGATCCAAGATTTAAATCTAAAGCCAGGAGCCAAAAGTACAGTACAGGAATGCAGATTATTTCAAATCTCTTACAGCAGCAAATTTTCCCTTAGCTGAAAGCATCACAGTGTATATATTTTATTATTTCTGTCTTGTATATAAGGAGATTTTTATCTCCCAGCATTTATTTCTTTAGACAGATTGTTAGGTATATTCATTTATAATCAGTCATTCATAGAGAAGGCGCGAATGTTTTCCGCCATTTTATTCAAACTAAGTCATTAATTGTGCCTCGTCTCCCTCCTCCTCTAGAAGTTTCTGTCTTCTCTATAAATACTCAGAAATAAGACATTTGAAGGGTTCCAGATTTCTATCAGCAAACTGTGCAGCGAGAAGGCTTTTGTATACATTTTGTAACATTTCTGTATGAAGTTTCAGAGCCCGTAGGGTCTCAGTGAGGAGGGGTTATAACTGTATTGAGGATTCTGGTCTTTGGTATCTCACAGTATGTAATTTCTCTTATGTGTTAATACATTATCTCATTTCATGCAAATTGTCTTCTTGTATCATGTTCTAGAATGCGAGTGGCTCACTAGTTTGCAGTAAGGATTCATCTTAAGTGGTGCCCTTTCTGGAATTATTCAAGCGCTTTAAATAGGCCTAGTCATGGTATACTGTTCCATGTTCACTCTTTCCATATTTTCTGCTATATTAGTTGCTTGAGGAGGGTGCTTTTAAAACGCCATTGTCATATAAGGATTCGTAAATTGGTGCGCCCTTATATGGTTATGTTGTGTATCTGGGTATCAGTCTCATGTCAGCTAATATCTTCTTATGTTTCCTCACTGCACTCACTTCTTGATATTTGATTTCTATGATATGTTATTTGAATCGGCCCTCTTTACAGTAAGCGGTCTCTTAACTGTCTGATGTCTTTGTACTAGAGTTTTACATGATGTTTCTACATTATTCTTATCTTTGTATCAGCTTCTGAGAGAGATTGGTCCCATTAAAATCTAGTTTCCTTGTTCAAACAAGAGGTAGTAAGAGAGTTCTTGGACTGACAACCCAAACTATAAAGGGCTCCTTGCTACATTAAGATGTCCTAGGCACTGGTCTATGGAAACTCTAGACTGTCTCTAGGAGGTGACAAAATCATCCACAACACATATCATCATTTATATCAGCAATAACATGAAAAGGAGAATGTACAAAATATTTTTGCTTAACCATCAACAAAGTCAGATTTTGACTTTCATTGACAAGCCTTTTCAATTGTCCCGCATTGACTAAAGAAGATTCTAGCTTCTTCCAATGTGCTCTCACAATAAACTCTTTACCATCCTTGAACAGATGATACTTGTTCTCATGGTGATGGAAGATCACTTTTCTATCATATAAGTACGGACTACCCAACACAACCCCTGTAATGTCAAGAGGTACCACATCTCATTCAACCCAATCAACATAATGAGCTGTTATGGCGAAGCGCAACATGCACTTTCTTGAGACTTGTAAATTAGCATCCTTGCAAATCCTTCAAAGTGGATATGGATTTGGATGAGGTATGGTCTCAAGTTTTAGCTTCTTGACTAAGTCTTTTGAGATGAGATTTTCTTGTGACCCACTATCAAATAGTGTGTCTATCTTTGTGTGTTTTGAGATTATCCATATTTGAAATAGCACTATCCTCCTCTTTTCGTTTTGAGCTTCTATGTGACAGTTTAACATGATAGAACTAGGATTTGTTTCATTTAAAATCTCTTTCCCCTTTATGTTCTTTAGTACCATGGCTATGATTTTAGTTTCATCACCTGATTCAGACCCTAAGTCTTGTTCAACAGTTGCAATAGTTTTTCCCTTTTCTTTGGCCTTATCTTTGTTTTTAAATTTCTCTGGTTTCAGCTCTGGATGAAGCTTCAAGCAATGGTCTTCATCGTGGCTTGTTTTGGAACAGTTTTTACAAAAGAACTTCCCTTTTTCTTTCCTAGAGTTTTCATTTCTTTTCCTCCCTTTGCCTTTAAATTCACTATCCATATTATCATCAAAATATTGTTTACCTCTTGCCTCTAAATGCGTAGCTTGTACACAAACTTCATCTAGACTAATAGTATTGAACATAAGGATAGTATGTATAAGATAATTATGTAAACCTCCTATATATTTCAGCAAAGTATCTTGACTATGCAAATCAATTCCAAGTAGTAAAGCCCTTCTTCTAAAATCTTGAGTGTAATCTTGAACACTTTGTCCTTTAAGTTGTCTAAAACTTTGCCAAGTCATGATAGCCTTTTGTAAATGAGCTAATGGATAAAATCGCTGCTTAATTGCGGAAATAAATTCAGCCCATGATAAAGTTATATTACCATGTTTTTTAATTTCATCCTTGGTCTTGGCTTCCCACCATACCAATGCTTCTCCTTCCATTCTTAAAGAGGCTAATTGAATCTTGGTGTCGTCTTCATGAAGTTTTTGTATCCTCAAGTAAACTTCCAACTGTCTTATCCAATTTTCAAGTTTCTCTGCATTGACTTCACCGTTAAACATAGGCAACTCAAATTTAACATCAAGCTTTAAAAATGGACTTTTACCAGTAGTTTTAGACTTGTGAGATTGATTCACCGAAGTAGAGGATGAAGATGGGGATGGTGAATCACCATTTCCTCCGTGTCCTTTCTTTGACTTGTGATCACTTTTCTTTCCTCCTGAAGAACCCTCTCCTTCTTTCTGGTGTCTAGACCCTTCTTCAGTAAGCCTATCATTCCTTTCTTGGTAGAGTATCCTTACCAACTCTGTCATGTCTAGGAAATATTTTTAGAATACTCATTCTTCTTCTTTGGGATCAATGTCTTCTGGAGCTTCTCCTTCTCTTGAAGACATTCTTGAGGCTTCTTCAATAACTCTTGGAGGTGGCTCTCTGACCCTTCTTGGTTGTGGATTACTTTTTGCACTAACCAAGTGTCCTTCACCTCTCTTGAGTTTAAGCCTAGCAAGCATCAAAACTTGCAAACAATCAACCATATCTTTGCACAAAACAAATACTGACTAAAACTATAGCTCTTAATACTCAAATCCTAAGCTCTGATACCATCTGATTTGAAAATGAAAGTATTTGTATTGCTGTGCAAAGTATTCATTTCCATTTAATTAAGTGTGCAAAGTGTTTGTCATGTCTTGCAAATTAAACAAAGTGTTTTTGGTAACTATTTTTGAGTTTATGTGTGAGGGAATGTTAATTAAAATTATTTTTTAATATCTTGAATCAAAAATACATAGCAGAATAACTTCACCATAACAACACAGCAACATGATGAGGCAGTTCACCCCTCCTGGGCTACATCTGCCAGGTCCAAGGCTCCCAATGGGAATGTCCTTTCTATATTATGATGCTCAAATTGGTTTTACAGTGAGAAAAAGGCATAAATAGGAAAAACCAGCTGTGAAAATGAATTCAGAAGGAAGAAATAAACTAATAATGACTTTTATTTCACCTCAAACAGTGAGTTGTAGCCCAATGCAGCTCCATTTCCCTCATGGCCCTGATGTCTCTCCAAGCTTCCCTGAAGAAAAAATGGCTGAAAAATACCTCTGTTGGCTTTGCAACCTACCCTAATGGCTCTAGAATGCTTAGAATACCCAAAATTGACCAAACTTTTGTCCAAATTGGTCCAATATTGGAGAATTTATGATGAAAACAAGATTCTGCCCAATGTCAAGTAAAAACCCCACTAAAAGTGGGCTAACTGCAATTAACCCCGCTAAAAATGGCCAAAGGCCAAAAATGGCTGAACCGACACCAACCTTGGTGGAACCACTGACAGTTATAATAAATGTTAGGGCAGTTGCAGTCACATGCGCATACAACACCCACGGGTTTGGTGGCAATAAATATTATGGTTGCAATTAAATGTTATGGTGGGGAGTGGTCACATGACCCTCCCGCCACAACCGTTGGAAGAAACCATGGTTTTAACGGTTTTCCAATCGTTACCTCAAACTCCAACTCCGTGGACATGTGGCCGGAGTTTAATGTTAACGATCTAACCATTTGGCTATTTGTTTGAAGTTTCTGCGCCCCCGGCCTTATGGTGAGGTCACATCGGATGGGGGCTAACCCTTTAAACCTCCGCCCATTTTTAATTCAAACTTTAAATAATAATTCTCCACCATATATATTAGGTCATAACCGTGTAGCACAACGGTAAGTCGCTTGGGCTGTCGGCGGTGAGGTCCGGGGTTCAAACCTTGCGGACTCATAAAATTTTGCCACTGCTAAATTTCTCCGGCTTGAGGGCCATGTGGCGGCCTCTGAGCCTACCACATAGCAGCCCGTAATTGGTCAAAAACTGAAAATTCAAATCTTCAATGAATACGATCTTGCCATTTGTCGAACCTTCATTCGCCTAGATGGAATATTCTGGGGAATATTCTGAGGATTATTCTCATAATATTCCAAGGAATATTCTTTTTTTAATATTTTCCAAAGTCAAAGTCAACCTTGGTCAAATTGGATTTTTGAAGGATACTATAAACTTCAAACCTGCATAACTTTCACATACGATGTCGGATTTGAGTGTCATTCATGGCACCAAAATCGCAGCAACAAGGCCTATCCAGTCATTCAGGTTTCAACCAATTCTGAGCAATTCCATTTTTGAGCATTTTTTCCACTTGGACATGATCACCTGATCACATGAGTACACTTGAAGAAGATTTTACTGGTAAGAAGCCTGATATTTCTCATTTGAAGATTTTTGGCTCATCTGTTTACATTCATGTGACAAAGGACGCCAGGAAGAAGCTGGAGCCGACTGCATAAGTTGGGATATTTATGGGGTTCACAGAAACACCCCGAAATTATCGTGTGTATTTGCCAAATAGTCAAATGACTGTGGTGCGACAAAAAATATACAATTCAATGAGGTGAAAGCCATGAAGTTGTCGCTTGAGAGGGAGCTACGCTTGCATGCGAAGGAGGAACTTCTTGTTCCCAAATATGACCCTCTAGATGTGGGTCAGCCACAGGAGGAGATTCATGGAGTGGAGGAGTCCACTCACGCAGAACCAAAAATCAGAACAGGCAGAAAATGTACCACATAAGCTGAGAAACTGAAGCTTGATGCAACACACAATGTAGGATTCCCTACATCAAAGCGTAGATAGAGACTGTCACCTGACCGATTTATTGGATACATGGCTCTGATGAGCAAGTGTATCATGACAGAGCCATCTTCTTTTGAATAAGTAGCACAGGAGCCCACATGGGTAGATGCCATGGTGAAGGAGTATGACTCCATTGTCATAAATAGTGCTTGGGAGATTGTTCCAAGGCCGGTGGGTAAATCAGTTGCAATATGGATCTACAAGGTAAAGCAAGTTGCTGATGGGAGCGTCGAGAAGTATAAGGCAAGATTTGTTGCCCGAGGCTTCTCACAGATCGAGGGGACTGATTATGAAGAAACCTTTGCACCTGTCGCACGGTCTTCTTCCATAAGGACCATCCTTGCTCTCTCAACGCAGATGGGTTGGCACATTCATTAGATGGATGTGAAGACTACGTTCCTTAATGGGATCATTGAGGAAGAAGTGTACATTGAGCAACCTGAAGGATTTGAGATCTTCAGCGGCGAGTCACATTTGTGCAGAATAAAAAGAGCATTGTATGGGTTGAAGCAAGCACCATGTGCTTGGTACACACGGATCGACACCTATTTCACTGGACTTGGCTTCACCAAGAGTGAGGCAGATGCAAACTTGTACCAAATTGTGGTGGAGGGTAAGATTTTAATCATTGTTCTTTATGTTGATGATTTAATACTAACGGGTGATGAGAAGTTGATACACTCATGCAAGGTAGATCTTGCATAGGAGTTTTAGATGAAGGATTTGGGCCTCCTTCATTATTTCCTTGGATTGGAAATATGGCAGTGAGAAGGTGAAATGTTTGTGTCTCAAGGAAAGTATGCTCAGGATATACTTGGTAAGTTTCACATGGAGGACTGCTAGCTCATGGATACTCCTCTTTAGGAAATTGGAAGAAAGAGGATGTTACATTGGCAGAGGTAGTGGATGCCACTGTTTATCGACTGTTGGTGGGTTCGCTCATGTATTTAGTTAATAGAATACCAGACATATGCTATGTGGTGAAACAACTTTCTCAATCGATGGTTAATCCTACCAAGCTCTTTTGGAAGGTAGGCAAGCATGTCCCGAGGTATCTTAGGGGCACATCTGAGTATGGATTATGGTACAGACAGATGAATGAGGTGAAGTTGAATGGCTTCACGGATGTAGATTGAGCAGGCATTCCAATGGATAGAAAGAGCACATCAGGAGGGGTTTTCAGTATCATATCTATAGCAGTTTCTTGGTACAGTAGGAAACAAAGATCCGTGGCACTCAGTTCAACAGAAGCATAATACATGGTAGCAAGTCAAGCTGCATGTGAGGCTATCTGGATAAGGAAGATCCTAGTAAGTTTGTTCAGTTCTCATTTAGATCCTATAGTGATACATTGTGATAATCAGAGTTGCATTAAACTCTCGATTAATCCTGTGTTTCATGATAGATCTAAACATATTGATATCTGGTATCATCATATCAGATATTGTGTGCAGTGGAAGATCATGTTGCTTTAGTACATTCCTACGGAAGATCAGGATGTAGATATTCTGACAAAGGCGATCAACAGGAGAAAATTTGAATACCATAGAGACAGGATCGGGGTGAAGGATAATCCCTATCTTGATGAGAGGGAGTGTTGAGATTCAACAAGATGATGAGCTTAATGAAAAGTAAGCACCTTCACTAAGTGGGGCTCGCAGGATATTTTTAGGTGTATGTCTATTTTTAGACATGGTGAGAATATTCTATAAGTTGCAGGATGCTATTTGTATATGGTTGGTCAAATGTGAAAAATAGATGAAATTCTATTTTTAGAATATTAGGCGAATTCTATTTATAGATCGTCAATCTAAAAATAGATGCACGTCAGTTATTATTAGCCCTTAATAATAATCTGACAATAAATATCAACTTATTCTCTTGGAGCACTTTATTTCAGTGAACATATTTGGAAAATCAATGGACTGAAGGAATTACGCAATTCTTAGGGTTATTGGTGGCTCATGCATGGAGGACTCAGTTAGAAATGAAGTGGCAAAGTTATGACAGAGTTGGCAAAGTAGTTATGGGAGTTGTTATTTAGTTGAATATTCAAACTAGCCGTTTCAAATTGGAATTAATAATTAAATTAGTGGAACTATTTTTATTTTTATTGTTATTATTTTATTTTAATTATTAGAACTAACCGTTTTGGATTTCATAGTCAAATTAGCTGATCATAACGGTTTTATTTGTCTCTCCTACATCTATTTAAACCTAACGACTAATCTGATCTCTCACCTAGTCCTGATAATGAACCACACTGGTTCGTTCGAAACGCGTCGACTTTGTTCATGATAATGTGATTATTACCGAAAGATTTCTTCATAATCGTTTAAGTGAGTTAAACTCAGTTGAGCTAGTTGTATCTAGTCTAATTGAAAGATACACTAGTGAGAGTCTAGTGAATTAATTAGTTAATTAATTCACAACTAATAACTCACTAACAACTGAACAAATACAACAGTTAACTACTTGCATGTCAGATCCAGTGGAGACCCAGTGGAGAGATAGGTGAAAGGGTGAGATGGACTATCTGTTGTGACTATAGTGATCCATTCAATGCATCTGACACGCATTGGAGATGCCAATGAGGTTTGCACAGTCAAGGCAAGGCCAATTCGAATTCATTCAGGGGTCTTCTTCAACAAGGATTGTGCAGTGGAGGAAGGCTGTTAGGAGGCAAGAAATTGGTGCATAGATATGCAAATTTCTGCATGACAGTGTGTAATGATTGTTGATTGTACTGAGAGCTTGATGTACTAAGCTTTGTATGAGATTTTTACATGATTCCATTGATATACATAATATATGATAGTTGGGGATTTTAGCTTTAAGCTTTCCCATTAAACAACTGTGTTTATGTGCGATTGATTTTGCTTCATATGTGTTTTGCAATTGGCGATTTAATTTCCGCAAAGAATTAAGCGGAAGGATTTTGTATTTAACATAATATTAATTTGTTAGATCAGGAGAGTCTGGTAATACTATCATTATTAATAAATTTCTACATTTTCAGCAGAAACCCTTCCTTTATGTACATGCTTTTTATGAAGAAAATCCGCATGTATACACACTTTCACCGAGACCAACTTGCGTACATATCTGCAAATTTTGACCTATAATTTCGCAACCCTTCAGAACTACAGACAAACCTAGATCATAATATTCAAAGATAAAACATGTGTCAAATCATATATCTAGTCAACCCATCGCCAAATCATTTAATGGAAATTCATTTTAGGTCTCATGATTCTGATCCATCATTGTATTTATAGGTGCATAACTATTCCAGATCAACTTATCAACTATATCCTATAATATCCAAATATACTTCAGATTGAATTATTCATCAAAAACCCTTACACATGCACCCCTTATCACTTTGATCTTCACCTCATTATATAGTTTGAGCCTTAGCCAATACCATGAGCCAAAACCACACTAGTGTCAATGGTAATCCTTGACGGGATCAAATATTCGTTACTACGCTCAATATTGTGGGTAATACCATGGTAAAAACTCTTGGTATTTAATAAAATAATGTGCCAATATGTATGTAACTTTGCTTCATCATCTATGTGTGTGTCTGTGACTTGGTGTCATCTAACCCACGTATATTTTTGCAAATATTCACTTTTATAATTATTCTGTCTCTGACTTGCAAACCTCTATCTCACCATTCCATCATTTTATTCCATCACTTTGTCACCTCTGAACTGATCTGTGAACTCATCCAGTTACCATATAATTTTTCTGTTACAAGTGGGTTTCCATCAAGGACAACATATACATCATAATGCCAACATATTGGATCTCCTATCCCACTCTGAGAATCACCTAGTATTTAAGGTATTATGTTAAGAGAAAGTGGTAGGATGAATTGCCAATTTCAAACCATCCTCCTAGAATCATTCGAAAAGGGTTCAATTTGGTTACAAGGAGATGCAAATTTTATAGTGTGATATCAATAATGTAAATTAGGGTCACTAAAGAATGTCAACTGGGTAGTTGATGTAGCCTCATTAATGAAGGACCAAAAAGTGGTTACGATTTGGAATATATAGAAACTATTTATGGTAGTAGAAGTTATATAATTGAGTTCCAAGCGATGAATATTATATTGGATCGTCGCTCAATTGGAGGTTGACCCCTTGAAGAGTTAAGAGAACACTTATTCCTATTTAGAATGTCAATAAAGATTTTCCTATTATTGTTGCTTCATTATGTGGGTTCTATTTTATTTCCTTTCCACAGTTACATTTTGTAAATATTGCTTTGATATTTTTTTTTGGGTGATCAAAGTACACCACAACTATGTATCTACAATGGTCGATCCCATCTTAGGTATAATCTAGTGTTTGACCCAAATTTCCTTTTGTACTTGGCATATATCTAGTGTTCAATGTTTACTTTTTCAACCCTATATTGCACCTTTTGTGGATCAATATATACCACATTTATAGTCCGCAGTTGACAATAATCTTAAGTATAGAGTATCAAAAGGTTAGATCAAATGTGGATAAAAGATTTGATCAAACATGAACTATGACAATGTCATTATTATGCATTATTAAAGAAGTCAAATTTTATTTAATATTAGGATGTTTATACTAGAAAAAATCTAAAAAAAGAATCCAAATATTTATAGAGTAGGTGTGTGTAATCCAAGCATAAAAATCTAATCTACATCAGGGGAAAGATTATTCACCTATTCTCCTAGGCATTTGCAATGATGTTTGAAGAGTGCAACCGCAATAAGGAACCATATTGTAACCAAGTTAATGTGAGTTTTTTTTTATGCTACATGAAGACAAACATGTGTAAACTCGTTATGCGTAATTAAACCATAAAACAATACCAATACACATGTTTTTTTCAATAAAACCATCTTAATAAACCATACCATTTATTTTTTCCTCTTCCAATAGATTGTATATAAACAACAAGGAAGTCCAATTAATTCCCTTATCCTTTCCTAGTTTTTAAGATATATAGATAGGTAGATTTTATTAAATCACCCACAAGACCAAAATGGATATATAGAAGAAAAATATAGGTTACGTTGGACATTTGTAAGAGGTTAAAGCAATAAAATATAATAATTGTATTTTTTGATGTAATTGATCCAGGTGACTCCAGAAAGGCTCGAAAACCAAAGAGGACTCAAGAAAGGATCAAAAATAAAAGTTCTCAATTTTTTTCAAAACTAGGGTCAAGTCGAAGAACTCATCACAAGCTTTCCAACGGCACAAATGACACCTCAATCTATCATCGCATGTGAAAGTTATGGCCAACCAATGTTTTGGTCAACTTGGCTCAACTAGATAAATTTAGTAGAGCATTAACTAAATTTGGAGGCTAAATTTGGCAGCCATTAACAAGGACAAAAAATGGAATTTCACAGCGACGGTTTCTAGCGGTCAGAAAGGGTGAAATTGTCACCTACTTAATTTTTCCGTGTGATCCCCAAAAATTCCGCAGATGGTTTTGAATGGGTTGTTTATTTTAAAATTTAAAACTAGTAGAAATTCCAACCCTACCACTATATATAACATATATTAAAAATTTCCAACGACCATACAATTAATGTGGAGCCGACAGGGTTTGAACCCACCCAGCCCAGTGAGCTGACCCACCAATCGAGCAACCCCATTACAAAAAAAAATGCCTTTACATAACTTCCCATGATTAAAATTGTAACCACAACAAAAATAACAATTTATACAGGGGAGGCCCATAGGTTTTACCCCAAGACCTCCCCCCACCAAATGCAGAAACTTACCAACGGCCCATTGGGCCATGTGTTATGTATTCTTCCCAAAAACAAGTTTAAAAACTCTTCTCAGTTGCCAATGGGGAGGAGGCTGAGCAGAAGAACGAAGGTAGCATGGAACCCTGATGGCATAAATTTTGAGATGGAGGGAATCCTTACAGGAATATTCCTTTTTACGAAATGTTGAGAAATCTTTAGATTCCCTTGGAGGATGAGTTTTTAGAGAGGTGGAATGATACCAACTTTATACTCATTTTTCTCAGTTTTTTGCAAGCTGTGCAGTGGTGAGGTCAGATTCATTAGCTGGGCAGCCAAATTTTAGTCAACCCATGGGAAGGAATATTTGGGGAATCTTTGAGATTCCCGAGGGGTCCATATTTTGACCGAAGCAGAAAGGGGTCGAGTTTATAGTTATTTTTCACAATTTTTTACCACGAATTCAACCATGTAGTCCATTTCTTTAGCAGATGTGTGCATTCTCAAGACATACTCGAAAGTGGAGGTATAAGGTGTCACTTTGTAATTTTATGCATTTTTATTTATGCTGAAGATTAATGAAAGAGGCCTCCCCACTTTGAGAAAGGCGCAGAGACATAACCCACACTGGGTGAACTCCATTATCAAGTTGTTTTGTGCATTTGTTTCTCATGGTTTCATTTTATTTCTGCTTCTTTTATGTGATATTTTTTCATGGTTACATGCTATTTTATATGAAATTTTGTATGCATCTTTGAAGTGAAAAGATATGGATCAAGTTTGGTATCAGAGAGGGTCTCCTATTGATGTGAGTTGCAAGTGTATGATAACCATCGCAAAGCTCCAAAGAGGTGAAGGAAAACTTAAGTACTTTGATCCACAAGTAGGGCGTACAACATGAAGGAGGGAAATGACAGATGAAGATGCTCTTTTGAGGAAGAATTAAATCATTGCAAGATATTCTATACCATGGCAGAAAAAGTGGAAAATGTGTTTTCATTATATGAGAAGACAATGGTGAAACCAGGGAGAAAGAAGAACTAGATGATCATGCTTCAATAAATCCAGCAGGAGGAGAAGAGCCTCATGAACCCCATCTCCATCTGCTAGTGAATTGTCCACTTCTTCGTCATCTTCTCATCATTCTAAAAGTATAAAAGCTCATAAAAAGCCTTTTTTAAAGTTGGATGTCAAGTTTGATTTGCATGTGTTTAGTGGATAATCTAATGCGCAAAATATATATAAATGGATTAGACAGGGCTAAGTGTGTTGCCACATACAATAAATCAAATAAAATGAGGCCAAGATCCAGTTAGCATCCCTTTGATTGGGTGGCACTACTCTCATATGATGGGAAGGCAAGTTGTAGAAAGGTCGTAAGAATTATTGTAAACTTCTTTCATCTTGGTATGAGTTTCTTTCTTCTTTAAGAGGATAGTTTTACCCATTGGGTTACAGGAAAAAATCATGATGGAATGGAAACATTTGAAACAAAGTAAAGGTCAAAATGTTAAAAATTTTATAGAGTAGTTGAGCAAAAAACATTAACATTGAATTTTCCATTAGACTCTCTTGAAATGTTGATGAAATACATTGGCTCATTGCATGGTTATTTGTGTCATTCACTGCTATTATTTGAACCTAAAACTCTTGATGAAGCTAGTGTGAAGGTTGTACATCTTGAAATCAGGGGGAAACATGAGTAAGATGACCACCCAAAGAGGGGAGCATCAACTAAGAGAAAAGAAGCAAATCCCTCTTGTACTCATTGTGAGAAAGAAGGACATGATGAGGAGCATTGTTGGAAATTGCATCCATAATTGAGGCCAAAGAGGAATGGCAGAAAAGAGAAGTAGAAGATGGTCGATATCATGCAACAAGACCAATAATTTGAATCAAAGGATGCGGAGAAGATCATAGTTCCAGGATTTGCAGGTGTTGGACCAATTGACCTGGGATCTGACTCAAGTGATGAGATGAAGATTGTAGCTCTTGGGATTGCATAAGATGGACCTATTGACTTGGGTTCTAATTCACGTGATGAGACACATATTTCAACAGATGTTGCACCACAGATGAGAAGGGCACCAAAGACTGCATGGCTCCAATAACTTGAGGAGATCAACCAAAGCATTTGAGCAGAGAATGTGAAACTAAGGAGACTCCTACAATAAGAAGAGGAGGAGAAACAATGGTTACAACATCAGTTACAAGCCAAGGAGGAGCCCTTGGAAAAATTGCAGCATAGAAAGCCTGAGGTAAAAATTGATTCTTCGATTTCATGTTCTCTTTATGATGATAATTTCGTGGCTTTTGAAAAACATACTACAGGAATTGGTTCAAAGTTGATGAAGAAAATGGGGTATCAAGGATAAGACCTTAGCATTAATGGTCAGGGCATTGTGAATCCCATCAAAGTGGAGGAATTGCCTTGTTATGTAGGACTTATTTATGTCAGAAAGGAGGTTCGAGAATGCTCCAAGGCAACCAGTGGCCAATCAACGAAAGATGATGAGAGCACATCACAAAATTCCAGTGATACTGAAAATTCCACAAGAAGTTCTCCTCATTAGGAAGTCATTAGGAACAAGCATTAAATTTAAGGTCTAGAAATTTTGGAGGAGGAACAATCATTGCAGTCAATGCAGAAAGGAAGGACATTAGAAGGCCACATGTCAGGTACTCCATGACCAAAAAGAACCAATGAAGGAAGGACTAGTCAATGACGAAAGCTAGTTACGATAAGAGAACCCATTTCTCTAGTTGGGTAAAAAATGGGTATCATTTTTAAGTAGTATAGTATGGCCGCATTTTTGTAAATCATATGTTTCAAAATTAATGTGAAAGTGATTATTTATTTCCGTCACTTACGAAAGAAACATGATGATGTTTTATGGCCTCTTTTTATTGATAGTTGGGGTATTGATTTATGTTTCTAATGTAAACTTGACCAAAGAGTGTGTTATAAACTCTTGGAAAGTATGGGGTTGCTTGGGTTATGTTTGGTCTTGTAAAGGAAAATATATTTTGTAGAGATGTACTACAGGTTTGCAGAGGACATAGTTGTCGGTTCATCACTTATGGCTCCAAAGAACAAAGGTGAAGGAGAAGGCAGTGCGACATGTTAGGGAATTTTTTGTGCAAATGAGAGAGTATAACAGATTGCAGATTGTGTCCATGTATTTGGAGGACAAAAATATCCTCAGTGGGGAGGAATGATCTAGGTGACTCCAAAAAGGCTTAGAAACCAAAGAGGACTTAGGAAAGGCTCAAAAATAAAAGTTCTCATATTTCCTCAAAACTAAGGTCATATCGAAGATCTCGTTGCAATAATTCCAACGGCACAAACGACACCTCAATCTGACATCGTATGTGAAAGTTATGGGCATTCAATTTTTTTGTCAACTTGGGTCCATTAGCTAAATTTAGCAGAGAGCCAACTAAATTTGCAGGATCTCCAAATCTGGATGTTAGGCTAAATTTGGCGACCACTAACGAGGCGAAAAATTGGTAGTTTTCCAAAATTCTTTCAGTAATAGTCACATGAAATATAACATTGTCGACGCGTTTTGAACCAACTAGTGTCGTTCATCTTCATGACGAGATGAGAGATCAGATCCAGACATTGAGCTTAAATAGATGTAGAGAGAGCCAAACTAGTCGTTGGAATAACAACTAATTTGACTACAGAGGGAAATTATTTTAATTAAATTAATAATAAAAGGATTAATTTCTAATTTTAAATTTCCATTATATTCAATTTTTTATAATTTTTAATAAATTCAATTTATTATATAATTTTCTATAATTTTAATTATTTAAATTTACAATTTTGGGGATTTTGTTATTATAATTTGAGATTAAAAATATGTTTTTCTTAATGTAAACAAGAGGTCAAAAAGAAAGAAAAAAGAAAAATATTTAAATAATATATTATAATAATGGTCCATATATAAATTCTTTAAGAGTCTAAAAGTATGAAAAACAAAAATAAGGCAAAAAAAAGGAAGGGGCAGAAAATTAACAACAACTAGGAATATAGGGCAGGGATCCAACACCTGCTAATATTCACAGCTCTCTCAAATCGACTAAAGATCTGGTGAACCCTTGTGATGGGAAAGGTGTCTACATCATTCCAAGCTCTTGTGGGACACCATAAATTGGTGAAACTGGTCGGTCAATTAATCAAAGGATTTGTGAGCATGTTCTTGACATTAAGCATGGAAGATCTCACTCCTCTTCCTTAGTTGAGCGCAGAAAATACTAACCATCATATCTGCATCAAAGAAGCTAATGTTATTGATAGGATTGACCATTTTCATCATTGTAAGTTAAGGGAGGCCTTAGAGATTGAAAAAAGGCATACCAATCTCAATAGAGATGACGGCTGGAATATTAGCAAGTGTTGGATCCTTGGCCTATATTCCTAGTTGTTGTTAATTTTCTGCCCCTTCTTTCTTCTTCTTGTTTTTGCCTTATTTTTATTTTTCATACTTGTAGGCTCTTAAAGAATTTATATATTGACCATAATTCTAATATATTATTTTTAAAAAAATATTTTTTATTTCTTTTTGACCTCTCATTTACATAAAAAAACATATTTTTAATCTAAAATTATAATAACAAAATCCCCAAAATTATAAATTTAAATAATTAAAATAATATAAAATTATATAATAAATTGAATTTATTAAAAATAATAAAAAAATAACATAATGGAAATTTAAAATTAGAAATTAATCCTTTTATTATTAATTTAAATATTTTTTTTCCCTCCGTAGTCAAACTAGCCATTATTCCAACGGCTGGTAGGCTCGAAACACGTTGAAAATGTTCTATTTCATGTGATTATTATCGAAAGAATTTTGGAAAATTACTATGGATCACAGAATCCTTAATTCGTAGGCTCGAAACACGTTGAAAATGTTCTATTTCATGTGATTATTATCGAAAGAATTTTGGAAAATTACTATGGATCACAGAATCCTTAATTCAAAATATTAGCATTTCACGACGACAGTTTATGGTAGTTAGAAAGGGAGAATACAGTTTTGAACGGGTTGTTTATTTTAAAATTATATATATATATATATATATATATATTTGGGTGGTGGGCCACTAGACTGGCGGACCTGCCAACCCTACGACTATATATAACATATATTAAAAATGGCCAACGTCCATACAATTAATGTGGAATTGCAACCACCGCACAACTAATAGGTTATATGGGAGAGGCTCGTGGGTTTGACCCTATGACCTCCGCCCACCAAACGCAGAAACTTACCAATGACCCATTGGGCCATGTGATGTGTATTCTGCCCAAACACAAGTTTAAAAACTCGTCTCAGTTTCCAACGGAGGGGAGGTCGAGCGGGAGAACGAAGGCAACGCAAAACCCTTACGCCCATGACTAGGGAAGAACCCTGATGACACAAATTTTGAGATAGAGGGCATGCTTAGAGGAATATTCCTTTTTTTAGAATGTTGAGGAATCTTTATATTCCCTTGGAAGTTTATTTTTGATAGAGGCGGAAGGATACCAAATTTATACTCAATTTTCTCAGTTTTTCACAAAGAACACAATGGTGAGGTTAGTTTCATCAGCGGGGTAGCCAAATTTCTTTCAATCTGGGGGAGAAATATTTAGGGAATCTTTGAGATTCACAATGGTCTAGATTTTGAGCATAAAGGAGTCGAGTTTACAATCATTTTTCATGATTTTTTTCCATGAATTCAACTGCGCAGTCCATTTCTTCGGTAGAGGTGTGCATTTTCAAGGCATCCTCTAAAGTGGATATATAAGGTGTCAATTTGTAATTGTATGCATTTTGATTTACGTTGAATATTAATGAAAGAGGACTCCCCACTTTGAGCAGGGTCCAGAGACATAACCCACATTGGGTGAACTCCATTATCAAGTTGGTTTGTGCCTTTGTTTCTCATGGTTGCATTTTATTTCCACTTCTTTTATGTGATATGATTTCATGGTTACATGCACTTTTATATTCAATTTTGTATGCATCTTTGAAGTGAAAAGATCCAATTCAGTAATGTAAGGACAAGTCATGGCCTTAGTCTAACGAATTGGGTATTTTTTCCTTTGCCCCAGATTAAGGATGGGTTGCTCCATTCGCTTTAATCTCAACCATTTGTTGCTTGTCAACATAATTTCTCAAGCAATATTGTTTTACCTCTCATTAGGTCATCCTCAAACATTAATTCCCAATTTTTTATATGCAAATTTGATCTCTCCCTAATTTGTGAACGAGTTCCACAATTTAGGATAAGTGATTACTCAATTTCTACCTCCCCCTTTCCACAAACTTGACATAGTCTTTCCTCCACAATTTATTACGTTGTTCCCATCCTTTTGTTTGGGAGCTTAGTTTGTGTAAGCTATTTCTTGGTTGGGATATTACTTTTGACACCATTAAATATAAAGTGTAATGTAGTTTTTCACTTAGTTCCCATTATTTGTTGAGGTTTTTTATATTGTATTGTTGTTTTCTCCATTACCTCTCCATTTTGCATTATTCTACATGATTTTTGATGATTTTTAATCTAATGTGCTACTTCCTTTTTATATACCCCAACTCTTTAAACCACTTTCTAAATTGTTAGTTCCATGTTTGTCCTTCCTTTTTAGATAATCTTAATTTATTTTAAGAGGAAATATGTTTTTGTTCTTGGCTGTCATTTTATGTATGAAAACATAATCAATATTCTAAAATACTTCCAATTCTATTAGGCATAGTCATGTTTCAACTATGATTATCTCATAAGGGTTGATTTTTACTCTTAGACTTGTTATTAGGTGTTTTTGCACTTAGTCATCCTTGTTCCACACACACACACACACACACACACACACATATATACTGATGAGTGTTGGGTTCATGAAAAAGAGGGTGGTGATGATGTTTTTGAATCTAATATCTTATTTGTCATGCATTGATTTTGTAATGAACCTTAGTAGATAAAAGATGAAAACCTCCTAGCTTAAGAATAAGAAAATTTATCTACATGCTATATAATAAAAAAATATAGAGAAATCCTTTAAGGTAAGTAACATCATCAATTACTCCTTATGGAAGGTATCACTCCACAAGAATTTTTGTTTACAATATAATACTCAGCATTCAACATATACCACACAATGATCCTCGTCTCTATATATACTTCTCATGAGTATACTTTGATGTATATGCAACTACCCCTCATTATTATACTATTTCCTATAACTACCTAGTAGTCCTATTTATTATCTACAAACTACCAAGTGCACATATTTCGTGCACATATTTCTTGATTATGATCCCATTACCTATTACCTCATATTATCTTCTCTAGACACATTAGATATATTATGACACAAAGAATTATTTTCATCATCCATGCAAAGTTTCCCTGGTGCATGTGTCTCAACCTAGTTCATCGTCAAAAATCCCAAATATTTATAATTTGGTGTTATCTATAATGGTTTTCCTTTAACATTGATTTTTTTTTGTTGGTATTTGTTTTTCTTTCTAGCAAGAATCTACTATTTTAGTTTGTGTTCACAAGCATCCCAACCTCTACACTAAGTGAAAAAGATAGATGGATTTAAAGTTCTAAAAATATTCCAAAACACCATTGTCTATTATCTTATTTAAAATTACACACAACAACAAAATTCTCATATATTATTGTTTTTTATTATTATTACACATAAACAACCCTACAACACTTCCTATAAAGAAAGAGATTGAAGAAATAACAATGGCAATGTTAAACAAGCATGCTGGTAACTATTCAACTATTATGTTAATAAGAAAGCCATTATATATACCATAATTCATTCATATACATTAAACAAACAACTTAGTTGAAATCTTAATAAATATAAAACCCAATATATGTAAAATAAAATAAAATTATTTAACCTTAATATAATATATTATCTTATAGTAATCGAAATGAAGATATTAATATTAATTTAACCTGCTTAAAGTGATTATCAGTCCAGCTGCTGTTAAATGAGTATAATATATCATTTATAATCTTTTTGGCCTCTTCCCGAAACATGTGCATTTTTTACCATAGTATATATTCACCCTGTAAACTAATATTGACATTAATTTACAGCCTTAAATGGTATATTATTTTTTCTCTTGTTGTCATAGATTCCCAATAATAAATTACCCTTTTGGGCTTGCTTACACACTTTTTGACCAGAATTTTGATGTGATAAGGAGAAGTATTAAAACCATACACATTTACAAGGTTCCAAGGAGAGAATTTCTCACATCAGATTTTTGAAAAGATAGTCTGCCATCAGATGTCAAGGTTCCGAACCGACAGTCTGGGTGGTACATGTAATTTCCCGGTGCCCACCAGAGAGGGAGTTTGTACCAAAAAGAGACAAAACGATAGATCTCCATTGGTGGAACCCCCTCGACGTTCGTACAGCAGCGGATCAGACTCGCAAATTGCTTTTTGGTCGGCTCACCTTTTTAGTTCGTTGAATCTCTACAAAAAGAAAGAACGCACTCATTGAGTTGCAGGCGTGGAGCCATCTTCATGGAGTTCGAGAGATATCAGAATTCTTCCAATCTTCTCATAACTAGTGTAATCTGCTTGCCTTTTTCTGGTAAAAATGGCGTACGTCCAATGGTCAATTCTGTACCAGTGGCACACTCTTCTCTGCCTTCATCGTCACACCTCAAAATCTTGCACTACCAGGATAGTATTTCCAACGTGCCCTGATAACTCAGGAATCTGAATGTCTTTCTCTGCACCAACTTCAACTTCCGTGAAGCCTAAGGAATCTGAAATGTCTTTCTCTGGAACAACTTTCAGTGCTAGATTCCAGGGTGATTAAAAAACAGAAAGAGACAGACATATTTCAATTAAAAGTCTCTCTTCTGCTCGTTTCTGCATAATTTTCTGCATAATGAATAGATTATCTTTATTGATGATGTTTTTCATTTATATTTTTGGTTTGAATTTTTGGGAAATTTGAATATTGAATTTTATTAAATATTTAGCTCAAAGAATTTGGCATATTGAAAATTTGGTTACATTATGAGAAGAAAAACTTTTTAAGAAAATAGAATTCCAAATTTGTAGAATATTTTAGAAAATAAAGAATTTCTTTTATTTCAAATTTGTAGAATTATTTAGAAAATAAAGAAATTTGTATATTCTAAGTTTGTAGAATAATTTAGAAAATAAAGATTTTTTTTTTTTTACTTTATGGAGAATTTATTTTGGCTAAATGGTGTCCACAAGTATTAGATAAAGGGCATGGAATGTCCACGAATATTAGAATAGAATTTGTATGGAAAAATTGTTGTGAGAAGATTATATGACATTTTAATGTAGATATCCACTTGTTATTAAATATTCAAAAAAATTAAAAATAGAAATATTATAAAATTTAATTTATTATTATCTATCATTTTATGACAAGTGTATTGTTTACAAAGTACAAATCTCAACCTCTCTTAGAATTACATGCCTTACCTACTCTTGTATGTTAATTTATAGAGTGTTCTCACATGTAGAGTGCTAATCACTTGAATGTAGAGTTGTCTTGGTGACATCTTTTTTCTCCAAAGCTTGCATAGGACTACAAACCTCCACCAACTCATACATTACACATTGTTTTCTCCTACATTGCATTGTGATCACTACAAAATATGCAAGGTAGAGCCTTCTTTCCTTGCTTTGAACTCTAGTACTCATCTCACTAACAAATTGAGCTGATTTACAATAAATTTATGAGAAAGATTCTAGAACTAAACCACCCTTTTCCTATAACCACTTCGAGATTTTTCAATTTGTCAATTAAAATGTTTTTGTTCTTATAATTGAATGAAATGAAATGTATTCTAAATAAAATACTATATATTAAAATTCAATAAATTAATCTTTACAACTAATTATTTTTAAAATTAAAATATATATAAAAATTATAAATAATAATACAAATATTTAACCACTATGATTTTCTTAAAAACACTTATCCTCATTACCATTATTCCTATTCCTTAATACATAGTTAAAAGTCCCTTTCCAAACCCAAAAGAAAGTCACTTTCTTGATTTCCTTTGGGTTCGAAAAAACCCACCGCACACTTACACTCTTAAATATTACAAACTCAATTTTGACAAAACATTTTGAAAACAACTTAAAAATAACCTATAAAAACAAGTTTAATATGCTCTAGAGTTAGGTCCAAACACCAATAATAACACCGTTGAAGCCACGTGATTGGAAAAAGCAATCAAATTAAGTCTTCAAAACTTAATCATTCAAAACAACTATGATTATTATCATATGGGGTTTATTATCGAGTTTGATAAGACAGATTGTGACTGTATTTTAATTTTTATGCTAATAAGTTAAAATTTAGTTTTATTGTGTTGGGTAAATATTTTGATTGTGAAATTATATATAAATTAAATTAAATTAAAATTGAAAAAGAGTGATTTGGATTATCTATAGTGTTATTAGAAATTTGTAAATGTTTCGAATTTAATTGGAATTTATTTTCATGACAAATTTTTCTCACTTTTTATCTCTCTTTCAAGTATTCATTCAAAAATATAAACATTGAAATTCACGTGTACAAATTTCTAGTAACATTGTGGATAATTTGAATCACTCTTCTTCAATTCATAACCACATAATCTTAAAATTAATAATTATAATTATTAATTATTAAAATAAAATAAAAATAAATAACAATTATTTTTAATTGTTTTTAGGTTCCAAGTTTTGAGAACTTATGATTTTGTTACTAATATTATTATATAATATAGTTTATTTAAATAAATGAAATATATAATTTGATTGGACGAAATGATTAAGAGCATATATTTCTTTCTAAAATATCATATCTTAAAAATTAAAAACAATATAATATATATAATTTAAATTTATTAAACTAATTTTACATAATAAATTTAAATATATTAAATTAATTTTAAGATTTATTAAAAGTTAAAAGATCAAATATCTCTAAAATTAAATAAATATAAATTAGCCCTATATAAAGAAAATATATCACTTACAAAAAAATTAATATCTATTTTAACGTCCTATTTTATGACATTGCGTTCTCACTATCCTTATTGGAGAGGAAGGGCGTCCTTTTGTTATCTGCAATATGTCTCAATGCGAAAATCAATTTCAATGAGCCTTAATAATGACTTCCATGAATTTAGCAGTTGTAACCACCCTCTTAGCCATTAACAAATGGTTAAGTTTTTGTTAATTATAAACTAATTAAGACTGCTGTTATTTGGTTCTAATTGGAATATTGGGATAAAAGGAATTTTGATATTTAATAAAAGAAAGGATTTTATTGTGGAATTGGTTTCTGAATAAAAACTGATGGTAAAAGTAAATCAAGATTCTGAAGGCAGTTGAACAGAAAAGCAGTTCCACAGCTAACCAAGAAAACCCTGGGGAATAAGTAAAGGATTCCAAGGAGGGTTAGGGGTTCGGTGGAGAAGATAATACAGTCATAGAGGAAGGGTTTCTCCTCTAGGAATAAGACTGTGGTTGGAGTCAGAGAACTGGACCGGATTGTCCCGAGTACTCCTCCAGAATATACTGCTGACAGAGCTGGGGAAAGTGGACCGGAATGTCCTAGTTTTTCCTCCTACGGAACTCTGCGTTCAACAGGAAGCCAGGACTTGAAGCTAGGGGGGAACTGAGGGACGTAATAGCCCTGGTTCATGGTTGGGAGGAAAAGCACACCATCAGACGATTGGATCACAGATGAGTAAAAGTTTCTGAAGCATTTTAATAGGTTTAAAATTAAGTTATTACTGTGCATGTTTTTTTTTTGGAAAGTAAACTATGTTAAGAATTAATAAGTTACTGAATAGTATAACAGTATTCTTTAAATTTAATATGCTCAAGAAAATACAGTACAGTAGCAGAGGAAGAATCTGGAGTTTGCTTGATAGTAAATCCAGTTTTACTGATTAGTATAATAGTATCCTTTTATAGTTAATATGCTTTAGGAAAAAGAATACATTACAGTAGCAGAGGAAAAGTCTGGAACTTGCTTGATAGTAAGTCCTGTTTTATACTATGATATCCTAAAGTAGTTGGTTCTGGAAACGATGATTCCAATAGCAGTAAGCTGGAAACTGAAATTTCAAGCAACGAAGAGAAAACAAGTGCAGTAACTCTAGCATACAAGACTACAGAAATGTTAATGCCGTAAACAGAAGAACCCTGATTAAATTGCTAGAAGATAAACAACACCGGAATAAGTTAAAACTTCCTCAGAATGGCGGAACACCTTGTCAGCTAACTGTCGAGATTGAAACCCTCTGGAAATTTAGTAGTAAATAATTAAGCAAAACACAGGCAAGAAGATAGTAACAGAAACCAGTAGATAATCATACGATATTTACGAGTTGAGAAAAATAGGAGAACTCGCAGTATAACAAGCCATATTATACCCTTGAAACGAACATGTAAATACACCGACAATTTCTGAGGCAAGGTTATATGTGAAACCAAATTAACCACAACTCGTCACATAGTTAAAACAGAGTATGTATTTGCAATTAAACGGATGGAACCAGTTCGCAAAACCACGGAAGACATCGTATCAATGCAGCTAAGATAAATATGGTGCACGGGAAAACAGCCCGGCGATGTTCTGAGAACAAATTATACATATCAATAATTTAAACAGATTGAAATCGACCATGGAACCTATTGGTCCAACGGCAGCGCCGTAACCATTAACCGAATCCCAAACAAGTTCGGAACCTTCCGGCCTAACCCAAATCAGTATTACGCTGACGGTGAGGCACAAGGCCACAGGTTCGAAACCTGGGCAAAACAAAAGAAAACCAAGATAGGTATCATGAACTTACACCAGAACCCTCAGGGTTAATACTGAAACCGTGCGCTGGGGGTAAGTACCTGTGGAACGGCTGCCATGGCCAGGAGAGGGTTTGAGCCGACAAGTTCCCGTGGACAACCGAGTTCCTCCGAAGGGCATGGCGCAACAGAAGAGGGTACCTGTCAACAAGAATTCATCATGCGGAGGTAAATACCAAACCCTGTTGCAGACGCACAGATAAAAATAAACACAACAGAAAACTGAACCAAAACCGTCATACCTGTAGCCAGCATGGTGAAAACCGTTCATGATAAACCGGAACCCCAAAATCAGTATTGACAGTGCACTGCCGCAGGAAGCGAAATCAAACGATGCTAGGGTTAGAAGATGAGTTAAATCGTGGTATTAATCTCTTTCAGAACTGAACGAAACAAAAAGAAATCTAAGTTCAAACCTGTGAGAGAAATTTGAGCTTGTACCTGAGGGTTAAAACATTTTTTTTCTTCCGGACGCAAGACCGAGAGGGTTAAACCACGCAGTGACAGTAGACAGAAAAGCCTGAAGAAAATCAGCAGGAAACCTCCTCTCCAGACTCTCGCCGGAGCGTAACAATGAACAAGGAAAGCAGTTACAAACCCCAAGTCATCAAAACCCTAAAGGATCTCCACCGTATGATCATCGAGAAAATCGACGGTGCGATGTGGGACACTTGTCAAGTAGCGGCAGTGGGCCAGTGACCGGATAAATGAACTTAATGAATCTTGTATATCGAAGTTAGAATAAGGGTAGAGTTGTTGTACGTGAACAAAAATCAAATCACATGGAAACCAGACCATCGACCAACCAAGCTTAGCGTAAGTACATTACTAGGGTAAGTAATTCCATGTGTAAATAGTTAACTCGGCCTTGCCGCCAATTAACAACAGTTCTACGGAACACATATTTAAACTCTGCCATAATATCACTGTACCGCATTGTAGATCGGTGTATATAATAACCCTATCCATATTCCAACCATTTAATTATTGTCATGATTATACAGGATTCGATATGGTAAGTAAATTTTTTTTATTACTGTGGTAAGTCTATGTGTTTGATTGTTACAGCAGCCCCACTAAAATAAAAGCCTAGTCACTTAAATTTTTTTTTAAGGGTAATAATTTGTATTTTGTTATCTTAAGAACAGAGATCTTCACCCTAGTGTTCTTTTATTACTTTTTATCAAATGTATTAGAAATTATAACTGAAATTATAACAAAGATTTAGATTAATTTTTCAAATATATTAAATTAAAAAATATAAATAACTAATCAAATAAATTTAAATTACCTTATAAATTATAATATTTTAAATTAAAAATTATAAAAATACATAAAATAAATTAAATATTCATTTTCAATTTATTTTCTTTCCAATCAAACTTCGACTTTATGAAAAATAACAGGACAAGTGAGCTCATCGTAACTTTCAAATGCTTAGTTTTGTATTGAAAAGTCTATACAAAAACTTGAATACAAAACCTTCCTTCAAATAACTTGAATACAAAACCTTCCTTCAAATCAAGTTTAGTTGTTTTTGGGGAAAATGTTAAAGATTATTTTATTGTTGTTATTGAATTGAGTTAATATTCATTGTTTTTATTTTTATATTTTGTTTTAATATATTATTAATAAAAATTATATATTAATGTAAAAATTATAATTTTTTGTGTTAATTGGGGTTATCTTGAATGGTTATGAAAAATGATTGTTATTTTTTCAACTAGCTTTAATGTTAAAAAACAATTGAAATAAAAAAGTCTTTCTCTATAATATTTTATAATGATAAAAAGTGAGATATAGAAAGATAGAATTGTTGTAAAAGTTATCTATAGAATTATTGTAATTGATTAGAAGTTTCTCCTTAAAACCGACAATTGAACATTGTGTTTTGGTAAAAAATATCATCTTTTACTCATATTATCATTATGCACACTATTCTGTAATAAAAGTATCATTTTTCTACTATTATCATTATGCTTGATATATTAAATATTTGGATATTATTTGCATTTCTACTCTCCTTCTAGTACACTACATAATTGCAAGACATTTATTAAACTTGTTCCTTTGTTCCGACTTGCCAACATATTTGGGAGGTTAAGAATAAGAATAGAACGTGGTCCACGAAATATTAAATTTTAGTATTATTAAATTAAAATGTAAATATTTGTATTCATTTATAACAAAAATTTTATTTGTTACAAAAAAAAAAAAAAAATATATATATATATATATATATATATATATATATATATATATATATATATATATATAAAAAGACGAAATTACACTTCAATAATATTTCAAAAATTATTTAAATTTTTTTTTTAATAACACTTATTTTATAGTTGTAAATATCAACAACTTTTAATGTATGTATGTCTTTGAGAATAGACTAAATAAAATAAAGGTATATATATGTAAATTTTAGTTTTACAACACTAAACTTTTGTTGTAACATTTTCCAATTACTCGTTTCTATGTGAATAATCCAAAATTACTAAAAAAAAATTACTCTTCTCACAAAAACCTCTAATCTGAAATATTGAAATTTTATATATATATTTTATTTTTTATTTTATTCATTTATAAATATTAAAACTTTTATATTATTTTAAAATATATTTATATAATTATTAACATCAAAAAATTAATAATTTCAATATTATTATTTTTTAAATAAAATTTTGATTTTACAAATTGTAATAAAATTAAAAATTAAAAATTAAAAATATTAAAACTGAAAATAAAATTTCATATATTAATATACTAATAAAAATTAATATATTAAATTTATAAATATTGCATATCAATTTCACAATACAATAAAAAAACATAGTTATATTAATTAGGTATCTATATATATTCAACATTTCTTTATCTCAAAAAATAATATAACATAAATAACCATACAACTCAAATCAATTTTTTTAACTTTTATTTATTATAATAACAATGTAATATATCAAATTTAATAAATTTTCTTGAAAACCAATTTAATTCACACGTGATAACCATTGAAATTAAATATATTAAATTTTGAAATAACATAAAGGAAATTTATTTTAATATAATGATTTAAAAAATATATATATATATATATATATATATATAAGTTTTTAAAAGTATTTTTATTAAAAACCAATTTAATTCACACATGATAACTATTGAAATTAAATATATTAAATTTTGACATAACATAATGGAAATTTATTTTAATATAGTGATTTTTTTTTAAATATTTAAATATTAAAATAAAAATATTATTTTTACTTAAAGATATGTAGAAATATTTTTATTTTTAAATTTTATTTTAATGAATTAAAGTTTTAAAAAAATATTTAAATATTTAATTTTAATTTAATTTAATCATGATTAATAGAAAATATAGTAAGTTTTTTTATTGTTATATACTTTTTATTTCTTAATTAATTTGATTAAAAAATATAACTAAAATAATTTATTATTAATAATAATAATCTAATTTTAAGGTTATAGTGAATTTAAATAGTAAATTAGTGTATAAGATTTTTTTGTTTTTGTGTTACGAGAGACACATTTTTGTTAAACAATTTGATTGCTAAAGTCTGAAATTTAAGAAGGCATACATACTCTACTCCTAAATTTGAACCTATAACATTTTAGAAAAAGACATATACTCTTAACCATTAATAATATGTCTTAAATATGTTTAAATGTAAGAAACAAATATATCACTCATATATATATATATATATATATATATATATATTCTTCTTACATTTAAACATATGCCATTTCATTTTTCAAAATGAGTTAAAAAAAATTAAATTTTATAAAAAGACAAAAAAATTTACAATTTGTGAATTTTGAGTTTTTTTTTTATGGTTGTAAGGAATAATTGATTGTTTTTCTCTTTACTAAACTATAATTGTACTAATTACATATTTTTATATCTTCAAAAATCTTTCTTATCATTAGAGAATAAAATATTTTATTATATAAAGAAAAGAAAGAAAAAAAATTTCCGTATCAAATTTGTTATAATAAATATGATAAATATAAAATTTATTAAATTATTAAAAATAGAAGATTAAAAAAAATATATTACATAAGGAATAAATTTTTTTATTTCTATATCAAATATATTATATTTATATAAAAATTCAGAAAATATAAATTCATAAATTTTTATTCATAATTAAATATTAAAAAATAAAATAAAAATTTCATCTATTTGCTTTGTACAATATATTCATAAATTATTCTACCGTGTCAAATCTGCTGGTACTTTTTCCATTGGTATAAAAGACAAATCAAGACTCCGTAAGTCTGTAGTAGAGGAACCAAATCTTTATTACTGCATCACAAAGATCATTCAAGATAAGGACAAAATTTTACCATGAACAACTTAGTTTTGTAACTCATCTTTGATGGCCAGAGAGAACAATGATACATTTATCCAATAATATTACAACCTTTGAATGACCCAATTAGTATTTTTTTTTTAAACGTTGAAATGACCATATATATCTTGTGACATGTACATATATGAGATATCACCCTCCTTTTTCTTTTCATGTTTTTTTAATTCCATTTGATCTTGATTTTGAATGCTTATTGGCATTGTGGGATGTGACGAGTTTTTCTATTATTTTTTGCTTTTTTATTCTTTTTGTTTGAATGATTGATGTGATAGCATGTTGTTGAATGATTTATGGATTTATATATGTTGTTTTTATTTTATTTGGTTTGATAAATTTATTGGCTTAATTTAAAGTAATATTTCAAAATATTTTGTGTCAAATATGGTAAGCAAATGTTCTTGTTTTGTATTAATAAGATAATGTCTTATTTTACAGTTGAAACTTCTTAATGTTGTGTATGTAAAATTGTTAAGATAAGATACTTTACCGTTGAAACTTTTTAATATTGCTGTATGTAAAATTGTTAACATAAGGTTTAATAGTATTGTATAATTAAAGGTTTAACCTAAGTTTTAATAGTATTGTATCATTAAAGGTTTAGAGTTACAATGTTTTAATATCAAATGTAAATTATTAAGAGTAGCTTGAGTGTTAGAGAATAAAATTGTTAGGTCTAAATTTCATTCAGGGCAAGTTTTTTGAGTTGAGCCTTAGGGTAGGAGTGTGGTAATGTGAAACAAATTAATTAAATTTGTTAGGCACACATATGTGAACACAAGATATGAATGATAAACATGAGTTGCTTTATTATTCACAATGACTTACATTTATATTATATTAGTGTGACTCTTGAATTCCATATTCCAAGGTCTTTTGGACTACTTTTGTCTATTCCTCTTCCACACCTTAACCCTTAAGGATTAGGTGTCCAATATTTCCCCTCTTAATCCGAAGGGATATGTATGAGTCCAAGGAGAGAGCTATGTATAATCCCCCCCTCCTTGTCAGATACAAGGTGAGATGATGTAGAAAAATCAACTGCAAGACTTTTTAATACTCTAGAAAAAATTCAAATATGTGACTAAAACATCGTCTTGGTTGTTGATGCCCATTTCCAATAAGCGATCCATCCAAGATGAATATTTTTTCTTGCAGGAGGCTTATTTCTGAAGCATTTGTGTGAAGAATGAGTGGTTTTATGACAATGCTCACATGGATGAAGATCAAACTAGTGGTCTTTCATATGACCAACTTGATCACAGTGTTGGCATTTCACAATCTTTTGTTTTGGAGGAGGAGGAGGAGGAGAAGCTGGAACAACTGAAGGTGAATTGTCATAAAGAAATCTTGTACTCTGAAACTGAATGGGCTTGGAATAGTATGGAATATGAAAGGACACCTCCTTGTCATATCCAAGACATGTTTTGTGCTTGTCATACCCAATTTAATTCACACATGATAACCATTAAACTTAAATATATTAAATTTTCACATAACATAACCGAAATTTATTTTAATAAAGTGAATTTTTTTAAAAATATTTAAATATTTACTATTATTTTTACTTAAAGATATGTAGAAGTTTTTAAAAGTAATTTTATTTTCAACTTTTATTTTAATGAAGTGAAGTTTTGAAAAATATTTAAATATTTAATTTTAGCTTTATTTAATTATGACTAATAGAAAATATAGTAATTTTTTCTATTGCTATATACATTTTTATTTCTTAATTAATTTGATTAAAAAAATAGCTAAAATTTTTTAATAATAATAATAATTTTAAGGTTTTATTTTTATGAATTAGGCTACTTCTATTAAATCATACAGTTCCAAAAGTTACATTTCTCGTCCTTCGGAGTTGGTAGGCCAATTCCGGAGGGAAGTTTCAGTACCAAAAACTCAAAAAAGAGGCTACCCCAGATGGGGAAACTAGCCCAAGAGTAGAGCCAAGAGAGTTGATAATGAGCTGCCCATAGTGGGAAACTAGCTTGACAAGTTATAGGTTTAGGACAAAACTAGAACACTTGACAGAACCAGAACACTAGAAACCTCGAAATAACAAAAATATGACTGGAAAAAGAGATGAGCACCCAACTCTTAGATAATGGAGAACTGTCATTCTTTTCTAAAGGGAGGGTTGGCTCTTCCATAATGCAAAATCCGACTCGTACTCCTCCTTCTTGGACGCGTGGGCTGTTGATGGAGGGAGAAGAAGCATTTGGGCGTCAGGTGAAATGGAGGAAGCTGCAAGAGTGTCGTCGTCCGCACCGGTTCCTTCCTCGTCCGAGCTCAAACCTGCTTCAATGCTTGAAGCGCTTTGCACCGAAAAGGCCTTCATTTTGCGGGGAGAGAAGGTAGGAGCAAATGAAATGGTGGATTTGCGGGGTCTTTTCCTGGAGTGGAGGCCGGAGTCAGAGGGTTTAGAAGGAGAATTCGGAAGGTGGAGAGACAGATGGGCAGAAAGGTTAATGGGGTTGAGGATTTCTGGCTCCGCCCAATCTATAGATAAATTCATCGTCTTGCCCGTAGAGGCTAAGGTGGGAGGCTTGAAGGGAATACCACGCCCTCCTGCTCTGCGACATATCATTTGATGTCTTCTATGCATGGCGGAGGAGTGGGACTGAGAGGAAAGATGAGAAGAAGGAGCGTCTTTTAGAGCAACCGGGGTGCCAAAATCCAAGGAAAGACTACCAAAGGGATAGGGAACAGAGCAGAGGAGTCGAGGCGTGGCGAAGACACCAGGTGCATCTGCACAGAGCCGAAGGAAGAGACAAATGGTGAAACAAGGAGCAGGGGTGGTAGGTTTAAGGGCCATGGGAGGCAGTCAAGGCAGCACAGTCGGAGTAAATGTGCAGCAGTCGAAGATAAATGTAGAGGACGTCGATGGGAGGCTAGTGGGGTGGCAAGTAAATGCCCCGTGCTCCGACATTTAAAATACCTTTGGCGGCCATGTGCAGGTGCATGGGGTGGACAGGTGCCCTACCACCTAGCGTCCAAGTGGCACCATCTCTTAGCGTCTATCACTCGCAACCGGGAAATTTAATTTTAAGGTTACAATGAACTTAGATAGTAAATTTAAATAGTAAATTGATGTATGTGATATTTTTGTTTGTGCGACAAGACACTCACTTTACAGAACAATTTGATTGCTAAAGTCTGAAATTTAAGAAGGCATACATACTCCACCCCTTGAATTTGAACCTATAACATTTTAGAAAAAAACATATACTCTTAACCATTAATAATATGTCTTAAATTCTTAAATCTATAATATTTAGAATGTAATATATATATATATGTGTGTGTGAGAGAGTAATATATTTGTTTTTTACATTTAATATATATGAGTGGTATATTTTTTTCTTACCTTTAAACATATGAGATTTTATTTGAAAAAAATAAGTTAAAAATTTTAAATTTAAAAAGAGTATGCATAATTTTCTACAATTTGTGAGTTTTGGAATTTTTTCTATAGTTATAAGAAATAATTGTTCTTCCCTTTATTAAAATTTAATTGTAATAATTATATATCTTTATAGCTTGAAAAATCTCTCTTATCCTTACAAATTAAGGAATAAAATATTTTATTATATAAAGAAAAAAAAACAAAATTTTCTATTAAGTTTGTTATACTGAATATTATAAATATAAAATTTATTAAATTATTACAAATATTTTATTTTTAATGAACAAAAAATTTATAATATAGAATTAAAATATTTTATTTTTATATTGAATATATAATAATTAAATAAAAATTTAGAAAATATTTAATTTATGAAATATTTAAAAAAAAAAAACCCATAAATTTTTATTCAAACTAAATATTAAAAGAACTTTAAAATTTTCATCTATTTGCTTTGTACAATGTATTCATAGATTATTCTACCGTGTGAAATGTGTGAAATCTGCTGGCTACTTTTTCCATTGGTATAAAAAACAAATCAAGACTCCATAAGTCTGTAGTACATGAACAAAATCTTTATTACTCCATCACAAAGATCATTCAAGATAAGGATAAAATTTTACCATGAACAACTTAGTTTTGTAACTCATCTTTGATGCCAAGAGAGAACAATGATCACCAATTATCAAATAATATTACAACCTTTGAATGACCCAATTAGTGTTTTTTTTTAACCTTGAAATTACCTATATATCTTGTAACATCTACATATCCTTGGTCCTAATGAGATATCACCACTTCTTTTTCTTTTATTTTTTAAAATTCCATTGATCTTGATTTTGAATGTTTATTGGCATTGTGGGATGTGATGAGTTTTTTTTTTCTATTTTCTATTTTTCATTCTTTTTGTTTGAATGATTGATGTGATAGCACGTTGTTGAATGATTTATGGATTTATATATGTAAAAAAAAATTAATTGATTATTTTGTTTTTATTATATTTGGATGTTTAATGATTTATGGATTTATATATGTAAAAAAAAAATTAATTGATTATTTTGTTTTTATTTTATTTGGATGTTTATTTGGTTTGATAAATTTATTTGTTTACTTTAAAGCAATATCAAGAAAATTGTTATTTTGTACACCTAGGTTTAAATTCCACTCATGGCACGTTTTTTTGAGTTGAGCCTTAAGGTAGGAGTGTGGTAATGTGAAACAAATTAATTAAATTTGTTAGGCACACATATGTGAACACAATATATGAATGATAAACATGAGTTGCTCTATTATTCACAATCATTTACATTTATATTACATTAGTGTGACTCTTGGATTCCATATTCCAAGGTCTCTTGAATTACCTTCGTCTATTCCACTTCCACACCTTAACCTTAAGGATTAGGTTTCCAACATTTCCCCCTTAATCTGAAGGGGTATGTATGAGTCCAAGAAGAGAGCTATAAGACAAAATACATTAATGCATGATAGCAATAAGTTGAATGTGCTCTCTGAGATGATGGCATAAGGAGGTGGTTTAAGGATGACCACCAACACTGGAACTCTTAGTGCAGTTCTCGAAACTCTTCCAAATCTGGCACAAATTTGAAGTCTTCTGCTAGAGGAAGTGCTCCTAATGCTTTGAAGAGGGATACCTTCAACCTGGAAAAGGGAGGTTTAAAACCTGCATAAAAAAGGAGAATCTCAACCTAAAATGGAGGTCATAACCTACGGTGGTTTAAGGATTACCACCAACTCTAGAATGCTTAATGCAATTCCCGAAACTCCTCCAAAACTCACAAGAAGCTGAAGTCTTCTACTAGAGGAAGTGTCCCTAGTTCTTTGAAGAGGGAGAAGCTCAACCCCAAATAGATGGTTTAAGGCTGACCACCAACCAAATGCATGCTCATGGGCATCTCTATCTCTAGCTACAACTCTAAATTTCACAGCAAGTTCAGGTTGTGGCTTAGGCTCGCTTGATATTGCATTGAAACTTGTATGTGACCATAATTTCCCCACCTATCAGATACAAGGTGAGATGCTGGAGAAAAATCAACTGCAAGACTTTTTAATATTCTATAAAAAATTCTGACATATGACTGAAACATCTTCTTTCTTGTTGATGCCCATTGCCAAGAAGCGATCCATCCAAGATGAATATTTGTTCTTGCATGAGTATTTCTTTTGAAGCATTTGTGTGAAGAATGAGTATTTTTATGATAGTGCTCACATGGATGAAGATAAAAATATTTCTATTTCATATGACCAACTTGATCACAATGTTGGCATTTCACAATATGTTGTTGTGGAGGAGGAGCAGGAGCTAGAACAACTGAAGGTGAATTTTCATAAAGAAATCTTGTACTCTGAAACTAAATGGGCTTGGAATAGTCTGGAATATGAAAGGACTCCTCCTTGTCATATCTAAGACATGTTTTCTTCTTGTTGATGAAAATATCTTCCCAACGTCTGATGATGGCCTTGGGAAGTGGATCATGAACTTATTCATCTTTATGTAAAACTAATCTTTAATGGGCTCAATGACAAGTTCATAATGATGACTTTGTTGTTGTAATTTTTCTTGATGAAGTTGAGATTCAAACTCCAAAAAATATATTTTCTCATGTGTATTCTGTAAGAAGGTTTTAATATCACAAAGAATCTTCTTGCTAATTTTGATTGTATCATGATCAGTGGAATGTATCAGAGTTTTCAAGAACTCTAATACTTCATTAATTGGAGCCATTAAAGACCTCAAGGGTTTCTTATAACTTTTCCTTTTGCAAATTGAAAAAATGGTGAGGATAAAACAAATACCAGCTTGGACTCTAAACAAATCAAGAAGAAGAAAAAGAATCTGGTCAAAAAGTATCTTGGAAAGAATTTGTTGTTCAAATATACAGACACATATGTTTTTTTGTTTTATTTTTTTTGCAAGAATATTATGCTTCATTTATCTTTTTTACCTTTAAGCAACCAAACTTCAACATGACCATTTCATACACTTTCCTTTCAGCTTGAGTAACAAAGAAGATCCACGAATAAATTTTCTTGGTACTCCCTTGAATAACCAAGTCTGCAAAGTCCCCAACTAAATGCACAAATATCAAATGCATCTTAATTCCATACAATACCTATGCTTGTTATGGACTAGATGGTTAAGAATTGGCTCAAAAGTGCAACATATGGAATTCCTATTGGATTGAACTTGGGTGGAGGCTTTGGAGTTCGAGGCTATGAATATAAGTGGTAGTTATCCCATCATTGGTCTCGGAAAAAGTTGATAATGTGCAGATATAATAGAGTTCGTTGGTCTTTGAAGAGAAAGGACTGCATACTATGCATGAAATTATGGTACCTCAACTTGCTTGAAATTTTTGTGAAGAAAATCAATTCGCTACAAGTAGCTCCTTCTAAACCTTCATGCCCAAATAATCAATGACGCATGTCATGGCTATCGGCCATGTAAAGCAGTGGACAGTATTGTTGAATCAAGGATTTTCACCAAGGGGCTCATTACACCAACAACGAAATATCATTCGTATCTTTAACTGACGGTTGACATCCTCAACAACTCGATACAATTTAGGTATGTCACTTCAAATTATGTCTATAATGTAATGGATTTTCTGGCAACCATCCCACTTGTGCTCCACAATGTATCTCCTTGTTGACTCCATAGTCGTCCAAAAAAAAAAATTTTTACGGCTTTGAATACTTCGTTCTACACTCGTGTCACGGTGCATTCAGTGGGTGGTTATCCCAGTAAGTTATATTGTGATTCACTAGCTCAGAAACAATCCAAAATTTTCCATGAGCATTGATATCATTGATGTGGTGCCAGAAATAATGTTAAAGGCCTGCAATAAGAACTTTGCAATGGGAGGTCCCGTTGGATATGGTGAAGCGGTCGAGGCAAGCGTTGTATTCTCTATAGCATGGTATCATAGTTTGTAACTTACTAACCTACTCAATCTTGTGTGAGCCACTAGTTTTGTGGCATTTGTGTGCATTCTAGCTCTTCCATCTATTATTTTGCTGCCATTCCCATCCTGGCGTCCAAAACGCTCCTCGTCACTGTGCACCTACTCTAACGATCTGAAATCTACTTGAAAAACTTGGAAGACTGTGGAGTCTACAAGGAGATACATTCTGGAGCATATGTGGGATGGTTTCCAGAAGGATTTGTTGTGAAGGGCCAAGAACACAAAGTATGCAAGCTTGTAAAATCCTTGTATGGCGTCAAGCAAGCACTGCGAGCCTGGTATGAGAATTTAATTGAGCATCTTTTGAAACTTAACTTCAAACATTATGATCTTGATGATGGAAATTTGTTTTTCAAGATAGTTACAAAATAGTTGTATACCTTGTGGTGTATGTAGATGATCCATTAATGACACAGAAAAATGAGAGCTATATTGCATCCATAAAGAAGGAATTGAGGAAAGGTTTTGAAATGATTGATTTGGGATATGTTCACTATTGTCTTGGTATTTAAGTGACTCAACATCCTAAGTTTATATTCCTCTCTTAGAAGAAATACATTTGAGATATATTGAACAGGTTTGGCATGGTTGAGTGCAATCCTTTGGCCAATCCAATGGAGCAAAACTCGAAGCTCACGTCCATTGAAGGGAAAGAATTAAAGGATGTAATGAAGTATAGATAGCTTGTAGGAAGTCTCATCTACATGACTACTACCATACCAAACATATCATTTTTTGTTGGAATCCTCTCCAGGTTTATGAAAAATGCTAGTAAGGAACATTGGTCTGCTGCAAAAATATTTCTAAAGTACTTGAAAGGGACTCAAGACCTTGGACTCAAGTATACACAGGTGGGCACTTCAGCTTGATTGGATACTCTGATTCAAACTTTTATGAAGATAAATAAACTGGGGTATCTACTTTAGGTTATACTATGAGTCTTGGATCAGGAGTTGTCTCCTGGAGATCACGCAAACAATCAATTCCAGTAGATTCCACAACTAAGGTAGAATATGTGGCAGTAGTTGAAGTGAAAAAGGAAAATGTGTGGCTCAGGAAAATCCTGGAAGATTTGCATATGAAACAAATGCATTCAACTCCACTCATGATTGCAACACTTCTGCAATAAATTTGGCCAAGAACCAAAAGTTCCATGATCCAATGAAGCACATCAATACAAAATACCATCTGATTCGACATCATGTTGAGGTTGTAATATTCCCATTTTAGCACATAGCTAAATGGAAATTAATTTTTTTTTTTTTTATCACTTAGCAGGTTAATAAATGGGTAATGGAACCCATTCTTATTGAAGACATGAATAAAATCCCTCATAATGTGAAAGAGATCATCAGAGTAGCTTTATTTTGCACCCTCAAGTGTGAAAAGGGGAAAATGTATGAAGACAAGGTCAGGTTTGACCAAGTCAACAACGCTGCCATAGGAGGAGTGGATCACTTTAGAAGACAACGTAGTGTGAATGAGGAAGAGGATATTTGGTGGAGGAAACCCTAATGAGTGGGACCCATGGAGAGATAGATTTCACTTGTTTAAAAGGAGGGCAAGGCAGCCATTGTTATTCATGAATTGGATTATTGATTTCATTTTCTATGCAAAAATTGTGCATTCTTTTGTTGTTTAGCAAAGTTGCCGGGGGAATTCCTGTTTAGGATTTATTCACCTTCTTGAGGGGCCTCTTGAGGGATTGTTATTCATTCTCCACATTTCTTGGCTCAAGGCCAAAGCCACCTCCTTTAGTCAGAGCGTTGTTCCTGAAGCAGGATAACTTTGTGTTGCAGGGTGTTGCAGTGGGGACTCCACAACACCATTTCCTTGGCTCATCTTTCAGAGGAGGGAGATTCTATTCCTATGGGAGGTTAGTGAGGGAGATTCATGAGAATATTGCAGATCATTGGCATCAAGCCAAGCACTTCCCTTCACCAACAGTGCAGTCCCTTCTCTAGATTGCATTATTTCTGAGTGCAACTGCAGTGGGGGCTTGCTCCACTAGTTTGGAGGGTGAGATCTTCAGGGATTGGATCAGCCTTTCACCTGAGAGATCCTTTGGATGAGATTCAGCCATCATTTGCAACATCATCAACTATATACATCCATTTCTATTTTCTGAGTTGCAGCTGCTACCCAGCAACTCTGCCATTTCTATAGATTTTCCATTTTGTACTTATTTTAGCCAATCCTTTTAAGGATTGTGTATTGTTGTTTCCGGGGGTTGAGATCTTGCTCCCCCTCTTTTATTTGAGCTGTATATTGTCATATTTTTGTATTGACACTATTTTTCAGCAGTCCTCCTTTATAGACTGCGCAGTCATAGCCATGGATTTTCTTATGTAGCAGTAATTCTCCATTTATCATGTATATGTTTCATTGAGGCTGCATTGCCGAGCTTGAGAGATAATTTCCTCAAGATCTTGTATATATTGTTGCTGCTATAATCCAATGTAATGGTTATGTGGATCTTCTGGCATTCTTGTATTAATTCATTCACTGTTATTTTCCAGCTCATGTTTATGTATTGCTGACCTCCACATTGGTAATATTTGGAGATATTCCCAATAGTGTAGTTGTTCCAACTTTGGAATATTATAGTGGTATCAAAGCATGATCTCTGGCTCAGCCTGTGAGTCTCAACCAAATAAGATCAAGATGATGAAGAAGATGATTTTACTCTCATCTATTTTCATATCCAAAGGAGACCTCTCTAAGTAGGTCAAAAAGATTGAAGAAGGGGAAGAGGAAGGACCATGCACTTCCTACTCTCACAAAGAAGAAAACCAGAAGCATGAAGAACACTTGGAATTCGAAATTCTAATTGAGTACCTTGCTGAATACCAAGAAAAACCTAGAGCCTTCCAAGAGACTCTAGTTTTTCCACAATTTATTCAGTAGAAAGAAGAAAGAATACCCCACAGCTATGGGATGATGAGAGGCAATAGATTTCTATTGTCCACATTTGATGGACCACTCACATGTGCAGTAGAGGTTTGGGTGAAGAAGCTAGAGGCATTCTTCCTGCTACATCATGTACTAGACAGAGAGGCTATATAAATTGCAGCGCTGCACCTAGAAGGTGAAGCAAATGTTTGGCGGATCAGCCATCTAAGCCATGCAAGGGTTTCAACTCTTGCTTAGTTTTCTCAAAGAATGATCATAAGATTTGGAAAAAGGAGGGAGGAGCCCTCACCACTAGCTGATGAGGCATGTGCCAGTGTTGTTGAGACCATGGAGGAGCAACCTTCATCTTCAATAGTTTGGGAGGCCAACACTTATGAGGAGGAAACTCTTGCAGCCCTGCAAGGATATTCCACATTTCACCAAGGTATGATTAAAAATCCATCTCTTGTCATTTCATAAAACAATTTGGATGGGTCTATATCATTGCATACAGTTGACCTAGAGCAGCAGAATAACACTGCGTTGCTCAAGAGCAGTGATGGAGAAAAGAGGATCCATTCCTCATGTGAGCACTCAAAGGACAACTTCATTCAGGAAGCCATGAAGGAAGCAGTGAGAAGGAGTAGACATCTGGAGATAAGAAACTCTTTCTCCTCTCTAGATGACACTCTCACAATGAGAATGCCACATCTCAAAGAGAGACTTTTACTGGCAGCAGATCCAAGGCCTCTTGGGTTTTGGAAGAACATGCACGAGGAGGAGATCTCAAGGAGAGATTTCAGTGAAGGTGCACTCCCACACATCATGGAGTGCAATATTCTTCAACAGCTTGAGGAGGTTATTCCTTTCTCACAGGAATAGATAGAATATGGAGGAAATATTCGGATGGATAACATCTCTCATGACTGTGTTGGACATTTCTTGAGTCATGCACATCATGATGGGAGGTTTTTTCCTACCACCTATTTGGGTCCTTATAGGGTCAAATTCATCCTTGGGAAGATTGCATTTCAAGATCCCATGAAATGCAGGAAGCTGATTTGGGATGATGGTAGCCCTCATGGGAGGAGTACCCAGATGAAGGGTGGAGAGAGACATCCACAACTAGTTGAGTGGATGTGGGTGGTGAGCAAGAAGCGGGTGAGCTACTTGCAGATTTATGATACCGGGTAGTAGGAGGCTTGGTTGCGCTGGTTACTCTTGAAGGAGTTTGGCCATCACTTGGCATACACTCTTTCCAAGGGTATGAGGATGGAAAAGATGTGGCAGGATGCTGGCATCATGGAGCAGCAAAGAGTATGGGTGCATAGTGATGATGCAAAATTCATATCATACAGTATGTCCTCATCACATATCTTGTATGATGAGAGCATGAGGAAGCAACAAAAACATTTGTTGCTGGGGTTATTCTTTGGAGAGCAAGAGAAAATTTTCTCTCATTTCTTGTATGATGTTGCAAGAGTAGGAGATGGCACTATCATGGTGCAAAGGGGATACTCCTTGACCTTTTATGATCAGGAATTACTTCCACCTTGGGAGAGATTCCATATTTGTAGCAACATTATTGGAGGATTGCCCATCTATGTTGAGGAAGCTGAGGGAAACAACGTTGTGCCATCTAGAGATTATCTAGTGCCTCATGTAGAGGAAGGAGTATCTCTTGCTCCAGGTAGAGGGATTCTTGCATCTTTGTAAGGAATTCCCTGGGATCTCATGTATGGAGATCAAGGCACAATTCATGTGCCATTGTTGTGGAGGTGTGGAACCATGGAACCCCAAGGAGAAGATAGGGAGAAGACCCAGCATCATGAGATGAGGAGTGCACATCCCTATTCATTTCTGGAGGTTGATGCACCTAAGAAGGTGATTGGATTGCACAGTGGAAGCATGGAAAGATTTTTTCATTCATATATGCAATCACCTCTTGATGATGATGTCTCATTTCATAGAGACATTTTTTCGGGGAGACCACTAGATCAGCAGGAGAGATGCTTCACATGCTGAGGCACCATTCACTGATTTCAGAGGAGTGGAGACCTTGGGAGGTAACTTCACAACGCTGAGAGTCTTGGGAAGACTCAAGGAGGAGAGAACCTTTCTCTCAACACCATTTTTACCCACTCTCATTTCAGATGCTGCACTATGGAAGAAGTAGCAGGGGAAGGATAGCAGCCTTCCAACTTGCATATTTGGCATAGGAGATGTCAAAGGAGGACATGACCATATGACATATGTCCTTCATGAGGAATCATCAGTGCTATCACTATGGAGGATAGATCCATGTTGGAGCTCCCGGTTGTTGGTAGAGTGTTCCTAGGATCATTTTACTTACATGATATTGTATGATCAGCATATGAGGAGATGCATGGATCATGTGCAGATGGAGAAGATACATAACTCTCTGGAGGAGTTAGCACAACCACCTCTTTTCTCTTTGAGGATGAGAGGAGACTCATTTTTTAGCCACTCCATTTGCATGATCAAGACTTATTGTTTCGGGAAATAACTCCCTAGAGGTCGTTGGGTCAAAACCTCCACAGATCAGGGCACGCTATTCAAGAAGGACTCACACAACCACACTTGTACACTGAAAACTAGATAACATCGATAGTAGAACTCACCCGTAGGTCCTACGGTTGATGTAGATCCCGCGGGGTCCAAACCCCCAGCAACCCTTCTTCCTCTTCAACCTGGAAATCAAGAAGAAACGTGCACGGAAATCTAGTTGTACAACACATATCCCTCCTAAATGTTAGTGTAATCCATGTGAAACATCATATAAACAATAATAAATTCTTAATTAATAATATTTTCACATATGCAAGTAGATATTAACACGTGAATTCGAGAACAAGATGGGTCTTCTTCATTACGAACATCATGTACAATAATAGTAAGGTGGAGAGATCACCTGAATCCTTCCACGATCTTCGAACAGATCGTCGTCCGGATCCGTCCCGCCCTTGCCTCGCTAGGATACTCTCAAGACTTGTGCACATGAGATGACATATAAGCTGATGAACATCTGCAGGAAACAATGGTTTCCTGTAAAAATCTGGGAAGTACAGGAGGCATGGGAAATCAGACTTGAATTGGGGCTCCAACAGAGTATAATGTCTATAAATTTCTCTCTCCCTTAGGCCATGCATGTGAGGGGATTTTATACTCCCTCAAAGTAGTTTCAATCAGTTGGAAACAGTTGGCCATGGGTTGGGGTGGTTGAATTATGGGAATAACCATCAACCCAGCCTCAAAAATAGGGATTTTTATATATTTTTTAATGGTTTTAATGGCATACGCGGAAAAGTATCTCTGAACTCGCGTATACATGCGGAAAAGTCTGGGCATACCCGCGTATGGGATTTTAAACACTGTTTTTTATGAACTTTTATTCAAGTCTGTGGGAATGGGTGCCCAAGGCCAAAAATACAATCATGAATCACATGAGGGTGAAAAATGATGTTATAACAGATGCCCCCTAATATATGAGGTCAGAAGGGATACATGATGGCCAAAATGTATTATGCACATAGAAAGAACTTCGCGAGGATAAGAGAGGACTTCACCAGATTTCAGCCTGCCAAAAACCAATGAAAGAAAATAGAGAGTCAGCTCATGTCTGAGGCGGGCATACCCATGCTCAGTCAAAAATATATCCATATAGAAAGTACATAATAGATCCAGGATGTATACAAGTATAGCTGAACTGAAAGTACACAATGAATCATCTGAGCATGGCCCAGAAGTAAAAGTCGGAATCAATGTCCAAGTATCACATATATCAAACTGATCAATAGTGCTGAAAATAGATGTCTGATCACAAAAGTAACTGAATCTCCAAGTACCAAATCATAAGAGGTGAAACACATGGTACAATCACGCAACTCGGGAGCCAACATATAGGATGCTGTTGTACTGACACTGCAACATAAAAGGGTGAACGACATCACCGGCAGAAACTGAATGGAATGTCAAAAGTGAACTGAAAGATGTTGATGCAACCCGAGGTCTTCACCGATATCTATGGCACAATTCTACACAATGGGAATAAATGAGCTGAAGTCGACCATGTGAGAAATCGTTGGATTACCGGTCAATAATGTGTACCGTTAACCAACGCGAGACAACCCACCAATAATGAAAATGAGTGTCAAGGTACCCCAGTACAATCTAACAAGTGCGAATAAATGAGTTGAAGTCGAACACTTGGAAGAATCTACCAATCAGGAGGCAATGATGAATCCCCACTGTCGATAGCGAAGAGTCTACCACTGATGACTGCAAACCCTAAGGTACTGACAAAAAGACTCTAGACCTTATTCCCAGAGCAATGAGTCGGAGTCGATGGGAAAAGATCTGCTGGAAGGAAGGTATTAAGGCATCCCACATCAGTCCAGCGCGAGTGTAACCCGCAGGCCAAGATTTGGAAGGAATCGGACGAAGGAGAGTGATGGAACCAAAACCGAAGTACGTTTCCGACGTGCACAAGATGAAGCTAGCGCACGGAAGAAACCCTCTGAACCAACCAATAATGAAAACTGACACAGAGGCGAGAAATCCACCGATAGGGTCAAATGGAAATCAAGGTACTGCACGAATCCCAAGTGTGATAATGTGTGCTGACGTCGAACACAGGGGAAACCACTCAGTCAAAGACCCATAATGATGATCAAATGCTGAGCACAAGGTCACCTATCAATGATGAAAATAGGGCCAGGGTGCGGCTCTAGTTTTTCTCTGAGAGCAATGTGTCGTAGTCGATAAGAGACAAACCCGCCAGCAAGAAGTCAATGGGGACCTTCTCAAACCAGCACGAGCAGAAGACCAAAACATCTGATGTGATAGAACAAGATACTGACAAGACCGGGAAGGCCGACTAAATAATGAGTCAAGAGACACCGCAGAATGGCCGACTCTGGTTAGACTTCCCTTGAACAAAAACACGACTCGTGATGACCATGGCAGTAAAAAGTGACACTGTATAAGTCTGTTATGCAGGAGGCAGAACAAACTCTCCATATGATTGGAAGAGATAACCAACCTGGGGAGAACTGACAAGTGAAACATGGTAAAGGCTGAACCTAGGTCAAAACTAAAACCATCCCAAATGAAGGAAATATATATAAGTATATGTGCTTTGTTCAAGGGCGACAAACTGACTCTGTACTGCCATCAAAACAACGAAGATACATCCCATTCCCACTCTTTTTGTTATATTTGATTTTTTTGTCTTTTTCATATAATAAGCCTGAAAAAGAATAAAATAATGCTATGGTACAATGGATAGAACGAGTATCAAAAATCAGATGCACTAGTTCCTGGGATTGGAACGATCCTATGCTCAATGCAAGGTGGCGGAAACTGGTAAGCGATACTCAGAGGAATGTTCCATCCATAGGTAAAAAGGGTGTCAAGTCGCGATAGCTAAGTGCATGCAATGGTTAACTTGTACAGATAGACAAGGTCAAAGGTTGGCTTAAACATTGAGTCCGAATGAAGCCGGCTAAAGGCCAGGATAAACAAGTAGCCAATATGCAATGCAGTAATACAACTCAACAACACCAGGGAGCCTCTAGGGTAATAGCCAGAAAAATGATAGTGAAGAGGAAGAAGAATGAAGCTTCAACACATAAGTCATGGTGGGACTAAAGAGGACTCCCGAGCCTACATAAAACGCAGCATGGGCAACAAGTGATAGCGAGGAACTAACTAGGAAGCCCATGTAAAGGAAGGCTCTACCACCAAGTCATGATTTAAATAATCGGCGAGTGAAATGGGTGAAATACTCATGACCTGATGGGATCGACCCTAGGGCAAGTGATCAGAATGGAGGCTAGTATGAAAAATGCAATGGAAAAGTGGATTCCCTAACCTATATGCCAGTGAAGATCATATACCTGCCATGATGGGTCAGCAGTCATGGATCAAAACCGGAAAAATCTCAACTTCGTCAAAATGTACCTGAAAATATACCAATCTAGGCACTTGCAAGCATCCGGGTTACGCAGCTTAAGATAGATTTAAAAAATAAGCATAACAAATTTTTGCAAAAATTTTCAAATTCTGGGCATAAATACACATGTTACCTCATATTTGGTTCATTGTTACTTGCTGATTTGGGAAAAAGAGCTCTGGAGAAAAAACTTCTTTCTTCAAAACAGGAGCAATCAGCCGTCAAATTTCGCCAAACTAGTCAGGTAAGCTCTTAATCCATCATTGTCATCAATTTTGTCCATTCATAGGGTAAAATTTCAGAAATTTCACCGTAGAAACAGTTGTTTTAAATTGCGGCTCTGCACATATGCGGATTTGTATGGAACAAACTGCGTATATGCGCGACTGTGTACAGAGTAAGTCGCGTATGCGCAACCCGAAATGAAAAAAATACGTTTCTAATGGAAAAATTAATGATTTTTCTCAGGATGACTATATCTTGGAGGGAAAGTGAACACAGTTCTATTGACAATGAAGTTATGCAAGACCAACAGTCGCTCAATGTCCTCCGAAATTGTGGATTGCTCAAATTTTTCAAAATGCCAAATATGAAGAGTAATGTCCGGTTGCTCGAAATGCTAGTAAATTATTGGGAACCGGAAGAGGATTGCTTCATAATAGATCAAATGCCCATACATATAGAGGTAGAAGACATATATTTTATTACTGGACTCTCCCGGAGGGGAGACCCAGTAGATTTACATGGTAAGCCTTTGGGAGGGCTTACAGTGGATGACTATGTCCACGTCTACTATGTAGAGGGGTCCAAGAAAGTAGGGACTCAAATTGCTATAAAATATTTAAGAGAATTACACATGAAAATTCTCATGTTTACCGTCGGCAGGGTGGCAGGATCTGCTTCCTTACATCAGGCATCCAGGACGCAGATGAGCATAGCAGTAGAATGCTTAGTTCACCTATATGATTGGTGCACAGCTCTACTAATGAACATGAAGCAACAACTGACCTCCACCCGAAAAGCAAAAACAAAACACTTCGGATATGGAACTATCTTGATCACATTATTCTTTGAGAAGATTCCTGGGCTTTGACCCAAAGTGATCTCTTCAATCAGTAGCCCAAGAGACCCAAGAATTTCCCGATGGGCAGCTTTGATGAAGAGACTGGGGGGAAGTGAATTTCCCCGAACCACCTGGGATGACGAGTTCTTCCAATGGTGGAGAGAACAAATCATCGCCGTGGAGGACTACCCCTATGCCAGGATGGATTTCCGCGATGATCCAGACCTCGTCCTTCCACCTAGCACGGCATGAGGCACAATTGGTAAGATTGCAATTTTTTAATTATATGATTTTTTGTATTTTTTCAATATATGTGAAAAAACGAAACATGTTTGGATTCCAAATGACTTACGATATTATAATGACCATGATATAGATGTTGGATCAGTCCGTCCTGAGGGCTACCCACGTCATAAGCACCGCAGAGGCGAGGCAGATACAGTAGACCCAGACAGAACCCTCCATGTTGTATAGAGGATCTTGGAGGGGTTAACTCGCCAAGTGCCTATGGCTGCAGTGGAAGATCTGCCTGAGGCCATCCAGAGACAGGTGGTGGGAGTACCACGTGACTGGGTGCGGTTATTCTGCCGAGTCGCTACTGCAGTCGTGTTCTATAGGAACACAAATTTTGGGCAGTGACCACAAGAGTAGATAGATATGATTACCGGATGACTGTATATTTTTTATATTGAACATGATCGAGCATAAGCCCTAATTTTGTATGACTTATGGATCCAAATTTTGTATAATTTTTTGAACACTCTGATGATATTTACAGCGATTTATGATGTGATGTGACAAATGTATAAAAAATGCATGATGTTTTTGATGATTAAATTTTAATGTATGGAATGATTAATATGCCAATCAATTTCTTGATTAGCTAATGAGTCTGCCATCCAATTTTTAGTTCGAGGAATATGAATGAATGTTAAAAATTGGAATGATCTTTGTAACAAACGTACCCTAAAAAACAACCGGAGTAAAAATGGATCTCGAACCCGATAAGTATTGTTCAACTGCAACACCACTAGCTGGGAGTCCAAGAAAACTACCAACGAATCAACACCCAAAGATATTGCCTCCGAGAGTATTCCGCTACATTATTGGAAGCAGGACCAATGCAGACTCCTCTTGACACTAACAACTGACTGGAAGGATGATGGAGCACCCAAGCCACGGAAGCCAAGTTCCAGGTGTGTCTACTAGCACCATCGGTGAAACCGTAATGACTCATGACATTCGACACAACCTGCCAAAGCAGATCAAAAACATCACCATCACATCAAAGACCTAAAACTAGATATGTACAAAACAAAACTACTATATACAAAAGAAAAATGCCAGGCCGAAGCCTAGGCATAATACTTTTTCAAATAGAGCCCATTTCTAGGCTCTGGAAACTCATTTCCTTCAAAATCAACCAAGGTATATGCTCCTTTTTTAAGGAATTTTTTAACGATGAAGGGGCCATACCACATAGACTTAAACTTTCCTGCCCCCAGGGCATCTTTTTCTTGGGCATAGACCAAAACAAGGTCACCTTCCGAAAAAACCCTAGGTTTGACCGCCTTATCGTACTGAGCTTTAACTCGGTTTTTATGCGCCTCATTCATCGTGGCGGCATCCCGACGCTGCTCATCGAGATGTTCCAGATGAAGGAGACGTTCTTCAAGACTAGAAGTGTCAGGAAGAAGTTCAACAGCTAACTTAAGAGAAGGAATCTCACATTTAATGGGAAATACGGATTCCAACCCGTGCACTAGCTGAAACGGAGTAAAGCCAGTTGCAGTTTTCACTGACGTCCTGTATGCCCAAAGTGCAGGATATAGCATAATATGCCAGTTGGATCGAGCTTTATCAATTGTCCTTTGAAGAATTGTCTTTAAGGATTTATTCATAGCTTCCACTTGCCCATTGGCTTGAGGATAATATGGAGATGAATGCTCCTGCCGGAAACCCAATTTTAGAGCCAACTCAGCCATCATGCTATTCTGAAAATGACTGCCATGATCAGTGAAAATCTCTCTAGGAATACCAAAACGAGCAATAACCTAGTTGAAAAGAAAAAGAGTTGTTGTCTCACCATCATTCCCAAAAGTAGGCATAGCTTCGACCCACTTCGTAAAGTAGTCTACTGCTACAATAATGTACTTGTGACCTTTAGCCGAAGGTGGGTTACAAGTAGTATAATCAATACCCCACTTTGTAAAGGGACCGACAGTAATGACTGGAAAAAGCGGAGCTGGATGAGCACGCATTTTTCGAGTGTAAACTTGACACGGATGACACTTTTTGACCGACTCCATACAATCCTTGAAAATCGAAGGCCAAAAGTATCCAGCACGCAAGATCTTTTGGGCTGTAGCAAGCCCAGATAAATGACCACGACAAGCTCCACTGTGGCAATCATTCAGCACAGCCTCAGCTTCTTCGAGAGTTAAGCAACGTCTCAGGATTGAATCAACCCCTCGACGGTATAAAGCATCACCAATAATCAAGTAATTTTTAGCCAAGTGACACAACTTACGGCGCTCATCTTTCGAAAAAGTAGAGGGAAACTTCGCAGTCTGAAGATACACAATGATATCTCCATACCAAGGATCCTGTGGAGAGATAAGAAACAAATGTTCATCTGGGAAGGATTCATCATAAATCATTTCTTCCCCACAGGGCAACTCGGAGATCAATTCCGCGAAAACTAATGATTTCTTGGACTTGGCAGACATAAACTCAAGATCAAATTCCTGCAAAATCACAATCCATCTATTGTATTTGCCCCCAATCACTCGCCTACTGAGAACAAACTGAAATGGATTGGCTGCTACCAAAACATATTTTTTCCGTAGAAGAATGTAATGTCCGAGTCGCTGTACAGCATGAATAGCTGCTAAAGCTAGCTTCTCTATCGGATTATACCGGAGTTTAGGTCCTACCAAACCTCGACTAAGATAGTATATAACATGCTCTGCAAGAGCATCATCCTCCTGAACCATAACCATACCAATGGTAGATTCTGCTGCTACAAGATACCAAAGTTAATCCCTGCTATAATCAGGTGGACTCAATAAAGGAGCAGAGGTCAATGCTTTTTTCAAAGCATCAAATGAGCGCTGAGCGAAGTCATCCCAAAAGAATGGAACTCCCTTCTTCAAAAATCTCATAAATCCTTTGGTAACTTCAGCATAATTAACGATAAATCTCCGAAGAAAATTAGCCTTTCCTTGTAGACTTTGAAGTTGACGAATAGACGACGGGGGAGGCAACTGAAGTATTGCCTCAACCTTGAAGGAATCTACCCTAATCCCTTCCCTAGACACAATGAATCCCAATAACCGACCGGATGTAACCGCGAAAACACACTTGTTCGGATTCAACCTAATCTTATAGAAATGACGCCGTTCAAATACTTGACGGAGGTGAGCAGGATGATCAATTCTCTTTCGAGAACGAGCAGCTAAATCATCCAAATATGCCTCGATAATATGTTTGATGTTGTGGAAGGCATATGACCTGGCCCGCTGAAAGGTAGCCCCAGCATTTTTAAGACCAAAAGGCATCTTCTTGTAAGAAAAAGTACCCAAGGGACAAATAAAGGCAGTCTTATGCTGATCTTCAGGACGGATAGTAATTTGATTATATCCGGAGAAACCGTCCATGAAGGAGAAAATATCGTTACCGACACACTCATCGATAATCTGATCTATAAATGGTGTGGGGTAATTATCTTTCGGACATGCTTTACTAAGGTCTCTGAAATCAATGCAAACTCGAATTTTTCCTTGTTTCTTATCGACGGGAATAGGATTCGAAACCCACTCAGTTAAAGGAACAGGGAAAATAAATCCCGCCTTGAGCAGCTTCTCCACCTCGGCTTTGATAGTTGCAGCCTTCCTAGGATTGACTGGACGAAGTTTTTGCCTCACAGGCTTAGCATTTTCGTAAGTCTTGATCTCATGCTGGACAATAGATGGATCTATACTAGGCATTTCCTCATTAGACCAAGTGAACACATCCCTAAACTCTTTAAAAAGATCGGTGTAAATTTGAATCTCTTCAGGGGAAAATTCAGCTCCGATGAAGACATTCTCTATAACATTGGGATTCCTAGAAATGTTCACCTAGATAATTGGAGAAATCACATCCATGTTCCCTTCAGCATATACCTGTGTTGGTGCTAAAGGGTTCAGGACTGGGTGAACAGGACCAGGAGACAAAGGACTTGGAAACCTTGACTCAACTTCACTCAAATCAGGTAAAAAGTAAGACCGATGATGCAAATCATCCCACGGTCTATCTATACCAGTCATAGCTTCTAGGATGGCCTCTTCAGATGGAAGAGTGGTATCAAGGAAATCCTGGGTGGAAGAAGAACTAAGTGTCCAAGCCGGAGCCACATCGCCATCCAACTCATCCGGAGAAAGAGAAGCTGGAATGGACTCTACAGAGTCAACAATAGATTGATAAAAAATCTCAGCTGCAGACATCGGAAATGCCATTCCACCCACTTGACCTTCCGCTAATGTGGAGGTAGGGGAAGGCAAGGTCCAAGGATCCAAAAAATAATGAGTTCTGAAGAAATCTCTTCGAATAAGAGCCCTGGAGGATGAAATTGCATTTATATGAACGGTAGGAGGTGGAATATCAAAAGTACCCATCAAAGAAGAATACATTCCAACCCCTAAATTCTCAACATGCGGCTTGGCAGTATCCAACTTTGGAATAGTTGAGTCAGTAGATGCATTCGGGTCTACAGGAGAACTGTCCAGTTGATCCACTGTAACAATCCTCCCTTCGTGGGGGAAAAAAATAACGCGAAATAATGAGGATGCAATGGCATCCATCTCATAAATCTAGTTTCGCCCCAACAGAAGGTTGTAGTCCAAGCTTGCATCAACTATCTCAACCTCTATATTTACAGTTTTTCCCCCAACACAGATGGGAAAATTTGGGATAATACCATGCAGTCTGTGAGAATGACCATAAAACGCAGTCAGAAGAGTAGCAGATGGAACAGCTACGGGAGATCCAATTCCCTTCCAACATGCGAGAGACATCATGCATGTGGAAGCACCCTCATCAAAGACCGTCTGAAAGATATTGAATTTCCAGAATGACGATTTGATATGAAAAGCCATATGATGGGGGAGTCTCTTTTTAAAATTAGACATATCGAATGTAATCACAAGAGAGTTCTTTGGATCAACAGCCCCAATAGTAGTGATCAAAGCACTGCGCTGAGCTGGATAAGACTGGAGCACCTCAAGAGCCGACATGGCATAAGGACTCTGTGCCAGATCTTCCACAATAGAGTAGTTCTGGGCAGCCCTAGCATTTGGATTAATCGTCGTACGCTTAGTAGATGCTTTTGGCATCCGAGGTATAGGCTCAATAGTAGGCTTCGTAATATGAAGCGGCTCAGTACCATCAAGAGCACCCTTGGCTTTCAAAGACTCATCTTCACCATAATCACAGGATCTCGTGGCGATATCCGCGTGAGCATTCATCATGTATATGTTTGACGGAGTTTCCCCTTCCTGGGTGCCCCCTGAGGAAGCCCCAGTATTTTGATTCGCGCCAACAACTAGCTGTTGCCCTTGGGGAAAAGGGTTTGTCAACATAGCCTGGGAACTAGAAGAACCCTGCTGAGCTAACAAGCGTTGCGCATCCTGAATTTTAGGGCAAAGGTGAGTAAGATGGTCTCCAGCACATAAATTGCATGGAAACTTCACTTTATTTTTATCCTTTGGACCCTCACCAACATGCTCGTTGGATTTATTTGCATTACCCTTCCCATTCTTGCCCTTTTTCTTATTACGACCCTTCTTCTTCCCTTCGGATTGTTGATTTTATTTAGGGTTAGAAGTCTGAACGGAATTTACCAACAAATATTGAGAAGGTGATGACTCAGCAGGCACAACCTGACCAGAAGGAGCAGATTGTAAAGACAATTGCTGCAATTGACTAAGCAGGTTAGCTGCACCACTATTGATTGACCCAATAAGTCTGTCACCATGAGGAACAGGTTTAGTCTTGGATAAGTCTAATTTGGAGCGAGGAGCATTAGGCAAATATTTATGAAGGACTCCAGACTAAGAATATATCAATTCAAGCTGTTGGGCCCTGAAAATAGCCTGTTCCTCAGAAAATACCCCAGACAGGGATACATCCTTAGAAATATTTGACTGCAGAGATTTCAAAAACCATTCCAAAAGGAATTCTCTTGAAATATGAGCTTTAATAAGCCTCTTCCTTCTCCGCCATTCCTGAATATGATCAGAAATGTGGGTTCCGGCGTCCTGCTTAAAATTAGCTAGGAGTTCAGTCCCGGCATCATAACGGACAGGAAACTGGAAATTATTTAGAAATGTAGTAGAGAGATCTCCAAAAGTAGAAAAACTTCCCCCAGTTAACTCAATGTACCACTTGGCAGCATTTCCAGTCAAGGTGCGTTGAAACAACCTCAACCTAATCGAATCGTCGATCAGGGACTTAGATGAACACCATAAATGGAAAGTGGTGATATGATCAACCTGGTCCTCTCCATTCTTGCCTTCAAACTTTGGAATGTCTGAAGGTAGTTTGGTAGGAACCGGAGGCCACCCTGGACTATATCGAATCGGATCATTCGTCAATTTCGACAAATCTGGTAAGTTCAACGTTGCCAGAAAAGGTAAGCGGGGAGGAGCTTGGGGATTCCATCCTTGGTGGGATGAATTCCCTACATTCTGAAAAGAATAACCTGGATTTGATGAGGCACCAGGTTGCCAAAAATAACTCGTAGAAAATTTTGGGCCATAGGACCCAGCATTTATAGAAGGACCCCCTCCGCACGTAGAGTTACCAAAGACCGGACCAGTTCCCCCCCCCCGAAGTAATGAATGAAGAGGAAAGCCCCTGATAGGGGTTCCAAGCATTAGAAAGAGGGGAAAAAGACTGATAAGCACTCGACGAAGGGTAAGAAGCATTCCCTTGTTTACCAGCGAAGAAATGATTCCCTGCCCCCACTGCTGTAAATACAGGGTTCCAACCTGTAAAGGTAGTCGAAATCTGACCCCCAGACCAAGGGTTAAAACTCTGAGTCTAAGAAGTAAAAGGAAAAGACCCTAAGGAAGGATTTGAACTAGGAATATGCCCATTCCCGAAGGGGAACCCTTGAAAAGAAGCTGACCCACTAGCCATGGAAGACATGGGTGCAGACGCAGTTGCAGCAGCGGAAAAGGAAAACGAAGGAATCCCACTAGTGGGAATTCCAAAAAAAAGGGACCAGATTGAGAAGCATATGCTTGGGTGAAACCAGAGCCAAACACAGCAGTACTAGAATCAATTGAAGATATAGCAATTGTGCCTCCTCCTTCTACAGAAGCAGGAGTTTGAATGCCTGCAGCACTCACAGCCGAAGCTGCGTTCTCAGTCGTGGCCATCGAAAGGTATGAATAAGATGGATAAGGAATTTCTAGTATTTCTAACTCAGGTCCGATGTACTCAACAAAAAACGGATAATCAGGAGGAAGAGGAGATGGAAGTGATTCAGAAAGCTGAGATACTTCCTCTACTTCTACTTCTTCTTCCCGTGGAAATAAGACTCTCTAGGTGAGCGGAGCGCTCCTCTCAGAACCAACACCGGAACCAACTACAAAACCTTCAAGCCCTTGCGGAGGATCTCTCTCCGCTGCGTCAGATACCACTGGGTGATATTCACCTACTGTATTACTCCTACGCCTTCTTGAAGAAGGCTTAATAGTTTCGGGAGATAACCCCCAAACTCTCCTCGATCGACGAGGCGCTTGATCAGCCACTTTAACAGATTAATTAGACTCAAAAAAGTATAAAGCTAGGCAAGCTAGTAGCAAAGAGCACTCACTACAAAAAATCCCTAAGATACAACCCAAACAAGCAGCTTTCAGGTATTTCCGCTCCGGGTGATTAGGACCAGACACCAAAATACGAGAAAGCGAAAAATAGGACCTCCCGAAAGTAGTCTGGGATAATTACGGCCCAGGCCTACTAGCGAAGGTAACAGAAACAGTTACACCGACCTCCTAACAACATCCTTTGCCGGTGAAAGTACCCAAGCTTCGCCAGGGCACCCTCCAGAAGTACTGCTGGAAGCGATACAACGTCTGCCTCAGGTACCACAGGTATTCCCCCTGCAGTCACCTGTGTGGAACCTAGGAATGGAAACTATGGGCACCAATCCGTGTCAGCAACCGGGCAGAACAGTATTGAGGCAAGATCCAGCAAATCAGAGAGGGGGTATCTCTCTTCTCAGCCTTCACTTCCCCTCGCGCTTGACTCTCTGGAGGAGAGCTTTCCCAGTCCACCTAACGGTGTTGGATTTCTCTCATTTAATAAACTTCTATGTTTTAGTTTGAGCGGCCTTGGAGAGTTAACTCTACACTCACCTAATCCAAGGCCCTACAACCTAGCTAGTTGGTGTATGACACTTAATAAAAAAACTTGCTAGTTGTTTTTAGATTATTACGCTTATTTTAGTTGGATGTTATATTAAGTCAAGGGAATATGGCAATGAAACTCGTGATGTTTTATGACGCAGAAAAGAAACTAATGAAAACCAAACTACATGCAAATGCAGTAATTGCCTTTCGATGAAAATAAATTTATACACGGGTTCTACGAGACTATATTTTTTTCTTTTCAGATAACAAACTTCACACTCGCAAAATTTATGAAAAAGACTAAATGCTTAAGTGCACCTAATGCAAATTACTAAGAGCATGCCAATTCTAAGATGCAAAATCTAACAAAGCAAAGAGAAATTTCCAAGAATCCTTCAGTTCTATCACTTTTCCGGTTGTCCACGAAGCTAGTTCCCAAATCAGAAACTCTTAGTATAAAGACACCAAAACATGCCCGAAATAAGAGAAAGAAATGAATGAAAATTCCCTTCCCAAATCAAGTCAGAAACCGAAGGCAAGAAATCTCAACAAAGCTTCAAAAGATGGAAAGAAACCAAAACAAAAATGCAAAACAAAAGCAGAGGCAAAACAAAATGTTTTTGAGCTTTTTGAATTTTATAAAAGAAGACTTCAAAGAGACCAAGAAAACTATCCAATCACCAAGCCAAACAATCTCCGAATTTCAAGCAACAACTTCAACAAAATGCTCCAAATCTTATAGTGCCAATTAGTAGCAATATTTATACGAGCAAAAAGGAAGACAAGAAACTCAGTAACTCAACCCAGAAGAATAGCACAATCTTGCAGCAAATAAAACTTCAAAGAACCAAAACTGACTCTTCAAAAATTGCGACAAGACCTAGTCAAATGAAATCAAGAAAACCAACCAAAAATCAGGCAAAAATTAAAGTGCAAAGCAAGACATAAAGTGAGGAAAGACCATATGAGCAGAAGCTCTCTGTCCTGATAAAGCAAAACAGCTAAGAATCTCCAGAAAGAGATCTTGGTACTCGAACCAGAAATGCAAGCACTAAAAAACAAGATTTTCCAAATGGGCCAGTATTCAACCAAACAAGAGATAAAAATACCAATAACCACTTTCAACACAATCCAGAGACCATAAGGACACTGCAGGAACAGGTCTTCATAGGCAGACAAGACCAAAAAGTCCAAAAATAAAAAATTTCAAAATTTTCCCAGGCATACGCTACTTATCATTTTTGCAACAAGCATGCATACGCGACTGTGTCAAAGGAAAACCGCGTATACGCGACTTCCTTTAACAAAAAGTGCGTGTATACGCGACTATGTACAGGAAAACTCGCGTATGGAAAGGTAAATAATGAAAAATAAAAAATGATCAAGCCTGGCTAAAGAACCAAGTCTTTAGTCTGACTAAGAAAAAGCTAACTGGACTGGAAATAATGATTAAAACTGTTGGAAACCTTTAAAACAGCTGAAAACACCCAACAGGGGAAACACAAGAATGTGTTCCCCAGCGGAGTTGCCAGTTCTGTTTCGGGAAATAACTCCCTAGAGGTCGTTGGGTCAAAACCTCCACAGATCAGGGCACGCTATTCAAGAAGGACTCACACAACCACACTTGTACACTGAAAACTAGATAACATCGATAGTAGAACTCACCTGTAGGTCCTACGTTTGATGTATATCCCGCGGTGTCCAAACCCCCAACAACCCTTCTTCCTCTTCAACCTAGAAATCAAGAAGAAACGTGCACGGAAATCTAGTTGTACAACATATATCCCTCCTAAATGTTATTTTAATCCATGTGAAACATCATATAAACAATAATAAATGCTTAATTAATAATCTTTTCACATATGCAAGCATATATTAACATGTGAATTCGGGAACAAGATGGTTCTTCTTCATTACGAACAGCATGTACAATAATAGTAAGGTGGAGAGATCACCTGAATCCTTCCATGATCTTCGAACAGACCGTCTTCCGGATCCGTCCCGCCCTTGCCTCGCTAGGATACTTTCAAGACTTGTGCACAAGAGATGACATATAAGCTGATGAACATCTGCAGGAAACAAGGGTTTCCTGTAAAAATCTGGGAAGTGCAGGAGGCACGGGAAATCAGACTTGAATTGGGGCTCCAACAGAGTATAATGTCTATAAATTTATCTCTCCCTTAGGCCATGCATGTGAGGGGCTTTTATACTCCCTCAAAGTAGTTTCAATCAGTTGGAAACAGTTGGCCACGGGCTGGGGTGGTTGAATTACGGGAATAACCATCAACACAGCCTCAAAAATAGGGATTTTAATATATTTTTTAATGGTTTTAATGGCATACGCGGAAAAGTATCTCTGAACTCGCGTATACACGCGGAAAAGTCTGGGAATACCCGCGTATGGGATTTTAAACACTGTTTTTTATGAAATTTTATTCAAGTCTGTGGGAATGGGTGCCCAAGGCCAAAAAGACAATCATGAATCACATGAGGGTGAAAAATTATGCTATAACACTTATGGTAAGGGTATTGTTTATTTGCATGCTGATTTGTATATTCATCCCTTAACCATATATGTACAGGATGTTGCTCCAAGGAGGAGCATTCTTTTTTCTAGACCCCATGGTCTACTTGAGGCCATGAGCACTATTGGTGACCACTCCTTAGGAGGACTTGGGGAGGAAATGTATTTTGGAGGACATACTCACCTTGCACCCTACATCATTTTCTTTCTCCATACATTTGAGGAGAGTAGGACAGCAAGCAAGTGGTTGAGAGGCCACACTTTTTTTCATACTCTTTTACAGTTGAGGGTCAAACTGCATTGGTTACAACTGAGGGACCATTGTCCTTCTCCCTGTCCACACATGACAGCAAGCATGGTTCTCATTATGGTTCATCATGTTGTTTTTTTCTTTATGTTTGTTGAGAGCATGATTGGGGGAATGACACATTGGTTGGATGTGTCCCTTGAGGGAGAAATCTCCCACATTATTTGCATTGCATGTTCTAATGGGAGCATGAGAGGACATGTGGCCACTACAGCAAAACATTTGTTTCCCTTTGAGGTGAGCCATATGATTGATTGGATGCCATATGATGGTGACTTCCAACTCATCACATATGAGATGATTTGGGACAGCATGTTTCATAACATTGGAGGAGAGATCCTTGGAGGTCTAGTCTTCATCTTGCCACTTGAGGGAAACATTATTGCAGCCCAATATCAGCATATACTCTACACTTATCCTAAGTGGAGAGGAGGACAGCGTGGGGTAGGCTATTTTGTCTACCAAGATCAGATTTCCAGCCCACCTATATTGCAGGAGCCAAAGGTGGAAGATGATTTTCAGGAGTTTCCATGTTGGGAGGTAACTCATTTTGTATGCCTGATTGCTTGGGGGATGGAGATCCATTTGGGGAAGATGTTCCTCAACACATTTTAGACTCCATGCCTTGGGTGGAGATTTTCCAGTTCTATCCTTGCATTTTCTTGAGGACAAGAAACATTTGGGAGGGGAGGACTGTAATATTCCCATTTTAGCACATAGCTAAATGGAATATTAAATTTTTTTTTTATCACTTAGCATCTTAATAAATGGGTAAGGGAACCCATTCTTATAGAGGACATGAATAAAATCTCTCATAATGTGAAAGGGATCATCAGAGTAGCTTTATTTTTCACCCTCAAGTGTGAAAAGGGGCAAATGCATGAAGACAAGGACAGGTTTGACCAAGTCAATAATGTTGCCATAGGAGGAGTGGATCACTTTAGAAGACAACACGGTGCGAATGAGGAAGAGGATATTTGGTGGAGGAAACCCTAATGAGTGGGACCCATGGAGAGAGAGCTTTCACTTCTTTAAAAGGAGGGCAAGGAAGCCATTTTTATTCATGAATTTGATTATTGATTTCATTGTCTATGCAGACGTTGTGCATTCTTTTGTTGTTTAGCAAATTTGCCCGGGGAATTCCTGTTTAGGATTTCTTCACTTTATTGAGGGGCCTCTTGAGGGATTTTTCTTTATTCTCCAAATTTATTGGCGCAAGGCCAAAGCCACCTCCTTCAATCACAACGTTATTCCTGAAGCAGGATAACTTTGTGTTGCAGGGTGTTGCAGTGGGGACTACATAACACCATTTCCTTGGCTCATCTTTCAGAGGAGGAGCTTCTATTCCTCTGGGAGGTTAGTGAGGGATATTCATGAGCATATTACAGATCATTGGCATCAGGCCAAGCACTTCCCTTCACCAACAGCGCAGTCCCTTCTCTAGACTGCGTTATTTCTGAGTGCAATTGCAGTGGGGGCTTGCTCCACTAGTTTGGAGGGTGAGATATTTAGGGATTGGATCAGCCTTTCACCTGAGAGATCCTTTGGATGAGATTCAGCCATCATTGTAGCATCATTAAATATCTACATCCATTTCTATTTTCTGAGTTGCAACTGCTACCCAGCAACTCTGGCATTTCTGCAGATTTTCCATTTTGTACTTATTTTAGCCAATCCTTTTAAGGATTGTGTATTTTTGTTTTCGAGGGTTGAGATCTTGCTCACCCTCTTTTATTTGAGATGTATATTGTCATATTTTTGTATTCACACTATTTTTCAGAAATCCTCCTTTATATACTGCGCAGTCATAGCCATGGATTTTCTTATGTAGCAGTAATTCTCCATTTATCATGTATATGTTTCATTGAGGCTGCATTGCCAAGCTTGAGAGATAATTTCCTCAAGATATTGTATACATTGTTGCTGCTATAATCCAATGTAATGGTTATGTGATCTTCCGGAATTCTTGTATTAATGCATTCACTTCTATTTTCTAGCTCATGTTTATGTATTGCTGACCTCCACATTAGTAATATCTGGAGATATTCCCAATAGTGTAGCTGATCCAATTTTGGAATATTATAGAGGCTAAGACAATCCATCTATTCCATTGTTCCACAACTAAGCAGATTGTATACATCTTCGCCAAAGCGCTTGGAAGAGAAAAGTTTGAAAGATTCAAAACGATGCTTGGACTCACCAACAACCCTTCAGATTAAGGGGGGCGAATGTTGACACCTAATCCTAGGGATTGGGTGAAATTGTATAATAATGTAAATACAAAATAAGGAAGTTTGAAGAGTGTTAAGTCCCTATATTAATAGTGTAGCCACCCTTATTGTTACTGTTGTCCCCCTGTAACCCCCATATTTTTATTATTGTGCCCTTACATTATTATTGTTAGGTTGGCTAGGATTACATTTTGGCCCCACTAGGATTACATTGTGGCCCCATGGACTCCTATATATAGAAAGGAGGTTTTGTCATTTGTATCATCCAAGAATTGTTCATTCATGTAACGTATTAGAGGTTTCCCCCTAAAAGTGGATTATTTCTAAGGCGTCGAAATCTCTTTTCTTCTCTTTTTGGAGTTGGTTTCATAACATTTGGTATCAGGGCTTTGGATTCTACGGTTTCACCGCTCCAAACAGGTCATCGTGGCATTTTCACTATAATGTTTTTTCTACGAAGGTTCAGAAGCTGAAATTTTTAGAATGTGAAGTAGAAATCCTGAGGAACATCATCGCAAAATTTCAGAGCTTGTTTCGCAATAGTTTCAGAGATATGATCTATGGAAGTTAGGGATTTTTGTAGGCTCCTGAATTTAACCTAAAAAGGTCATCGCAGCATTTTCGCTATAAATATTTTTCTACGAGGTTTCAAAGGCTGAAATTTTCACAAAGCGAACAAAACGCCTAAAGAACCTCGTGTAAAAATTTCAGATCTTGGTTCGCAATATTTTTGGAGATATGATCTGTGGAAGTTAGGATATTTTCAAGCTCCCGAATTTCATCTCAAATAGGTGACCGTGGGAAAAACGTCATAACTCCCTCTCTAAGCATCGGATTGAGATTCTATAAAAAGCAACCAGAATTACATGAAATTTAATTTATTCTATATCAATTTCAAAGTCAAAAGAGGAAACAGTGACATGTGGCAAGTCGTACAAGTTCGCTCTACTGAACCAGTCCATAATTAGGTCATAATAGGAGATTGGGCATATCTTTGTCTTCAAGAATCCAAATCAGGTCAGACCTGTGGCATTTGAAAGAAGATTCATAGGGCTACTTTAGGGCCCAATTTCAAACATTGAATATCCTAAATCACAAATATAATTCAATTTCAATATCGAGCTCCTCAAGATCAAGAAAAAGTTGTGTACTTGGTTTTTAAAATTGCATAACGTTTGTTTGAAAAAGTAGTTTGAAGTGATTCCAAGGGCATATTTTAGAATTTTTATCAGTATTGGGTTCTACAATGCCTCCAAAAAATAATTCCATACCAATTAAGCCCTCAAAAATTTATACTATGATGCATGAAGAGGAAGAATTGCAGTATGAGATATCAAAATTACGGTACCAAGTGCAACAAATTTCGATCTTACGAAGAGAAACCAAAGATGACATAGATGGTTTAAAAGCAGAAATGGAGGCTATGATGGATGGTTTGAAGGATCAAATAATAGCTAATATGGATGATAAATTAGTGGAAGATCACATCGAGCATCAACAACAAGTTCTCCAACTCTCAAAGGATAACCTAACTTTGGTGCAGAATCTAATGAAACAACAGGAAGATCAAAAACATAGAAATAAGTTATGAAGCAGTCACAGAAGAAAGAACTCGACAAGTATGATCAATTTCAGAGTATCTCAGCAAGTGGAAGAAATTTCCTGTAGAATATTCCACGTGGGAGAATGATAATTTTATACAAAAGCATCAAGAAATAATCAAGCGTTGAGGACAACACTTGTTTTAAAGAGAGGGGCATGTTAAGTCCCTATATTAATAGTGTAGTCTCTTATTATGTTAGTGTAGCCCCCCTTATTGTTATTGTTGTACCCCTGTAACCCCCATATTTTTATTATTGTACCCTTACATTATTATTGTTAGGTCGGCTAGGATTACATTGTGGCCCCATAGACTCATATATATAGAAAGGAGGTTTTGTCATTTGTATCATCCAAGAATTGTTCATTCATGTAACATATTGGAGGCTGCCCCCTCGAAGTGGCTTATATATAAGGCATTAATATCTCTTTTCTTCTCTTTTTGGAGTTGGTTTCACAATAAAGAGACACTGGGAGATGAATCCCAAGAGTCTCACCTCCATGTATATATTTGTATGCATCCTTAATGAAAGTCAATTCAGTTTTTGGTGGAGTTACCTCTTGGCCTAACATGGGAGGCCTCACTAGATATGGTGAATCGGTCAAGGTAAGAAGATTTTAGAGTAGGTGCACAGTGAGGAGGATTGTTTTGTACACCAGGCTAAGAATGGAAAAGTTTTACGTTACACAAAAACCCACAGGTGTTGGTAAACTTTCAAAACTGGTAACTAGGATCCCTAAGGTGGAAATTACGGATTCCATAAAGGTGTGGTGATTCCTCCAACACCCCCCCTGAAACGCATCTCAATGGAATTGAACCTAGGTCTAGACTATGATACCATACTAGGAACACGTATGCGAACACAAGATATGAATGATAAACATGAATTTCTCTATTATTCACAATGATTTACATTTATATTACATTAGTGTGACTCTTAGATTCCATATTCCAACGTCTCTTGGACTAACTTTGTTTATTCCACTTCCACACCTTTACCCGTAAGGATTAGGTATCGAACAAAATTTTAGCAATATCCATGTTAATTACTTGTTAATATTAAATGAATTCATCAATTTAATGTGTTTATTATCAATTTTATCATTTAATATCCAAATCTCATTAGCCTTTATAGCCTATGCTAATCAAATATGTAGTATCTCTAAAACAAAAGGAATAAGGTTTTCCTAATCCCCAAGAGAGATAGATTATCAAAATGTTGAAATATGGATTCTCATAAATTTTCAAAGAGGTATGGTTGTTCCATTTTTTATGCAATTCTCAATGCACCATCTTGGTTCATACAACAAAGAGATCTCATAATGCTTAAAAGTTAAAAGACGCTCACAATGATGATTTATATTAGCTCACCAATTTGGGGAAATTTCTGGGATGTTTAATTTTTCTCTTTTTTATAAATCTCCTTGAGGATCTTAGCAATTCTTGGAGAGATTTATATGTGGTAGATCCATGGAAATGAGACTCTATAACCATGGACTTAACATACAATTCTGTTTTTGTTTAGGAAAATCCTATTCGTTGGTTTTCAATCATTCTCACATTCTTTTCTATTACAATTGAATTGGGGATTCTTCAAGTTAATCGGATAAGTTTGGTACATTTTAAATGAGTTGAATTTCTTTTTTTTGGTTTCCAATTTCAAAAATAAGCTTCCATAAACCCAGTAACTCCATGTTGAAGATTGATTTCTCTTTCAAGTGACTTTCTTCAAGCACACTAATGAAGTATTTTTTCTATTTTCAAAGATTTGATGGCTTAATGTATTTTTGTGTATGGAAAAAGACTCCATTGAGATGAATGGCTAGATTTAGAAGGAGAACACAAATTCCTTAAAAAAAAAAAATTCCACACATCTTTATGCAAGAAATTTGTCATTTTCAACATTTTTATTTTTCAATTAGACTTCTATCTTCAATGAGATTATCCATCAATTAAAACATCACTTTGTTCCCTTGCAAGTACTTTTCGTACTAAGTGATTTTACTCATCCTCACTTACGAAGAAATTTAAGCTATTTTCAATAGGTTTGAATTAGTCTTTAATATTTTTTTTAAATAACAATCTCCATAAATTACCTCAACTTGCAAAAACCCCTCCTTACTAAGTGAAATGTTGTTTGGGAAAGCTAGTATCACTTTCAAAAAAAAAATTATTGTTAGAAGGAGATTCCTTTATGACAAATCATTTAGTTTGGAGGTAAGCAACCTCACTATACCAAGTGATTGACATCAAAGGCTTCGTATCTAGAAATTTTACTTTTTAGGTGAATGGGCATCTTATATTTAATTCTATTTCCGTTGAAATTATTTACTAAGACACATAATGTGCCTTTTATTATGAACAATTGGTTTTTTGCCTTCTTAGTGATTTTCTTGTTGTTACTTGGTTTTTCTTCTCTAGTAAGCATAGGTGCCCATAACTTACACATAGATTTCAGTTTGTCACTGTTTACACTTAAATATGTTTTTGCATGCTTAAAACAATTTTTGTTTGGTTATACGTGGTGTTTTATAATTTTATGTTTATCTATGAACTTGAGTTGTGTCGAAAAGATAGCTCCTTAGAGTTAGTGAGGAACAATAGATGATAGTTGGGTAGGATCTAAGTGTTCCATCATACTTTCCATAGAAATTTACATATAAATAGATTAGTTGCAAGACAAGTTTCATTTTAAATACTTTATTGTCAATTTTTTCTAAAATTAAAACTTATTAAAATTTAAAAAATAAAATAAAATCATATATTAATATAATGAAGTAGTGAGGGAAGGAATAATTTGGCACATGTGTATAGGAGGAGAAATAAATTCATGCCATAAAGGAGGAGTAACTCGCATGCTAAGAGGAGTTAGGAAATGTATCCCATGCCATTAAGCAAGTATGCATGCCTTAGTAACTTATGCTTTTAACAGAGTGTAACATATGCATTAATGAATGCATAAGAGGAATCTTGTATGACATGTTTTTATTGAGTGTAAGAGAATATTTATGACATGCTTTAATGAGTGTAAGATAGTGTAACAACATTAAGGAGAGTGTAAGAGGAATATGTCATTCCAATCACTAGTACATTTGGCAGAAATTCCAACACTTGGTTCCGACACTTTTGACCAAATGTCGGAAATTTCCCCAAATTTTTTCAATCCCGCCCAAAACCGTCGCTATACCGACGTCTAGAGAAAAGTGTCACAATACCAAAACTTAGACAAAGTGTCGCAATTGCGACTTTTGGAGGAATACGTCACAATTGCGACACTATGCCCCAAGTTGTTGCTATTGCGATGGCTGCTTCCAAACGTCGCAATTGTGACACAATGTCTAAGTGTTGCAATTGCGACGTTTGGAGGCATCGGTCGCAATAGCGACGCTTTGTTTGCGACACAATGTCTAAGTGTCGCAATTGCGACGTTTGGAGGCATCGGAAGAGTGACGCTTGTTTGGAAGCGACGGAAAAGGTGTCGATATTGCGACACTTTGTCAAGGCGTCGAAATTGCGACGTTATGACGAACCACATTTTGTCCGTCCTCGAACTGTCGCTCTTGCGAAAACTATAATAGCGACGCTCTGGCCGCCATCAGTATAACGACACTTATATGCAATAAACGACAGTTATATGCCTTTGCAAAAATGGTTGGCTTACAAAACAGCGCGAGGAGTAGTTCATGGAGGCACCTTTGCGATTGCGCATAATTTGGAGAGAAAATAGTAATAATGAGAGAGGCTCCTTTAATTGCGTCTTTTATTTGTGAAGGTATGGATTGTCCAGCCTGCAATTCTATGCTGTCAAGAAAGACTCGCAATCCTCTGGAAACAAGACTGTTGTGAAGATGCCTGGCGAAGAAACGGACATCGGGTTCACGACTGTTGATGAACACATCGTAGTCTGGCGAAGAAGGCACCAAGGAGGGTATTCTCAGTGAATGAGGGATGTTGAAATATTAATTTCAACTACCATGTCCTCTGGCCACTTTCTAAATTTGTTTGAATGGCTCTGTCAAACAGCCGCTTTCTAAAACTGATGAACAGTCAATTTTGATTTTGAAATCACAGTCCCTGCACACTTAAAAGCAGAGCGTTGTATTGTTTTGGAAACAGAGCAATTTAATAGTAAACGCGAAAGATTTTAATTCAGAATAACGTGGCCCCACAGACCACAGACCAAATCAGCCATCCACGTGGAAGCAGGTGATTCGATCGCGTTATTTTTTGGCCCGTCTGCATTGTGGAATTCCGGACCCGAAACATTATAGGGCAGAATTAATTTGATTTTCCCGTCACAGTTTTCCTCCGTACGCAAAGCCAAAAAACGGACCCGAATTTTTATATGGCGTATTCTATGAAGTTTTCATGTCACAAATTAGGGTGACATCAGCAGGCTATTTTGGAACGCGAATTTGTGATTGAAATCAGGTTTATTTTTTTTGAAGTCCGGATGTATGATATAGTTTTATTAATATTTTGTGATAAGTTTTGTTTCACCACCCGATAGTTATTTAAACCATTGGCTCATATATAACATATGCGCAAATATTTCACTTTGGGCATTTGTAATGTGGGTCCCGAATACTTTAAATAGGTACATATACATTAGACAGTTTAAAAGTTTTGAGGATTGCACCCCCGGTGCAATTGTTTGTTTATAAGATTATATGATACATGTGAGATAAAGGTTTATTATTTATCATATATAAATAAATTTTATCATTATTGTACATTTACACTTTTATGAGGTGATGTTATAAGTAAATTCATAAATATCTCTTTTTAATCCTCATTTTACTCCATGAATATGTTTGGAAATGAAATTTCAACAGATTAATTTTCTCCTAACCTATGTATCATCAATATTGTACATTTACATTCTTAATTATGAGGTGATGTTATAGGTAAATCCATGAATATCTCCTTTTAATCTTCACTTTACTCCATGAATATGTTTGGAAATGAAATTTCAATAGATTAATTTTCTTGCTATTATATGTTTTACGAAGATATGGTAAGGAATTCTCTCTTGTTCTTCTTAGAAATAATTATATATAATTTTATTTTTTTCAAAATAGATTAAAAAAATTATATGAGAAAAATTATTAATTCATCAATATGTGTGTGTGTGTTGTGAGGAATAATTTCATAGTTCAACTTAATGGTTCATTATATAATCATGTCATCACCAATGATATATCTTAAAAAGCAACTGAAAAGCCATGTGTACAAAATCGATGTATACTCTAAAGAGTGGTTCTCATATCGCTATGTAAATTGTTGTATGCTACTTCAACAAAATTATAAGATAAACTGTAGTACACATCATATATGCAACATAACAATTGGTGCAGGGTAAAACCCACCTGCCACACCTTTGTACTCGATCCAATTTTCTCTGTCAACTCTTCTAGATGTGGGAGTTTCCTCCAAGGATCATAATACCCCCAAGGCCTGTTATCACCCTAGTAATTCTCAGGTTGTGGCATAGGGATTTTTGTACTTAAGAACACCAGGGGTAACCAAGAACCGCTTTGGGAATTCAAGATCTAGCCTTCTTGAACTCCAGAGAGGGATCTCTCTGTATTATTTAGCTTTGTTTTAGTAACAGATATTAGGCTAGCTATGATTGTGTATTTGGGTTTGATTTTAAAATATTGGTGGGAATAAAGAGATTTCAAGGTAAACCAGAAGGATCTACCAGAATATTTGGCAATGGATTCAACTCTCTAGGCAAGCAGAACTAAGAAATAAGGCTCAGAGATGCAAATGTGCTAAGGGCAAGATAGGTGACCTTTTAAGGCTATGTATAGGCTTGATTTGATGGAGTGGATGGAATCTGACCAAAAGGGCACTTAAGAATCCTTAAGCTACAGATAAGAATATTGAAGAAGGGGATCTAACTGGGAACCGTAGAACTTCCCATAAGGTTTTACGAACAGGCTATTACTGGCCTACCATATTTAAGGATGCCAAAAAATTTGTTCAGGCTTGTGATAGCTACCAAAGGGCAAGACACCCTGGGCAGTCTGATGAAATGCCTTTGAACCCTCAACTAGTGATTGAACCATTTGAACGCTGGGCACTTGATTTTGTTGGCCCTATTAGTCCTCCCTCAAACCAAAAAAAATACATCCTAGTTGCAACCGAATATGTCACTAAGTGGGTCGAAGCAGAGGCACTTTCAAAAGCTACAGAGGACTCTATAGTACAGTTTCTTTTCCAAATATTTGTGCGCTATGGTCTCCCAAGGGACATAATCACAGATGGAGGACCACAATTTGTAGGTAATAAATTAGCTAAAGCATTGCAAAACTACCACATTCAGCACAAGATTACAACTCCATATCACCCACAGGCCAATGGCCAAGTAGAGAGCACGAACAAAGTAGAAAACATTAAAATGCCAACAAGTTTCGAAACATGGAGCTTATTATCACTAGTCGTGTTTAATTTTTCCTTAGTTGATCATTATAGACTAGAAAAACATAATATGAATGAATGTAAACTTTAAAGCAATACACTGAAAACAAGGAAAGAAATGAGACTTATATTGTCACCACGAGAATCCTTAGCTATGATGTCTCTGATCTCTTTCCAGTCTGTTGCTTTCACTAATTGACTCACCAACTTCAATATAACCAGAAAATAAGACTATAGTTGTCTTGAGAAATTTTATTCACACTGAATACTTTGAATTGTGAAGTATTTATACAAAAAACTGTTTACAAAATATCTCAGGAATTGAGATCATGTTTTAATAAAAAATAGGAAAGAAAACTTAAAAAGAGGGACAGTTGCAAAACAGTTTGCAAGCTCTTACCTTTTTACAAGCAAAAATAGAACTGATTATTCTAATTTGAACTGATTGTTGTTGTGCACTTTAACCTTGTATTTTTACCATTTGAGGTAACAGTAAAAAATGAATTTCCAAGTGAATTTCCTATTTTTTATCCATTAAATTCACAGCAGATCTGTGAATTCTTGCCACTTTTCTGCAGAGGGGATCTTCATAGTCTTTAATTTTCTGTAACTTTCATCTGCCTCTGTATACTTGGCAAAGTTAGGCTTGATAGTGAACATATGCCTGATCTCATTATCTAAAAGAACAGATTTTCAAAATACTGAAGAAGTATTTTGCCTGTTGGTGATCCTTGAGGCAGTGGTTTTCTGGCTTGCTCTTTTGCATGATTTCTGATTTTTAGATCATAATCTTTCTGAGGCATTAACTTGTCATTCAATGCGTGAATATAAGGCAAACCTTCTTCTGAAAATGTTTCGTATTTGGCTAAAAATCTTGAAATGGATACATTCATGTCTTTACACCGGTCCTCTAGATTACTCATTATGTTTCTTTTGTTCAGGACCTTTTTTATTTGAAGAATGGTTTCTGTTCTATCAACAATTTTCAATTCTTCCAACTCTTCCCTAGTTTTACTGTTTAAAAAAGCTATGAGTTGGATTTCTTGGGCTAGTTTATTGTCAATTTCCCTCTTAGTCTTGTCAATCTCTGCACTAGCAACTTGAAGTAACTCCCTCTGTTCATAAATTATCCGAATTGAAGGCCATTGAGAATGAATGCCTTCAATAATTTTGGTCCATAAATGATTTTTTATATAGGCCACTTGATCTGTAAGATTTACTTGTGCTTGCAGAATCTTTACTTGTTTTTGTAGTCGATCGACCCTTTGCTCATGTCCTTTAGAAGTAATCAAGGCATCATTTTTGGAATTTTCTAAATTTTTAATAATGCCTTTCAAACTAAGAATCTCTTTATCTTGGTCTTGTAGTGTGCTCCTCTATGAGGATGAAGAAGAAGAGGCAGATATTAGAGAAGTAATTGGCACTGCAGTTGCCAGTACTCCTTTTGGTGCCAAGTGTTCTGCTAAAGTAGATGGTATAGCTATGTTTACAGTGGGGATCACTGTAGGAATGACCATTGGTTGTGCTTTTCTTAGTTCTTCATTGTCTTTCATTAGAGCTTCTATTTGGATTTCCATTGTTTTTATCTGATCTGTCATTTGATGTACAAGATGCTTTAAATCATCATTCTCTGTTTTTTGCTATATAATTTCTTTTGCTTGAGAGTTTTCACTCTGAGGCAACTTCAAATGTTTTCTAAGAGCAGCTATATCCTCATTTTTCTGTTTAATTAAGAATTTTTCCCCTTCAATGTTGGTTGGGTCACCCCCTGCTTCAATCACTATATCTTCTAGTGCTTTTATTCTTAAATTATTGGCATACAGTGAGGCTTTGTCCAAATTCATTTTATTTTGGAGGTTGAGCACTGTTTTCTCAAGCCTAATTGATTTCATATTTTTACTGACAATTTTGGAATATAGCATTTCAGTATTGCTCCTATGAAATTCAATTTGATCTAATTCATGAATGGCATCTGCATCCAGTTCAAGATCTGTATTGGAATAATCTGCCACTGATTTTGGCTCAGCCACTGTAGGCTTCAAGAATGACATTACCAATTTATTGGATGAATAATCAAATGTTGAAAGAAGCTTGTCTTTGTTTCCAGGCTTTTCCTTAAGAAATCTAGAATAAGCTTGATTCTTGATCTCTTCATTCTTCTCTTTAATCTGTCTGAATCTGATCTGAATCTCTGACTCTGTATTGTCAGTTTCCTGAGAAGAAGGAGGCAAATCGACAGTAGCCTGGTTTTCCTTCATGACTGTATCTTTTTGTTGTGTTCCAATTTTTACATTTTGAAGCTCTTTTAATGTTTGAGTGACTATTCTTGTTGCTCCATCATCTATATCAATATTTATAGCCTTATCCTTTTCTTCTTCTGTTGACTTGCTTCTTTTACTATAAGGAGTTCTGAATTTTATGTCCTCAATAGTCTCAGCTATGAAACTATCTCCTTCTCTGTCTCTTTTATGTACATTATCAGTATCTTTGCTTGTAGAAGCCACCCGTGTCTGTTCAATTTGTTTTCCTTTGCCAATGTCTACCTGTATTACCTGTACTGCCTGTGAATCATCATCAGATAGCGTGTTTGGATCCCATTCAATTTTATTTACATATCTTTCAATATGGGGCTTAGGATCATGCAAGTAAACATGCAACTTACATTTTACCCTTATTGCACTCAAAATACCTTGCGGGTCATACTTCCATGTAAAACTACATGGGAACTTATACTCTTTAAGTTTGACATTTATCTCATTGGCAGCTTCTCTGTTATTCACAATGAATGGCCCAATTTTATTTTTCAGCTTAAATTGGGTCTTTTTCTAGGAAGCTATGAAGTTGATTTCATCTACATTCAATAGTTGTCTAAGATATTCTAAAGAAAATATTCTTGTAGTAAGAAATCTGGGTAACTTATATGGGGCCAGGGATGAGCCATACACTCTGATTTCTATATGATTTTTATATAAATACCAATCTCCAGTTTTGTAGCTCTCTGATAACTGCATAATTCTTCTTGTCTCGTCATTGATCCTAGGGATCTCATCTTTTTCCAAGAGATACATAGCATGGGCTATAAATGAGTCATTGAAATATGTAAAACTATACTCTCTGTTCCATTTCCTTAGAATAGATTACCAAAATACTACTGATAGAACTTTTCCTTCTCCATCCACTTTCTGACATTCAATTGGAAACTTATCTGTTTGATAATATAGGAAGAGGTGGAGTAGATAAGAGGAGTATCTGAAAACTCCTTCTTCTGATAATTTGGATAACTGATAATGCATACTTTCAGCAATAAATCTAGCAAAATTAAACTGAATGGATGGTGATTGACCAGGGCTTAGATTTGACAGAAAACCTAGGATAGCCACATCAGTGAATTCATCACTGGTGTATCCTAGTATGAAGGAGAGCATTGAGACAATCTGTCTAGTTTCATCTGGGAAATCAACGGTGTCGAAAGGAGGATTTAACTTAGGAATATCAACTTGATTTGGACAAAAATTCTGGTATATTTTGAATCTAGTATTGAAATCCAAGTCAAGATATAGTTGGGTTAAATATTCTATTGATAGGGAAGCAGAATTGGGGTCATGATTCATTTGCAGCATGGAATTTATCGACTCTTCAGTGATGTAAAACATGATCTCTTTTTCTTTGTTTACAATACATCTTTGTTCTGGCATATAATAGGCTTGGCATAATCTGATAAAGTCAGGAACAGAATGAGTGAGAGGGACAATATATCTAGGAAGATTGGATTCCCAAATTGGAATATCTTTGTCACCCTTTTCCACTGATTTTCCATAGCACCAATTATAGACATCAAGCAGGTTAAATTCTACATTAGGGTCTAGTATTCTATAGTCCAGATCAACTAAAGGGTTGTTCTCTGGAGAAATGATTGGAGGCTGGATTGGTCTGACCACATCTGTAGAATCATCCGTGAGTGCAGGAGTTGGTTTGTCGATTTTGAAGGACAAAGGCTGAGGAATCTTTGCAGAAGAATTCTTTTGAGATTTTGGGCCTCCATTCTTGGGGGTTACCTGTTTCTTATGTTAGATGATCCAAAAATAATTTTTATCATAGGTTATAGTATTTGAATAAAATAATTATTAATTTAAGATATTAAATTAATCATTATTATTCTAGAATATTTAATATATTTTTGAGATATTTAGAATTAGAAATTTGTTATTAAAAATTAGGACTCTAGAAAAAAGTCGTTTCCTAGGCTCTAAGTTAGGAGTGAAGTTAGTAGAGTGGTTAGAATCTCATTTATTGTAAATGGACACTTGTTTATTTTCCAAGTGATCCATAACAAGATTAAGTTAGAGCATAGAGCTTATAAATAGGTTAGTTTCCTATTTTCATTGAAATGTGTAATGAGAGAATGTGAGAGTGAGTTTACGTGTGTCAACTCCTATAATTTGCTATGTAATATTTTTTCTTGATCAATAAAGTTGTGTGTCTGAGGACACTTCTGCACTTTCATGTGGTATCAGAGCCACGGTAACGTTGTGAGAAGGAGATTCCAGCTCTATCAGGTCGTGGAAAACTCAACTCCGTTGAAGTTATTAGCAAAAGATTGGTATGAAATTTGAAATTTTTTTTATTGATTTTAGATTTGCAAATTCTAAAATCATTTTTTAAAGCAACAAATGCAAATCTGTGTGACTTTTTCAAATTTTTTGAGTGAATAAAAAACAAAAAAAGGGAAAAGCGCTATATAATTTAGAGGAAAGCGCTATATAATTTAGTTTTTTAAAGTCCTTTCATGTAAACATCGATTCTGCAAATCAGTTTTACATTCAAAAAACGTTTTAAAATATTAGAACCGGTGTTTTATGAAGTGGATTCTGAATTCTGGCCAGTGAGCCTCTGGTCGATTAATTCAAAATTAGTGGTTGCTATAAAAATAAAAAATAAAAAAAAAAAATTAGCGTTGATCATTAGAAATATCCGCATCACTGCGAAAATCTACACAGATTTCAATCCAAACCCTGCACATATTAGATCCGTCCTCTCAAATAACTGCGGCATCGCTCCTGCATTGTAAAAGCATTTTCTGCATAGAACCAACGTTCTGTATGTTTAAATTGACCCAACATTTTTCACTTTATAGTTTGCCAGCGTTTTCTGCAATGAACAGCGTTTTTGAAAACAGAGTATTTTAAATAGTTGGAACAGCGTTTTGGCATCGATTGTGGTATGCAAGTGAACTAGAACCTGCGTTTTGAACCAACGTTTTGAAGCTGCCTTTGAACCATCAATTTGAAACATCAACTTCTGCATTTTTTAAATTCTACCCAGATGAATTAAACAGTGTTTTTGTGAATCAATCCAGCATTTGAAACAACGTTTTAAACAACGTTCTACATTTTTTAAATTCTGCCCAGATGAATTAAACAGCGTTCTGCTCTTTCAGATGAATTAAACAACTTTCTGCTCTTTCATGTTGATGCAAGTGGATTCTGCATTAAATTAGACAACATTACAATCTGCATCGATTTTGGCATCGATTTTGCAGTTTCATGTGTTGCAATTAGTTTCATATAAATGCCAGCGTTGAATGTAAATATAAATGCCAGCACATGAACTGTACATTGTCTTTTGTACTCTTTGAGTTGTTGTTTGGTTTTTTTTAAGAGCTTCTGCATAAGCTTTTGTGTAGTCCAGATCCACGGAATTGAAATATTTAAAAATATTTGCTCAGGGCAGCCTCTGCGGTTATTGCTACTTGTGCTCACTTTCCTCTTGAAGATCTTACAAAGGCAGCTTGAAGTGTTATTACTTTTGTAATAGAGTGATAAAATATATATATATTTTTTATGTAATGTTATTTGGAGAGATAAGGAAGTTCTTTGTGGCAGATTGGGAGGAATTTGGAGAAATAAGTAGAATTTTTTTTGTAATATTTTTTTTTGGAGTAATAAGGAGTTTTTTGTTTTGTAAATTTGTTTATGGAGTGACAATGTGACTCAAAGTAACTTTAATTTGAGGGGGGGTAATTTTTTTTTACCAGATTGTGCAAAAGCACCATTGTAAAAGTCAAATTTTGAAAGTTGCCTTGTAAATATTTGAGAAATTGACTAGAGCCAAGTGCAAAGCTCAGTTAATTTTCTCCTGTTTCGACGACTATTCTAGGGTCAAGGCCAAGCCCCGATAGTTCATTTTTTGTGTCGTTTGTTGCTTTTGTGTTGCGCATCTTGATTTTTTGGAGCTTGATTTGTGGTGTGAAGTCTTAACACTACAATGTCTAAGTTGATTAATTTCTTTTCTGATTCCGACAAACTTGAAGGCTCAAAATCTTACAAAACATGGCAATGCCTCATCGAAAGCACTCTTGTTTATAATGAACTATGGCATGATATTGGTGATGGAGATGTAAAGCCAAATAAACCTATAGATGCAGCTGCGCTAGCAAAATGGGAAGTTAAAAATGCCAAAGCATTAGCTCTCATTAAATCCTCTGTCAATGATGAAATGTATGTCCATATCGAAAATGCTAAAGATGCATGGACTTCTTTGAGAACTTTTAAAGAGTTGTTTGATACTCAGCCTCAATCAAAAAGAGTTGATATACAATTAAAATTTTTGCATCAAAAATTGACTGAAGAAGGAGATATTCTTGAATACATCTCCAGACTTAAAAATATTAAGTAGGAAATTGTTAATGTTGGTTTTCAAGCAGTTGATGATAGTTTTATGGTCACAATTTTAATTGTTGGGCTTCCTTCTTCCTACACGCATTTTTTAGAAACTCTACAGCTCACTAGAAAGTTAGAAAAGCTAAAGTTTGATGAGCTCTGTGAAATGTTGACTCAACATGATAAAACTTTTGGGAAGAAAAAGAAAGTTGGTGAAGATGTTTTTCTCACAAAAGCCAGTACTAGAAACTCCCCAGCTGAAAATTCCAAAAACAAAGGAAAAGGTAATTTTAATCAAAATCAAGCAGCGCAAGGTCGTGGTCGCAGTCAACATAGAGGAAACAACTCCAACAAAGGCTCCAATTCAGGCAGAAACAATTCTCAAGGCAGAGGCAACAATAAAAACAGAGTATCTCAGCAAGGCACGAGACAGAATCCAGGAAGAGGACAATCTCAAAACAGAGGACAAAGCAGAGGTCGAGGACAGTCTCAAGGAAGAGGCACTGATTTGATTCAAATTGTTTGCAGGAGATGTAACAGAGTTGGTCACTATGCTTCAGATTGTCGCACATCTATCAATAAAATTTCTAAGTTTCAACAGCCTTCAACACAGTTTGCAAATAATCAAGATCAAGATGATAATGACTCAGAATATGTCTTCACTTCTTCACCAACAATCCAACTTTCCTCTTATGTTAAGAGTGATTATGAAGATGCTTGGATTTTGGATTCAGGAGCGACTCAACACATGACTTGTAGACGAGATTTCTTTTGGAATTTTCAAGAGTGCCATCTTAACTCCATCTTTCTAGCAGATGATACAAAACATACACCTTATGGAAAAGGTGCAGTCAATTTTTTTCTCCCTGACATTGGAGAGAAACTGATTTCCAATGTGTGGTATGTTCCCACCTTTAAGAAAAAATTTTTGTCTTTGGTCATGATTCGACAAGCTAGACATCAAATTATTATGGAAGATGGCTTAGTTAAGATTAATTCATTCAAACAGAACTTCCAAATAGTGATGACAGGATATGAAGACGGAAAATTGTTAAGGATGAAAGGGACAGTTATTCCAAGGCATTCTGATTTTGCAGGGGCAGTTTCTACAGGAATTTCACCTATAAGATTATGGCATGTAAGATATGGGCATTTGAATTTTTATAGTCTTTCTCAATTGCAGAAACAAGGGATGGTTAAAGGACTTCCGACTTTCAACAAAGAAAGTGCTAAATGTGAAGCCTGCATTTATGGCAAACAGAGTCGAGAAATTTTTCCAACAAGTACATGGCGCGCAAACAAGCTACTGCAACTAGTTCACAGTGATGTGTGTGGTCCACTACAAAGTTCATTAGGTGGTTGAAAATATTTCTTGCTATTTATTGATGATTTCAGTAGAATGACCTGGGTTTACTTTTTGAAAAACAAGTCAGAAGCATTTGAGAAATTTAAAAATTTTTGACAACTTTTTGAAAATGAAGCCAAAGAAAAGATAGGTACTCTCAGGACAGATAATGGGGGAGAATTCAACTCAAATTAATTCAAAACTTATTGCAGTGAAAATGGCATCAGAAGGCATCTTACAAATGTTTACACTCCACAGCAAAATGGAGTCATAGAAAGGATGAATCGCACATTGTTAGGCATGGCGAGATCCATGTTAACTTTCAAAGGGTTAAGTCCAACATATTGGACAGAAGCAATCCATACAGCTGTCTATCTAAGAAACAGATCTCCAACTGCTTCACTAGAAGGAATCACCCCTTATGAAGCTTGGTTTGGTTTCAAACCTAAAGTTAAACATCTTCGAGTTTTTGGATCCATCTGTTATGCCTTAGCTCCCAAAGAAAACAGAACTAAGATTGATTCAAGAAGTTTGAAATGCACCATGATTGGATATTCAGATGAAAAGAAAGGGTATCGTCTTTTGACAATGGAAAATTTATTGTGAGCAGGGATGTCATTTTTGATGAAACAGAGAGTAAGAGTGCTGAAGAAATCGAAAGTCTTCTTCACAAGTTAGAAACTAAAGGCAGTAAAAGGAAAAGAAGTATGCAAAGTCAACCAACTTCACCAAATTGGTATGAAATTGATTTTCCTTCCTCTGAAGATGAGTCATCCAGTCCATCTACTTCAACAAAATCATCTGGGTCTTCTAGCAATTCATCAGCATCTCCAATCAACAGCGGTTCTTCTGACATTGATTCTCCAGATTCACCACCTGAAAAATGAACATCTGTTTACATTAATCCCCTCTACAATGATGGAGACTTCTCAGAACCTAAAACAAGTGAGCAACAACTTCCACAATGGGCAGTTCAACTCTTGAAAGATGTAAAGCCTAATGAACAAAACAAAACAGGAACAAGGGCATCAAAACGAAATGAAGGCAATTTTGCTTTGATAGCAAATGATTTTACTGAACCTTCTTCTTTTCAAGAAGCAGTAAAACATAAAGCATGGCAACAAGTAATGGTTGATGAATATCAGGAAGTTCAAGACAACAACACTTGGCAACTTGTTGATTGTCCTCAGCATGTTAAGCCTATTGGATGCAAATGGGTTTATCGAATTAAGTACAATCAAAATGGTGATATTGACAAGTATAAATCACGCCTTGTTGCTAAAGGTTTTGCGCGGAAGGAAGGGATTGATTATGAGGAGACCTTTTCTCCCACAGCCAAATGGAACACCATCTGCCTTACACTTGCCTTAGCAGCTCAGAAAGGGTGGAAAGTTCATCAAATGGATCTCAAAAGTGCTTTTCTAAATGGGGACTTACAGGAAGATGTATACATGACACAACCACCAGGGTTTGAAGTTAAAGGGAAAGAACATAAAGTTTGCAAATTAATCAAGGCTTTATATGGATTAAAACAAGCTCCCCGCGCTTGGTATGCCAAAATGGATGAAGACCTTCGCAAAGTTTGTTTTCATCACAGTGAATCTAATGATAATTTGTATGTGCACCAACAAGGAAAATATCTGGTCATTCTCATTATGTATGTTGATGATTTGATCATTACAGGCAACAATGATGATCACATTGAATAGTTGAAAAAGGAGTTGTATGCAAGTTTTAAGATGACAGATTTGGGACTACTTCACTACTATCTTGGAGTTGAAGTATTCCAATGTCCACATTAGATCTTCATTTCCCAGAGTAAATTTGTAGCAGAAATTCTTCATCGATTTGGAATGCAATATTGTAAGCCTGTCCTTACCCCTATGGAACAAAACTTAAAACTTTCAAAATTTGAAGGGGGGGGAAGAGTGGACAGCACGACTTACAGACAGTTGATTGGCAGCTTGATTTATTTGACAACCACTCGTCCTGATCTATCTTATGCAGTCAGTATTCTTTCATGTTTTATGCAGGAACCATTAGACAGCCACTGGAATGTAGCCAAAAGAGTTCTTCGACATATCCAAGGAATAAAATATTTTGGTCTTCTTTACAAAAAGACTAAAAATTTTGTACTTGGTGGATTTTCCGATGCCGACTTTGCTGGCAGTATTGATGACAGGGCATCAACCTCAGGTTACTTAATGAACATGGGGTCAGCTGCAGTTTCCTGGAGTTGCAAGAAGCAAAGTACAGTGGCCACTTCTTCAGCAGAAGCAGAGTACATTTCAGCATGGGAAGCAGCATGTGAGATTGTTTGGTTACGTCGAGTTTTACAGGACTTGGGGATTCCTCCAACAGAAGCTACTTCATTATTCATCGACAATCAATCAGCAATAAAGCTTGCCAAGAATCCAGTTTTCCATTCAAAGAAAAAGCATGTGGACACCAAGTATCATCGTATCAGATCTCTCATTGCAAAGGACGTCATCAAGCCAGTGTTTTTCCCTTCAGAAGATCAGACCTCCGACATTTTCACAAAACATCTTGGTAGAATAAATTTTACTAATTTCAGGGATGAACTTGGTATCTGTTGCAATGTATCTTTGGATCATAGGGGGGAATGTTAGATGATCCAAAAATAGTTTTTATCATAGGTTATAGTATTTGAATAAAATAATTATTAATTTAAGATATTAAATTAATAATTATTATTCTAGAATATTTAATATATTTGTGAGATATTTAGAATTAAAAATTTGTTATTAAAAATTAGGACTCTAGAAAAGAGTCGTTTCCTAGGCTCTAAGTTAGGAGTGAAGTTAGTAGAGTGGTTAGAATCTCATTTATTGTAAATGGACACTTGTTTATTTTCCAAGTGATCCATAACTAGATTAAGTTAGAGCATAGAGCTTATAAATAGGTTAGTTTCCTATTTTCATTGAAATGTGTAATGAGAGAATGTGAGAGTGAGTTTACGTGTGTAAACTCCTGTAATTTTCTATGTAATATTTTTGCTTGATCAATAAAGTTGTGTGTCTGAGGACACTTCTGCACTTTCATCTTAGTCATTTTTAATATGAACGAAGCAAACTTAAACGTTTTGCTAAGTTCCTTTACGAGAAATAGGGGTTTCTTGGTGAATTTCTACTAAAAATAAGGTTTCTGAGCAGGGTTTTTAGGAAATGCAAGGAATTTAAAGCTCAGAACGTGTATTTAAAATCGATTTCAATAGCAAAACGGACCAGGGTATGGAAAAAACTACGAGAAAGGGCAATTGGGGATTCCAGGGAAATTTTGACAGAGTTTCCCCTGAAAAATGGACACTTTTTTGCAGTAACTTTGGTAATTATTTGAAATCGACAGGAATTTTGAAATCTCAGAGGCCAAGTTCGAAGAAAAGTACCTGGAGAACCAACGGAATTTGGTTGAAGACGTTGCAAAGGTGCTCAGTCTTTAATTTTTTGAAAATGGCTTCGCAGAGGAAAATGTAGTACTTTGTAATGGAAGTTCAGGGCAATGGGCGTCGAAAAATGGTACTGGTAGGTTGAAAATGGCTCTGCAAAGTTTCTCAAGGTTCAAACGGCGTGATTTTGAGGAAAAACGGTTCTGCAATATTTTTACAGGTTTAAAGCGAAAAGGTGAAAATTTGAATGAAAAATATAATTTTAATGTATTAAATGATGGTATAACCATAGCTAAATGACATTAAACTCGGGTTAAATGGGTGAGGTTTAGGGAATACCGCCAGTGGTATTCACGAGGGTGAATGGTGGTAAGCGGAACCTAGCTTTTCGAATGCGATACAATGTGGTGGCGACACGTAAGCATGGGTGGTTTGGAAAAACCACCCATTTCGCATGGCTTTGCCAAAACATAAAACGATTACTTTATGAGCGCGAAAATGTATTAGCGCCGTCGGATCTGGATTCAACGAGCGAACGGACACGATCAAAAGGAAAGGTGCGGGGAAAAGGTAAGTTATCGGGTTCACTTTGGGCCATTGATCTTTGGAAACCGTCACTATACCGACATTTAGAGAAAAGTGTCGCAATACTGACACTTAGAAAAAGTGTCGCAATTGCGATGTTTGGAGGAAGACGTCGCAATTGCGACACTATGCCCCAAAGCATCGCTATTGCGACGACTGCCTCCAAACGTCCCTATTATATGTTTTACAAAGATATGGTAAGGAACTCTCTCTTGTTCTTCTTAGAAATAATTATATATAATTATTTTTTTTTCAAAATAGATTAAAAAAATTATATGAGAAAAATTATTAATTCATCAATATGTGTCTGTGTGTGTTGTGAGGAATAATTTCATAGTTCAACTTAATGGTTCATTATATAATCATGTGAGCATCACCAATGATATATCTTAAAAAGCAACTGAAAAAGCCATGTGTACAAAATTGATGTATACTCTAGAGAGTGGTTCTCATATCACTATGTAAATTTTTGTATGCTACTTCAACAAAATTATAAGATAAACTGTAATACACATCATATATGCACCATAACAATTGCCATACAACTAATTTGTTTTAGGATACATGTGGCATTCTAGGGGTAAATTATATATGATGTGTATATCAATCTATTAGGTGTTGGTAAGTTTTGAGTATCTATGAAATGATAAGGAATATCCATACATCATGATCTTGTAATGTGATTATAAATTGTGTCTATAATTTCCATAAAATGTATAAATGATTTGTTTAAAAAAAATCAACACAATCAACCCTAAACAATGCTCATGATGTGGAATGTCATTGGCGAAACTAAAATGATGGTCACATGTCCCATTTCTATGGTAATGGTGATCATATATATGTTGTAGCGACACTTGATGAGTAATTAAATAAATCTCAGAGTGTGACTCATTGTGCCATATTTTTTTAAAGGATGATTTGTTTTCCTAGTTTTTACTAATTTGTTAACATATTTTATTCATTTGGAAAGCTAATTAATGATGCTTTAAGTAATTAGGACCTAATGAGAGATCATCTTCACATCTTCACTGAAATATATTTGGTAATTGTAGTCACTATATGGACCGCACATCCATGCTACTTAAGAAAAATTGAAATATAAACTATAATACACATCTTATATCTGCCATAACAATTGTCATACAACTTATTTACTTCTAGATACATATGAAATACTTCAGGTAAATGCCATTTATGTGTATACCAATATAGTAGGTGTTGGTAAGTTATGAGGATCTAAGAAATGATAGGGTATCCACACATTAGTAGTGCCCTGGTGAATTTTTTGCGTAATTTTCTATTTGTTGTAATTTTGTTGCCTGGATTTGTTATAGATTTCAAATAATATATACAATTATCTACCAATTGTTCTTTATAAAGAAGAAGTAAAATAAGTAGCCACCTAAAAGTGAGCCATGTGAAAATATTAGTAACATGAGTAACCTGGTAAGCTGTAAATGAAAAGTGAATAACCTCCACTCACCAATAAGTGGCAGGCAGGGTTGGAATTTGGATTTCTCTTTACCCGTCACACAAATTTTTTTGACGTTTTGGTCATTATTTTTCCAGTCAATAAATGTTACGTTTAAAATTTTGCACTTCATTAATGACGTTCTCGTAATAAATTAACCCTTCACCAATAAAAGTTTGATTAAAAAAATTGAACGCTCTTCCATTTTCTTTGGATTTTGGAGTGTGATATATCTGTGTCATGGAATTTTAATACCTAAAGTTTCAAGAGAAATAACCGATTCTTTTCAAACTAATATTTCCTCAATATATGCTATGATCTACTAAAAATTACTTCAAAAAGAAAGTAACCTTCCAATATAAAGAAAAAAACATGAACGAGCTTTCCCTAAATTGCAATAAATTTATGTTTATTATTAATATTGCATAATCTGTCTTATAAAAATTGCATAATTGGACTAAGAACAAATCCTCAGTGCATTTTTTTATTGTTGTTGTGATTAAAAAAATGAGCCAAAGAACGCTAAGGCACTCAGAGAAATCAATCTATGTATTATTTCTCACAAAATCATGTTGAGAAGTGGAGACTAAGCGCTAGATTTTTTTCTGTCCTCAATCTCTCTATTAATTATGTCTATGTAGTTATAAGAATAACAAGCCAAAGAAATCTCAGGCTTCCAGAGAAATTAGTCTCTGTGTGCAGAAATTGATGATTACTGTTGACTAAATGTTATACCATTTGAAATTGCCGAGCGAAATTAATCAGGCCATGATGTACCATTTGTCAGTATCTATTTTCTCATGTATGAAAGTTGATGTACCATTGAAAGTTTAATAATTCTATTGAAAGTTTAATAACTATAATAACTATATATATATGTATATATATATATTTTTAAATTTAATGATTAATATAATTAAATTAAAATTCTTAAAAGACAAAATAAAAGCCTAATAATCACGAACTATTATGATAATTTAAAAATATAGAACTCAGGCTGAACATAGTTACAAATATACCAAGAAAAGAAGAGTGCATGTGCATGATAACCTCTTTCTTGACAACCTATGAATGCCATTCTCAATGAAGACTCAAGACTCAACTGGATTGGATTGTGTATCAAAACAATAGGAATGAATCAAAGTTCAATGAATGAATAACTTGATCGAGAAAATTTATAGGGAAAGGTAACTTGACTATCAATCTACTAAACCTCACTTCCATGATTAAAAAAACACCCCACCTTCTCAGTGGTCCCATCATGGTCCACCTATTGAAAAACAACCAACAAATATTATTTTTTATATATTTTTGCATGGCCATTGGACAATGATTTACTATGGTTTTCCTACTAAATTCCAATGGATGATTTATTCAAAAATATTGAGAATTAATTTAGTCTCAAGGCATAGCCAAGAGTCTTACTAGATAATTATAGAATACCTCTCCATTGGATGATTGTACATTTTTCATCTACTTTTTCACGTGAGTTTCAGTTGATGCTAGATCTTTGCCTTCTATTTCTTTAGTGAAGCTAAGAGTTAACTTTGATCTTACATTAATAACTATACTTGCATGAATATCCATGATTTTATACTTCCCCACTGTGGTCAATGTTGATGTATGGCCTTGGCCCATTGATCTTAAAATTAACTCACTATTCATATTCAATTTTCTCCAGTTCAGCCCAATAAAATAAGGAAAACAGAAAATGAAGTCCTGATTTTTCTTTCCAGTGCTCCTACATAATACAAATACTCTTAAAACCCAATTAATATATAAATTGTCATCATTCATGCTAAAATCAGTTTGAATTTTTTTAATGAATCTGCTTACAATTAATAGATTACATTGCTCACAGAATAAGAGATAATTTAGAACTATGATTTCACAATAATAAATTATCGGGCTCCCACAGGACGATGAACTTGGTCGGATGTGAACCTTCTGCAGCAGCTCCTGAATCTGCCTCTTGATTTCATCGTTCTCCAGAATAGAGCACCGATAGATCAGTCTGTTGGGTAGCGGCGCACCTGGGGTTAGATCAATCGGGTGCTTGACTTGACAGTGTAGAGGAACCCCTGTGGGTGAGGTGAAAATGTCCCCGTACTCCTCCACAACCTTATCCATTTGTTGTTGTCGTGCAGAGGAGCCTTTTCTGGAGGTCGTGGCCATAGTCTTCTTCTTTCCCCCGGGGCGGATCATCAGGAAAATGAATTTCCTGGTTTGGGAAATGAGCTTATTGCATTGTTTTGCAGTAACCAAAGAGATAGTAGCAGGAGGTGGTACCTCTGGTATCCTGTACAACTTATTTCCCAAAGTAACAATAACAGCACAAGGCCGAGACTCATACACCACATGACGCTTCCACAAGTATGGTTGTCCTAATAATACATCAGAAACATCAATAGGAACAACGTCGCATAATACCTCATCCGTGAAGGGCTTGATGCTATAGGGAAGGCGGCACTGCTGGCTGACGCGGAGATCTCGTCCTTGGTGAAGCCACCCGATGGTGTATGGATGTGGGTGAGCTGTGGTCGGCAAGCCCAACCGCTTCACGGCGTCTGCTGAAATGAGGTTTTTTTGGCTCCCATTGTCGACAATGAACTGTACCGGGGAGCCCTTTACCCACATCTGGGAGTGGAAGAGACGTTCCTCCTCCTCTGGATCTTCCGGTTCCTCCTTTTGGATCTTTGTAGTGGCAACAGTGGCATTGGGCTCCACATCAATAATATGTTTCCCTTTTTCATTCGCCTTTTCAGGTTCTGATTCGGAGTCAGAGCATGCATCTGACTCAGAAGCCCTCATCTCGGCCACTAGCGACTGCTTGGCCCGACACTCACTTGTGTTGTGAGTGGAGCTCTTATGGAACTCACAACACTTTCCCGTGTCCTTCTTTGGCTTTGCGGTGCTGTTCTTTTCTTGTGGCTTCGATGAGTTGTCTTTAGCCGCCATGCCTTGGCTCGGTCCTTTGTTCTGCGGTTTGGAAGCACCTTTCCCTTGCATTTGATTCGCAGATCCAAAGTCTCGCTTCTTCTGCTTGAATTTCTGCTCAATCTTGGCAGCATACCGGTATGCCGTACCAAGCGAGGAGATGTCAAGGAACTCCATTTCCTCCTGAATGTATAAGTGCATGTGTCCCGTGATACACTTTTTTAGCACCAGATGTTTCTCTGAATATTTGATACCCAACTTGGTGCGCAGGGTATGGAACAGATTCGTCAGCTCATGCACATCTTGATCCCTTTGTTGCCACAGCATGGTCCATTGTATGTACTTGTCCTCATAGCTCCCCGCGGGATAGTATTGTTCCTTGACGGCGTCTCGGAAAGAATTCCAAGTGGGTACGAACGAGAATAGAGAGGGTTCTGTCTCATCCTTTTTCTCACAGTGGGTTTCCCACCAGTCCTTGACATCGGGGGCAGCTTTGAGGAGTGAAAAAATAATCTTCTCCCTATCGGAAAAGTCATGAACCGAAAAATATCCTTCTAATATATTCAACCATCTATCTACGGCATCTGCATATATTTGACCCTCAAATATGGGAATGTCAAAATTTACTTGTACCTTAAAAGGATTCGCACCTCCAGAGTGGCTGCTGGATGCAGATGCACCACCGGTGGGCAGCCGTTGAAGGATCTGGGCAAAGTTATCCATCATCGCGTTCCTTTGTTTTTTGAGGGCCTCCTCGAGCAATATTTTGATAGGATCTCCTACTCCCTCATCTTTATTTTCGTCCCCCATGAGCGTCCGTCGGGGTTTGTGAGGCTGATCTTGCAAAGTTTCCACCAGATCGAGCCCTAACTCCTTATACCATGACCTTGTTGGGGACATGCAAAGAATGATCGAGAAAAATCAGACTTCTCTGATACCACTGATCCAGATTTATGCAGGAACGCAACAGAATAAACACATAACCATAAATACAAAGATGCAGTGGAAATAACACTTCATTTTATTAATATCAAAGAACTGAAATTTGCTTATAGACAGAATGGAAATAAAACTAGCTAGGGCGCTAGTAGCTATCTCTGAGGAGAGATGTGGTGGCTACAGGCCTCTGAACTGAGTTACAATGAGGCTTGAGGGCCTATTTATTATTGAGAAACAATGGAGAACCCTAAAATTCCAAAAACCTAACCCTAGGAGATGAAGTGCCAAAACTATAGGCCCCGTTTGGGTAAATTGGTGTTTCAACTTCCCAGGGACGTAACTTTGGCATACTATCTCCGTTTGATGCACATGATACATCATTAGAAAGATCTATCCGAGGAACAAAACTTTCTCCACGAATATCATTCCGAAATGGAATGATATGAAATGATATTTGCTGGAGGTGCGATGCCCATAAAACATCGTTTAGGGCCTCAAAATGGCTCCAGAAGTTCAGGACCCGAAAAACTGCTAAAAATAGTAAGTTGTGCCGAAACTGAAAAACTGAAAGAGAAAATGGTGGGGCCCCAAGTGGAATAGTCGGGTGGCCACCAGTATCCACCTGGATCATTGAGTGAGCCAAAAAAGCAACTTTCCTTACTTTTTGAGTACAGCCTTGCAATTGCGAAGAGGACTAGTGTTGCAAAATTATTAGTAAGTGGAAATTAAAGGGCGTAAGAACGTTTTTGAAAAAATTTCAAACGTAAAAATTAAGTCTTCTATCCTTCCTAGCACCTCACAGAAAATGGGAATCCGCAAATTCTACTCGTCAAATATGTGCAAAATGCCCTATGACGGGCAAAATGGAGGACTGGTCCTATGTTGCTACATGAGTTAGGGTTTCATGTGGCAACAAGGAACCTTGTATAGTTTTTCAAGGATAGGAAAGGAGAATATTGTCAATTAATCATCACATGAAACTTCATCACCATTTGAAAATTGTGTCCTAATTTGAAACAATAAGACTACCCAACTATTTCATTATTTAATTTTGATTGTGTAATACAAAAAAATATCCTAGATAACTTAAATAATGTAAGCACTTTTGCAAAAATTTAGTGGAGAGAACCTTCAATTACAACTATTTTGAAGTTCCACTTGCATTTTAAGCCATTTTAATTAGTCTTTCATGGCTATTCTAGTAAAAATTTCAACCTCTTGTAGAAATTTGTTTGTCACTTGTATTAGAAATGAAAAAATCAAATGTAAATAAAAATGATTTGAAATGCTAAATATCAAATGCGCGCTACATAAAAATGATTTTTTTTAAAACTACATTAACGTCTGATATCACGCACACATTCACCCTCAGCTCTTACAGAACCACATTCGCCCTCAGCTCTTGCAGAACAGCATTCGCCCTCAGCTCTTGCAGAACGGCATTTGTCCTCAGTTCTTGCAAAATGGTAAGTTCTTACTGCAGACCCTTCCTCCTATAGTAGGGTTGACCCTATTTGGGTTTTTTTGGAGCCTCTGAGAATACAAAGGTTGTGATTGATTACGGGGCATTGCCAATATTTGTGGAACTTCTTACCTCTAGGAATGATAATGTTCGAGAATAGGTAGCACGTTCATTTTAGAGGCATAAAATTATTCTTCCCAACTATCTTTATACGTCTGTAATTTTGGAATTTGATTTAAAAAACTACTACCCAACTTTGAGTTCAACTGGTGTTCGTGTAAGGCTGTTTGGGCTTTGGGAAATATTGTTGGAGACTCTGCATCATTTAGGGATCTTGCCCTCAGTCATGGAGCTCTGAGGCAGGTGCTTGCCCAGTTGAATGATACTGCCAGAATTTCAATGATAAGAAATGCTACATGGGCTCTGTCAAATTTTTTCCATGACGTAAACCCCAACCACTATTCGAACAGGTAAGCAAAATACATTTTCTGCCTCTTCTTCTTAGTTCGCAGATACTGTGGATTTTTTTTATAGATCTTGGTGCTTGGTAGATTTGGACGTAATATGGACCTAGGCACTTGTTCATTACAATAACTCCGTCATCAGGTTTTAGAAAATGCTCAGAAATTTGGGTTTCACAAGGGGATTACCCTTGCTTGCAATTATCAATTATCAATCACATTCAAAAAAATTCTTTCGTAGCATTGCTGAGCTATTTGTAGGTGAATTTCCGAGGCAATTTCACAATATCTGAACTAAATTTGTCTGTCCTTTTCAATACTCTGTGCTTGTAACAGAACCAGACAAACAATCTAGTGGCCAATGCAAAAACAACAACACCTCCTGTTGCAATGCCTGCAATTCATCCTCTCTGCACGCATGAATGGCTATGGCACCCTCTTTTGTGAACAGGTACTGGAGCTGAAGGTACTGGTTTCCATTAGGATCGTGGAATTCAACATCCAAAATAGTATCAAATTCCACTGCAATAGTATTCCCCGGCGAGGGCAACAGTTCATTGAGACCTATTGGACTCATCACCCCCAAATAGCCTCCAGGGCTACCCAGAGTGTGATCATCTGGAGCAATAAAAAATGCTCATCCATCCCCAATTGAAACAATAACAAGACCCACATTGGTTACAGAAAAGGAGAAACATGTTTTGAAAGAAGAAGAAACTTTTGTATTAGGGTCCAAAAATCTAACTGGTCTATTGTACAATGCCCTACCTGCACTTCAAATTGGTACTCGCAACTCCATGCTAAGGCTCACTGTGCCATTCTTCAGATGAGCATCTTAACCTGAAGTTTGATTCCAAAAAACCCAAGTCCCCTGTTCTATGCCCAAGACCTCTGTTACAACGAGTAGAGTTATCAGCGAAATACTTCACAATAGGAAGCAAAAGAGACATCGCAAAATTGCTCCACTTTAGACTGATAATTTTCTGTGCGAAAATTCAACTGTGGACAGTAAAAACATAATATCAAACACAACCAATCCACAATGGATTTTGAACATGAGGATTTATAACCACACAAAACCCTCTCCAGGTTAAAATAATTCCAGAATGGCTTTAATATTTTACTAATGAGCGCTTACAACACCATAGAAATTACCGTCACAATGAAATCTGTTGGAAGCAAAGCCCTTGTACAGTTTCTACATTTCCATAGTGGAAGCAAGAATCTTGTTATATCTCATGATCTGGTTCTGTGGTCAAATCCTTTGTTATGGCTGTCTTGTTCTGCTAAATTTGGATCTGTCTTAGCTTTGGCTCTAGCTCTCATTTAGGATCGTGTCTATCTTCTCTTGATGTGGCTTTGACTATACAAACTTGTTCAATAGGAAAATGTTGACTCTGCTATATATAGGAGCTTCAATGGGTGCTCTCAAACACTTTTTTGGGCAGCTATGTTTTGTCTCTGATTCAAGGCAGAACTATGTTGGCCTTGGTTTTTTAGTCCTTGGAACTTAGTTCTCTCATATTTTCCATCCTATCCCCAGTTTTCTACCGAGAAAGACATAACTTCACGATATCAAAATTGACTATTTTTGGCCATTTATCTTTAGTAATGGTACAGCTTTAATTTGGTGCATTCGTACAGTATCTGAAGAGCACTCTCAAGATGTTATTCAATATTTTAGCATAACTACTACATTTAACTGCCATGCCCTAATATTTATATCAACCATAATCATTCTTAAGGTAGTTCCACGTTTGTGAAGCAGAAGAATGCTTCTGACAGCTTCTTATCATAGTGGTACAATTTTGTTCGCAGTTTATCTTTTATAAACCTCCAATTTTCCAAATGTAGTAGAGACTACTGATCCAGGTGGATATCAGTATCCACCCACCTATTCCATTTGGACTAGCACCATCAATTCTTGCAGCTCTTCACATTCAGCACAACTTACTATTTTTAGCAGGTTTTCGGGTCCTCCACTCCCGGAGCCATTTTGGGGCATTAATAATCTAGGTGCATATTGGTGGCCACCCACCGAGTCCATTTGAACCCCCACCATCAGTTCTTTCAATTTTCAAGTTGCAACAAAACTTATTATTTTTGGCAGTTTTTCGGGTCCTGAACTTCCGGAGCCATTCTGAGGCCCTAAACGACGTTTTTTGGGAAAACGGAGAGCAACATGGTGTTACACTAAAAAAATCACCCTGAAATTCTGCTAAATATATGAGCTCATTGTCACACATACATGCCTCCTTTTCAAGTCTTACAACCTTCCAAATCAGCGAAAAGTTCCTAAAAATGGAGGAAAAACCCTGAAAAGCTCAAAAGCCTTGGGTACGCAGTTAATATGAGGCTTACCTGCGTTTTTAGCTAGGGTACGCAGGTAATGTGAAGAGAAACTGTGTTCTAGAACGCATTTTTCCAGTGTAATTCCTGCGGTACCCCTGTAAAGTCAAAAAAGCACGAAAGAAAACTGAAAAAGTTGAATTTTGGTCAATTCTAGAAGGTTCTGGATGAGGATTTTTGGGGATGAGTACGCTTTGATAAGGTGCATGTATCCCACACCTTAAGGAACTAATCCCTTGATGTAAGGAGCCTATCCCTTTGAAGGAGGGTTCTATCCCTTTAAAGGTGGAATCCTAACCTCCTCATCTGCTCTATAAAAGGAGGCATTGGGTAGCCTCAAGGGGTTAAGTTTTAAGAAAAAAGTGAATAAGTTTTGATGGAGATTTTGGAGATTGAGGATTAGAGTTCAAGCTTTATGTGTGATTGAGCTGAAGTGCTGTTAAGATTTAGACTTCTTTCTGCTAAGCTTTTGAGAGGAAAGATCACATACCTCTTTTTGCTCGTGAAGGAAGAGTGCAAGACTTATCAAAGTAGAGGAGATTCCTGCTTCGGACCCCGGGAAGACCTTTCGAACATCAAGGCTAAGGTTGTAAGGTTCTTCTGTATATTTTAAGATTAATACAATCAAGTTCTGTTTTTCTCCATAAATTGTCGTTTGATTGTTTATTTCAATAAGCTGTCGTTTGATCGTTTATTTCATAGATTCCTTGATCACTATGATAGGTATGTTTTATGATTATTTGTTATACAGGTGCTATTGATATTTTCTTTTTTGTGATTGCAGATCAACGAAAGATGATACTTTCTTGCGACAAAAGAGCTCTTGTTGCGACGAAGGATTATTGATACGACGGAAGCACTACGACCGCAAATAAGCATTTGGATCTAAGGTAGGATCGACACCTTCATAACGTTTATTTGTAAAACGAATATATTTAGAGAAAGACAAACTTAGTTGTTAGTTTGTTGCTAGATTGTCTTCTGACACTAGGAAGATCGGTCTTGTCCGCAAGAACGATTTATCCGGCCAACACATGGGTCAATGGATCGATGTTGATCGTTCAAAAGTTGTACTCCTCGGATAGATATTTCTAACGAGCTATTGAGTGCGTCAAACAGAGATCGGATGCCAAAGTTACGCCCCCGGGAAGTTGAACCACCAACTTACCCAAACGGGCGCCCACAGTTTTGGCGCCTCATCTCCTATGGTTAGGTTTTTGGACGTTTCGGATTGTACATTGTTTCTCAACAATAAATAGACCCTCGAGCCTCATTGTAACACAGTTCAGAGGTCTATAGCCATCACATCTCTTCTCAGAGATTCGCTACCAGCACCCTAGCTATTTTATTTCCATTATGCCTGTAAGCATATTTCTGTTATTTTATATTAATGAAATGAAACATTATTTCCGTTGCATCTCTATGTTCATGGTTACTTCTGTATTATGTTGCATTCCTGCATAAAATCTGGATCAGTGGTATCAGAGCGGGGTCTGCTCTTTCTTTGTTTTTCTTTGCATGTCCCCAACGCGGTCAAGGTATAAGGAGTTAGGGCTCGATCTGGTTGAACCCTTGCAAGATCAGCCTCGCAAACCCCGACGACCTCCCATGGCGGAAGAAAATAAATACGAGGGAGCAGGAGATCCTATCAAAATACTGCTCGAGGAGGCCCTCGAGAAACAAAGGAACGCGATGATGGATAACTTTGCTCAAATCCTTCAACGACTGCCCACATATGGCGCATCTGCATCCAACAGCCACTCTGGAGGCGCCACTCCCTTCAAGGTACAGGTAAACTTTGACATCCCTATATTTGAAGGAAAAATAGATGCAGATGCTGTAGACAGATGGTTAAATTTGTTGGAAGGGTATTTCTCGGTCCATGACTTCTCTGACCGAGAAAAGATTATTTTTGCACTCCTCAAAGCCGCCCCACATGTCAAAGACTGGTGGGAAACCTACCGTGAGCAAGAGGGCGAAGGGGAACCCTCTCTGTTCTCGACCACACCCACTTGGAATTCGTTCCGAGACGGCATCAAGGAACAATATTACCCCGTGGGGAGCTATGAGGAAAAATACATCCAATGGACCACGCTGCGGCAACAAAAGGATCAAGATGTGCACGAACTGACGAATCTGTTCCATACCCTGCGCACAAAGTTGGGTATTAAAGATTCAGAGAGAAATTTGGTGCTCAAGTACCGTGGCTGTCTGCACAAACACATTCAGGAGGAAATGGAGTTCCTCGACATTACATCACTTGGCACGGCATATCGCTATGCCGCCAAGATCGAGCAGAAATTTAAGCAGAAGAAGCGAGACTTTGGATCTGCGAATCCGAAAGGTGCCCCCGAACCGAAGAACAAGGGGCAAGGCCAAATCAATGCGACTCAGAACAACACCACAAATCCAAAGAAGGACACAGGGAAGTGGTGTGAATTTCATAACAGCCCCACTCACAGCACAAACGAGTGTCGGGCCAAACAGTCTTTGGTGGCCGAATTAAAGGCACCCGAATCAGATGCATTTTCTGATCCTGAGTTAGAACCAGACAAAGGCAATGACAAAGGGAAACAGATCATTGATGCGGATCCCAGTGCCATTGTTGCCACCACCAAGATCCAGAGGGAGGGTCCAGAGGATCCAGAGGAGGGGGAGCGCCTCTTCCAGTCGCAGATGTGGGTGAAGGGTTCTCCGCTGCAATTTCTCGTCGATAGCGGAAGCCAAAAGAACCTCATCTCAGCAGAGGTCGTGAAGCGGCTTGGCCTACCAACCATAGCACACCCACAGCCATATACCATCGGGTGGCTCCACCCAGGGAGAGATCTCCGCATCCGCCAGCAGTGCCGCCTTCCATACAATATCAAGCCATTCACGGATGAGGTATTGTGTGATGTTGCTCCTCTTGATGTAGCTGATGTATTATTGGGCCAACCATACTTGTGGAGGCGACATGCTGTGTATGATTCTAGGCCTCGTGTTGTTATTATTACTTTGGGAAATAACTTGTACAAGATACCGGAGGTAGCACCGCCTCCTGTCATCTCTTTAACTACTGCAAAACAACGTAGTAAGATTGTTTCCCAAACCAGGAAATTCATTTTCCTTACAACTCACTCACAGGGAAAGAAAAATATTGTGGCCACAACCTCGAAACAGGGCTCCCTTGCACGACTGCAGCAAATGGACAAAGTCATGGAGGAATATGAGGAAGTTTTCCCCTCACTCATAGAGGTTCCTCTACACTGTCAGGACAAGCACTCCATTGATCTGACTCTCAACACACCACCGCCTGATGTTTCCATACATCCTGCAACTACACATACATAATCCAAACATGTACTGTCTGAGGCTGATAAAGAAACAAAATTTACTAAATGCATCCAACATGTCCACCGGGAATTTGCCTCATCTCATGGAGGATCTCAACGCAATGGGGACCATTGCTTCATAAGGACGGAGGAATGATCCAGGTGGATATCGGTGGCCACCCACCTATTCCATTTGGACTAGCACCATAAATAATTGCAGCTCTTCACATTCAGCACAACTTACTATTTTTAGCAGGTTTTCGGGTCCTCCACTCCCGGAGCCGTTTTGGGGCATTAATAATCCAGGTGAATATTGGTGGCCACCCACCGAGTCCATTTGAACCCCCACTATCAGTTCTTTCAATTTTCAAGTTGCAACAAAACTTACTATTTTTAGCATTTTTTCGGGTCCTGAACTTCCGGAGCCGTTTTGAGGCCCTAAACGACTTTTTTTGGGAAACTGGAGAGAAACATGGGTTCGTGGACTGATGTTTCTCGTTCAAAATTTGTACTCCTCAGATAGATATTTCTAACGAGCTATTGAGCACGTCAAACGGAGATTGGATACCAAAGTTACGCCCCCAGGAAGTTGAACCACCAATTTACCCAAACGAGCGCCCACAGTTTTGGCGCCTCATCTCCTACGGTTAGGTTTTTGGACATTTCGGATTCTACATTATTTCTCAACAATAAATAGGCCCTCGAGCCTCATTGTAACACAGTTCAGAGGTCTGTAGCCATCACATCATTTCTCAGAGATTCGCTACCAGCACCCTAGCTATTTTATTTCCATTATGCCTGTAAGCATATTTCTGTTATTTGATATTAATGAAATGAAGAATTATTTCCGCTGCATCTCTATGTTCATGGTTATTTCTGTATTTTTTTGCGTTCCTGCATAAAATCCGGATCAACTACATTTTGCATCTCAAATTTTGGACAAATCTGTTTAGTATTCTACAGAAAATGCATTAAGAATAAAAAAAGCCCACAATTTGTAAAAAGCCCACAATTTTGTAAAAAGCTCACAATTTTGTAAAAATCCCACAATTTGTAAAAATCCCACAATTTTGTAAAAAGCCCACATTTTATTAAAAATATAAACAATTTGTAAAAACCCCACAATTTTGTAAAAAGCCCACAAATTGTAAAAAGCCCACAATTTTGTAAAAAGCCCACATTTTGTAAAAAGCTCACAATTTGTAAAATGCCCACTTTTATTTTCTTTTTGCTTATATATTGAGCTCCCATTGAGTTCAACAAGTCTTAGGTTTTCTACACCATTGAGAGAGATTTATTGTTTTCTTTATAGGATAATTTGCATCAATGGAAGAAAACATTGGAGCTGGAAAAAAATTCAAAAGGGTGAAAGGGGTGATGGCAGAGTTTATTGCCCTTGTAAAAAATGTTGTATGAGAAATAATGTTAGAGTTTTAATAGCAACAAAAACAGTGCATTGTAGGAAATATGGGCACATTGATGGTGGATCGAATGAATATCGTCCCGTGGTAATTAATTATCTATCTTCATTTTGATTATATCGTAAAATTTTATATTATTTTAATATTTTTTATATGTGCACTAATGTTTAATTATTAATGTTTGTAATTTTCATAAAGGCACAGTTTCCCCCCAAATTTTTGCAGATGATCAACCAGCTTCCACAGCTAAATAGTAGTATATTAGATGATGTTGCACCAGTACAAGAGAATATTGCAGCAAATATTAGTATTGGAAATGATGTTGTACAAGGTGAAGAACATGAAGCGAATAATGAAGGTAATTTTAATGATCCCATGGAGGTAGATCATGATGACAATAATGATAGAGTTCACATTAATGATGGGACAAATCAAATGCTCCAGGACTTGTATGGTGAGTCAAATGATGATGGTGGAGATAGCAGTGACGGTATTTATGATGTACCTCTGATTGAAAGGTCAAGTGAACGACTTTTTGAACACTCAAATGCAACTCTTCTCTCTGCTACATTGTTGCTGGTGAACTTAAAGGTTATGAATAATTTGTCGAACATATGTATGACACAACTCCTAAGGTATGCAATATGTATATATGATCACATATATGTAAATGTTGATTATTTTCGCTTTTTTTAGTTGTAATAAATGTGTAAAATAATAACTTATATATATATATATATATATATATATATATATATATATATATATATATATATACATATATATAGATATATATATATATATATATACATATATATACATATATATATATATACATATATATATAAGTTATTTTACATTATTTATTTATATTTATGTTTAAAAATATTCTGTCATTTTATTATATATGTATATATATATTAAAGTTTGAGTTAGAAACATATTATTCCGCTCTATTAAATTATTCATAACCTTTAAGTTCACCAGTTCTCTGTTATTGTTGCTGGTGAACTTAAAGGTTATGAATACTTTGTCGAACAGATGTATGACACAACTCCTAAGGTATGCAATATGTATATATGATCAAATATATGTAAATGTTGATTATTTTCGCTTTTTTTAGTTGTAATAAATGTGTAAAATAATAACATATATATATATATATATATATATATATTCAAAACCGGCCGGTCAGGACGGCTGTCGGTTGGAACTGGCCTTGCAACCCGGTCAATAGCCTATTCTCACCTATTTTGGCCGGTTAACTGGACCTAACCGGCCGGTTTATGCATAAACCGGCCAATTCTGTACTTAACCGGCCGGTTAGGTGCTCCTCCATGAGTTGCAAATTCCTCAGTGTCTCCTCCATGAGCTGCAAATTCCTCTATTATACTAGCAACAAACTTGTCTAATAACTCATACTCAACACCTTATAGTAGCAACAATACACATGATGACTGATAAATACAAGGCTAGCTAGCATAAAATCCCCGGCAGCATGCAACTCATCAAGTGTACTTGATGAAAATTTATGTTCTCAAAAAAATCAGCAGCAACCTTATTTCACACTCAGCTAGGAACTGTTAGACCCTCTCTCTCTGCTCACACATAGCAGCAGCATAAATACAAAACCTTTCACACAGCATACAAGCAATTTGATCATGGCATCAAGACTGATGCAAATGTTCTGACGCCACTCAAGGGACAACAACATACAACCTAATGAAAATGTGACTGGTAATAATAAATTGACCACTAGAAAATTCCCGCTTGGAAATGCACTAAAATGGATACTGAGTTTTCTAGGTTTTAATGAATCTTTTCAGTGATAAATTTTGTCAAACACATTGTGAGCAGACTGCTGAAGTTGTAATGCTCTCTCAACTTGTTACAAATAGCACTAATAGTGGATTTCATAAACCAATTCAATACCTCTAAGTGTTGTAGATGTTTTTCTAGAAATTTATTGGCAAGCAAACATAGATAATGAAGAATACAAGATCTTCAAAATGCTGCTCTGATATATATATATATATATATACTGAACCCAGAATTGTCTTTAAGGCTGATACAATGAATTGACAATAGATCTGAGTAGGGACAGATTGTATATTATAATATTAACTCAGCAATAAAACACAGTGAATAATATAAGAGAAACCTGATACGTTACTTCAACAAGTTTGCTTATGTATTTTTCAATGATATGTATTTCATTTGGTGCCATTTTGATATATTCACCTTTGCATGGTATATAAATGAGCAAAATTTTCATATTTTGTCTCTATTGGCTTGGAATGATGGTTGTAAATCTTAAAAATAGTTTTTTTTTAATTAAAAATAATTATTTAATGTATTTTTTTTTAAACCAGTTCATTAAGATCTGACCGCTACCGGTTAGACCAGTTCCAGTTCGAAACCAAGTTCATTAGCTCCACCGGTCCGGTCACCGGTTACGGTTTTAATAACTATGATATATATATATATATATATATATATATATATATGATTAATAATCTTTACAAGACACTAGTTTTTGTTTATGTTGTAGATTGTTGGGTGAATATTTGTTACCATCGCCAAATACTTTACCTCAAACATATCGAGATCTACGTGCTATTATGAAACACTTTGGAATGGAATATAAAACTATAGATGCATGTCCTAAAGATCATATTATATATTACGGAGAACATGCGTTGAAAACAGAATGTCCGAAATGTGGTACCAGTAGATATCGAACAGATCAACTAACCAAAAAGGTGCCTCAAAAGGTTCTTCGTCATATTCCCATAATTCCACGTTTGCAGCGAATGTTTAGGTGTAATAGCATAGCACAGTTTATGGATTACCTTTCAAAGAATAGAAGTGGAGATGGTGTTCTTCGAATGCCTGCAGATGGTTCTGCATTTATAGAAATCGAGGAAAAATATGTAGATTTTAAAAATGAACCTCGTAATGTCAGGCTTTCATTGGCAGTTGATGGTGTTAATCCATTCTGAGAGCTTAGATCTACTTACTCAGTGTGGCCTATTTTCGTTATCAACAATAACATTCCTCCTTGGATGTCAATAAAGAGGGAGCACATAATGTTGACTATGATTATTCAAGGTATTTGATACATTATTTCTTTGAATGTAACATTTTCATTTCTCTCGTTGTTTGCATAAATATATATTTTATTTACTTACTTACTTATATATACATATATCATGGTAGTAATTATTATGTACTGTAATTTTGAACAATTAGGTAAGTACCAGGTCAAAGATATGAATGTATATATTGAGCCTCTTAGCGATGAGCTAATACAGTTATGGCATGGCATCACTATGTATGACATCACTAAACCAATCAAGCAGAAGAGATTTCAATGTCGTGGAATGCTTGTATGGACAATTCATGATGCCTCGGGACTAACACATGTTTGTGGTATGTAATATTTCGTTGCACTTTAATATAATACATAATTATCTAAATTAGATATACCATATTGCATGTTTTAAAAATGATCTCATAGTATATTAATTGTTATTGATCCATCTATTGTAGGCCTTCAAACAAAGGGTAGATTTGCATGTCCAGTTTGTGGCCCTAAGATGAAGTATCGTCTTTCGTCAGACTTAAGAAAGATGGTATTTGATGAGTTTAGGAACTTCCTCTCTAGAAACCATAAGTATCATACTACTGAAAAACATCTTTTCAATGATAAAGAAGAAACTGGATTAAAACCACGAAGAATGACACCTCAGTTGTGGATGTTGGAATATAATAGAATTAATAATCGTCAAGCAGCTGGTACGTAATTTGTGTATATATATATATATATATATATATATATATTATTTGTTTATGTAATGTTTGGAATTTTTGTTTTAACTAATGAATTTATTTTATTGTATTTTATAATTAATATTGTTCTGATTTATTTTATTCAATAATATCAAGGTCATCGTCGCGGTGAAGGTACTAATATTGTACTTCCACCTGGAATGAAATGTTATCCTTCTCAATTCGCGAGGTTGCCCTACTATGAGGACCTAAAAATACCTCATTTTTTTTATACAATGCATGTCGGGAAGAATGTGACAGAAATGTTATGGCGAACCATAGATGGTGCACATGATAGAGATGAAATTGACAAAATTTGTGCTGACATTGAGAAATCGAATCATGCAATGAAAAGTGTGATCGACAGATCAAATAACAATGGAGGTCGAAATTATAATAATATTCCATGGTTATTAACAGAACAACAAAGCAATGATGTAAAAGAGGTCGTTAGAAGAATTAAATTTCCAACAGGTTTTCCTTCAAACATAAATAATATCTTAACGAAGAAAGGTGACTTCAGTGGGGTGAAAACACATGATTGGCATACCTTTGTTAAGGTAATTTTTTTGGTATACGTTTTTGTATGTTATTGCTTGAATACATATTTTAAATTTTCCTTTTTTCTGTTTAATTTTGAAACCAATAACGATTCATTTTTTATTTTTATAGTATGTTCTACCTGTATCTCTCCCAAACGACTTCGACAACAATGTCAAACAAGTTATATATGGTCTTAGTAAATACATGAGGTAAGTAGTTTTGATTTATACGCAAAATATAATTGCTACAATTTATTTTCGTACTTGATGAAATGATGTATTAATTTACTTGTAATGAAATATATATTATGTTTCATTGAAATAACCTTGCCTAATGATTTGCAGATGGTTGTCATTGAAAGAAATCCATCAAGATGAAATAAAGTATTGGAAGAGAGAAATTCCTCGGCTAATGTGTGAAATGAAAAATTATCTACCTCCAATATTTTTCAATGCAGAAGAACACTACTTGATACACCAAGTTGAGGAGATTGAAATGTGTGGACCAGTACACACAAGGTCAATGTGGATAGTCGAGAGGCACCTGAAATCCTTCAAGGCTTTGGTTAGACAAAGAGCACAACCTAAGGGTTCTATGATGGAGGGATATGTGGTATATGAATCCATGGTGTATATTAGTCATTATCTTCCTATATTAGGTGCGCCAGCCATGAAGGCGGTGGATTGCATTTGGGATGTGAACTCCATCAAAAAATTTGAAGTGGAGCACCTATTGGGAAAAGGTAGAATGAAGAAAGTGAGAGGTAAAAGATTTATTATGTATAATACATATAATGTTTCATTTTTTTACATCATGTATATGATCATTATATTCATTTAGTTCTTATTCTTTCATAGTTTATTAATTAATATAATTTACCATGGTTATAAGTAATATTTATTAATATTGGTGAATTATTGTTTTTTATTCAGGTGCTCAAGATTATGAGGCACTACTTTTATACATTGCAAACAATCTTGAGTGGATGAGTGAATGGATTGAAACATGTAAAGCACGTAACAACGGTAGGTTATCATGGAAAATACTGTCTGAATTGATTAGAGAAGCATATCGTAGTGGAGATGGAAACGTTACGAACATGGAAATCGATTTAGCATATGGTTTGAAAGATAGAAAGGTAAGCAATTAATTCACCTATTTTATTCATTACTTATTTTATACTATATTTATAATGTGACAACAAGTTTGATTTTTCAGTTAATTTTCATGCTATGTAAATTATATGATTAATTATTAATTGAGAATGCATCTTTTTCATGTTTGGCATATTGCAGTTGAAACACCACAAGGCTATGTGGTGCAATGGTCGTAAATTTCACATTAAACGGTTGGATGATAACAAGAAAACTTCTGATAGTGGGATAACTACAATATTCCAGGTCACTAATGTTTCCTCCAGGAGTGACAGACATCCTCGAGAATCTGAAAATAGATATTATGGGTTTTTAGATGATATAGTTGAGTGTGACTTTAATTCCTTCAAAATAGTTTTGTTCAACGTCAAATGGTATAGGCTACGAATGAATGTACGTGATGATGATAGAACACTTATTCAACATGAAAATGGATTTCCAATGGTTAAAACATCGCAGTTTGAAGCAGGAAAAGATCGCTATGTTTTTCCAAGCCAATGCAAACAAGTCTTTTACTCAGAGGTTCCAGGTGAGAACAAATGGTCATTTGCTATTAGATATGATCTAAGAGGAAGGCCAGTAGAGTGTACTGTAGAGGAAGAAGATGATATTGATCAAGAAGAAGATGATGCAGTGGCAGATGAGCAGGAAGATGCATTGACAGACGAAGAAGATATCTTAGAAGATGAACCAGGCATAGGAGATGAGGCAAAAATTATTGATGATGATGTCGATGAGGATATTATTGAAAATGACATAATTGATGATGATGATGACATGGTCGATCATTTCAACACCGTTTCTGAATCAGATGTTGGTATAGATGTCGATCAGTTGGATGAAGATCAAGAAGATACAGAAGAAGAATATTGATACAGATGTTATGTTCGAGTATGAGTTGGTATGTTATAACTTTATATTTTAATATGTAGGAATTATTGTCTTTAAATAATTTACTAATTATGTGGGTTTGTGGCATGTTGTTTATTATTTCAAACCAATAAATAATGGCCTTACTATTGTTTGTTATTTCGCAGGATTCGCAAGATTCATTTGATTCTATGGTCAAGTCTCTGAAAAAACCAATTAAACACTTAAATAGTCAAGATCTGGAAGACAGGCTTTACCCCCACCATAAATTGCTGAAAAACCGGCCTTCAGTTCAGCTTGCTGTGCTGAAGATGGGGGTGGATTTGCATGATCAGTTGAATGAAAATGAATGAGATATTCGGGATGCTTTTGAGGGTAGATCCATAAGCCCCATAGATGAAGATCCCATTGCTGCAGAATTTCTGTCTGCATTGAAGCGCAAGTATAGTGTTGTATCGGAATACAAATTAGAGGACAACTATACCAAGTCTAAATCAACTGAATCCAGTTCTAGTGCTCTTGAACTTACCGAATTAAAGCCAGAAACAGGATTTACAATCTCTAATGGGAATGGGTATGGTAGTTCCAATATTGGATTAGATGTCCGGAGCTCTGCAATAGGCACTGGACCTGATCGTAATGAACCCCAAATAATTCAATGTGATGAAAATATGGACTTTGATGATGATCAGGAAAACAAGCCAGAGCATTTTGGCAATATTGAAGAAACTGAAGAGGTTTCCTGTGATCGATTGAATCAACTCAGCCATAAGACATCTACTGCAGGCTGGTTTGTATCAGAAGGAGAATCAATTTTTCTTTCCCATGATGATGGATGCTACTCTTTTCACGATATAGCAAATTCAGAGGTGTGGAGGTTTTAATTATTGTACTTAATTTTGGGGTTTATGGGTGTTATAATTTATACATTTTGGGATTTTCTATTAGAAATAGGGAAAATCCTAGGGGTTAGATTATTTTCATGGTTTAAATTTCTATATTTGAAATAAAATTCACCAATTTATATTTAAAAAAATTATTTGCCTAAATATTTGATGTGTTTTAAATAGGATGTAGTTCATTTCAAAAACTGTTGAAATTTTCTAGAAACTATGATTGGGATTTCAAGAATATTTATGCACTCTTTAAATTTTCCCTTAACATAAAGGGCAGTTGATGTATGAGTAATACTCGGTATTTTTTTTTTTTCCAATCTCCAGGAGAAGGCTGAATATAAAGCTCCATATGGGCTCACCCCAAACATGTGGGGTGATTGCTGGTTGATCAGAGCAGCTGGTTCAGATGGTCGCTCTGGTAAATATGTTGTGGCAACATTTGTAGGTTGTACATTGGACTCAGGTTTCTGTTCATGGGACTTTTATAATAAAGAAATTATGGAATTCCATACTGAATCAGAGGCCTTCACTTCAACGTCCAATACCATCTCTCTAGTTTTGGCAGAGAGGGATGTCTCGGGGAGAAATTTTGGCTTTGCAAATGTTGTGCCAGAGAATCAACATTGGTGGTACAGGCCATGTGGGCCTCTTATGGTATCTGCTGCCAGTGCCCAAAAGACAGTTAATATTTATGATATTCGTGATGGAGATCCTGTGATTTCAATGTGTTTTTTTTGAAAGTTTAGGTTTCATAGTAAATCATCAATGGGCTCTAAAATAAGGCCACATTGAAATCTTGGATACATGTTTCATGCCAAAATCAGTTGTATCTTCCATAAATACACAATCTTGGACCACTCTGTATAAATCTACTTCTTGGACAATATTACATCTCCCTCATTATACAGGTGGTGTTCTTACATTCATAGCAAAGGCATTGTTTTGGCAATCATTTTTTAAGTCACTAGATATTGTGGGTACAGGGATCTAGGGTCTCCACATGAAACTGTGTTGGCCGGAGACTCACTCTGCCTATCCTTAAATTTGTAAACATAGTAGTATGCCAATGCTTCTTTCATTTTGTATGCATAAGACGATTTTTTGTCAAAGTCCATAATTTTTTTTAAGTTTTATCCATCCCAGTTTCGTTGTGAATGCACAGGTTTTTGGCTCAACACATATCTGTTATATCTTTGTACTTTTCCTTTACTAACTATTTGAAATTTCTAGTTATATTTAGAGGTGTCTTTTAAGGGATGAAGTGCTTTGATTGGTCTTCCACTCAGCCAAACAGATAAACTAACATTTGTTGTGATGTATAGAGTGGTAGTTGAAGCGGCTGACAAATGGAGTTCTTATTGATGATTTGTTACTTCTTGACTTTTGGTGGTAAAAAGAAGATAAACACTTGGGTCCCAGCAACATTCTTTGTTGGACCTGCGCTATTGTAAAGGAGGCATCTCGGAGCTAAGGTCCCTGAAGTGGTCAAAAGTGAGTTTGGTTAGTTGGCAAAGTCCAACTATTATTAGCCCTCAACAATGTTTAAATACTTCATAGGCATGTTAACCCCTCCTAGACTGTGTTGCGTAAGTGGGTTTTGCATAATTTTATGCACTTAGGGTTAGACTCAAATTTTGAAATTTGATGTAATTAGGATTATATTCAAGTGCTGGCCAAATTGGTAAAATTGATACTCAGCCATAACTGAAAGGCAGTAATATGTAGTGGAGTCATTCTATGAAATGATTCAATTTAGCATGTGAATCTCACATCTAAGGGCCATTAAAATCCCATGGATGGAGACTGATCAGGATTCAACATTGCTGTTACTATTAGTGGAGTTGGGTATGGCACAAGTACAATAAAAATACTGGCAACAATAGTAACATCATAGATTCAGAATCTTAATCTCTATATTAAATGAGCATTAGAATGTAACTTGATTTTAGTAAAATCTCTAACAGGTTTGTTCTAAATCGGACCTGAAATGCTCACTTGTAAAGATGTTTGAGGCTTGAGGTTGTATGACACTGCAACAATTGACTTGTTGATTACATGATGACATTAGGTCATTATGAAACTGAATATATGCTTCTTCGGTATGAAGATTGATTGCACAAACTGTGTTTTCTAAATAATGTTTCCAATGAAACCTGAAATGGCTCTTGTTATGCTGAAAACATATTTCATCTTTAATCTACTATCAATTTGAGTGACAAGGGTAGCTAAACCACATGAAAATGCTTCGAAGATGTTACAGATGCATGGAAGCTCTGAAAATTTAGCCCCTCACTATGTTATCTGATGTAGGGGCATTAGGCCCAAGACAACTTTTGTACATAAATAAATTTAAAGGGGGGTCTCATGTTTTATTTCCCTATGAAATTATCCATAGTTGAGCTAATTTAGTTAATTTGTATAGAAAATGTAACTGCCTGAATGATTAATGGGCACCTGAAGAGATAGTCAGTTTCAAAATTTAAGCTAATTCTAGGAGTCCGTCTCTGTCTGTCAGAGTGTTAGTCTCAGAGTTAGGAATTTGAAGAGTTTGTGAGTCATCGAGAAATTCGAATCGATTCATTGTAATTTATATAAAAATAAACCTCCGTGACAGAGTCAATAGACCTGCACAGAGGACCTGCAAAGAGAACTGCATAGAGCTGCATAGGGAAGAGGAGGCCATTGTATTGAATATCTGGCCGAGGACCAAGAGACTGTAAGAAATTTCATTTATATAAGGAATCTGTTAGTATTATATGTGTGTTGATTGAGTAATTTTTCTGTGTGTGAATATATGTACGCATCCTGGTGAAAGATAATTGAAATCCTGTGGTAATTAAGAAACCCTCTGATGAGGTTATGTGCATATAGACTGGTTGAGTTCTCGGTGGAACATGAGCTAATGACTCAGGACTTATGAGCATTGGTGAATTCCACAGATAACTGTGTCAAACAGTTGGGGAATTTCTATATAATCAGTTGTGTGAACAAAGGGTGAATTAGGTTAATGACATTCTCGTGCGCCTGTGGTAGAGCAAGGATATGTTGTGCTCGAACCTCCGTGAGCTAGGTAAAACCTCGTAATGATTGTTTTGAATGTGTAGGTGATTGAATGAACCAAGGACCGGTGTATCAATTTGCAGAGTCGATACTAACCTTGTCGGAACCATAAGACATAAACCATGGCATATGTAATGCGTTGTGTCTCCTCGAAATGGTCATGCCCGAGTTCGTTTGGTATGGCCGCACGAAGGATGATCAACGAGGCAGAGTTCAATGGAAGTAAGGCGTTGGTAAGCAGACGGAACCTGGAGTAAGAGTAGTCGGAACCTTGAGGACCGCACAGTAAAGACAGGTTTCTGGCATATCGCACCACCTTTGTACGGTAAGCGGTATTCCCCATTTGGACGCGATCAATGTCATAGGCCGACACGTGGCCTTGAGCGATTTTGAAAACCCACTCTCATTGCGAGTTAACGATCGTGCAACTAACTCGTGTGATATCCAGTTGGATCGTTGGATCGTCAAGGTCAGAGCGACGTATTATCCACCGTTGAATGTGGAAAGGCCGCTAGCGCTACGCCCCATGCGTATATACATCGACTATTGTTGTCCTAAATAAGGTTCAACGGAGGTATTAATATTTCACGGTCGAATTATGTTCATAACATTTGGAACGCCCACAATTCATAACAAATATTGGAGATTTACTGTCTTGTTTTAAAGTTTCATTTTTATTTTTTTTTAAATTGAACCCGCCATCGGTATACCGACGCTTCGTAAGCGTCGATCTTCCGAATTTTTGAACAATTTCCACTTTCGTCAGTCTTGCGACGTCCGTCGATATTGCGACAGTTCTTCTTGGCGTCGGTATTGCGACGCATTTGGAAAGCGTCGGTATTGCGACGCTTCTGGAAACCGTCGGTCTTGCAACACTTTTGTATGGCGTCGGAATTGTGACAGTTTATAAAATTCGGAAGAGCGATAGTATAAAGACGTCGGAAGAGAGACGTTCAAAACATCGGACCACATTTCATCGGAATTGCGACAGTTCTTCCTGGCATCGGTATTGCGACGTTTCTGGAAGGCATCGGTCTTTCGACACTTTTGCAATGCGTCGGTCTCGTGACACTTTTGTAGGGCGTCGGAATCACGATAGTTTGGAAACGTTGGGGGAGCGAAAGTATAAAGATGTCGGAAGAGTGATGCTCAAAACGTCAGACCACATTTCGTCGGAATTGCAACACTATACAAACACCGGAAGAGCGACGGTTTGGTAAACGTCGGAAGAGAAATGTTTGTTTGGAAGCGACGAAAAAGGTTTCGGTATTGCGACACTTTCTCAAGGCGTTGGAATTGCGACGTTATGACAAACCACGTTTTGTCCATCCTCGAACTGTCACTCTTGCGACGACTATGTGTCGGAATAGCGACAAAGTTGCCGTCGGAAATTGGGCCAAATTTACTAGTGAATAATGAGAGTGAAAGAGAACATTATTGTGAGCCATGATTAAGTGGCTTGAATTTATTTTCAATAATAATATAATAGTGTCATAAGAATAATAATAATAATAATGATGATGATGATGATGATTAAGTCAAAATTGAAGTATTATAATTGATTGATGATCAAAAGGAATTTTCCATCAACAATACTTTATTACCAATTGATGCAAGGTGATTTTCTATCTTTTGACTTTCTAATTTTATACTTTCCATTTTTATAAATTATATTTTTAGACTTTCAATTTTTAGAAATGCATCCTTGAGCTGTTAATTTTCAACAACTAAGGGAAATTGGAGGAAAATTTAGAGTAATTTAATGTTGTTAAAATTCAGAGAGAGGCTCAAGGAATGATCTGAAAATGGTCTGGATAACTTTTATGTATTTCAAGAACCTACCACTCAGTTTAAATTAAAATGAACTAGTTTTTACTTTACAATTTTGCGGAATTATTTACTTGAAAGTGGTGTATGAATTTTTATTGTTTATGTGTCTTAACTTCATTTTTTCTTGCTGTAATTTAACATGTATTACAGCAACATAATGCAGCAAATAATCATTCAAACACAACAACAATTTTAATCTAGGAGTTCACCCGAAATCTCGTGGGCTACATCTCCTTTAAGCTTGGTCATCTTGACCCAGCGCTTTGGGATTATGGTAAATGTTTTTTAAAAAGTAAATACTTAATTCCAATGAATAAAAAAATGATCCAAAGGACTGAAAATACCATTTAAATCCCTCTAATGGCTGTCCAAACTTTGTAAACAGCTTTAGGCTCTTGTTGACACGATTCCTTCTGTCAGTGCACTAAGCTACTCTGAGCTTCTAAATGGCACAAAATCCCTCAGAATTATGTTTCTGTCACTGAAACCACAACTGTTGTATCCAACACACATCAGAAACCAAATACCAACTGATAAATTTCTCAAATTGAGCACTGTATTCCCCAAATAGGCTATCCTCCACGGTTTGCCCAAGGCTGCCCAGAACTTCACATCAGCTTTTTGAGCTCTATAAGTTCTTAAAATGTTCTGAAACCACTTCCATTGGTTCCAAAATGACTGAAATAGTCAAGATAGAGTTTTTTTTCATCAAAAATAGCCTCCGGCTCTCCGGTTTTGCCTCAATCACCTATCGCCACCTCCTAGCACTGGGTCAAGGAAAACTTATATGCTGAGTTTTCGACCTCTAAAATTCTTTAAAACTTTATGAAACCTCTGTAAATAGATTCAAAATGATTTTTCCAGTCAAGAATGACCACTGGTTCACTGCAAATGGTCTCAAACAGCTCTTTCTAAGCCCTGCACTGTTGCTAGCAAAAGTTGGCACTAATGGCCCCTAGAACTTTACTGAAGCTTTTCGGCCTTCAAACGTTCTCTACAGGATCTAAAAACCATTTCATAAAATTCATAACATCTTAATTATCCAATTTATACTATTGTAACTTTGGAAAAGGACTCTAACTCCCCTGGTTAGGCCTCAAACTGAATTTGTCTCATGGTGGCCCTTATGGCTCCTTCATCTTTCCTGAAGAAAAATCTACTGACGATCACCTCCATTCGACGTGAAACCTATCCCAAAGTATTCATAAGGTCGAAGAGACCCAAAATTGACTAAAATTTCATCCAATTTGATTCAATAATGAGAGAGTTATGACTAAAACAACTTTTCCCCAATTTCCTCCACTAAATGTGGGGCAACTACCAGTTAACTCCACTAAAAGTAGAAGTCCGCCTAAATTTGGGAGCGCCTCGAGAATCTCCGCCATATTAAACTCCACTTAAATAAAGATTAATTAAATATTAAACCTGAGATTAGGCTCCTTAAGCACTCTTAACATTAATCTCCCACACTGGTCATATGATGAGGTTCCATGGGAGGAGGGCTGGCCCCTCCGTGCTCCGTCGGACCCACTCAGCATTCAAAGTGCAATAACTTCCTCATACAGTGTCCATTTTTTGAAAAATTTACGGCACAAGAATCAGGAAGACGAGACTTATGCAACCATCTTGGTTTCAACCCAATCCTGTAACTTTGAATTTTGAGCTAATCCTTAGGTCCTTGATCCAGTTCTGATCAAGGAAAGACCAATGAAAGGAATTGTAGAAGATTTATTTGGGGACTGAGGTAAAGTTACACATATATTTCATTACTTATTTAATTAACATAATGGATTTGTGCGGTGTTCCCCTCCCTTAATTATTGTTCACATTCGTGCATTTTATCTCATCCTTCTAATTCAATAGTTTATATACATGCTTATTTCCATTCCATTATATTTAGAAGGTTGGGGTTGTCTTGTTTCTAACAATTGATCTTTGAAATTATTTAGAAATCCTTATTTTTCTTATTGTGTGTAGGAAACAAGCCATAAGAGATGGAGGTTATGTCTCTAAATTTGCGCTAGTTGAGGATATGAAAGGATGGCCTACGATAAAAAGGTGTGCCTCTAAATTCTTTCTCTTTCCATTTATGTTCTAGTAGATTGTTTGTTTGAAGGTCATTTTATTTCCACATAGTGTCCAACCCCCTGTTTTCCTTGGGTTACGATAAAACTCAAGGGAGGATTCACTTGTCTACAGGTGGGATTTTCTCCATATTAGATTTGGATACTCCTACACATTATTATTTGGAAACTTTACATTACTCAAGATCAGATGCTCACTTCTCAATTTTTATTCACTGTCATCCCACTTATCACCTTTGCATTTTCACTTGATATTTTGGCCTCCATGTCCACCATTTTGAGAGAACTGTTGTGATGAGTGGTCTTGTCTTACCCACACCATCTTGTACTTTGCCTCTAGCATAGCCATGTTCACCTAGCTTACACAAGGTTCATGACCAAGTGCCAGCCTGAATGGAGGCAACCAGAGTATTGACATACTGGGCCACCAGAAGGATGTATGAGATGCATTATGGAGAACCCCTAGTATGGCGCAGTCCTAGTGTAATAGACAACAGACTTCCCCTATCACTTGATGTTATCAGAGTGTTAACACTTGGAATATTCGAGGTCAATCAATATCGGAAGATCATCACAGCAAGGTCCCAATATGGATCTAATATGGTGTGATGGAATTTTAGTTGATGGCCTCAGGCACCAAAAGAATTGAAGGATGATGCCAACATGACATTAGAAGTGATCACATGTGATGTTAATGGAGGACATATATCACCTATATTTGATGGTTTTGGCGTGTCAACTAGATAGATATGAGTTACAAATTGAATACGTTAATAATGTCATGTGGTAGGGAACATTTCAATATTTTCCACGTGTCATGTGGTGATTGGAAGTTGGATTAATGTGGCAGATTGACCTAGCCACCAGCCTATCGATTTATCAATGAACTGCAAAGGTATTTCAGTTATTCATGTTTATCAATATATTAGTGTTAACATTTCAAGCATATTACGCATGTCAGTGTATTGGTTGTATTAGTATATCACCATATCAAATCTATCAACATATCTCCATATTGATCATATCAGTATATTTCTATATCTGTTGTATCAACATATAAGGGCACCAAAGATTTGGAAAATTTTATTGCATAGAAAATGATGATATGGCGAGAGTCTAATATGATGTGGGAAACAGACATGGATGAGAATAGGAATGTCACATGGGAAAATGGTTCTCATGTGATAGCCATGTGGGTTGTACATATGATGATGCATCCCTTAAAGGGGTAAAACTTCAAGGAGGCATAAATTTGTGCCTAGAGTTCTGATTTAGATGAAAGTTATATCGTTGGAAAGCTCTCAAAAATCAAAAGATGAGGGAAGTATCGAAAAAGTGAGATGAGATACCAAAATGAAGAGGAATTTTGATAACCCCATCTCTGTAACAATCCTTAGAGGTTAGTTATAGATTACGCTCCACGACCTGAATAATGTATTAGGGGTTTGGGTGTGTTACATAGATACACTATTGGTGGCTATGGGTGGTTATCAAGGGGTAGAAAATTAACCTTAGTGGAATATATTCTAGTAGCAATACTAGTGTACTAGATGCTTCTAGCACATATACAAAAATGATTCCTAAAAAAAATTTGAATATTATGTTTTGAGTTTTTGGGGAAATGAAACACAGATAAAGTGATATACAACTTAGCACACTAGCATCATATTGTGAGGTAGAACAAGAAAGGAGGTTGGGGCTTAAATAATATAATCCCATGTAGCCAAGATATTGCTGCAAAATTCTATGGAACATTATCTCTAAGTATGGTTTATGGAAACACATGATTATGTAGAAGTACTTGGTTCCTTTAACAATTATGGATTGAATCCACTCTCCACAAAAGCAATATAAAAGTGCTTTTAATCAATGGGAATCTTTTGTTGTGTGACTCCAATTAATTTATGCATACTTGGCATGGAAACTTGTCATAAATACACAAATTTAGATAGAAGTAACACAATTATGGGGTGTGAAAATAACACCTTCTTACTTTAATATTTGATCCAATGTATTTATGTTCAATGAATTTTTACACTAAATCAAATTGGTGATGTAGACCAAAAAATTTACACCAAGGGTGGATGTATGGTCTTGATGTTGGATTAGAACGTGATGTAGTGTAACAATGGAACACTTCATCTCCTCAATGACTCAAGGTCGCATTCACATTAGAGAATAAAGATATGAATTATTTTGGAGCAAAAAAAAAAAAGGATAGAAGGAAATACACAAAAAAGTTAGGATATAAGGTGGATTTAAACATTAAATAAGGGGAGGTGTGTTGGTGGTTCCATAAAAAACTAGAAATTGTGTGCCCCAATAAAAACCAAGCTCTTGATGTGGTTAGCACTAAAGGGTGAACTACTAACTTTGGATTGTCTACAAAATTGAAAAAGCATGTGCTAGGAATTTTATATTTATGTAGAAATCAAGATGAATCCATCTCCCGGATTTTTAATAGTTGTCCTTCTTAGAGAAAATTTGGAGTGATATATGACATTGAATCGATATTAATAATATATGGTGTTGAAATACTATCGAGGAATGTTTAGATGAGTGGTTCAACAATATAGAGCTAAAGAAATATTGACCAGTTCCTTTCATCATATGTGGGGCATTTGGATAGCATGCAATTAAAGCCTCTTTCATGGTAGGATGATAATAACTATACAATTTTCCTCTTAGATTGTAGGAATAACGCAACACTGCTTAGAGGAAATGATGACTAGGATGCCTTATATATTTATATTTATCTAAATCTCTAAGAGATAAATTTTCTTGAGTTTCTTTATTTCCACTGGGGGCTTGATTTTTTTCGCCATGTTACGCTTACCAATTGTAGCATATATAATTTGAATTTCACAAGTTCTTTGTGTAAAACACCATGTGATAACACAAATGTATCCTACAAATTTGAATCATAAGCTATAATGTTCTCCTCTTAACCATCCACCCATGGTCTATGTAGACGATTTTCAAGTACTTAACCTTATTCTTGATGCCCCTCTTGATTAATTTCTAGATTAATAAGTGGAACACCCTCTACTTTCCTAATTAATTACCTTCATCAATCATTAATTTTACCATTTCTAGACTCTTTTATAACCACTTTGATCTTCTTATATATTTCCTTCCTTCACCTTCACTCTATTTTATGCTATGGTTGTTAGAGATTCCTTATGGATTATCCTGAACCTATTTGCATCATTTATGTGCATTTTTGGTTGGCCATTTATTTTTATTTTCCTATCTTACTCTTTATGTTGATTGATAGGTGTTTTTCATCAACTACTTAAACAAAATATCTATTATTTACAAACCAATAGTAAAATTACTCATTTTATATCCATATGTATGGTGCTCTACAATCCCTATAAGTTGTTGGAGATGAAACCTATGTAGTGACTAAAATAGAAATATTGGCTATCCTTGTGGATATTGATGTTTTCCCACTCTAATGTCTATTTTCATTATAAGATACTCCCTTCAAAATTTCCAACAACCTTATGTTGCCCTCGATATAGGATGCATTTCAAGCCAAAAACAAGATCCAAGTATTTATATATAAAAAGCACTCTATAATTTCAATTTAATTGGCTATTTTTGCGACAATTGTATGCTTAACACAAACCTATGTAACATAAATTTGTAGTACATACAAATAAAATCCCCATTATCTAATTTTAGAAATCATCTAAGGAAGGCTAGTATTGTGTATGTGTTATATTATTTGCAAAATTATCCCCATGTGTGATTTGTATGTGTTGAGTGCAATAGGGGGGTTACTAGTCCCCCATGTTCATAGGTTCAGGGGTGGACACCCCCCCCACCAAAAAAAAAAAAATGAAAATATTTTGCATCATTTTTTATGGTTTTCGACACATGATTTTTTCTTTTAGTGGTTTTGTGGCACATGATGGTTCAATCCATGGTTTTGTAATTTCAGTTAAGGAATTATGGTTGTATTATAATCCAAGTATAATGGATTGGGGGTTTATGGATGATGCAATATATACATCGTATATTGTAACAATGTAAATATAAAATATAAGGTTAAAACCACATTTGGTACTATAGTAGTTTGGCTTCAAGGGGACACCTTTGTGTTTAAGGGTTTTCGCTTGGGCTTGTGGAAAACCTTGCTACAATTGGATATATATTGTATTGATTCTTGTGGTAGAAGGAAATGGAAAGCAATTCAAATATATATTTTGAGGAATTTAATGGGAATAGTTTTGGGCTTTGGAAGCTCAAAATGGAAGATATTTTGGTGGAAAATATTAGTGTACCATTGTGGATCTGAGTTCTGCATTGATGGGGATGTCAAGAAGACTAGACCATGTTGTATTGAAAGGAACAGATAACAAAATGATTGTGTCTCTCATATTTAGTATTACTAAATGTTTCCTGAGAAGTTACAATGATTGAATTATGGAACAAGTTAGGGGATTTGTATCATTCTGAGTCCTTGGTGAATAAATTATTCCTACAAAAGAAGCTTTGTAACCTAATGATGAAGGATGGAGACTTAGTGGCAGAGAATATGAACACCTTCAATATTGTGGTAAGTCGGTTATTATTTTTTGATATTAAGATCTCAAATGAAGATAAGTGTATCAGTTTGTTGTGTTCTTTATTTGGATCATGGGATGGTCTTATTGTTACAATTGGTGGTAAGGAAACTACTTTAAGTTTTTATGTAATATTCACATCCTTATTATTAGAATAGATGTGATGGAAAGACATGGAAATTCTTAGCGCAAATGCCTTTTTTGTAAAAGAACATTCCTATGAAAGAAATAAAATTAAGTCCTCAATTGGGAGATAAAAATATAAAGGAAGATCTAAATCTCTATTTTTTTGTAAAGTTATATTGGATATGTGGAAAATAATGACATTACAAGAAACATTGTAGATCCAAAAGTGTTGAGAGAGAGAATGGTTGTGTTGATTTTCCTTCTACATAATAAAAAACACCCTCAAATAAGGGAGGGGAAGCATACTTGGTTTCTTCAAGGACACATACAAATCATGAGGCATGTTTGGTGAACTCAGGTGTATATTTTCATATCACTCCTCACATAGAATGGTTTTTTCAATATGAAATGTACGGTGACTATATGTTTTCCTAGTACGTGACTCAATCATGGGATGAGAAAATTTTAAGTTGAATCTCATAGATGCCAGAAGGATTAAACCACTCCCAATGTTTGTAGGAAATATGCAAGTGTAAAAATATTGTTTGAAAAGGAAATCTATATATGGTTCAATAATAAATGGTATTTTTCAAGGGCTTTTAGATTGGAACTTGGTAAAAGCTATTGGGAAGCACTATTATTGATAGGTGAAACATTTCCATTGTTTTTTAGAGTGTATTTGAAGAAGGAAAAAATCTTGTAGTCTCTATAGAAAAGACTATGTTGTGGCATCAAAGAATAAGACATATTGGAGAGAAGGGATTTGAGTAATACATGATAAATGTATAGTTGAATGTATGTCTAATTTCTCTCTAGATTTTTATTCATGTGAAAATTGATTATATGGGAATAAAAATCAGGTAAGATTCTCCTTTGGAGCTATGATGGAAAAGGGAATATTACAGTTAGTTCATATTGTTCTGTTTGAACTTGTTTCAATTCCATAACTAGTTAAATATGTGTCCTATCTCTCATTAATAAATGAATTTTCAAGGAATACATGGATTTATTTCCTCAAGAAGAAATTTTAAGTCTTTGAAAAAATTAAATAGTTCAAGTATCTCATGGATAATCATACAAAGAAGAAAATTAAGGTGTTAAGGATGGATAATGGTAGATAATTTGATGGGAATGAAGTCGATGAATTTTATAATTAGTGTACCATAGCAAGGAATAAAGCTATTCCATACACACCTCTATAGAATGGAATTGCATAAAGGACAAAAATTATGCTAATGAAAAAAGAAAGGATCATGCTCAATGGTGTTGGATTAGGAAAAACATTATGGGTAGAAATAGTGGATATTGCATGTTACCTAGTTGAATTGAACACCCTCAGCAAAATTGGATGAAAATACTCCACATGAGGTATGAAATGGTAAAAAAACACCTCTTAAAAATCTCAAGGTATTTTCCAATGACACTTATGTATATGTTTTAAACAATAATAGGAGTAAGTTGGATAATAAATCTAAGAAGTGTATCTTTATTCAATATAAAGATGGTTTGAAAGGTTATGATATTTGGAAAATATAAACTAAGAAGGTTGTGTATATTCAATATGTGGTGTTTAAAGAAATCAAACATTTTTTTAAACATGAAGTCTTACTAAGGGAGAAAAAACTAGATAAGATAAAGTTTTAATTAAAGGATGATGAATTAGAGTCCACAGAAGAATACAAATAAGAAGAAGAAGAACCACATTCTTTGGTATTAAGGAGATCATTTGAGCAAACAGAGAAACTAGAAAGGTATACTCCACCATATTTTTGTTCTAATTTTGCTTTGTGTGCTACTAATTATGAGCCCATAACTATTAAGGGGGAAGTGGATTCAAAGGAAGGAAAATTTTAGAAAAAAGGCCATGGCTGAAGAAATGGAAACCTTGGAAAAGAATGAGGTTGGGATCTGTGGCTTTTATGGTTTCAAGAAATATGATTGGAAGAAAATGGGTGTTTAAGAATAAGTTGAATGCAAAATCAAAAGTGGAGAAATAAAAGCTTTGTTAATAGCAAAATGTCATTTCCAAGTAGAGGGAATTAAATTTGATGAATTTTTTTCCCTGTTTCCAAGTTAACTAATTTTTATTGGATCATTATATTGTTTTCCATCCATATTTATGCTCTTAGAGTGGAAAAAGTGGAGGAATCAACTCACAAGACCATTTTTATTGGTGGGACCCAGTTTGGAAAATAGGGGTTTGAAACCTCCAAGGAGTATTTTGAGGCATCAAATAACATTTATTGGGGGGGGGGGGCCCCCCCCCAATCGCTTTAGAGTAGCACCTATTTTTCATATTCGACACACAGATACCTTTCCAATATCAGAAGAATCATGTCAACCATATTTTTTATGAAAAAATTATGCCACTCATAAGTTGACCTTACTATTGTCACCACCATAATTTGAGAGGGTTGTCACCACCATAATTTGAGAGGGTGCCATGTCAACTTCCTTTATTCATGAGAAAGGTGCTAGCCACGTTATTATAATGATTAATACTCTAGAAGAGTCTATATTTTAACTCTAGTTAAGATTTGAGGTATTCAAACCTAACCACTAATAGATTATCAAGTTGTGTTATAACTGGGCCACTAGGAGGAAAAGGGGTTCCATTATTTTCGAGCGCATTTGTTGCACAGATGAGAAAAAATGGTTAAGAGGGATAGGAGATAGAGCACACACAGAGTATTTGTGCATTTTCATAGCCCATGGGACATATAACATACTTCTTTGTACTTCACAACAATTTTCAATTCAAAGAAAGAGAGCATAACTACCTCACCTTCCAGCTAGGTTTTCTCCTGAAAGGGTTTCTTAGGTCATATATCATCTTCGTCGTGTTTGCTATTTTTTATTTCCTTTTTCTCTATTCTCTACACAATTTTAATTTACATGCATATTCAATCAACAATAATCCGCATATCCATAAATTTAAAGAGAAATAAAACCATAAAATTTTATATTACGGATTTTTAAATATAATTTTATCATATATATTGTGACAAATTGTCTAATGGAATATCCATGGTAGTTTAAGAATAATATTGGTATCATATCAATTTTATTCGTGTATATTGTGGAGATTTGCAAGTGATCTAGATCGGATAGGAAAAGTTCCTAAAACCTTAATCATGGCCGATGAATTTGTGAATAACCATGTTGATCCTACAAAGGAGAGGTTTTCGTGGTTGGAAGCACAAGTTGCAAATATAAGTTGTAATTTGAATATCCTCATGTCTGACCTGAAAAATATTCTCAATCTACTTAGACGATATGGGCGTTATAATGCAAAGGACATATCAGAGGCGAGATCAGAATATCGAGAAGAAATAGAGAACCAATCGAAGAAAGTACTCGAAAAGATCAACCCAGTTCGAGTGCCATGAAACATTTGCAGTCCCTGTTAAAAATGGAAGCAAAGGTCAATATCAAGTCATACCAAGGTGATATTAAAACTCTAAAGCTAAATCACTATTTGTAGCAACCAGAGGTGTATTTCATTTTTCATAATAGAGAGGAGGAATAAACTATTTCATTTTTGCAACTAAAACTAGAGGGGCATGCCCTGACCTAGTGGGAAAGCCACACAAATACCTTGAGGTTGTAGGAGATCCTCCAGTGACTAAGTGGAAGGAATTAAAAACCCTCATAAAGTCACAATTTTACCTTATTGGTTATGTAGAGGACCAGTGGATCTAGTGACACTACTTCAAGTATATGCAGGCAAAGTGTACAAGAGTACACCACAAAGTTCATAAAGATGACCATAATGTTGGGTATCTCCCCAAAGAACCAAAATGTACTCCTTAATTATCTGGGGGGTATACATAGCCATATTCAGAAGCAAGTGATGTTGTTGAAGCCCAAATTGGTGGATGAGGCTTGTGTGCATGCACAATACCTGGAGAACATAAGCCTGAATAAATGGCAATCAAGTGGATCGAAGAAAAAGGAGAAACAAGATGCTTCTAAGGAGGGGAAGAAGAATTTGAAAGGGGGGAAATATAAAAATATGGAAACCACAACACACTAGTGCAAATATCCCAACAACCACTGCAACATTGATGGCCATACAGAGGAGAAGTGTTGGAAGTTGCATCTGGAGTTTAACCTGAAGAGAAAAAAATAAGGAGAAGAATCTCATGGCCATTGATTTAAGTAACCAAGTTGAAAGCATCTCAGATGTGGATGAGCAGGTTTTATGTATGTTATTACAGAATGAGGTGAATCAATGTAGCCTTCAATAATATGAAGAGAAATAAATGACCAAACTCTTCCACATAAAGGTACATGTCAAGAAGACAAATATTGGTTCTTTTTTTGACTCAAGATGATAGGAGAATCTCATTGAAATAGATGTGGTCAAAAAAAAATATTTGAATTGCATTATCATCTAAGCCCAGGCCCATGGGGATGGGTAAATAAGGATGTAGATTTGAAGGTGAAAAAAAATGAAAAATCATATTTGTCATATGTGTTGATTTTATTGATGAAGTAGAACTAGATGTGGTTGCTCTTGATGTATACGAAGTGGTGTTTGGAAGTCCCTACATGTACATGTGAGATGCAATATTCATGTGGAGATCCAACTAGTACTAGCTCATCAAGGATGGAAAATCATTCACCATCAACATGCACAAAGGAAAGTTGAAAATATTGTTGGTAAGTGTCAACCAAGCCAAGAAATTGATGAGTTATAGCAAGAAGTATGTTTTATTTTTTTAAGAGAAATACAGTATGTAGAAGACTTAGTAAGAGGAAAGGAATACCTAGATAGGTGTACTAAGGAACATAAAAAAATAGGAGAGTTTCTACAGGAATATAGGAATGTGTTTTGGGAGCCTAAAGGGCTACCACCCAAGAGGTAAGTGAAGCACAATACCCAGCTATTGTCAGACCCCCCATTGCCAAACATTGGGATGTACAGGAAGTTTTTTATAGAATAAAGTGAGGTAAAGAATCAATTGCAACAGTTATTGGAATAAGGTGTCCTTCAATTGAGTACATCACCATCTAGGGCACCCATCATCATTGTACCAAATAAGGATGGGATTTGGATTATGTGTATATATTATAGGGCATTGAAAAAAATCACGCTCAAGAACAGGTACCCCCTATCCCAGATACTAGATGATTTGTTGCATCAGTTGCAGCAAGATAAATACTTCACCAAGCTGGACTTAACGTCTGATTATCACTGCATTTGAGTCAAAGAATAAGATACCTAGAAGATTGTATTCATAATCAAGAAAGGTTTGTATGAGTATTTAGTCATGCCATTTGGCCTATGCAATGCACCAGTTATGTTTATGGGATTAATGAATGATGTATTGTTCCCTTTTATATATTCATTTGTTATTGTCTATTTGGATGATGTATGAGTATACAATGCTACCGGGGAGGATAACATCTCACAATTGATGCAAGTTTTGGAAACATCAAAGAAGCACCAACTACTAGAAAATCTCAAGAAGTGTGAGTTTTCACAACATCCATTGGTGTATCTGGGGTATGTGATAGTTGGAGGAAAGTTGAAGATAGATCCTGCTAAGATGGATCCCATCATGAAATAGTGAGTGGCTACTAATGTTTTTGACATTAGGAGTTTTTTCAAGTAGCATAGCACTTGAGGAAATTCATAGCATCATTTTCAATGGTAGTAGCGCCACTCCATGATGTGACATCAAGTGGCAAGAGTTTCCAATGGGGAAAGGGTCAGCAGAGGGCCTTTTAGGAGCTAAAGAAGAATATTATTCAAGCATAAATTCTATAATTATCGAACTCATAGTAACCCTTTGAAGTGGAGACAAATGCAAGTGGGTATGTTATGGGAGTTTTCTTGATGCAGGGAGGAAGGATAGTATGCTACCATTCTAAAGTGTTTCATGGGGAAGTTCTTAACTACCCTAACTATGAAAAGGAACTATATGCCTTGGTGCAAGCTTTGAAGAAGTGGGAGCACTATCTGATGGGAAAGGAGATAGTAATCCACATAGTCACCAGCCACTACGGTACTTTTAGGCTCGGAGTAGGCTATAGAAAACCAGGCATTACAAGTGGATGGAATATCTACAAAAATTTCATTTAGAAATCAAGTACAAGAAGGGGAGCACAAACAAGTTGGTTGACAAGATTTCAAGGCCACCCACATCAAAGATCATAGCTTTGGGAACTTTTATTCACATGGAGCCATTCACCCATGATGCATACATAGAGGCATATCCAAAGGATGAGGACTTTGGGGAGGTGTTTCCACAATTGCAGAGTCAGAGTCATGTGCATGATGGCGAAAACATCGTTGACTACCATCTCTAGGATGGGTTATTCTATAGGTTGGATAATTTATGCATTCCTAAAGGTGAGTGATTGCAGCTGATTATAGAAGCTCACACCTCCAAGGTTGCAAGAAACTTTGGTGTAGGGAATAAAGTGACCAACTTGCAAAGGTATATGTGTTGGCCCAAGATGCAAGAACATGTAGCTAAGCTCATAAGAGGATGCATGTTTTGTTGTACCAGTAAGCTTAGTAATAGGAAATAGGCTATATATCATCTTTTAGCCTTACCCACTTGTCCATGGGAAATAATTTCCATGGAATTTTTGGGAGGTTTACCAACAACCAAGAAGGAACATGACTACCTATTCATGGTAGTTGACAGGTTCGACAAAAGGTGTGTTTTTATGCCCTATAAAAATATCTTCAATGGGAAAGAAGTAAAATTTGTTCTTTGGATAGGTCTGGGTGAACTTTGGGATACCAAGGAGCATCATTTTAGATAGGGACATGATATTTCTCAGTGCATTTTGGACTACACCGTGGGAGAACATGGAGACAAAGTTGAAGAGGTCTACAACATTCCATCCACGGAAAGATGGGAAGACAGAAGTAGTCAACAAGACTTTGATGTAACTACCAAGGGGATATAGTTAGAAGCATCTAAAGACTTGGGATGAAAATTTGGTATATATATAGAAATTTTATAAAAAAGAAAACTTAATTTCTATCGGTAAGTCCCCATTTGAAACTTGTTTTGGATATTTGTCGCCTTCACCTTTGGATATTGCATACGGGTAGAAAGGATGAGAGAGGGAGGATCTTACATGGGATTACTTGAGGGTTGAGAAAGTTGTTGATAAAATCATGTAGATCCATATATAGGTACAAGAGACACTACAAAATCCATAGGAGAAATGTAAGGCTGGGCATGATTAGCATAAAACAAATAATTCATTCAAGGTGGTAGACAGAGTATGGTTATAGTTGAACAAGGATAGGCTACAAGGCCTAGTAAGAAAATCAAGGCTTTGTGGTATGGTTCCTTTGATATACTGTAAAATTTTGGTGATAATGCCTATTGACTTAGTTTACCACCATGCATTTGCATTTACTCAGTTGTGAATGTGGAGAATCTGAAGCTCTATGAGCCTTCCATGTTAGATCGGGAAGAGGCACAAGTCCTACCTTTTATGGATGATTTGGCACCAGATGTTGAGGCAAAGTTGACAGAAGATATATTTTTTCAGAAGAGGTCTAGAAATACAAGAAATGGGTAGCATGAAATTTTCAATATTGGGTTGAAATGACAACTTCCAGGAAGAGCTAAATGGTGCACCCAATAGAAGGTGGATGAAAACCTCATTTCGTAGAAGCTTTTGGGGAAAAAAACCTCCAAAAATGGGATGGTGTGATCCATATTAGAGCATTATATTGTTTTTCATCCATCTCCATGCTCTTAGAGTGGAAAAAGTGGAGGAATCAACTCACATGACCATTTTCACCAACGGGACCTGGTTTGGAAAATTGGGGTATGAAACATTACAAGAGAATTCTGAGCCATAAAATGAAATTTTTTGGAGATAAAACTTTGCTTCTTTATTACACCTATTTTCTTCATATTTAACACACATAGTCCTTTCCAAAAATGCAAGAATCATGTAAATCAGAGTTTGCATGCAAAAGTTATGCCCCTCAGAAGTTCACCTTATTGTTTTCTCCGCCATAATTCGAGAGGATGTCACGCTTGCCCCCATTATCCATTGAAAATGGGATATCCATGTGATTATGATGAAGAAGTATCTAGAAGATTCTATAGTAAAACTCTTGTTAAGAGTTGAGATAGTCGAACCTAACCGCCAATACGCTATCATGATGTGTTATAATCATGCCACTGGGAGGAAAAGGGGTTCCATTCATTTCGAGTGCATTTGTTCCACAGATTAGAAAAAATAGTCGAGATGGATAGGATATAGAGAAAATAGAGAGGATTGTGCACTATACTATCCCATGGGCCATAGGCCATACTTAGTTGTACTTGTATCCATTTTCAATTCACATAAAGAGAGCAGAGCGACACCTTCCAGTTGTGTTTTCTTCTTAAAGATTTCCCGGGTCATATCTTGTGCCAGTCATGGTTTGTGATTTTTTATTTTGTTGTTCTATTTTCTGAATAATTTTAATTTGCATGCATATACAATTAACAATAATCTATAGATCCAAAAATCTAAAGAGAAATAAAACCATAAAAGTGTATATTTCATATTTTTAAATATAATTTTATCAGATTTGTTGTGACAAATTGACCAGTGGAATATCCTTGACAGTTTATGGATCTTTATCCTCTATTATATTTATTTTATTTGTTTCTACTACTTTTGATTTTGAAGTAGAATAGATAGACGTGATGATAAATTCCTACATGGGGATTTGGAAGAAGAAATCCAATGAAGGAACAAAAAAGCTTTGCAATTAAGGGAAAGAAAGGATTGTTGTGCAAGCTGAAAATGTCCATGTATGGATTAAAGTAATCACCAAGGATGTGATATCAATATATTGGGACTTGGCTTCACAAGAATAAAACCATATCATTGTGTATTTCATTATTTGTTGATAATTTTATTTATTTGGTCTTGTATGTGGATGATATGTTGTTGATTGGAAATGACAAAGAAATAATATAGGATGTAAAACTCAGTTTTCATGTAAATTTTACATGAAGATATTGGTATTAAAAAATTCATTTTGGGCATGGAAGTTAAAGGAGATCAGGCAAATAGTAAACTCTAGTTAAACCAGAGGAAGTTTTTCAGGAAAATATTATAAAGGTTTAATATGCATGAATGTAAACCATTAAAGGTCCCTATTCCTTTAGGTGTAAAGTTATATGTAGATGAGTGTCCCAAGACAAGAGAATAGCCAAGAGGACATGACTTGTGTGTTTTATGCTATTGTGGTTATTATTCTTATGTATGCAATGGCATGTACTAGACTAGACATTGTGTATGTAGTGGGGTATTGAGTAGGTATACTTCAAGGCTAGGAAGGAGGATTTGAAAATTGTAAAAATAATTTTCAGAAATTTGTGTGACACTACTAGTTATGGATTATGTTACCAAGGAATACCAAGACTAGATGGAGTGTTGGACATACATGTCTTTGTTGATGTAGATTAAGCTAGATATTTGGATCACGGGATATTTATAATTGGGTACATGTTTAAGCTATTTCGAGGACCAATTAGTTGGATGAGCAAGAGACAAGTTATAGTGGACTTTCAACTACAAGAGATAAATACATGAAAACCAAACATGCAAGAAAGGAAGCATTTTCGTTGCAAATATTGTGTTCAGGTATTGGATCATTATAATAAGATAAAAGGATAGATTATGATAGTAATAATGGAACTTTCAATGTGAAGAACCCAAGCTATAATTCTAACACAAAGCGTATTGATGTTCAATATCACTTTGTGAGAGACATGTTATAGGAAGGTGTTGTTGGTCAATATGGACACCTTAAGTAATGGTTCATATTCACTAACAAATTCTATGAGCACTGAGAGGTTATCTTGGTATAGAGAAATAATAGCCATCAGTGCCCTAGATTGTTTATAATGTGACCCTATGTATGGAAAAGAAAGAAAAAAGGTGGGAGAATGTTGTGTATGTGTTATGTCCTTTGCATAAATATCCCCATGTGTGATTTGTATGCATTAAATGTAGAGAGGGGGTCGTCAAAGCTGGGGTGGAACTGGACGCCCTAAAAAAAATTGGGCAAATTTTTGCTTATATTTTTGGCAATTTTTGGCACATGTTTTCACTTATAGAGGTTTTGTGGAACATGGTGGCTCAACCCATGGCTTTGTAATTTCATTTAAGGGACTAATTTTTTATTCTAATATAGGGTTAATGGATTGGCCATTTATGGATTTTGTAGGAATATACATATTGCATTGTAACATTATAAAGATATAAAATACTAAAAAATATTTAAGTTTTTTTTTTCCATGGTAAAATATATATCTTTTGTGTGTGTGTGTGTGCGCGCACACATGCACATGTGTGCGTTCCATTGACTATATTTTGTGTTTTATTAAGAATAAATTCATAGCAATTAATTGTACAGGTTGAAACCAACAACAAGGACATTTTATCAAAAAAGAAATCAACACTAGAATTCAACCTCAAAAGTAAGAGATAATAATGACCAAAACATTTTATCATAATATAATGCCACACCTTTTGAATCGCCCAAATAATTGTGCAAGAAGAGATGACCATAAACATATTATAACATACCCTAAGTAAATTGAGGAAAATACCAATAAACACATATTAGTCATATAGTGCAATTATCTCTTTAAAGATACGTAATTTTCCAAGAATTAAAGTTGTTGGAATTCCTTTCTTTCCACTAGGTTCTTGGTTTTCATCTCCATTTTAAGGTACTAATTTTAATATAGAATCTTAACTTTTTTACTTCAATTCAAAACACCCAATAATAAGACAAAGGCTCCTACAATCTTCAATGCAAACACTAAGGTAAGGTTCTCCTCCTAACCATTCACACATGAGGTATACATAGATTATTCTAACATACTCAACCTTATTCTTTATGCTCCTCTTGATTATTTTTTGGATTAATGGGGACACCTTCAACTTGCCTAATCAATCCCCTTATCATTCATTAATTTTGATCACTTCTAGACCCTTATATACTCTTTTCTAGCCATTTTAATCATCTTGTGTATTATCTCCATTAAATTTTGCTCCAGTTTGTGTCATGGTTTTTATATATTTCTTTTTGAGTTTTTTTGTGCCTCTTTGTTATTACTTATGTGCATTTTTTGTTGTTCATGTATTTTTTTCCCTGTCTTTCCCTTTCTACAAAATGATTAGTCTTTTTCATTAGTTGTCTAGATTGGTTCCTTATTTATATCCATAAACGAACAAAAAAATGAGCCATTTTATTTCCATGAATTTGGATGCTCCTCAAACCTTCTAAATTGTTGGGGATGAAGCCCACAAAATGAAGCAAAGAGAAATCCTTACTCCCCTTATGTATAGAGGGTTTTCTTCTCCAATGTTTGTATTCATTATAAATTGACAATTCCCTTCATGTTTTTCCTCTTCTTCAACTATTCTTAACTTGTTTTGGACTTTCATTAAGCACTTGGGTTTCTATTTCATGTGATTTTTGGTTTATCCTTCTTGTCTACTCCATCCTCCTCTAGCTCTTGGGGAGATCCCTCTTTTTATTTATTGATCAAGATTTTTACAAGCTAATTGGGTTTTGGATTCTTTAATCACTTCATATGATCCTATATCTCTATTAGTGGTGACCTTTTTAGGGTGTTTAGGATGGACCCTTATCTTTCATCTTAAATATAAAATGAGAAATATATTAAGAATAATATAATGTCAATCAAGTATTACATTTTAAATCACTTGTCATTCCTACATATTTTCACATATAAAGTAATATGATCCAAGTATAGCTACAAGTATCTAATGCATAATGGTATTATGGGTGCCAAAAATGGCCATCCTTTACACCAACTTCCTCTATCCATACCACCTTAGCACCCCCTATTTTTATATGTGATATCCCAATATTATGGCGTGTGGCATCACCCCTGCTCATCACTTATGAAAACTTTACAATATTCAATGCATTGAATTGTTGTTGTGTATCCTAAGCTCCAACATGTGGCCACAAAATTTAGCAGCATGTAGACACACATATCAACAATTATTGCATGGCCACCTCAAATCCTACATGTTCCCATATCAACACAGTGCATGTTCCCACCTTTATGAAAATTGAATGTTAGGAATTCCAATTGTTGGTAGGACCAAATGTGTACAAACAATGACACATGGTACACGAGGGGATAAACAACCATCAATAATAATGGAACTAAACAATCATTGATAATTAAATGAACATCCATGTAACTCCTGTGCATAGCATGTACAATAGAGCATATGGAAAAACATATTTTCAATTTTCATGCTTTCTTCATGTAGTAATGTACATATTATTTCACATTAGTATAAACATTTCTACCATATTATTTTAGGTTTTGTGTTTATTTTATTTATTATTTTACTTCATTTACATTCAATATTTTTCACTTATAACTTAAATAGTATAATACATTTAACTTGTAATTTGATTTTCATCTTAGAATCGGATCATTTATATTAGAGTCATACACTACCAAGAACAAAATGAGCCAACCATTTAGTAGTTCCCCTTTATTCCCATTAATACTTGTTTTGGATATCATCTTTGAAATCATAACATGTCCTTTGTTTTTACTATCCATGTATTAGAATGAAAAAATCCACCACCACAGTATATAAAGACACCAAAACAATCATTTAGTAGAGTAGTTTCATTAGGATACCCTTAATCCATAGAGTAAATACATGATGGATGAGTTTGTGAAAGTTTTGAAGAACATAATGAGTATAGATTATTTCTCTAGTAATGATTGTAAAGTAGCCTTTGGTGCAACTACACTCTTGAATTTCCAAATGAATTGTAACACCCCCATCTTTAACTACGAGGTCAATGCAGGTGAAAAAACCATTGGATTTGATATGTTGGGTCTATTTCACCAAAAATGGCCTTTCAAAGATTTTTATTGTCACCATTCACATATTAAAAATTTCAAAAGAACACATTATTGGCAAGAGAACATCAATGAATAGTGCATTTCCTCACTAACACATAGAAGACCTTGTTGCAATTGTTAAATAATGTTTCTATCCTCCCAAGCATAAGGAAAAACTATACAAATGATCATAGTAGTTATGCCAATTTAGAAACTATATTACCTAGAGATACATGAATGAAATATATATATTAAAGATAAAGTTTCTTATTTCATATTAAGAGAAGCACATGGCCTTGAATTATGTAAGTGGTCTTAGCCTTGAATAAGAGATGGAGTTATTTTATCTAAATACTCTCGAGTATGTATATCTATTTTCTTTTTATTTTGAAGAAAGAATACATTCCAATAAAGTCAAAGACCATTTGTTGTATAAAAATGACTCCAATACATTATATACTACAATACATGACTAGTAGAAACATAAGCAGAACAATGGAAGAAGAATGTGCCACCAAGAAAGATGAATCTTGATAATAATAAAAATATAGCACTAGAAAATGGTGTGACTTTCACAAGTAATCTTGGCATGATTAGAATGATTATAGAGCCTGCATAGCCTTCATCACCTCATCCACAACTACACATAAAGGTGTGCATAAAGAAGTGATACACTCAAACACTTTAGGTGTCCAAGAGATTATATGTATTCAAGTATGATGGGTTTCCGCAGTGCATTATATTAGATATCATTTTTGGGATTCAATAGTGTTAATTAAGTCATTCATATATGACCATTTCCATGAGAGGTGGTCTTAAATGACTAATTTCTCATGATTTTTGAATAGTCCTCTTAGCACTCATTGCATCGGGTGATGCTCACAGGGGTGAAGAAGTGGGGTTGAAACTAGTGAAATGAATCACATAGTGCCAATCATCACTTTCAGGCCTTGCACCCGGTAACCAAGACTTCCCGGGAGGTCACCCATCCCAGAACTCCTCTGGCTCAAGCACGCTTAACTATGGATTTTTTCCCCATAATCAAGCTCACTTAGCTCGCTACCCCATTTTCAAAACCTTAGCAAGTAATGTCCCTCATGAACCATTCAAGTAGAGCTCCCTTTACTCTTTGTATTTAAGTATGAGGGGTTTCTACAATGCATTATATTAGATATCATTTTTGGGATTCAACTGTGTTAAGTAAGTCATTCATCTATGACCATTTCCATGAGAGGTAGTCGTAACTCACTAATTTCTTATGATTTTTGAATAGTCCACTTAACACTCATTGCATCAGGTGATTTCCATGAGAGGTAGTCATAACTGACTAATTTCTCATGATTTTTGAATAGTCCACTTAGCACTGATTGCATAAGGTGATGCTCACAGGGGTGAAGAAGTGAGATTGAAACTAGTGAAATGAATCACATAGCGTCAATCATCACTTATAGGGCTTGCACCCGGTAACCAGGACTTCCCGAGAGGTCACCCATCCCATAACTCCTATGGCTCAAGCGCGCTTAACAGTGGATTTTTTCCCCACAATCAAGTTCACTTAGCTTGCTACCCCATTTGACTTACTTAACACAGTTGAATCCCAAAAATTATATCTAAGATTATATGTAATCCATATATTGCAAGAGTATTTGTCACCTTTGTGCATTTGCGAACCTATTTTCAACATTATAGCATGTAAAGGAGGAGATACATTTTTGCATATAAGTATGGGTCAAATGCCAACCTATCCAACCAACTTCAATAATAATGGTTAGAAGGCATCAATTTATTTTTCATTCATCAAGCATCTTGGATTGGCTATTACTCATTGTCCACAACTATAAAATTTAGAGTGGGTGAGTGATAAACATTAGTTTTTCATCATTCTTCGATGTTGATTATAGTGTTTGATAAACCCATTGTAATGCTACAAATTTTGACATTGGAGATATTGTCTTTGACTAGCCACACCTTTGGAAGTGACATGGAAATTATCACCCACATGCACAAAACAATAATGTATGGGCTCAATTTCAATTTCACCAAACCCATACGTTGAAATGTGATAGACATGTTAAGACACTTTAGTGCAGGGTAATATTTCCCAACCATGTCATACCTAAATCACAACAACAACTTGCACTATCTATCCCAAAAGTTACCATAAATGAATGCATTATTGTGGAATAAATGAGGTTTTACCATGATTATTTGTTTCACGACCTCACATATGCTAGAGAATTCATATCCTCTATATCAACCTCCTACAACTATACCACATTAGCACCCCACATTGTGTATACATCCAAAGTTTATGACATACAACAATCCCAACCCCCTTCTCAGAAGTACAATAGCTACTATCCCTAACAACACCCCATCATTATTAAATAACAAGGTCAAGGGGTGGCACCCAAATTCCTATACAACCTTTCCAACATTTGGAACATTAAACTTCTAGTATGTGTGATAAGTTCCAACTTATGTACACACATTTTAGTTGTACATGTGCACAAACTTCAATGACCCATGCATGTCCACCTTAGCATCGTACACACACCCATATCAATGGCCCACATGTGCCAAGAATGTCAGCCATCCCCCAAATCATTTCCCTTGCATAACAAAAACAACATGTAGTGCACCATAAGATGAAAAATTATGGATTTAAGTTTCCCTTGGAAGTTAAATGGAAATTCTTGTAACTGTAATTAACGCCTTTGCTATCATGTATGATAAATCATCGGTTACATGATAACTTTTTCCTTTATCATGTATGATAAATCATTGGTTATAGGATAAGTTTTTCCTTTTCACGTTCTATTTCACAAAGAAATATATAGACCATTTCATAGTAATAAAAATATTGTTATTGTCTATTTTTTTGTTTTGGTTGTTTCATTTGTTCATGCTTCTACATCAATAACTTAAATAATCCAAACTATTTAAGTTTTCATGTGGTTTTCACGGACAAATCATAACATAAAGTACTACACTATCACCAACTCAAAAGTGTAGTACCAATGTGAATGGAATCCATAGTAAGTATATAAAATTAGAGAATATTGAGATCAAAAATGTCTTGAGGATTCCCATAGAGGCATTTAAAGCCTCAAAAATAAGTTTAAGGATTTAAATACAATGTCCAATACTAGTCCAACATAAAATGAGATGTTTCAAAGAGAGAGAGAGAGAGAGAGAGAGAGTATTAAGATCAAAAATGTCTTGAGGATGCCCATAGAGGCCTTTAAAGCCTCAAAAATAAGTTTAAGGATTTAAATACAATGACCAATACCACTCCAAAAAAAGATGATATGTTTCAGAGAGAGAGAGAGAGAGATGTTTCATTCAAATCTTAATATAACAAATATGGAGAAGGTTTATGTTATTAAAAATTCAAGTTGCATTATTAATCGCCACAAACATAGTGTCCAAGAGTTTTGCTAGTAACATATGTTGCTAACAAACTACAAAACTACACACACACACACACACACACACAGATGTTTCATTCAACTACTAATGTAATAAATATGGATAAGGTTTATTCTATTAAAAAATCAAGTTGCATTAAACAATCACCTCAAACATAATGTCCAAGAGTTTTCTAGTAACATATGTTACTAACGAACTACAAAACTATCATTAAGGTTGGTTAGAAAACTTGCCATATGGTAAGGAGTAAATTTCATAAACATGTACCATAAAATAGGCTCAGTCCCTCACACAAAAAGAATTGGGAGCAATGCCAAAGAGGGGATCATAATATTGCTAGGTAGTGGGTCATTCTTGTCCTATTAATGTTAGCTTTTGATCAGTGATGATGGTATCCCACCCATGATTTCCAAGCTTAGGTGTGGGATACCATTCTACCTTAAAAAAAATGAGAATCAATGTTAGGAGTGGTAATTTGGAGGGATCAATGGAGGAAGACAACTTTAGTGCCTTTATGCTCACTCTTAGATAGTTCTATCATCATGGTGCCAAAAGGAATTTGATTTGTAAGAGTAGGTAAATTATAAAAGATTACTTGTAATGGATCCTTATGAACCATGCACAAAACTATTCCCTGATACTTAAGCAGTTGTTGCAAATGTTTTGGGGTTTCATTCATTCGTATATATATGTGCTATTTGACATGTTACTAATATGTATATAAATTATGGGTTTCTTACACCCACAAACTCATAAATGATAATATTACTGAATTGTATATATAAATGTGTTAGTATATATTTTATAATCATATATATATATATATATATATATATATATATATATATATGTAATTTTTCTTACACCCACATCTTGAAATAGTTATATTTGTTATATAACCATAGTGACCTTACATAACATTATATATTATGATTCATAAGATCTTTTCGATTTCCTTCGTTAGTCTTTTGACAATCCATGCCATATTATACTCTCAAAGCATAATTACAATGTAGGAAAACATTATTGGATATATCAATATGTTAGTACATCATAGTCAATGGTGTATCAATTTTATAATAGCTAGCTATGTTATTTATTGTGTGTATGTTGACAACTACAAATTAGAATAGATGAGTGACATTATAGAGAGATGAGGGTAATATAAGGGATATTTGAGGGAATATTGAGATTCATTAGAATATTCCAATAGGTTATGGATAAATTAAATCAATTGAGTATTTTTTAGTATAATGGTTTTCTTTAATGCCTAGCGCTAATATCATTTTTTTGGTTGCTTTTGTGGATGTTATTCTTTAAAATATTAGAGAGTAGATCCAAAATATTAGAATTTGTTGTCTTTGTTGTAGACAGTTTATGTGGTTGTGTATCAATGGGAGCGAAAATGTAATAGAGTAGTGTAGAATTATTTTTTTCTTGTGTAGCAACAAAGAAGAATGGTTGAGAAATATTAGGAGAAAAAATTTCAGCATATACTCAATAAAATGAATGTATTTTACTCGGAAATTTATAAAATTGAGGTCTTTTTTTTCAGAAAGATAAAATTTAAATACACTACTTCTCATCTTTAGATAAAACTTGCGCGTATAACTAAATCATTGTGTAAAAAACAAGATTTTTGAAAGATCAAATTTTCATACCACAAAATCTTTTAATAAAAACAAAAAAGAAGGAGGAGACTCACAAAACAAAGGAGGTGATGTCTTCTGCTACAATATAGTCTTTAATTCTATTCTTTTTGTCTATTTGAGAAGTTCCCACACAAAAGAAGAAGCGTCATACACTATATTCAAATTTGTATTATGAAGTTTCTTTTATTAGTTTCATAATATTTAAAATATAATCTTCATTTAATTTATTTTAGTTTTAAAAATATAATTATCCCATAAGCAATTTAATTTTATATCTGAGAGTTGGTATCAAGTTAAAAAATGTAAACTATCAAATAGGAACTATATCGAGTACCTATTTTTTTTGAGGTAGCAAAAAATCATCTGATTTTGAAAACTGTTGATTCTGAATACACTTTTTTGTAGCATATTTTTAACACTTTAAAATTTCTCATGTATCAAGTATGAAAAAAAAATTTTAAATGTTAGTGATTTTCATGTTGATTTTAAAAAAAAATTGATGCAACATCAACCCATTTTTTTAGAGGGCTTATTTTTTATACTTTAAATTTTATATTGTATTAAGTGTGGATATTTTTTGTTAAATGTTGGTGATTTTCTTGTGGATTTGAAAAGCATCCACATTTTTGTTTTAAGACATATTTTTGACACTTTAAATTTTCTTATGTCCTGGTATGTGTTAGCACTGGTATATACATCCCACCCATTCCACCTTATTTTACTCAGTTTTCACCTCATCTTTGTCATTATCATTGACCTTGCTTCTTTTTCTTAAACCATTTTTCCCAAGGGTGCCCAAGTCATCATTTTTCACAAGCACTAAACCCTAATTTCCTCTCCTACTGAGCTAGGGTTTGCTATGGAAAAACAGACATCTGAGAAGAGGGGGCATAAGGGAGGTCATATTAGTAAGTATGAGGTCATTTCAGCTCATAAACATCATGTCTCCATCATTTTTTGAGAATTCATTCCAAGAGTCAAATTATTCGCCACACATAAGGCCGATTTTTCTTCAAACTGTGTTTCTGACCAAACAAATATGAATTTGACAAAAGTGAGAGAGGTTTTTTTTTCCATCAAAGGCCAAGGAAGAAAAAAATCCTTCAATTTTTACACAGGTGTCATGGTTTTGGCGAAATGTCAAATTTACAGGTGCCACAGGAGATTTGATGCACTTCTGGAGTGACCTTGGGAAAATCAAATTTTCTTCTAGCTAGAGTGTCCAAATCACTTGCTTGATAAGTCAAATGACAAATATACTGGAAGCGCTTTACAATTGGCTATCATGATCTCAATTTGGAGTTGAGGAAGGCCTCCAAACATTTCCTGCAACATCACTCTGCATTTATGCACCCTCATTCTGCACTTTTTTACCAGTCTTGGGAGAAGTGATTTTTTACAGGGAAATTAACCTTCATTTTGAAAAATTAAGGTAGTTCTGGAAACTAGACTTGATGGGCTTTCCAAAAAGATATCTTGGAGCCAATTTGTACACCTGAAACCCAGTCAAAAATAGCCTGCACTTTGGGGTAAAATGGTGCTGTGCATTTAAAATTGACTGAGTTTTTCTGAGTTTTTCTACAAATTTGAATTTTACCTTAGGGAATCATGGTTTTACCTCATGTAATTGATTATGTAAATTTAATTATAATGTTTTTACTTTTACCTAGGGTAAATACATTAGGTTAAAACTCATGATGAGGTGTAATGAATCAGTTTGCAAAAAGTTAGGGTTTAGTCACTTTGACCACCCTACACTCTAGGTTTTAGTTCAGACTTTAGCAGATTAGCTCCTCCTCTCATGGATTCGACCCCTGAGGTTGGGAGAGGTTGTTTGAGGCCTATATCATGTCATTTTTTACTCATTTTCAAAATTTTGGAGGTTGGAATCAGTTTCATTTTGCTAGTTGATCAAGGGAACTTGTACTCAGTTTTGGCCAAGCTAATAAAGAGGAGTTGCAGCTACATTTATGGGATACTTGTGGTATTGAATTTCTTTCATCGTTTCTTCTTGAGTCACATATGTTTGAATGTATTGTTCATCTTCATTTTCATGTCTATGTTATGATCTTTTATAAGTTTGAAATTCAAAATACATGCTAGCCATGCTCTGTTTTGGGTAATTGATCATATTTTGTTTCATTATCTTTTGTGTGAGAGAAATACATCCCTTATGCTTTTCTCAACCTCATTAAATTTTATAAACCATTCCATAACCATTATCTTCAAGTGATTGGCATTATACCTACCTTGCCCCATTCATCCCTACAACCCTAAATCTATTTCCCTGACCTAGCTTTTCCTTGACCCAATTCCATTATCCAATGATGTACCCAACCAAACCAAATCAAAAAAACCCATGCATATCATACCTAGCCTAAAACCATAATTACTCCAGCCGTCCTGGTTGTGACACTTTTGGAGAGAGCCCTCTCCGGCTTGATAGGGCTAGCTATCAAGTCAAAAGATTGGTTTTTGGTTACCTCTGTTGGGATTCCTTCCTCAACCTTGGGAATCTGGTGGAGTGATAACATACTGGCGTCATTGTATGGGAGGCGAAAAGAGAAATCTTCTCTGGGAAATAATGACAAATATTTAGATCTAATTTTTGATGGTGAATAATAGTTTAACACATATGAAGGCTGAACCATTCACCTGGTGACTCCATTTACTGAAATATCCATAAAATCAACACTTCATGGCTACTCCACTGCATGAATATCAGTAGCTTCAAGAATTTTCAAGATGGAAACTATTGCAAGAAGGTATGCTCCCATGAGTCGGGATCACATCTAGGTTCAGAAAATAAAATGCCTAAGGTAGATTGGCAAAGGAATTTGCCTATGTTTAAAGATGATGATAGGAATGGTGTTGCTTTACATCTGGTTAAATTTCACATGCATGCACGCAAGTTTAAGGTTGAATTTCCTGAATATTGTCTCTTAAATATGTTCATGGCTTCTCTTGAAGGAAAAGCACGATCTTAGTATGAAGGTTTTTGTTAGGTACCTATATTACTAGTATAGTCCCATATTGTTGTTAATGTAACCCCCTTATTTTTATTATTGTACCTCTGTAACCCCCATATTATTATTATTGTGCCCTTAAATTATTATTGTTAGGTCGACTAGGATTACTTTGTGGCCCCACTAGGATTACATTGTGGCCCCATGGACTCATATATATAGAAAGGAGGTTTTGTAATTTGTATCATCCAAGAATTGTTCATTCATGTAATGTATTGGAGGTTTCCCCCTCGAAGTGGCTTATTTCTAAGTCGTTGATATCTCTTTTCTTCTACTTTTGGAGCTGGTTTCAGAACATTTGGTATCAGAGCTTTGGGATTCTAGGGTTTCACTGCTCCAAACAGGTCATCGTGGCATTTTCGCTATAAATTTTTTCTACGAAGGTTCAGAAGCTGAAATTTTTAGAGTGCGAAGCCAAAATCCTGAGTAACATCGTCGCAAAATTTCAGAGGTTGGTTCACAACATTTTCGGAGATATGATCAGTGGAATTTAGGTCATTTTGCAGGCTCCTGAATTTAACCTAAATAGGTCATTGTGGAATTTTTGCTATAACATTTTTTCTACGAAGGGCCAGAAGCTGAAATTTGTAGAGTGCGAAGCCGAAATCCTGAGTAACATCATCACAAAATTTCAAATCTTGGTTCACAATATTGTCAGAGATATGATCTGTGGAAGTTAGGGCTTTTTCAGGCTTCTGAATTTCATCTCAAAAAGGTGATCGTGGGAAAATATTCATAGCTCTCTCTCTGAGCATCAGATTATAATGTTGTAAAAGTGGCCGCAATTACATGGACTTTAGTTTTCTGCCTATCAATTTCAGAGCTAAAGGAGGAAACAGTAACACATGGCAAGTCGTACAAGTTCGGTCTACTGAACTAGTCCATAATTGGGTCATTGTGGGAGATTGGACGTAAATTTTCCTTGAAGAATGCAAATCTGATCAGACCTGTGGCATTTGAAAGAAGCTTCAGAGGGCTAGTATAGGGCTTAATTTGAGATATTTATGATTCGCAATTATATAGATAATTCTATTTCAATATCGAGCTCCTCAAAAGCAAGTAAAAGGTGTGTACTTTTTTTTTCCGAACTGCATAAGTCTTATTTGAAGAATCAAGTTGAATTGATTCCAAGGGCATATTGTAGAATATATATCAGTATTGGATTCTAAAATGGCCCCTAAAAATAATTCAACACCCATTAAGCCTTTATAAGGCTCTACTATGACTCATGAAGACAAAGAATTGCAACATGACATATCAAAATTACAAGAGCAAGTGCAACAAATCTCTCTCTCGCAACTAGCAACAAAAAATGAAATGGAAGTTTTGAACAAAGGCATGGAAACTAAGATGGATGGTTTGAAGAAAGGCGTGGAAGCTAAGATGAATGGTTTGGAAGCTAATATGAATGACATGGAAGTGGGCATGGAAGATAAGATGGATGACATGGAAGCTAAGATCGATGAAAAAATAAAAGACAACATGGAAAACATGAAGAATGATCTAAAAGTAGACATAGAAGGTTTGGCAAAGTTGATACAAGAAATTTTTCCTAATGGTGAAAAGATAGTAGAGGAAACTCATGATGAGAACAAAATAATGTTAATCGTGATTTCATAAACTCTAATGTTGGAGGGAAGAACCACCATATTCCAAAAATGGATATGAGGAAGTTTGATGGAAAGGATCCTATAACATGGATACTATAGATGGAGCAATATTTTGATCTCAATAATGTGAAAAACGCACAAAAGGTACGCATTGCAACTTTACATTTAGAACAAAATACATTTGTATAGTATCGATGGCTTTGCACCCGTAAAAAATTGTCACTTGGTCAATTTTTACGGAGGAAATGATAGCACATTATGAGGATACAAAGAGCAACACCTTCTTTAGCCAATTGATAAATCTCAAACAAAAGGGTTCAGTGGGGGAGTGCATTGAGGACTTCCAAAAATTGAATCTAAGGGTAACTAATATTTCAGAGGAACACAGGATTGATCTCTTCATAGGTAATTTAAAGGATAACATCCAACATGAAGTTCGCGTTTTGGAACCTGATTCATTGGAGAAGGAATTCAGGTTGGCCAGAAAAATTGAATGTAAAATTATGGCGACAAGGAAGCCTACCGCTCACTTCTATAAAGAGGGAAGTGTTGCTACTCCTAGATTTGCACAACCTACAAGGTTGACACCATAAAAATTGAAAGAAAAAAGAGAAAAAGGGCTTTGCTACAGTTGTGACAGAAAATACACTAAAGGTCATAAGTGTGTTGAGAAGAAATTATTTTACATAGATTGTGAAGAGGAAGAATAAAATGAACAAGAATCTTCAAAAGAAGAGGGTATACACCACAAACAAACCCTAGAAGAGGAAGAAATGAGTCTGACCATATTGTGTAATGCATTGGCAGGAATTCCCACTCCTCAAACTCTCAAGATAGGAGGACATATCAAGAAGAAAAAGGTAATAGTTTTGATTGATTCAGGTAGTACCCATAATTTTATTCATTTTAAGGTAGCCAAGGAATTGAATTGTTCCCTATACCCAGCACCAGAATGTCAAGTGATGGTTGCAAATGGAGGAACTATAAATTGCTCTAGAAAATGCCATAATATCAAGCTAACCATGGGGGAATATGTATTGAATAGTCCCATGCTTTCAATTCCTATGGGAGGTTCTGCTGTTGTACTAGGAGTACAATGGTTACAATCTTTGGGGACGGTAGCTTTTAATTTTCAAGAACTTTTCTTGAAATTTTTTTCAGAAGGAAAGGAAGTCGAATTACGGGGTATTGCAGGGAAGACGGGAAATATAATAAGCTCTAATGTCATGACAAAGCTTCTAAAGAAAGAAAAATGAGGCATAATTGCACAATTATGCTCACTAGAAGTTCCAACATCAAAATCATCTATTTCTTCGTATCTCCAAAAAGTCTTGGACAATCATTCCAAGGTGTTTTAAACTCCCAAAGGACTCCCACCTATTCGTGATCATGATCATGCTATTCATTTGATTCCGCGAAGTGTTCCTCCAAACATCGGGCCTTATAGATATCCTTATGTCCAAAGGAGAAAAATTGAATGTATGATTGCAAAAATGTTAGAGGCTGGTATAATTCAACCTAGTCAAAGTTATTTCTCTGCTCCTGTAGTATTGGTACACAAGAAGGATGGATCATGGCGCATGTGTATGGATTATAGGTAGATTAATAAGCTCACCATTAAAGATAAATTTCCCATTCCTGTGATTGATGAATTATTGGATGAATTACATGGAGCAATTTATTTTAGCAAGTTGGATCTCCGTTCAGGATATCATCAAATTAGAATGAAGACTGAAGATATTCCGAAAATTGCATTTTGAACTCATGAGGGTCATTATGAATTTTTGGTCATGCCTTTCGGCCTTACCAATTCACCTTCTACATTTCAAGGGTTGATGAATTCCATTTTCAAACCCTTCCTTAGAAAATTTGCGCTAGTGTTTTTTGATGATATACTAATCTACAGCAAGCCTTGGAAGGATCATGTTCAACATGTTGACAGGGTGCTCAAACTATTGCAGGAGAAACAATTATATGAAAAAACATCCAAGTGTTTCTTTGGAGTACAAGAGGTGGAATATCTGGGTCATATTGTATCTCATGAGGGTGTTAAGATAGACCCTAACAAAATTAAAGCCATTAAGGAATGGAAAGTCCCCACAACCATAAAGCAGTTGCGAGGATTTCTCGGGTTAACAGGGTATTATCGAAAGTTTGTTAAGAATTATGGGAGAATAGCAGCACCTCTAACAACATTATTGAATAAAGATGCATTTTCATGGACTTCTGAAGCAACTAAGGCCTTTGAACATCTTAAAGAGGCAATGTGCCTAGCACTGGTCTTAGCTACACCAGACTTCACAAAAACCTTTATTGTGGAATGTGATGCCTTAGGAAATGGAATTGGTGTTGTTTTAATGCAAGAAGGAAGACCCATTACTTTTGAAAGTCATCCAATCAAAGGAAAGTATTTACAGAAACCTATTTATGAGAAGGAAATGTTAGCAATACTGCATGCACTAAAGAAATGGCGAACTTACCTAATGGGAAGACACTTTAAGGTAAAAACTGATCATGATAGTCTTAAACACTTTTTGGAACAAAGACTATCGTCAGAAGAACAGCAAAAATGGGTCACAAAGATGTTGGGTTATGACTTTGAAATAATCTACAAAAAAGGAAAGTTGAATGTTGTTGCAGATGCACTCTCAAGAAAGAATGAAGAGGTGGAAGCATTGCTTTGTGCCATATCTATTATCCAACCAGATTGGATAACTGAAGCAAGAGATGAATGGAAGAAGGACAAAGATGTATGGATACTCATTCAAAAGTTGCAGCAAGATCCTAGTACATCTGATACATTTAGTTGGAAAAAATGATTCCTTATGGTACAAAGATCGCTTATATCTTTGTAAGAATTCCCAACTAAAACAAAAGATTCTTCTGGAATTGCACACTTCTCCTTTAGGAGGACACTCAGGATTTTTAAAAACTTACCACGGGGTGAAGAAAGAATTTTTTTGGGATGGCCTTAAATCTGATATTCAAAAGTTTGTGGCGGAATGTTTGGTTTGCCAGCAGAATAAAGTGGAAACAATTAAGACCCCGGGACTTCTACAACCTTTATCCATTCCAAGTCAACGTTGGGAGTAGATTTCAATGGATTTTATCACAGGTTTACCTAAGTCTGAAGGAAAGAGTGTCATCATGGTGGTAGTTGATAGACTTACCAAGTATGCACACTTTTGTGCATTATCTCATCATTTAAAGCAAGTACAGTTGCTACTACATTTATGGACAGAATTCAAAAGCTACATGGAATCCCAAGGGTTATTGTGAGCGATAGAGATCCCATTTTTACTGGAAATTTTTGGACGGAGTTATTTTCTTGTTTGGGTACTCAATTAGCTCATAGCTCATCTTATCATCCTCAATCGATGGTCAAACTGAGATAGTAAATAAATGTTTGGAAGGATATCTTCGTTGTTTTGTATCTGATAAACAAACACAATGGGTCAAGTGGTTACCTCTCGCCGAATGGTGGTATAACACTTCCTTCCATACTGCAGCAAAAATGACCCCATTTATGGCACTTTATGGATATCATCCACCATCCATCACATCATCTTTAAGGGAAAATTCGAAGGTTCAAGCAGTGGAAGATCACATCGAGCATCAGCAAGAAGTTCTCCAACTCTTAAAGGATAACCTGAATTTGGCACAAAATTGAATGAAACAACAGACAGATCAACATCGTAGCGAGAGAAGTTTTGATGTAGGAGATTGGGTATTTTTACGGCTACAACCATACAAACAAATGTCCCTCAAGCAAGCTAAGAAGGATAATAAATTATCGCCAAAGTACTATGGTCCTCACAAGGTGTTGCAAAAGATTGGTACTATGGCATACAAATTGGAGCTTCCTGCTTCTTCACGAGTGCATCCAATTTTCCATGTTTCATGCTTAAAGAAGGTTATAGGTGAAAATATTCCAGTTCAAACAATATTGCCAGAACTTGATGAGGAAGGAAAAAATCATATTGGAACCTGAAGCGATCACGGAAACAAGAACTTGACAGCTATAGAATCAATCAATTTCAGAGTATCTCATCAAGTGGAAGAAATTACCCATTGAATATTCTACATGGGAGGATGAGCATTTTATACAGAAGCACCCAGAGCTACTCAAGCGTTGAGGACAACACATTTTTGAAGGAGAGGGGCATGTTAGGTCCCTATATTACTAGTATAGTCCCTTATTGTTGTTAGTGTAACCCCCTTATTGTTATTATTGTACCCCTGTAACCCCCATATTATTATTATTATGCCCTTAAATTATTATTGTTAGGTCGGCTAGGATTACTTTGTGGCCCCACTAGGATTACATTGTGGCCCCATGGACTCCTATATATAGAAAGGAGGTTTTATAATTTGTATCATCCAAGAATTGTTCATTCATGTAATGTATTGGAGGTTGCCCCCTTGAAGTGGCTTATTTCTAAGGCGTTGATATCTCTTTTCTTCTATTTTTGGAGCTGGTTTCACAACAGTTTTCCACCTACCAATATTTTTTCTCTTAGAGTTTTCCATTCAATATTTTATGAAGAATACAAGGAGTCCTACCCTTCTTTGTCTTTGGTTAATAATTGTTGTGATCAATTTTAGGTTTTCATTCAAAACCTAGAGTATTCTTATGATGATAATGAGTTCATGGATGAAGAGATCTTGGAGGCTTTGCATGACAATCATTTTCATCACCAAAAAGAGCAAGTGTTTTCTCTCATGGAAGAAAAAAAATGATGTATATTGTCTTGATGTTCATAAAGACTTCCCATAGGAAGCAATTCTTGCAGCAATACAACAAGTTGATCAACCAAAGGTTAAAGAAGATATTCAGCATACTTGTAAATCTTTAGGAGAGAAAGAAGACAATTATTGTGTTATCAAAAGAAAACAAAAAGTACTTTCTCCTTTGTATGAAGATGAGATAGATCAACTCATGAACAGTCATATTACAGCCCAAGCTAAAGCAGGTTTACAGTGTTCACATAGTCAAGAAAGTGTTGGTACAACTTCTTCCATTTTTTAAAATGAAAATCTAAGTTTAAATTAGGACAATCCTGAAACTAGATTTATAGATCATCATGAAGAAAGACAATCTCCTTTTTCAATGTTCATATTTGATGAAGTTTCTCCTGAACCTGATTTGCCTAAGTATGATAAATATGAAGATAATTTTGATCAGAAGTTTGATGAAACTATACAAGAAATTGTTGTGAGTAAACCAATTTATGATGATGATTCCCTACAAGAAGATCAGCTAGCAGATATTGTTTTCTTTTGTAAAGATGATAGGGCTGTCATGTTTGATAATTTTGAAGAATGTTTCTTGTTTAAGGATGATTTAGACTATAAATTTGAGGAGTATGAGCCTAAGAAAGATAGTATGCCAGAGATAGAATCAGATTTACCCATGCTTGAGGAATTTACAGACAACACTCATATAGCATAAGGTTATACTTCCCTATGCCTTTCTATCGATCAACAACCAAGTGTTCTTTCGTATCAGAATGAAGGGAGTACTTGTATTTTTGCTGCTGGATCTCAAGAAAGGTAATGCTTCAGGATTTTCAAGATCCCTTCGATAGTCTTTTGCAATCATTGGAGAAAATGAATTTTGTCTTGTTTGTCAGTATAATCCTTGGTTTCAATTTCTATTGTGAGCTGCCTACATGTACATCATTTTGCCTACTCGAGGAAAGTAAGAGCAGAACTTCAGTAAGTAGCCATCTCCTGGAGTGGTTACATTGGAAGGATCATTTCACCTAATCAACAATTGTGTAGCAGATTAGAGTAGGTTGTTATCATTTTAGTTTGATTTTATTTTATTTTCAGCAAGTGTTGACAGAATTCATCAAGGTTTGAAGCCTGAGGTGAATGCCCTAAGGCTTTTATGATCTTTTAGTGTGGGTTGAAGTTGCAGTGTGTTTTAAGTTTCATTTTTAGTTTTAGTTTACAGATTGGACTCCATTGCCCAATGGATAAGGCACTGATCAACGTGTTCCTAGAGGTCTGCGATTCTAGACACCTCCTTCGGAGCTATCTTCCCCAGCTGGAGCCGATGTTAGCACTGGTATTTACATCCCACCCATCTCGCCTTATTTTACTTTTCTTTCACCTGATCTTCATCATTATCATTGGCCTCGCTTCGTTTTTTTTAACCATTTTTCCCAAGGGTGCCCAAGTCATCATTTTTCACAAGCACTAAACCCTAACTTCCTCTCCTACTGAGCTAGGGTTTTCTATGGAAAAAGAGACATCTAAGGGAGGTCATATCAGTAAGTATGAGATCATTTCAGCTCATAATCATCATGTCTCCATCATTTTTTGAGAATTCATTCCAAGAGTTAAATCATTTACCACACATAAGGTCGGTTTTTCTTCAAACTGTGTTTTTGACCAAACAAATATGAATTTGACAAAAGTGAGAGGTTATTTTTCCATTATAGGCCATGGAAGAAAAACCTCCTTCATTTTTTACACTGGTGTTATGGTTATGGATAAATGTCAAATTTACAAGTGCCACAAGAGAGTTGTTGCACTTCTAGAGTGACCTTGGGAAAATCAAATTTTCTCCTAGCTTGAGTGTCAAAATCACTTGCTTGATAAGTCAAATGACAACTAGACTGGGAGAAGTGATTTTTGACAGGGAAAATGACCTTCATTTTGAAATTAAGGTAGTTCTGGAAACTAGACTTGATGGGCTTTCCAACAAGCTATCTTGGAGCCAATTTGGACACCTAAAATCCAGTCAAAAACAACCTGTAATTTGGGGTAAATTGGCGCTGCGCATTTAACAATTGACTGATTTTTTCTGAGTTTTTCTACAAATTTGAGTTTTACCTTGGGGAATCATGGTTTTACCTCATGTGATTGATTATGTAAATTTAATTATAATGTTTTTACTTTTACCTAGGGTAAATATATTAGGTTAAAACTCATGGTGAGGTGTAATGAATCATGTTTGCAAAAAATTAGGGTTGAGTCACTTTGACCACCCTACACTCTAGGTTTTTCAAAAGGTTAGAGGTTGGAATCAATTTCATTTTGCTAGTTGATCAAGGGAACTTGTACTCAGTTTTGGCCAAGCTAATAAAGAGGAGTTGCAGCTACATTTATGTGATACTTATGGTATTGAATGTCTTTCATTGTTTCTTCTTCAGTCACGTATGTTTGAATGTATTGTTCATCTTCACTTTCATGTCTATGTTATGATCTTTTATCAGTTTGAAATTCAAAATACATGCTAGCCATGCTTTGTTTTGGGTAGCTTATCATATTTTGTTTCATTATCTTCTGTCTGAGAGAAATACATCCCTTATGCTTTTCTTAGCCTCCTTACATTTTCTAAACCATTCCATAACCATTATATTCAAGTGATTGGCATTATACCTACCTTGCCCCATTCATCCCTGCAACCCTAAATCTATTACCCTGACCTAGCTTTTCCTTGACCTAATTCCATTATCCACTTATGTACCCAACCAAACCAAATTAAAAAAAACCTTGCATATCATACCTAGCCTAAAACCCTAATTGCTCCAGCCCTCCTGGCTATGACCCTTTTGGAGAGAGCCCTCTCCGGCTTGGTAGGGCTAGCTATCAAGTCAAAAGCTTGGTTTGTGGTTACCTCTATTGGGATTCCTTCCTCAGCTTTGAGAATTTGGTGAAGTGATAACAATATGCACAATTCCTTTTTTTAAGTTGATTATTTAACAAATTTTCAAGTTGTCTTATTCATTTTCTTGTTTTTCGTCCTAAAATGTTTGTTTTTTAAAGGCTTTCCAAACATGTATTTTTTTTTTCTTTGCAATGTTTTTTTATAATGAATATTTTTAATTAAAAAAAAAAAAAACAGAGAAACAAACAAATAATAACATTAAAAATACATATAAAAAACAAATATAAAAATACATTTAAAAAAGCAAGTATAAAAAATGTAAAAAAAAAAAACAAAATTAACTTGTGAAAATGAAAAATTTTAAAAATAAAATAAAAATATTTCCAAATAAACAAAATTAAAAAAAATTAATAATAATAATAAAATATTAACCAAAAACACTTTAAAAAAATATTAGATAATTAAAAAACAAACCAACAAAAGAAAAAACATTAAAATTAAATAAAAAAAATAAACATAATTAAGAAAAGAAAAACACATTTTAAAATATTAAAAAATAATATTATAATTAAAAAAAAAAAAGGGTCGATGGACGGTGCGGGGAACATTTTTTCTTAATGTTTATAAATGTTTTTTTTTGTTATTTTTTATGGTTTTTAATTTTTTTTAATTATGTTTTTTTTAATGTTTTTTAATGTTTATGTTTTATTTATGTTTTTATTATTTTATTTTATTTATTATTTTTTTAATTTTATTTATCTCATTTTATTTTTATTTTTCCTTTTGTTTTGGTTTAATTTATTTTTTTAATTATGTTGGTTTGGAAATATTTGTATTTTTTAATTTTGTGTTTTTTTAGTTAATTTTATTTTTTATTTTATATATATATATAATGTTTTTTTTCAATGTCCTAATATATAATTTTATTTACTTGATATTATTTATCTTTTTAAATTGTGATTTTGTGTTTGTTTTTTTTTAATGTTTTTCAATATATTTTTTTGGTTCTCTTTTTTTTATTTTTTTTATGTTTTAGTATATATTTTTATTCACTTCTTCTTATTTTTTTGTTTTTTTATTTTTTATTTTATATATATATATATATATATATATATAGGGTCTGTGTCGATTCTCAACTAGCAACCTGATCCAATTATGTGTTAATTTGATTATTGATTTTAAAATTTTTGTTATAAAGGATCGATCCCACCCTCACAATGTATTAATTTCATGGTTGGTCTTTAAGTTTCCATTACAATAGGATGAGTTCACCTACACTACATGTCAATTTGATGATTGAATTTTAAATTTTTGTTGCAATGTGTCAAGTTATCTTAGGCTAAATTTTAAAGTCGTCATACTTTTAGCATTTAAAATAGAAATTACTCGTGGTATAATGAATCGTTTATTCAGGTATTCATTTTTACATTTTTTTTATCATAAAACTTTTCCATAATGTCATGGTTGAAAATTTTTCAAAATTTTAAGGTTTTTTTTAGTCATGATATTTTATCTTTAATCTTATGATTGAAAATAGTTATAATTATTTTATCTTTAACACCATAGCTCAAAATTGTTGGAATTTTAAGGCTTTTTATAGACATGATATTTTATCTTTAATGGCATCCTTGAAAAATCGTTGGAATTTTAAGTTTTTTCAAAGTCATGATATTTAGTCCTTAACGTCATTGCTAAAAAATGTTGAAAATTTACCTCGAAAAAAAAAAAAAAAAAACGTTAACCCAACATCAACATCTTTTGATTTTAGGGTGTTTTTTACACCAAAAAAATTGGTTATTATTGGCTTTTATTGTCATTTTTTAAAAATATTGAAAATTTACACACACACAAACAATATTTCAGCATCAACATTTTTCGTTTTTAGGTTGTTTTTCATGTTTTTTTGGGGTTTTTTGGCTAGAGTTCTCGTTTTGAGTTTACAGTTCTCGTTTTATAGTTTACATTGTTGTTAAAATTTACACATACTATAAAACACCATTTAAATCATTATGGAAAAGAATTTCTCTTAATTCCCAATTATGTTGTCACTTTTTTTAAATACTATTCAAAATGTGTCTCTTTATATGGGTCTCGTATAGGTGGAGTGGCCATTTAATGTAAGGTTGGTCAGGTCCAATATGCTTAAATGAAGTTCACTAGGTATAAGCATATAATAAATGTAATGTTTCCTCATTAAAGAAGGCACTTTAAGGAGTGATAATTTGGTCATGAACAAAGTTTTCTAGCAAGTTACAAATAAGAATTAAGTCCTCCTTATGAACCATGTAGTGGAATATACTATATTTGAGGTTAGCTCATTGTGAGATTTTTCCCTCAAAGAGGCAAGCAAATAAGAGTGTGTCCTTCCATAAAATGATCATTAATGGTGTTACCTGACCTTGAGGGTTTTGAAAAGTCTTGACCATTTTTTATATATTGTTTTTTTATTCAATTTTAAGGGTTGGGGGTGATCATAGAAAGTGGTGTCAAAACTATTTTTTTGAGCAAAAGGGAAATAATTTTCTTATCTTATCTTATTTTTGGAAACGTTTAAGAGGAAAATAGACTCTTTGACACTCAAATTTATTTTTGAATCTTTCTATGTATAAACCTAAAGAAACACATACAAATTTGAATTCCTTTCACAACAATACACAAACTCAAAAAAAAATCGTTTGAATCAAAGTCATGGAATGATTTGTAGACTATTGTGGATATTCCATTTGACAGTTCATCACAACAATTTTGATAAAATAAACTAAAAATATACACTATAAAGGTTAAATTCATTTATATTTTTGTTTTGTTAATTATTGAATGTTTGCTTTGTATGAAATAAACAATTTAATGTGGAAAAGGAAACAATAAATACAATCGCACACCATCCACAATAAACACAAATATTTTCTCTGGAAACCCTTATGGGGGGGAACCTAGCTAGAAGGTCAGGTTGTTCTACTCTCTTTTCTATCTGGAATGGAAAAAGCAAGTACAAGGGAGAAAGAACTCTCAGTGGAATTACTTTAGACAGGTCACCTATTAGGCTATTATATAACACTAACTTTATATATCGTGGTTTCTCACTTCCACTCTCATTTGCTCTACTCTATTAGATGGAACAAGACACCATCCAATAGAATGGAACCCCATCTACTCCTAGTGGCCTAGTTTAACATAGCCTAATAGCGAACTAAGGGTTAGGTTTGACTCTTTCAATCAACTAGATTTACAACTTTAACCCTTCTAGAGTCTTCTTCATATTCCACACATTTCTAGGCCCTTTTGCATAAGTAATAGGAGTTGACATGGCATCCTCTTGAACCATGGTGGTCAAGTTGGAAGGGCAACTTCTGGAAGGCATTACTTTTGCATTCAAACGCATATTGATGTTTTTCTTGCATTGTTGGAAAGGTCTTTAAATATAGAATAGCAGCATAGGGACATTCATAAGCGATAATTTTTGGAACCCAAAAAAACTTTGTTTAATGCCTCAAAATTCCTCTAAAAGGTTTCAAACCCCAATTCTCCAAACTAGGACCCATTGGTAAAAATGGTCATTCAAGGTTATTCCTCCAATTTTTCCATTCTGAAAGCATTGAGATAGATTATAAATAATACAGTTGTCCATTTTTTTATCATGTATGTGAAGATATCACTAATTTAATAAGTGATTTTATGGTTTTTTCAATAATTTCTATGAGTATTATAGAGTCAAGATATTTTGACAAAGTACCTATATCGGAAAGCGACTAGCCTTGGTATAAGTTGAGATAAGAATTATGGAATTAGGATCATAATAGCAATTTTGAGAAGTATCATGGAACTCACAAGTATTTTAAGTTGTGATTCAAAATCCCCATGAGGAATTCTTGTGGTATAATTATCTCTTTGTTTATGAAATAAATTGCAAAATAATTAATGGAGGTAGGAGTGATGGTGACATTTCAAATTGGTGCCAAAATAGAGATTATGATCAATATTGAGGGAGTTATGGCCATTCAAATATTATTGCCTCAAAACCCTAGTTGAACAAAGGATATACATTGAATGTATGCTTCTTTGAATTCTATTTTAAAATCTAAGCTCTTATATTTACAATGGAATGTGACATCTAACATGCCAATATAAAATCCCCCATGTTTAAGGCATATCTAAGGTTATAAGCATATTATGTGGGAGATGAAACTTATGTGGACTAAGATTCTTGTGTAAATTTTCTTGAACTTGCTATCAAACATAAAGAACATATCAAGTAGTGATTACTCGAAAGTAAAATAATTTTCACACTATGAAGCAATTGATATAGAGTGATTTTGTTTGGAACACCAAATCCAGAAACTATAGGCAACCTATGAAGTAATCTGTAATATCCCCAAAGGGAAATAACCAGTAATAAACAGAAAATTGCCAGACAGATATAGAAAATATAATGCTGAACCAGATTACTGAACAATTGCACATAGGATTCCGGCCCAGGCCATTTGTGTGCGAAGGTAGGGAGAGAGAATGTCCTGAAAATTTAGTAAGTGCACCTATCCTTGCCCTAGGCAAGTGGATACCCTCTCGGCCGGTGAGAATAATGGTTGCAACAAAGACGCGTCCTAATTTATGAAAACCCAGTAGATATGTTAATCTTGGTACTGGAAAAACAGATGAACTCAAACTCCAAACCCTCACCAATGGAAAACGCTGTCTCTGCCAGTGACAGCGCAGAAACAGGTGAAGCACTAAGCACAAGGACCTCCAGACAGATGGATCAGCTACTGAATGCTATGAAAACGTTGTTGAGCCCTCTCACACAAGCCTGCTCCTCAGATCAGCGTCCTACCTGGTGGATCTGCCTTCTGAATGCTCAGATCTGCTGGATCTGAAGCCTCCAATCAGAACTGCGTCCTATCCCTCCTGATCTGCGTCCTCCTAGATCAGATCTGCTACCAAACCTTCAGATCTATGCTGGATCTGACAATATCTCCTCAGATCTGCAATCTCCCCAGCTGGATCTAGTGCTATACCTTCATATCTACAACATACAAAACTAGATCTGCAAATATCTCCTCAGATCTACCCTCTCCAAGGCTGGATCTATCAATGGCCTTCAGATCTGCGTCCACCTCTTCAGGATTGGACAGCGTCCTCACTCCCAAAGCTGATCTGCGTCCTTCCTCCTCTTGGACAGCGTTTTCCCTGCTCAGATCTGGACTGCGTCCTCCCTGGAACAGCGTCCTCACTCTCCCGGCCTGATCAGCATCCTCTCTCCTACAGAAACAGCGTCCTCTCTCCTGCAGAAACAGCGTCCTTCCTCTTCTGAACTACGCAGCCACAAGAGGGCTTCTTCCCCTCCAGATCTGCACCAGAAACTGCTGCTACTTTGCTGTTGAAACTGAAAAGTGTACTCAGAACAAAACCTTACTAGGGCGGGCACTCGAAGTCCCCCGAAGCTAAGGGTGAAACCAGAAATAACCTTACCAGGGCAGGCACTCGAAGTCCCCCGAAGCTAAGGGTGAGATCTCCGACCGGAGACACTCGTGCACTAAACAGTGCTGCAGACCGACTAAACAACCGGCGTGCTGAAGCAGACAAAAGTCTAGCTCTCAATATCAATATCAAAATATGCATGCTCCAAATGAGGTGAGAACCTCTCCTTTATAATGCCAAACTCCCTCCAAAACTTAACTCTCCTTTGACCTGCGCAGTTTACCTTGGGTCAGCCTGATGCCTCCCCCATCATACTCATGTGGACCCCCAAGGCCCCCTCTCTTAAGTTACAACGTTCATCTACTAGGAAAAGAACACTTTATTTATAAAGTGAGATGACTAAAGTGAGGTGACCCCTCTTATTTCTCACTTTATTTATTATGTCTAGCTAAAGCGGCAAATAAAGCAAAAATGAAATATTCCAATTAGCAAGGCTAATTGGGAATATTACAGTCTCCCCCGGCAAAACGTTGCTTGTCCTCAAGCAACTGAAGTGATGGATGCTGTAAGATCTTCTCATCCTCCCAAGTGGCATCCTCATCCGGCAGATTCTTCCATCTCACCAAGAATTCTCTGATCTTCCTGCTCTGCAGCTGTCTCTCCCTGGTGTCAATAATGGCCTCCGGCTGTAACACCAAGTGCCCCTCATCATCTGTCGGTGGTAGCTCCCCGGTGACTGTCACGTGCTGGCCCAGTGCCTTCTTCAGGCATGATACATGGAAGATGTTATGAATCCGGCTACCTTGGGGCAGCTCCAACTCATATGCAACCTGCCCGATCCTACGTATCACCCTGTACGGTCCATAAAAGCGAGGCTTAAGCTTCTCTGCCCCCTTCTGTTTGAGTGAAGACTGTCGGTATGGCTGTAACCGTAGGTAGACCAAGTCCCCTACCTCAAAGTGTCTCTCCACCCGACCCTTATCGGCATACAATTTCTGCTGATTTTGTGCTGTGGCTATGTTGTCCTTGAGAGCCCGGAGGATGTCTTGGCTCTCTTGGATCCATAATTTGGCTCGCGGAGCCCTGCTAACACCAAACATCATGTCCACAAAAGATAGGGAATGGTATCCATACAGCGCATAGAAAGGTGTCATGCCAATGGACATGTGGTGGGTTGTGTTGTAGCAGTACTCGCCCAGATGTAGCCATTTCAGCCATGCTCTCTGCTGCCCACTGACGTAGTTACGCAAGTAGCCCTCTAGCCACTTGTTAACTATCTCCGTCTGCCCGTCCGTCTGGGGATGGTAACTAGTGCTCGGTGTTAACTCAGTACCCACTAGTCGAAAGAGCTCCTGCCAAAAACCACCCATAAAACGGTTGTCCCTGTCGCTAACGATGGTCTTGGGTAGACCATGCAATCTGAAAACCTCCCGGAAAAACAGCTCTGCCACCTGTGCCGCTGTATAATGCGCCGAAATGGCGAAGAAATGAGCATACTTCGTTAGCCGGTCGACTACTACGAAGATGCAGTCCTTGCCCTGCACTGTGGGCAACCCCGTGATGAAATCCATCGAAACACTCTCCCACTTCCCCTCTGGAATGGGAAGCGGCTGCAACAACCCCGCAGGATGGCTCATCTCCCCTTTGTTTCGCTGGCAAACCTCGCACTCCCGGACATGCTGGAGTACGTCCTCCTTGAGGCCTTTCCATGCAAATCTCTCCTGGATGGCCCTGTACATCTTGGTGAACCCCTGATGGCCCGCCAATGGTGAATCATGAGAAGCCTGGAGTATCTTCTCCTTGAGCTGAGATCCCTCAGTCAAGAAGATCCTATCCCTGTAATAGATGACCTCATCGGCCACCCTGTACCTGTTATCTGCTACCTGTCCATCCAGCACCTCGCATGCAAACCTATCTTTGGAGTACTCAACCAATAGTCGAGCCTTCCAGTCAGCGTCCAAGCTCATGAGTGATAACGTGGCTGGTCTACGGGAAAGGGCATCTGCTACCACGTTATTTTTCCCCTTGACATACTCGATGTCAAAGTCATATAACTGGATCTTGCTGATCCACTTCTGCTGCCTCTTCTGCAACTGCTTCTGCTCCAGAAAGTACTTCAGGCTGTTATGGTCTGTCCTCACCCTGAATCTGCCACCTACCAGGTACTGCTGGAATTTGGCCAATGCATGCATGATGGCCAGCATCTCCTTGTCATAGATGGGATAAAGCCTCTCGTGTGGAAGGAGCTTCCGGCTCTCGAACGCAATCGGATGACCCTCCTGCATCAAAACTGCCCCAATGCCTTCTCCTGATGCATCGCACTCCAGGACAAAGGGCTGAGTAAAATCTGGCAATGCCAACACGGGACAACTACTCATCACCTCCTTGAGCTTATCGAAAGCTCGCTGGGCGGTATCCGTCCAACTGAATGCCCCCTTCCTCGTCAGCTCCGTGAGGGGTGCAGCAAGCTGTGAGAAGCCCTTGACGAACTTCCTGTAATAAGTGCAGATACCAATGAACCCTCTAAGTTCCGTCACATTCCGCGGCTCTGGCCAGTCTCTGATAGCCCGGATCTTCTCCTCGTGGACTCTCACCCCGTCCACTCCTATGATGTGTCCAAAATACAGCATCTCCGTCAATCCAAACTCACACTTGGAGAGCTTGGCAAAGAACTGCTGCTCCTCCAGAATGTGCAAGACCGTCTCAATGTGCTGGAGGTGCTCCTCCCAGGTCCTGCTGTATATGAGGATATCATCAAAGAAAACCAGCACGAACTTCCTCAAATGATCCCTGAAAATATGGTTCATGCAAGACTGGAAAGTAGCAGGTGCATTGGTGAGCCCAAATGGCATGACCAGAAACTCAAAGTGCCCATAGTGACACCTGAAAGCAGTCTTGGGAATGTCCTGTTCCCTCATGCGTATCTGATGGTACCCGGACCTCAAATCAATCTTTGAGAAGAACCGTGCTCCTCTCAACTCATCCATCAACTCATCGATCCTGGGAATGGGGTACCTGTTCTTCAGGGTCTTTTTATTCAAAGCCCTATAATCAATGCACATGCGTAATGTGCCGTCCTTCTTCTTCACCAGCACTACTGAAGAAGCGAAAGGACTGGTGCTGGGTCGAATGTGCCCAAGGGCCAGCAGCTCCTGAATGGCCCGTTCTATCTCATCCCGATAGGCTTTGGGATGCCTATACGGTGTGGTGATTACCGCCTGTATCCCCTGCTCCAGCTCGATCGTGTGCTCAAACCCTCGATCCGGTGGCTGTCCTGGCGGAATGTCTCCAAAAACTACTGCATATCTGTCGAGAATAGTCTGTAGATCAGGGTGCACCGTCCGTCCTGTATCTACTGCCTCCGAAGCCCGCAACTCTACTGCCCACTCTATGTCTCCTTTGCGGAATGTCGCCTCCATGCTGTGTGCCGATACTGTCTGGGGTGGATATGTGTTCTGCCCTCGTATCTTCTCATGCTTCCCCGTCTTGGGATCATCCCACTCCATCTCCAAGGCCTTCCAATCAGTTGTGACCTTTCCCAGAGTGATAAGCCACTGAACTCCCAATATCACATTGGTGTCCGGAATGTCCACCACAAAGAAGTGATCGGTCAATGTATAGGTGCCCATCGTCACCGATAACTCTGGTACATATCGAGCGCATGCCATGGTCTGATCTCCTGGTACCAAAACAGAAAACCCATCAAAGCTCTCCATTGGTATGCCTCTCCGTGCAACCATCTGGGCATCAATGAAGTTGTGGGTAGCCCCACTGTCAACTAAGACCGAAACTCTCTGTCCGCGCACTGTCCCACGCACGCGCAATGTCAGATACTTGGGGACTCCTCGTAACGCTGCTAGAGCTCCCCCAGTAGGTGCGAATGAAGCCCCACCTGCATCGGGTGGTGGAGGTGGTAAGATACTCTGTGCTGCATAACATCCTCCTGTCTCCTCATCATCCCCCTCATCCTCTTCCCCGCTGCTCTCGGAGAAGACCTCTATGAAATGTGCCTTCCCTGCCGTACACTTGTGTCCCGGGGCCCACGGCTCCTGGCAGGTGAAGCATAATCGCTTCCGTCTCAGCTCTCTCCTGGCCTCATCATCATACTGTCCTCGTCCTGGATTCGCCTTGGGAGGCGGAACCCTCGTGTCCTTACCCTTAGGCTGGAAAGCCTGTCTCTGGGGATAAGGTGGCCGAGTCCTAGGCAAGACATATTGTAGGTCACGGGCCCTACTGACAGCATCCTGTAGCGTAGCCGGTTTGTTCGACCGGACTAGGCCACGAAGTGGCTCTGACAACCCCTCCACAAACATCATGACCATCCGAGCTGTTGATAAGTCAGGTACCATCACTGAAACCCTCAAGACGTCTGAGATGTATGCCTCTGCACTCCCCGTCTGTCTGAGCTTGGTCAGCTCAAAGAAAGGCTAATCCGGGTCCTTCCTGTCAAAACGTTCCACCACTCTCCTAGTGAACTCAGCATATGTCGCCACTGCGGAATGTCCCAGTGTTGTCAACCCATGAAACCACCAGTCCTGGGCCTCACCCTCTAAATGCAATGCAGCCATCTTAATGGCCTCCCTCTCTGGCATCTGGTTAAGCTGAAAATAGAGGTCTAGTTTCTCCACCCAAGACTTTTCCGTAGTCTTCTGCGAACCATCAAACATCGGCAAATGGAATTTGCTCGCTGCACGGTGACTATCACGGTGGGAGCCACGTCCCTTGTGTCGCTCCTGCTCATAAGTCTTGCCGCCACATCGGAACTGGATATAGCGATCGAAAGGGAAAGCATCCATGAATGCCGGTCCCATGCTCTGCCAATCTGCAAAAATAGCCGCATGTTAAGCTGGACCCCCATCTCTTGGTGCTGTTGGCTCCTCTTCCTCTACCGGAAAGGTAGGCATGGTGGGTCGCGTGGGTGCGGAATTGACCCTCTGTGCTGTCATAATGGGAATAGCGTCTGGTATGTAGCTAGACACGCCTGATCCCTCTCCCACCTGGAGAACCCTAGGGGGTTCTTTCTGTGTTTCCTCTATAGCTGCAATTCTCTTGTTTACATCCTGCATGAATGTATCCATCTTCTCAGCCAACTTCACAATTATGTCCTCCATTGGATTCCGCTGTTCTGTCTCTGAATCAGAATCACTTCCCCCGAAGAGACTCTTCCGATGGACGTAGGGGTTATCCCCGGGCGTCATAGACTGCTAGCACCACAGGCTGAGCCAGATCTATGCTCTGATACCACTGTAATATCCCCAAAGGGAAATAACCAGTAATAAACAGAAAATTGCCAGACAGATATAGAAAATATAATGCTGAACCAGATTACTGAACAATTGCACATAGGATTCCAGAAAACTGAGCCATTTTATTAATCTGAAGGTACATAGAGAGGAGTACAAGAAAATCAGAGTAAGTGCACCTATCCTTGCCCTAGGCAAGTGGAGACCCTCTCAGACAGAATAATGGCTGCAACAAGGACAGCGTCCTAGCTGCTCTGAAGACTGAAGCTGAACTGCGCTGGTACTGGAGCTGAAGACTGGAAAAACAGCTGATCTCAAACCCCAAACCCTCACCAATGGAAAACGCTGTCTCTGCTAGTGACAGCGCAGAAACAGATGAAGCACTAAGCACAAAGAACTCCAGACAGATGGATCAGCTACTGAATGCTATGAAAACGCTGCTGAGCCCTCCTCACACAAGCCTGCTCCTCAGATCAGCGTCCTACCTGGTGGATTTGCCTCCTGAATGCTCAGATCTGCGGGATCTGAAGCCTCCAATCAGAACTGCGTCCTATCCCTCCTGATCTGCGTCCTCCTAGATCAGATCTGCTACCAAACCTTCAGATCTATGCTGGATCGACAATATCTCTCAGTCTGCAATCTCCCAAGAGTGGATCTAGTGCTATACATGCGGATACGCAACATACAAACTAGTTGTACAAATATCTGCTCGAGATCTGCCCTCTCCAATTTGGACCGATCAATGGCCTTCGAGATCTCGCACTGCGTCCTCCTCTTCGAGTTCGCCTGGTGAAAGTCACTCAGTGATGCACGTCCTTCCTCCTCTTGGGCAGGCGTTTTCCTGCTCGGATACAGGTGCGTCCTCCACAGAACGGGCGTCCTCACTCTCCGAGCCTGATCGGCGTCCTCTCTCCTGCGAGAAGCGGCGTCCTTCCTCTTGAAGCTGCGCCGGCTGAGGGGCTTCTTCCTCTCCAGGATACGCACCCGAGAAGCTGCTCGCACTGTCTTAGGCGAAAAGTGTACTCGAACAAAACCTTACTAGGGCGGGCACTCGAAGTCCCCGAAGCTAAGGGTGAAACCAGAAATAACCTTACCAGGGCAGGCACTCGAAGTCCCCCGAGGCTAAGGGTGAGATCTCCGACCGGAGACACTCGTGCACTAAACAGTGCTGCAGACCGACTAAACAACCGGCGTGCTGAAGCAGACAGAAGTCTAGCTATCAATAATAATCTCAAATCATGAATGATCCAAGTGAGGTGAGAACCTCTCCTTTTATAATGCCAAACTCCCTCCAAAACTTAACTCTCCTTTGACCTGCGCAGTTTACCTTGGGTCAGCCTGATGCCTCCCCCATCATACTCATGTGGACCCCCAAGGCCCCCTCTCTAAGTTACAACGTCAATCTACTAGGAAAAAGAACACTTTATTATAAAGTGAGGTGACTAAAGTGAGGTGACCCCTCTTATTTCTCACTTTATTTATTATTTCTAGCTAAAGCGGCAAAATAAAGCAAAAATGAAATATTCCAATTAGCAAGGCTAATTGGGAATATTACATAATCCAAAGGTTGGAACTTTAGAGACATATTGAAGTGGGGACTGGTGAGGAATGGTATATGGGTAGTTTTCATTTATGGGAAGGCTACTTTCATCCTTTTTGATAACCATACTCCTCCATGTGAAGTGAACAACATCGAGGGAAGCTAGGAGTAAATTATGACTACTAGTCTTTAGTTTGCATATTCTTTAATGGCAATGTTCTTCTAAATCCACAATTGACCTTTCTCAATTATATGGATGATAATTTTAACATAGATGGTTGTATTTATTTGGGTTTTCATGATTGTGGTGGGAATTTAGAGAAAAATGCTCAATAATTTGTAGCACTTAGGTGCCATTAGTTAGGAGTTAGTGTAGGCCCTTGGACATGGAACTCAAGTTTATGGAAAAAAACATTGAGGGCACCACTTGTATATAGGTCCCTAATTTCCTAGACTACTTTAGTGATGTAATCAACATATGTATATGGGACCTTAGTTTATGGTTGTATATCATATCTACAGACATTGAGGACAATACTTCTCAAAGGGAGATGGAGTGGTGAGATCCTCCCTAGCGGTGTCATGGGGTCGGAGGGCCCATTAGAGTTAATAATGATGTCGTTATATTGGTTCTTTAATGTAAGGTGAATTAGGTCCATTGTGTGTGTTATTGAATGACACCTGCTAGTTAGTTTACATTGAACAAATATATTCTAGCCTCATTAAATAATATCCACTAGATAGGTACCATTTAGTTATGATTAGGGTTTTCTAGTAAATAATTAAGGCATATCATGAGAAAAATTGCAAATGAGCTTAGCTCATTAGGAGGTTTCTCCCTTGAAGAGACAAGTGAACAAGAATTTTAAATCTTCTATAAAATTATCCTTGTAAGGTGTTACCCTGCCTTAAGGATTTTGATATTAAATAAAGTGTTTGAACATTTTTAATATATTCTTTATGATTTAACTTTGAGAGTTAGTGGTCATAACAACTTCAAGATCTATTTCATCGATTGAGCCAAATTGAGAGGAGGCTAGGGAAAAAAATGGAGGAGGCCAATTCACAATCTTAAGTTCAACACTAACACCGAGTCATTTTTCCACTATAGTAGAAAAAACAGAAGTTGAAAAGACTACCTAGCCAAAGAATTGTATTCATTAGAAGTAGCGGTGTCATACCTTGACTGCATTTCAACAAAAACTTGATGCCAAAAATGGTAACCATTGGCAATGGTGATCAATATTTTATAAAAGATCAATGATAATGATAAAATAAAATGGCTATTTATATTAGTGTATATTAATGATAATGATCTGGTTAATAAAGTAGAAAACAAACTAAAAGCATATTGAAGAAGTCCCATTATTATTTATTTACACCTATATGGTGAGAGCCAACCAACCAGAAAAACAATGCAAGAAAAAAAAAAAACCCACACTCCAATTTCCATGAATAAAGTGTATGTCGTTATTTATTTGTTATAAAAATGAGTAAGACTTACTCCCATTGATTTAATTTAATTTTATTATATTATTAAACATGTATATTTAAATTATGGAAATGTTATTATCTATCCCTATTCACTTTTATTAAAATTTTGGGTAATGTGAGTGTACCCTTATCCTTGATTTCACGAATAGTAGTAGTCTTCTGTGCATGAGAGTTTTAATGGTGGATAATAGGGAGAGACTAGAATAGGCTATCAGAATAGAAGAATGATATGAAGCACAGCTGACACCAAGAAAAGGGATGGTTGAGATCTTATTGGATTTCAGTAAAGTTGATATATTAAATTGCAGGATACCTAAAATGTATAAATATTCCAACAAGGTACTGTATAAATATTCCAACAAGTTATGAAGTACCTTCTGTCAACTCCTTAAAAATTATAAATTCTCATCTTCACAGTTCTACAAGAACCAGCGTAAGGGCTTCAAAAAGGCTTTTTCAAGGTCCGTGGGATTTGGTCAATGCTACGTTATTCAAACAAATCGAACTTTTCCGACAATACGGCCATATCCTGCAACCATGACTGAAATTGTCAAAGGCGTTACTAGATATTTGGTTTATTGGTAAGTGAGACGTTCACATTGTTCAGGGTATGGAGCTGTCATCATTAATGTGGCAGTTGTAATCCTGACTTTAGTGCTGTGTTATTTTATTGGGTAGGCTATCAGGAGAAAAGTTAGTGACTTCAAGGTTTTAGGAAATGTTTAAGAACCAGATTAATGTGAACAGATTTAGGATAATTAGATGGAATTGCTAAGTTGAAATTTGGAAGGAATGGTAGATGATTAATTAGTTAGGCGTGAGCAAATTTAGAATTTGAAATCGTGGTTATCCATTATGATATTGGCTATTTTTACTCTTGAATTCTTTGATAATGAATATGGTACCAGAGCTTTTGTAAATCTGATTAGAGTTTCGATAGCTCAGAGCTAGAGTGAAGTTCTGTTCTATAAATGAAAGAATGATATTTTAATGTCTACAAGACTAAAAATAATCTATAGGATTACCAGTGTTTTGTTTTTTTGAGTTTTGCAATTCAATCATTTTCTTACTCAAATTGATAATAAGTTGATCCAACCTTCTAAAAAAGTTCTCACGGAAAAGATTGTCACAGAATTGATGCTACATACTGCCATAACTGTTCCTGATACTCTAAAATGATAATTATGTGGAAAAATTTGCATCCATTTATGTTAAGCAATCATTGGTATTGTCATAAGTACTGCAATAGTTGTTGCATTTGGTAGTTGTTTAAAAATGCATTTTAAACAACAAATTTTTATTTTATTTTTTATTTTTATTTTTAATTTTATTTTGATACTCTAAAATGATAATTATGTGGAAAAATTTGCATCCATTTATGTTAAGCAATCATTGGTATTGTCAAAAGTACTGCAATAGTTGTTGCATTTGGCAGTGGTTTAAAAATGCATTTTAAATAACAAATTTTATTTTATTTTATTTTTATTTTTAGTATATATATATATATATGAACTCAGTAGCTTTTATGTATATATATACATGAACTCAGCAGCTCGCACTGAACCTCTAGGGGTCTATGGTCTATCCTTCTCTCGGTAAAGTGAGTCACAACCAGGGATTTGAACCTTAAATCTCTCAATTCTGCGATCACCAATTGAGTTGCCCTTATGACTATAGATACTAATATAGCCATTAAAAGAAAAAAAAAATTGAAAAAAAAAGGATAAAATAAATTTAGTATCAGAGGATATTTTTAATTTTATAATTATGAGAGAAATAAATAAAATAAAAATATATAATATATAAAAGTCACAATATATAGATATTATAAACTGGCCTATTTAATTTTATTTATCAAATATCTAGATAAATCAAATCTCTCCAAAAAAAAATCAAATCTCTCCAAAAAAAAAAATTTAATTTTGTACCAAAAAAGAGATTTGTACCTCTTAATGTTTAATAAATCAAGAGTTAAAATAAATTTAAACTAGTTTATATATAACAATTAAATCTACCATTCCAACCCTATATAACTGGTTATAAATATGTCTTTAAAAATAAAAATATAAAGCGTTTGAACTATGCTTTAATGAACGAGTTATACTAAATTGTAAAGCTTAAAATTTTGTTGCAGCCATTATTTGGAGCAGGAACAAGTTATATTAAATTGCAAAGCTTCAAATTTTGGTTTCAACCATTCTTTTGGAGAAGTAACTAGTTGTAGGTTTTGAAGATCGGCTGAAGGTGTTTTTATTGAAGAAGACAATGACACTTGTCTAGAGACAATTGTGGAGAAGTTCGCATGTAAACGTTTCCAAACTCTGCAAATCAAGACACCGCTTCATGTTGTAGGGAGAAGATTACGGAAATAATTGAAGGAAAATAACATAAACCCACAAAACCCTGATGAAGTGCTAAAATGGAAAAGCTGGGGTAGCAAAGTAATGGTTCCCATTGGACCGTTTGATAAACAACTTCGCCTAGTTATTTTGTCAAGGACCTCCAAGGATGTTTGGGAGATATAGGAAAAGTTTTCGGAAGTGCATGTTGAAGCTTTGTTGAAACAAATTACTTTTGCATGAGTAGATTGCTCCTATGCAACATTGGAGTTGGTCTCTAGATTCAATTTAATTGAAAATTTATAAAATCCTGATGAATTATTTTGGTATAGTTAAATTACCAGTTTGCGATTCCAAACATTAAAAACTATGATTGCTGCAGACAATGTAATAACGAGTTATTTTGGTATAGTCGCAATTACCAGTTTGCCATTCCAAACATTAAAAACTACAATTGCTGTTTTCCTTGAAGCGGAAGGTAGAATTAGGGGCAATGGCGATTTTTTCTTTCTTTCTAAATTAGTCTAATTTATATTATAATGTACAAAGATACAAATCATACTTCAGGACAGGTGGTTGTTGAATTAGCCAACCCCTATTCAATAAAGACTATTTAAAAAACAAAAATTGGGCTGCCCTTCAGGGGAACTAGTCCTTAACAAATTCAAAAAATCAAAAATTAGGCTGCCCTTCAAGGGGAAACCAGCCACTAACGTGTTCAAGAGTTACATAGTTTGCAGGAGGCAACAAAGATAGCCATAAAACCATAAAAGAGCCTATGTAAACTGAAATAAAAGAGAGCCAAGGAGCTACAGCTACCAATTCTAGGCCTCATTGTCCACCTGCTGTGGATTTTCCTCAATTATGAAACATCCATATTCAGGCATGGTCTTGATCATAGTTTTAAAAAACGGAATCAGTGAGCTACCAGGTCGAGGGTCGACTCCGACTCCGACTCCGACTCCGACTCCAAATCGGTAATGACTCGGTCGACTAGGTTTCAATGACTCGGTTTTTGTAAAAAATACATTAAATATTAATTTTTTTGTACAAAAACATAAATTTAAAGATTTTTATTCATGTTTCCAAACACAAAGCATTACAATATAGATAAGTCACAAAAGACAACATATGATCAAAGTAGGCTCATGAATATATCCATTATATCAAAATTGCACCTAGTGCAATTTCCAATACAGGATGATGATATAGAGATCAAAACAAAAAACATAACCAATGTCACTAACATCATGTCATCAAGGTACATAGAGGGATTGGTGCTTTTGATTAAATACGAGTTCCATACCCTAATACATGACAAAATTCGATGGAAACATTGCAATTACCCAATCTTGAAATCCTGAAAAACTGATAAGTCAGCTGGATTTTGAATGAGATCTAAAATTCTATTTTCTCCATATGAAATCCAATGAGGTTGGAACCACTCTCAAACATCCCGAGTCATTTCATGGTAATGTTAAAAATTTAAGTAAAAGGATGAAAATGAAGATTAAGTCTTAAACATTACCATGAAGCTGCTCCAAAAACCAACTCCACAACTCTTCAGAAAACCCTCACAAATGCTCAAGCAAATTGAATGAGAAAGATGTGAGGTATTGAGAGGGGTTGGGTTAGTTAAATAGGATGGGAAGGGGTTAGAAAACCTAAAAAAACCTAACAGTAGAATTAATTTGAGTTTTAAGTCCAATTTTTTCAATTTTTTGGGCCCACCGGCCGACTAGATTGACTAGGCCGAGTTAACTCGGACCAGGCCTGGTCGGCCGGTTTGTTACCGAGCCGGCTGAGTCGGTCAAAAAACCGGCCGGCTCGGTAACAAACCGGCCGATTGGCCGTTTCATCTACCTGTTCAGAGCAGTAGGCCTTTCGGCTTGGTCAACCAGGCCTGGTCCGATTCGAATCACGCTGGTTTTAAAACTATGGGACTCTCGATATCCTTCTTTGTGAGCTGGGGATCCGGCTCCGGAGTCGAAGTGGAGACCCTCTCGGTTTGCTTCACCATAGCTGAGCGAGTCGCGCTGTCTGCAGCTGCTTCTCTTTTCCGGGTGTCCTCCGAAGAGCTGCTCCAACCACTGTCTGAGTCATCTGCCAAGTGTTTGATAGGGAGTCCAGCGGATTTTCGAGACAAGGGGGAAGAGGAGCTTGAGATTGTTGATTCGCGCGGCCTTTCGTGCTTCTCAAGCCAGAGTCGTGATGCTGCTTCTCCAGGAGGTGAACCAAGAGCTGGGCAGAGAGCGTTTGGGGGTCAGAGAAGGGGTCAAGAACCTCCGGTTCTTCCAGAGCGACAGAGTGCACGTAGATAAGCCAAGAGCCGGAGCGCGGGAGGGGGTTCTTCTGCCACCTCCTCGATGTCATCGCATCCTATGGCGTTGCGGCATGGTTTCAGCAGGGAGGAGAGTCTACTGGGCAGAGGTAGACTGCGCAGAGGGAGGCAGGCGAAGAGCAGAGCGACTGGCAGAGACATGACAAAGCGTGACAAAGGTGGTCTGCGGAGAATGAAATCTGAAGACGTATTTGCAGCTGACAAGAGCCATCTGCCATAAATGGCCAGCTTGCAGGAGTGAATCCTGAGGGGGGGGAGTGAATGCCGTGGAGTACCGGCATCCTCCCCTGTACTGCATATTTATGGTCTTCACGCGGGAGGGAGGTGCCGCCATGTGATGCAGCCAGGTGCCCTTGCGTTGAATAGCCAGGTGGCAACCTGTGTTAATCCTGTCAGGCACCCACATCCGGGGGGGGAGCAATGGCGATCTTAAGAATGACATAATGACACCTCTGGAACTTTATTTACAAACTCGAAGCAATCCACCCAGAAGAAATCCAGTGGATCAATTTTTTATGCAAAAAGGAATACAGGGAAAAGTTCCTGTTGTGGGAAGCTGAGACATGATACATGGGACAGTAGAAGAGGAACGCATATCTGTTGAAACAATCCAACTGGAAAAATTCCAGTGGTTCAAATTTTTTATGCAAAATGCTGAGACATGTTACATGGGACAGTAGAAGAGGAACGCATATCTGTTGAAACAATCCAACTGGAAGAAATCCAGTGGTTCAAAAATTTTATGCAAAATACAAGACAGGGAAATGTTTCTATTGTGGGAAGCTGAGACATGATGCCTGGGACAGCAGAAGAGGGCTGCATAACTGTGAAAAAGGGGAATATTGTTGATGACAAGACAAGACTTGTTGTCAATATTGACAGGAAGCTACTTTAAGCAACAATAAGTGGTTGAAGGAATTAACATGGCATATAAACAGATTATTTGGAGATGTCTCCCATATGCCCTGACCTGGTTGTCTGAGGTAAGTAATTCTTTTCAATTTTGGATGAAATGCAGATAAGGTTTAACCTTCAATTTTATTTTGGGTTAACTATAGAGGACGGTGTATGGACGAATGGGCATCGCATTAGATAGCAATGCTGCCTTCTCAAGTTCAGTTCAATTAGTGCAAGTAGATTTAAAATGATTAGTTTGTTAAGTCTGAGCCAATTTAGGATGAATTGTTAGTAGATTTTAAAATGCTGGAGTCATTTCACCGTGCCCATTTACATGAAGACACATAACCTACACAAATCATATATGTGAGAATAAAATTTGTGGCTTAACCTTTTGGCATTGTTGCTGTGAATTCTCAGAAAATCAGGCACAGTTATCATACTGTTTTATGTGAGAATAAAATTTGTGGCTTATCCTTTTGGCATTGCTGCAGTGAATTCTCAGAAAGTCTGAAAATCAACACAATTATCACACTGTTTTTGGCTTTGCTGCAGTGAATTCTCAGAAAATCAACACAATTATCATACTGTCTTTTTTAACTAGACTATCTATAATGTGAATTATGCAGTCTAAAGTTTTACAAATATAGGTTTTATTTGGCTATCCATAATTTGAATTATCCAATCTAAAGTTTTACACACAGGTTTTATTAGGCCAGCATCCATAATATGAATTATGCAGGAAAAAGTTTCACAAATATAGATTTTGTTAGATTATCCATAATCCGAATTACGCAGGCCAAAGTTCTACAAATACAGGTTTTGCAGGAAAGTATACATTTATACAGTATTATGATCTATGGAGTTGAAAGTTTATAAATACAGGATTTGTAGGAAAGCATTTATCCATAAAGTATTCAACATTGTAGTGATTTCGTGACCTACAATTTTTTGGGTTTGTAGATGATGCTTTTTTTCTAGATGAATTTCTGAATTTATACAGTATTATGATCTATGGAGTTGAAAGTTTATAAAAACAGGATTTGTAGGAAAGCATTTATCCATAAAGTATTCAACATTGTAGTGATTTCGTGACCTACAATTTTTTGGGTTTGTAGATGATGCTTTTTTTCTAAATGAATTTCTGAATTGTAGGAAAATATACGTATTCAACATTGTAATGATATCGCGAGTTAATATATATATATATATATAAAAGCCGATGTTTCTTTTCTTGATAAATTTCTATCGTGAAACAACCGAAATTAAAATGACAATCACATGATACTGAAAATTTCTACCAAATTGCTATTACACAAATCAATACATGAAATACATGCATGATGTTTCATACTGAATCATATACAACATCACAAAGTAGTAACATTAGGCAGAACTAAAAACTGTCTGCCATATATGTATGACTTAAAAGTTGCAAACCAACTTCAGCTACAAACTATATTTCCACTGAGACTTGATATGGAAGCCCATCCTCGCCACCCTTAAGCTAGAAACTTTACAGATATATTGTCCTTGCATTAAATTTGTAACGTGGCTATGAGAACTGTAGAAATCATCTGCTTCGTGAGAAATTGCCAGGGTGGTTAACCAGATCACTGAAAAGATCATAGGAAATAGCTAAAAGATTCCTAAAACGACTAAAGCTAGAATTCAAAGATGCATGTGCATTACTGCAGGATATACCAGTCTCTACCAGAGAGGTCAGACATGAAAATGGCTTAAAAAACTAGCCATGATTCATGTGCAAAGGGCACTGGAAACATCGCAGGGACTTGTTCAGGACAGAGGTCTTGGTTGTCTAAGAGAACTGCAATGTCTACTGAAAATCCACAGGTTGACTCAAAAATTGCAACCTGAGAATTATATATAGAAATGTGCGAAACGAGGCAATGGGAATGATTTAGAAATGAACTAAGCTAATCAACCAGGAAGCCTAAATAGGAGATGAGACCTAAAGTTTTCTATTCTATACATAACAGTGATCTAGCACACACCCCATGCAATACAAACAAGCAGTGATTTCCAGAACCCCTTGCCTCCGAGAATCAAGTGTCCATGATCCAGCTATTTGCAGTCTTTCCAAACATACATCTGCTGCGGCGGAGAGTGATGCTCCGGGGATGCTTGTCCTTGAGTCTCAAGCTTGTGATCCGAGTCCGCTCCTTCCACATAGCTATCAATTGGATTGTGCAAAAGAACATCCCATGCCATATCTGTTTCTAAAGCAGGAACACTATTTAACCAGTTTTCATCCAGATCACCCCAGATATTATATTCTGGGGAGCCAGGCCAGGTATGGAATTGAGGGTCCAGAGGTTCATTTTTGACAAAGTCCTCAAATCTAGATTCTGCAGGAGGAGCCAAATTTGTATTGGCTTCATATGCAGATATGTCCAGATCAGTTTTCACCTCAACATCCACGGATTTGGCCTGCGCTGTATCTGAAATACCTTCGGCTGCAGGGGAGCCCAATTGGTGGGCAGCATTTGCAGTCAAAGCGCTGGTAGAGGTACTACTTGTAGTAGAATTTCCACCTCCATCAGGTTTTTGCTGCAAATTGCCTTCCTCAGGGGCTGCCGTAACTGAACAAGCTTTAGGACTGGTAGATCCCTTGTTTAAAAACATATGAGGGAAGTTGAGACGAGCATTCTCACCTCTCAATTTATAAGCCTCCTGATCATATGCTAGAGCTGCATCTTCTGCTGTGTCGAAGGTGCCAAGCCAGAGGCGGGTCCGGTTTCGCGGGAGGCGAATCTCCGCAACCCACTTACCCCAGTGCCTCTGCCTGACTCCTCTGTAAAGCTTCATCGGACGAGCCAAAGCAAAGCCCCTCCTGTCATGATGCTTTCCATGCTTCATCAACTGTCCTCTGGGACTCAAATTCAGAGCGTCACTCCAGTGCCGGAGAAGTTGCTGCTGGTACTGCTGCTGCTGCAGATTTTGCTGGTTATTGAAGGAAACCAAAGGAAACCCTGACTGAAACTGCAATTGCTGCTGCTGCTGAACAGGACTCTGCAAGTTCGTGAAACAAATCTGCTGCTGTGGGAATGATATTGCTTGGTGGGTGCTATGATGGGTTGGATACGCCTGTGTAACTTGATTCCAGTAAAAAAATTCTGAACCATGTTGCTGTAGTGTTGAAGATGAAGGGGAGGAACTGATGCTACTAATTGCATGCGGATAATGTGCGGGAAACGAAATCAAATGTGAAGAAGAAGAGGAAGAAGAATTACTATTCTGAAATAGGCTCGAAGAAGAATCATCCCTCTCAGAAAGATTTCCGGCTTGAACCCGTGACTCTGCAGTCTGAGGCCTGTCCTCACGCCTCGAATATGATGACGAGGCTTGATTGGAACAAGGCCTAGGCGTCGAAGCCTCAAGCAATCTGCTAGAACTCTGCTGCGAATTCACTGCTTCGATGCCCCACCAATCCTCATTTCTATTGGAGGTCATTCCCATGGAAGAAGAAACATAGATTCCCTGCATGCTTCCACTGGTGGACGCCATTAAAAATTTACCCACAAAACAACTAGATCAACCCAATCAAATCCGACACTCCTTAAAATCAAACTCGCCCTGTCAGCTGCCCGCTCTCACCACATGAAAAAGGGGAAAGGAAGGCAAGCAGGGAATTCAATCGAAGGAGAACACCAACAACAACACATATTTAGAGCATAATGAAAAGACAAGGAATACAGAAGGCAAAAGGTTCTAGAGGACACTATATCTGCAAGCAAGGGTTCCGGGTAAAAAATTCGGCCCTTGCTGCATTCAAAACCAACTAATTCTAGGTTCCAATAGCTTAACAAAAAGCACCATCTGGATAAATTCAAATACCAAAACAGAATTCTCTACAGGAATCGAACTCTCGACATGCGGAAAAATAGAGGTCGAGCGAACAGACCTACCTATGAAAATTGAAAAAAAAAAATAGCAGAAATCAGAAGGAAAAACAAAAACAAGCAGTATGTGAGAACCTACAAGAGCAGAAGCAGCAAATTCGTGCCATGGGGACGACGTTACAGAGAGGAAATGTGAGCGAGAGCGGGCGAGCTGACAGCGGACCGAGAAACTGACGAGCAACGAGTCTGCCAAAATAACTCAGTTTTCTGTTCTTTGATATCTTCACATTCGTTCTGGTTGAATTCAATATGCGCCCGCGCAGAGGGATTATAAGGGGCAAATTTGAGCACTGTAGCTCCTTCACTCCCACCAGATATACCCCTCACACGCACGCGCCATGGATTCAGCCCCACCACCTCCTCCACACAGAGCCTTACCCCGGGGCCCATTTGCACCACCCCCCAAACCTTGACTCGGGTTCTTCACCCAACCCGACCCTAACCTGCTACAACCGTCACCCTTCACACCACCGTGACCGCTAACGGTTTCTTCGCGCCTACTCCATTCGGGTCACATGTATACGGACATATATGCGTATATATATGGGCCATGTCCACGTAGGTTTGTTAGTTTGCCAATCGATTATTATTATTTTCATTTCTTTAGTGTTTGATTTGTTTTATTATTTTCTAACTATATAGAGCAAGTTTGTTTTATGAACCAGTTTTATATATTAATTTGTATTTGGCTTCAGAGAGATATAAAAATTGAATGATTATTATAATTTGAAAATTAAAGTTATAGGGTTTTAAGTATTTATGTTAATGTTGTGTTTATTCTGAAATAAGATGGTTAAATTTAATGGATTTGTTTATTTTGAAATAAGATTTTTATAATTGTAATTTAATTATTAATTATTAATAAATGGTTAATAGGGATTTAGGTTTTATGGAATATTTTAGAATATTCATAGTAGTATACACAAATTAAATATTGAGATTATTTTCAATGTAGTTATGTTATTTTTATTATTTTAATTAAATTGATTAATTAAACAAGTGTTATATGACGTAAGTTATGTTTTTTTGGACACTTGGTATTAATAAACTATGATATTGGCCAATAGTATTGTAACAAAATCTACTTATAGATTAAAAATCTCCATGTTTAAGAATCTTGTTTCATGTTTTCATATATATATATATGTGTGTGTGTGTGTTTAACTTATATATTAATTATTTATATAATTAACAATGATATTTATAATTTAAAATGAAGTTATAATTTAACTATTTTTTATAAAATATTTAATTTTAGAAACACCATATGTATTTATGAAATAAATGTTTTGATGTTTATTATCAATTGATGCATATCCGCATTCACAAACCATTTAATTTACGTAGACTAATTAATAGACGAAATGGTTTTTTTCAAGGCATTTATCCTGGTTCCCCCACTATGGGTGCTTAGCCTCAACATTTGTCAGTCAACGATTAGGGTTAAGCGACAGTGAAAGCCACTTGGCTGGCTATTTAATTCACTGAAACGCTTGCTATATCTAAGACTTGATTATCACACCTACTCAGCCTTGGGCATTGTACATTGATCCTGGCTTGGCTTGCGGGAAAATAATGGCTATGAATAATTGTTTGCAATGGTTCCTTCTTGGTTCAGATGAGAGTGGTGTCATTGTGAAAAGATGTATTGTCCCTTGCATATTTCTATCACTCAATTCCTGTCTTGCTCGGTTTTCGTTAAAGAAAAAAAAAATTGTCTTGTCATTGCAAAGTCGTCATGCATGTCATGTTTATCCCCTCCTCGCATTCCTTAATTGGTCTGCTCTTGAGTATATTCTAGCTCTCTCGATGCTGGAATGTCTACCTCACTTTGGGATTTGCTTTCGGCCACCCTCGCCGTCTTCCATTATAGGTTGGATTGGGACTCTAAGTTGGTCACCCAGTTTCATAATCAAGGTGTGGCCCTTTCATAGAATCATATGTTTTATCACCATTCGTGGGCTTTAATTGCACAGACCCATGGAGCTCTAATACTCAACCATTTTGGGCCTACTCTCACGTGCTTTAGGCTAGGTTCAACTCTGGGAAACTATAAAAACACTATTCAATCAGGGGAACACCTCTTGGGTGTAGAATTTGGGGTGGTGGGCTTGGATTCCACGATGCATCCTCACTAATTATGGCACAAGGTGCCTTCAACCTCAAGTTACCATACCACTCTAGCTTGGGCCATGGCGTTGGCAGTTTTAGCACACAGTTATATGCTTTGCCATGGTCAGTAGTTGTTAGCTTCACATAAATTCAAGGGTGTCATGGACGGAATAGGTTGGTCTCGCTTCTAGGTAGTTAGATGGCGCAGGGTTCCTGGTCAATCATGGGTCTGTCGTTGGAGCTACCTCAGTGATAAATGGTTTGCGGTAGAGGGTTCATAGTGAAAATGCAGGTTGGCATCATAGCTTATGGTTTGTGGGCGATTGCAGGTCTATAACTTGTGACTTATCGATGCTTGGTGGCTTGTGGTGTTTTGCTCGACAAAGGCCCATGGTTCCCTACTTATGATTCAACATTGGACAATGGAACTTTGACCTTTTGTTGGCAACAAGTCATACTACAATTCTCCATTATATTCTAGTCCATATGAAAAGTATCTTTTAATTTTGGCAATGTCTAACTAGTTCTACAAAATAGAGCTAGAAATTTTGTAATGCTTGTTACTCCTGGTATAATAGTAGGAACTCTGGTTAATCCTTCTTTTTTTCTGCAAAATTCATCCAGAAAAAACACTTCTAAGTTGAAGAAATTGAATTTGTGGTATTGGGTCGGTTTCCCATTAGGGCAACCAGTAACACAATGGTCTCTCCAATGTAATGTTTCAAAGCAGTAATACAAAGTCAAGCTTCAAACAGAAAAAGATCGTTTTCTTGGTTAATTTTAACCAAATTTTGGCAAATATTTTTAAAAACTTTAGTTTAAGTTGTTTAACATGTAGAATTCGAGTGCTCCACAGGTTTTTCAAGGTGTTCAATCCATTTATGCATTCAAAAATGTATTTTAAACAATAAAAAATCACAATCTTTTTTGAAATTGTATAGCGAGATTCTCGTGAAAAAGGTCATTTCATTTATAAGTTACATTAACCCTTTAATTTATATAGTTGCACTAGTAATATTGATATTGGTATTTTGCTATTACCATACCTATAATAGTGACATTACAAAAAAGTAATATTGATTAAATAGCAAAGGGATATTATTTTGGTGTGATATTTATTTAAGGAATATTATATTGTGTGATATTTATGAAAAAATGTTGTTTATGGAGTAAGTCAACCTTGTGGTGAAAGAATCATATTTCCAGTCACAAATTTAACATAAATTTCATAGATGATTGGTGTTCCACCCGGATCCAAATCCCATGTATGAATTTAATGATGAATACAAATATTTTGCCAAACTTTCAATTAATTTTATTTGTCCAAAAAACTATAAAAGGTCTAGAGTGGTAGAATTTACACAACTCTAACATCAAGATGAACTACTTATTTTTATGCATAACTATAAAAGAGGCATGACTTCTGCTCTAACAACAAAGTAGAAAATGCAAGTCTTTTTATTTCTATCATAGGCCACTCTTTACTTCTAAATATTTTAATTTTATGTTTTATTGTGTTCACTCGTGTTTAGTTAATCAAAATTTTCCTTTCATTGGGTTTCTTTCCATGAATATTTTTTTTAAAATGTATATGATTTTTAATAACATTATTGTTTTTATATCAAATTTATCCACATTTTGTTTTTTATTAGTTAAATATGAGTTTTGTAATGTGAGAATAGTTAGCCACGTTAATGGAAATTTGTAATATTGAATCTATCAATACATTTGAAAAGGTGTTCACTATTTATCTTTTTAAACATATTTGAAACCATAATGGTATCTAATCCATAGATTTATTTGAGTTTTATCATTCATAATTTTGCATTCTGTGCATTGAACTCTCTACAATTATTATCTTAATTTGAGTTACAACGATTTCTCTCCATACAATACATTTTTTTTATCATGAGTAAATAAATACAAGTTTGAATCAAATACATTATATCTATACAATTTTAATGATTCTTTAATAAAATGTAATCACGTTAAATTCAAATTTAATTAATGAAATTTGCCAAATTAGTAAAGATATAGTATTATTCAAATATTTCCATTAACATAATATATAAAACAAAACTACTATTTAAAATTTTAACCTTTTTTCACATCTATATTTTTATCAATTTTAACCTAACTTTTTCTATTAAAATTATAAATTTAAATTATTTAATTTATATATACTTCAAAAAAATTTCAAAATCTATCTCATGAAAAATTCTTGAATGACTAAATTTAAAAAATAAAAATAAAAAATTTCAAAAAAAATCTCCATGCCTAAAAACCTAAACCTAAACCTAAACCTGTAACCTTAAACAATGAAACTATGCCCTAACACATATCTCAAGCTCTCAGAAATGTCTGTTATAACCCTACCAAAATTCAAAATTTTAAACAACACGTGCTTTTTAAACCTACATCAAATGTACCATGTACATCCAATCAAAAATCAAACCTATACCTTGTGTCAAAAATATCTCTTTTTTTTTAATAATTATACCTGCTCACTTCTTTCGCCTTCACAACCACTCGAAAAAGGCTTTCTACCTATCACGCTTACGTGGAAGTCATTTTCTCCGCGTGGTAGTTTCTACTCCTTACGAGACTCATTGCATGCAGTGATGTAACTATTAAATGAGTTTTAATTTTAATTTTTGGTATTAAAAGAGATTGATTTTTTTTAATTGAAAAATATTATTATTATTTAATTATTAATTAATAATAAAGATAGTTATTGGCAAGTCTCACTAATACAAAAAGCTTCTTGACAATGGATTTGGTCAGTAAAGTGACCCAAGATCAAATTTTACTCGATGGTTGTTTAGGTCAATAGAAGATTACAAACAATTTGACAACACAAACATATAATCAATTTGGTCAGTAAAGTGACCCAAGATCAAATTTTACTTGATGATTGTTTAGGTCAATAGAAGATTACAGACAATTTGACAACAAAAACATATAATCAATATATTGTAAAGTGATTTTGTCGATAGTTTTAAAGAATATTTTTTTTTTACTATTTTATATTTTTATTTTAATTTTTTATAGTTAAATAAATGAGATCTTTTGTATGGGAAATTTGAATTAATGATTTATTTTAAAGAATTTTTTCACAATATACATATTTATGGTCAATCCAAAACCTCATAATCTAAATATTTTAAATTTTAATATTAATCTATTTTTTATTTAAAAAATTAATCATTAACCAATTTAAAATATTATTTTAAATTTCATTTCTTTTATTATAACTGAGAACTTTTATTTAAATTTCATTTAATTAAAAATATATTAGTGTGAGACATTTTGAAAAGTTTTTTGGGTTATTTTCCGATTTAATTTCTTAATTTGGAAGAGATTCATTGAATTCACAAGTTTGGTGGAACAACTCTACATAATAGAAATACACCAAATTTTCAGATTAAAAAAATCCATTTAAACAACACAAATCAAAATCTGAATACAAACTTTTTCATCAAAAACCGACAAAAAAAAAAATACAAGAAAACTAAAAAAAAACTTTAAAAAAAAAAAACTCCATTAAAAATTTGATATTATCAAGTGATTTGACGCTTTTAAAAATTACGACACCGTTAAAATCAATGAATACAACTCAATAATTTGAGAGTTGATATGATTCGTATTCACATTTTTTTATATGATTGATAAATGAAATAATAAGACAAAAGATCGGGGAGAAAGTTGAATTTTGAGGTAAATTTTTTTTAAAGTGAATAAACTTTTAAATTAAAAAAGTTTACCGGTTTTACGTTGAATTTTGAGGTAAATTTTTTTAAAAGTAAATAAACTTTTAAATTAAAAAGGTTTACCGTTTTAATTTGATATTGAATTTCAAAGTGTGATGATTTGAATTTCAAAATGTGATGATTTTTAAATTTGTATTTTATTATAACTGTAACATGAGAATGAGTTGTTTCCGCGTTGTTTGGGCATAAAAGAATAATTTTTATTGTTTTATTGGGTTGAAACATGATTATATTTAATTAAAATATATAGAGTGCAAATAGAGTAGTTTTGATGGTGGAGAAAATTTTATAGTTAAATGTGTTTGAGTCAGAGTCATCTTACATGGGTAATTTTTTTAGAAGTTTTTGATTTGGGGTGATTTTATGCGAAGTCTTGGTTACCAAGTGCAAGTCAGGGGTTTTAATCTCACTTCTTCACCTTTGTTAGAAATTAGTGAGTTAGGACTACCTCTTATGGAAATGGTCATAAATGAATTATTTACTTACTGCAATTGAATTCCAAAATAATATTTAATATAATGCATTACCAAAACTCTCAATACTTAAAATTAAAAATATTGAGAATACTAATTTTAGAAATAAAATAAATTATAAATAATTAAATTTAAAAAAATGAAATATATATAATACATAAAATGATTTAAAAAATATAATATAAAAAATAAAAATAATATATAAATAAAATAAAATAAAAAATTCTTTAAATAAAATGACAATGCAATAATGACATACAAATAATTTCAACTAATAAAATAAAAATAAAAATAAAGGATACAAAATAATTTGAAATTTAAAATTTCATAGGTGTGAAAAATATGGAATAACAAAACTAAGGACCAATTTACACTTGTTGTAAGAAAGGTCAGACCAATGCCATGCAGTTGTGTAGAATATATATTTCCAATATAGAAAAATGTTTGGAAAACATGGTATAAAAGAAGAAAAGGTGTTTAATGTATAAAGAAGTATTGAAAAGCTATGTACAATATAATAACAAAAACTATATATAATACATTTTAGGAATTTGATCTTTTCTAGCCACTCAAATTAATAGAAAAGGACAATATTTTGTTTAAAATCTAGCTAAAATAATAATATAATTGATGGGATGGGATTGTATGTATCAATTGTAAATTGAAATTGTCTTAAAGATATTTGAAGATGTTGAATTTATTTTTACATTAAAAATTTTAAAAATTATAATTTTAATAATTTTTTTATAAAATTAAAATTTGTTTACAAATTAAATCTAACGTGAAAAATCAACATCGTAAAAAAATAAAACAAAATTTTTCAATAATTTTTTTATAAAATCAAAATTTTTATTTACAAATTAAATCTAACATGGAAAATCAACATCGTAGAAAAATATAATTAAAAAATAAAACAAATTTGACCATCAAAATGAATAGCAGGAGAATAGGTAGGAAAGGGGCTAGTGAATGAAAGTTACTAGGCTTCACATGATAACATAGCATACAATTGACGAGATTGTATATTTAAATTGCAAATTGGAATTGTCTTAAAGATATTTGAAGACGTTGAATTTATTTTTACATTAAAAATTAAAAAAATTATAATTTCAATAAATTTTTTATAAAATCAAAATCTATTTACAAATTAAATTTAACATGCAAAATCAATATCATAAAAAATAAAACAAAATTTTTCAATAATTTTCTTATAAAATCAAAACCTTTATTTACAAATTAAATCTAACATGGAAAATCTATATCGTAGAAAAATATAATAAAACAAAATTTGACCATGAAAATGAATAGCTCGGAGAATAGGTGTGAAAGGGGCTAGTGAATGAAAGTTACTAGGGTTCACATGATAACATAGCAAAAAGTCAAAAGTAAACAAAATCTAAATACTTGAATGCATGGAGGCTGAGCAGTGAAGCAAAAGGCAAGAAGCCCAGGAGTGAAGCATAATAAACCCTCGACGGTGAAGACCAGGGGTCAAGTTAACCCCGGCGCCGGCCAAAAGATATTTCTACGCAATTTCGTAAAAGTCAAAAAGTGGCGGGGCCCGCCACGGTGGTGGCTTATCGATGACCGCTGCAATACGCACCTGCCATTCATCTCCGCACACGTGTCCAGCTAAGCAAGCCGTGGTCAAAGCCTGCGGCGATACGTGGCAAAATATCAGTGACAGAGGGCGAGATGTTATGATGATGGGGGTGACGTTGTAATAAAATAGTCGACTAAAACTCAAACACACCACGATAAAATCTCCTTTAAAGAAAATAAAAAGCCGGGCTGTGGTTGGTGGTAGGTATGCCACGTCATCTGGCTTGACATAGCCGCTAATTGGTTCAGCTATATGTATCCAAGGACACGAGAAAATGGGGGGATATTCCATGGAAGGGGGGTGGCCAAATAGACTTATCTCTAACTCCAATGAGGCCCATTATGCATTTAGAAAAATATCTAGTGACCAAAGCATTTTCTTGAATTAGAATTAAAATAAGGCCATGGCACCAACATTACCTATGTTTAGTTAAAAATAAAATAAACCCATGCCCCCAACATTATCTATGTTGAATTAAAATAAGCCCATGTCCCCAACATTATCTATGTTTAATTAAAATAAGATTTATCTCCTTATCCTCTAGGGCTATTGGGCAGTGGTGTCTTAACAATGATTAATCATCTCTGACCTAGACAGTTATGAAATCTCCCTGCAGGGGACTTGATTGCTTGACAGCTAAGAGAGAGGTAATGCTTGACATGTTTATTGTAATTGAAATGATAAGATTGACTGCCATAAACAATAAGCCCATCTTACTCATGGTTCCATACCTGTGAGGTTCCCATTGGTTGAGATTAGGTCAAATGTTATATAAATACAACCCCCAAGTCTTAGGCTTCATCAAAACAAACCAACAAAGTTTATTTTATGATTAAAGGTTCCAAGGTTTATTGAGAGGGGACACGTGTCAATTTTGTTTTAGAAGTGGAATATAATATAATATATTAGGAAAAAGGATGACTAGAGGCACAAGGGATAAGAGGGAGTCATTACTTTCGGCACATTGCATAGTGTATGTCATTATCATAGACGACTTGAGTGAGATGAATAATTGGCATTACTGTAACATTAGATTTTTAAAAACGTACGAGTCATTATTTTGTTGGAAATGTTGATTACATGGAGTAAACATTATGTTAATTTATTATTATTGTATTTAGGATTCATTGGAATTATGTTTATATATTTATTATATTTGGGATTTATTTAGTGTTGAGAGGGGTTTGGTTTTTGTGATTTCTATTGTTTAATTTAAAAATAATATGAAAAAGATTAATATATTTTTAACTTAATTTAAAAATAATAATAAGAAGATTAATATATGTTATTTTAGTTTATTATAAGATAATTTTTTTTATTTAAATGATTGTTTTGGTATTTTTTTTTAGTTTTTAAATATGTTTTTAATATTTTATAAAAAAAAATTATGAATTGATTATAAGTTTTTTTTTGAATGAATTAAGATATAAATAAGGTAATAAGTAAGATTCTGAGTATATTCTTTCTTATAGCTTAAATACACAATAATCTAATTTCATATTAGAGTTTAAATTTTTGTTTTTTAAATATTAGTATTATTGTTACAATTTTTTTTAAATGATTATCATTGTTTGAATATTATATATATACATGCTATGGTTTTATTAAATCTTTATGTTATTTTATGTGTTAATGTTGTTTTTCTTTCTTGTTTTTCAAAATCATTTGAATAACTCTTCCACTCAAAGTAATATTATCTTATTTTTAATGATAATATATAAATGCTCTAATAAAATAATAGATTATATATATATATATATATATAAAACTAATATTTGGAATTATATATATATATATATATATATAGAATAAAGGAAAAAAATATTGAAAAAATATATTAAAAAGGGAAAATCATTATGAAAAATTCTTAAAAAAAGATGGTTAAAAAAATCATTTATAATAATGATTTGGATAAATAGATTGATTAATTAAGGAAGATTAATTCAAATTTCTCAAAAAAAATTAGAAAAATTAAATTAATAATGATTAATTAAAGGGGAATGATAAGTCATATATATATATATATATATATATATATATATATATATATATATATAATAGATTTAAAACAATGAAATTTATAAAAAAGTGAATATTTTTTATTAAAATTAAAATATTATCAGTCAAATCAATCCTATAACAAAAATAAATTACATATTTAATAATAATTAATTATAAAATAAATATAAGACAAAAAACCTATTATAAAAATTTAAAAAAAAAACATTATCTTCATATAAAAGAGATAAAACATAAACAAAATATAATAAAGTATATATAAAGTAATTTAGTCATTTTATTTCTAATATATATAGATTATATAAGTTTCCTTGATAACCCACCACATGGGAATCATGACTATAAAGTTTTAAAAAATAATTGTGATTGCCATTAGTTTAACATATTAAACATTATTTATTTTCTTATTAAGTATTCACAAAATTATAATAAAAATTGAGAATTAACTCTTATATTTATTATGAGGATTGTTCATGTTATGTTTATATATTATAAAAAAGACATGAAAAAATAAGGAGTGAATAATATATTCTCTTTGCATCTATTTAAATTAAAAGTTTTTATTTGTGCTCTCATTCGAGTTCTGATGAACCACAATAGTCGGTTCCAAATGCGTCAACGATATTTTTCATATGTGATTTTTACCGAAAGATTTTTTCAAAAAAAATATACAACTTATTTTTATTATTAGAATATGAATTGATTTAAATGGTGACTTGGTTGGATTCTTTGGGGCTATCTAGACTAGAGAGCTAGGAACATTTGGAATTAGAGAACTGGAAATTTGTATTTCCCTTCTCTAAAAGTCCCATAATTTGATAACTCCTTAAGTAGGCCTTTGTATTTGTTATCTAAGACATCAATTCTCTTTAGAAATTGCTTAATCAACTACACATCTGGAGAATCAATGTGTTTGGAACTTTGATCGTCTACTAGTGGAAGTTCATCTGTTTAAAATATTTAGTGTCCTAATTTCTACAAAAACATGTATCCAAAATCCATGGCATTAACTTTGCATTAATTTCATACAAAGAATTTGTGCCCTTTTTTTCTGTGACCTTCCTTTTCAATTCCTCCACTTCATCTTTGAGGCTATCATGAAACCCCTTCTAATAGCACATGTAGATTGTCTAGCTTCTAATTAATCTTTAGTGGAATTTGCCTAAGTAGCTTATTTTTGTTTAGGCTTTGCTTGACAACCTCTCTTAGTAGGTTGATTGGGATTGTGTTTGTGTATTGGGGCTTCCCCTCCACTTACAATTATTGACATTATGGAAAGAAGACTAGGCATGAAGTAGAAAGATGACGAGGAAGAGAAATAATGGTAACAAGTGACTACTTGGTGGGGGAGGGGAAGAGAGGTAAGGAGGAGATTGCAAAAAAGCCTAACAAACATCCTAGAATAGAGTAAGGAGGAGAAAATAATGAAGAGGAGGAGACTATGGCTAAGGCTAACAAACCTCCCACCATAGTGCAAGTGGTTCCCAAGACCTTGACAATAAACTTTGTGGTTCCCAAAGCTTCCAAAAAGCTTAGAAAAAATGAGAGAAGATTGAATAAGACATTCCATTATTGCCAAGGATATGCGGGATGTGAAGTAATGCCTCGAGTTATTCCAATAAAAGCCATGATTTCCTCCTAAAGTTCCCAATACCTTTAGTTGCAAAAATGGTAAGCTTCAATGTGAACGTAATCACTTCCATTCTTAGGTAATTGGTGATCAAACAAGTATCTAATATTTCATTATAGGAAAATCTCAATTGAATTAAGATGGAGGTGGAGGATAACGCTTGCACGCCTTCCATTTGTCTGTTAATTCAAGAAACCCACATGATTGATGAGATTATTTAATGATCACCTCTAATATCACTACACTGAGGGGATAATCATAAAGCATAATTCAAATGTTGATAAAATTATCATTATTTTATATTATTATTATAATTTATTTTACATTATATGTTATTATAATTTATATTACATTATATTTTATGATTGTATTCTTTTTTTACTTAATTAATGTATTATTAATTAAGAATTTTGTTATAAACGGTTATCTTTTCATTCGTTATTATATAAATATTTCATAATAGTTCCCTTTTTTCAATATAATTTTTCAAAGTTATATTTCTCTCATGATTGGTGGAATGTTCACTTGAAATATTGAGAAAATTTTAGAAATCCAACGCATGATATACTTTAAAAGTTTCTATATTAATATGATGAATTGTGGAAATCTACATTCTCACATCAATTATGCAAGTCAACATTTGTCTTAACTAATTAAAAATTAATATATTGTAATTATGTGTGATAAAAATGTACATCTAAATATATACATATACATAAATGAATAAATGATTTTTTTTAAATACAACATAGATATACAACAATTAAACATATTCAAATCAAAAGATTAATTACAATCAAGTATTACGAATTGGTACAATGGAAAATAATGACGATGATGATGATTAATGTCCACTAATACATATTATCAATATGTTTAATTAAATTAATTAAATAAAAATGTAAAACTAGAGCTCTAAGGCATTTTTTTTGGATTTTGGGTCTATGGAAAATATGTGAATATATGTTGGGTTCTTGTGTCTATCAGGCCAAAAGGCCTTCACTTGTAAAGGAGCAAGAAATCAGAAGGATTATATGGAAAATTTGTGCCATATGGAAGCAAAACTAATGGAGCTTGTTGACTACAAGTTGATTCCATCATGCGGTAGTAATTTCTAGCAGTAATTAGAATATCGACAAGATCTGGCCTTTTATACGGGCAAGCTCTTCGCTAACTATGTTGACACAAACCCTCACTCATGACAAGTGGCAGGAGGTGCCTCACGTGTCAACTGAATGGATCCCCTTTCTCTTCACATGGTCACCTCGCCTTCACCACCCTTCCCTGCTGCCCGGACTATCCATCCTCCGCAACACTTGTCTTCGATAGTCAAAGTTGCAGGGAACTCTCAAACTTCAGATCCTTACCTTTGTTCGCGCTAAAAAATAGGTGTATTACGCAGAGACATGATCGATTAGTGTGAAAATGGAGAGGACATTTTCCTTTTGCACTTAATGGAGTATGAAGGTAAAAATTTGGTGGGATACTTTGAGGTAAGGATTTCTTCAGTCTCAGTTTTGGAGACCACTCTTAAGAGTATGATCCAATAGTGCATCCACTAGATCATGGATGACTAGATTTTGTCTTCAGGGCAGAGGTGGATTGTGCATACAACTTGAGTGGGCCTAATGGTTAAGAGCATGTGTTTCATCCTGAGAGATCACAGGTTCAAAACTAGAGGGGGTAGAGTATGTTTTCCTTTGTAGACATAGCAATCAAATCGTTGCACAAAGGTGGGTCCCTTGTCCCACAAACATGAGGGTCTCATACACCAATTTGGTGTCTGGCTTGGCTGTGACCTTAAAATTGGATAATAATAATAATATTATGGAGAAAAATTGGAGTTGGAGGAGGGCCTTTTATTAAAGCCCTACAATTTCGTTTGACCTTGAGAAGGAGCCTGTGAACATAAATCTTAGGCCTTGGTTTGTTATAAAAGGTGGAACTACATATGGAAGGGAGGACATGGTGCCAAATGGTTGACTATTGGAAATTTCCCTTTAGATGTCATCAATGTTGTTAAATAGGACACTTACTTAAATATTATTCTATGCATGCCACCTTTGGGCACAATAAGGACATATTTGGGTTCAGGAAGAAATATGTTGACTCGTCTAAGCTAAAAATTCGTTGAAAATTATGTGTAGAGGATCACGTAGAGCCTCTCTCATCAACTGGAACTGATATATGCATCGCCCTTACTGGTAAAACCTCCCCCCCTCACTTTATTTTTTATTTTCGTGCCTCCTCCCCTTCTCATGGTTTGTGTCCTCCCCCAACTGAGGGGCCTCCTCAGAATCCACTCTTTATCCCCCTTGACTCTCCTCAGGCATTTTTGCATGCTTCCCCTATCTCTCTTGGTCCTAATTCTCCTTCTCCCCTTACTAAGGCTTCCCCCCCTCCTATGGCCCATATGGTCCCAATTCCTTGAGTTGGAACAAAAATATATGCTCTAAGGCCAAGGAAATTTCCCTTGATATCCCTTTGTTTTAAAGGGGGCTCACCTTGGGCATTCCTACGCCAAACCCAGTGGGTAGGAAGTCGAATTTGCATAAGGTTTAGGAGAAATCAAGATAGGAAATTAAGAGAGGAAAGCAACCATCTATAGCTAGGGCCCTTTGAGAAAATGAAGCCCTTACCAAAGGTGCTCCATGATAATACTCTTTCAATGCGACAGGGTTAGGGGGAGCCCCCAAAAAGCTTGCCCTCAAATATCTGTAGGATCCAAATCCAAAGCTTGACCATGTGTGCCAAATCCAAAGCTCATAAATTATCAGAAAGTATCCAAAAATATTGGACTTACCTTCCACTCATATGTAGACATACTGTCGAGAGGGTTAATAATTGGATGGAGTAGAGATTGCAAAGCCATCGCCTTCTCTTTCCTCACTTCTACAATCTTGGTGAAACTATTGTTCAAAATTTAAGTCAATTATTTTTCTTTGCTTAATGTTAAGGTCCTTATATTGAAGAGGATATGTATTGGGAAGGATTGTTTGATGCAGGTTATTTTGAAGATAGTTACACCATTGTTGGTGGTGACCTAAATTTTACTCTAGGGTCGAGGAGAGTTTGGGGATTTCACCCTCACCTAGATCTAACTCATTGATTTTTTTTACTTCATCATCAATAATCACTTAATGTATGTGGACTCAATCAATGTTTCTCCAACTTGGTCGAATAGGTGCTTAAAAGGGTCAAAGGAATCTACACGTCTAGACCAATTTTTTTTTTTTTTATATAACATTTTATGCATTTGGGACTATTATTCAAATCTATGGTAGGGAATGGAGGATTCTCCTACTATTGACCAATTATTTTACATGTTTCAGATAGTGAAGACCCAAAAAGGATTCATTTATGTTTTCTTCTCACTTGGCTTGAGGAGGAGGAGTATCACTCATTGGTGGTAGGTATATGACATCATCTACAACCATTAGCCTCATCATCCTACATGAAGAAATTTTTTAGAAATATGGCCTCTGCAAAACAAGCTTCTCGAAATTGGCCCAAGGGCTTCCATTGGACAAAAAATATGAATTTTATTGAGGTAATTGAACATAAGATATAATAAATCCTCTCAACAATGGACCCAAATGCCATATCTGTTGAGAAGTGAGAGTCAATGAAAGATTTAGAGGTAGAGAGGAATGCTCTATTACTAGAAGAAGTCTCAGAAACTAGGATAATATTGAGAGGAGGGGTGAATTAATATTATGGCCAATTTTAACAATTATTAAGTATCTAATATTTCAATTCATTCAACAATCAATCATGTAAACAACACATAAAAACACCAGATGTACGTGGAAACCCATAAAGGGAGAAAACTCCAAATAACATGTCTGAATATTGTTGTTGGATATAACCTACTGTTACATCAAATTTTCTGGCTCCAACTAGAAGGAGACACCCATCCCCTAAATTTATAAGCACCCATTTGAAGGAAGCACCAACTCTGTGATCTTTACAGGCTCCAACCTGAAGGAAGCGCCAGGTCCCTAATATTTACAAGCTCCAACCTGAAGGAAACACCAACTCCCTAATCTTTACAAGGTCCAACATGAAGGAAGCACCAACTCCTTAATATTTTATAGGCACCAACCTAAAGGAAGCACCAACTCCCTGATGTGCAAGCAACAACCTCTTAAATTTGTTTGTAAGCACCAACCCTCAATAGTTACACCATGGACCTCCCTTTATAACTTTTTTAGATAGATCCATTCATTTAGTCATCAAAGGAAGTACTTCAACATTGTGATACAAATTGTCCTTCTTTTGCAATCTTGTTCACTCTTTTGATCTTAGAAATTTTCAACCTTAACTATGATCTTTGCAACTTAGTTTTATGACCTGCAACAACTACAACTTCATGTATCTCTGCAATTACTAATGATGACCCTCAATAGGTAGGACTCCTTCTCTATTCAATTATGATCTCTATATTAATACCCTTATTCTAATTCATTTGGTATAAACATTTTAGTAGCAAATAGAAACACAACATATTATGTCAACACAAATTGACATTGCAAACTTCATCAACAAGCTCAACATTATATACATATATAGTTATAACAACAACCAAATTTTATGTAAACTTCATTTGGTATATGAACTTGAATGAAAATGCTAACATAGGCTTAGTGTCCTCTTCAGCCTTCATTCCTTCTATAGTTTTTCCTTCAAAGATAATGCAAATATGACCTAGTCAGAAAGAAAAAAATAAATAAACAAATTTGGCCTTGTCACAAAGCAAGCAAACTTGACCATGTAACTTTTGGTTCTCTACCCAAAATATCTTTGATTTCATCAAGTGCACACACAAAAAACTTAGTGACACACTTACTTCATCACCTTTGAATGTGTATTTATAGTTTATGGTTTATGGCACAATAATTTAAACAAGGCTTACAAGAGAATTTTAATACCTGAGTAATTTAATAACCATGGGTTATCGCCCCTAGTAAATTCAATGTTTGTTATCACTTCATAATTCTGAGCTGAAGATAGAATCCCGGAGGCAACATCAAAACCAATTAGGGCCTAGGATCTAGCCCTCCTAGACCTAGAGAGGGATCTCTCTGTTAGATATAGCTTTGTTTGAGTTGGCATTTTAGGCTAGTTATTAGTGCATAGGGGTTTGTTTGAAAATTTATAGTTGAGAAAACAGAAGAGGGCCATTGGCTATGGAGTCAAACTGGTGTAAACAAATCCAAATGGATGAATAACTGAGATCAGGTGCGACCAGGAAAGCTAGTCATTCCAATGGATCTTTAAAATTTGTAAAATGGGAAAGGAGAAAAGATTAAGGTTCAATGTGAATGCAGAGCAGAATTTTTCTGAACTCTACATTCAAATATCAGAGGAAAACATAGAAACAGTTTCAAGACTGTGCAGGGTGCTTGGTGATAAATCCTGAACAAAAATTTCTTATCCACAGTAACGAAAGAAAACAATATGTGAAACAGGAAAATGACAAATTACATGGGGAAAGCACTTCACCACATATCATAACACAAGAATCTAGAAAACAACATAATATTTCATTAATCCAAAAAAGAGTGTTTACAACCAAATGAGTCTATTATAATGGTTTTCCCCTTCCGGGCTCCTCCTTCATACTGCTCATGCATGCAGTATTTAACTAAAACTTAAGTTGGTTATTCTATCTACTGCAGTGATTGTCATTAATTACATTCAAGCAATAATTGGACAAGTGGAACCATGCAAGCGGTGATAAGGTAAAACTGACAAAACGGTGGTTGTATTTACTCTTTCATTCTAATATTGATTGTGAAATGATCAGAATCTGGCCAGTGTGATGCCGAAGAGGCATCGTTAAGACCATACTGACATATGGCTCTGCTTTGGTGGAAACAGTTACTTGATGCCCTTATATGATTGTTGTGATGGCTGTCATGATGGTCATTATGCCTCTGCCTCTCCTTTGCCAGTTACTACTGCAGTGGAGTTCGAAACGGAAAACCCATTGTCCCTTTAATAATAGGCATAAATTCCTTTGAATTGGTGGTTACCTGACTATAATAGAGTGCCCCCAATAATAACATTTTGGGTAGGATTGGCAGGGAAGGGTGACGTGGAGCAGCAACGGCGGAAGCGGTAGGTGGACGCAAAGAAGTGGGGAAGTCTATGGGTTGACGTGGCGTAGTGGTGCAGTGAAGGTGATGGACAACATGACGCAGCGATGGCGGGAGACGTGGAGCAGCGGTGGCGATGGTAGTTTTGTTTACAGAGGACAACAGTTTTCAGGTGGGGGTAGTGAAGTAGTAGGAGGTTTCAGTGAAGGGGGGTTCAAAGTAGCAAGGGCGTGCCACGTAGTGGGAAGGGTGGTAAGGGATACCACCCATTTCGGACCCCCCTCCGGGGTTAAAACTCGAAGGCTGAGGTGGGGCTGAAAAAAGATGATGATCGTCGGATGCGGGGCAAGGTAAGGCGGATGAGTGGTGGATGAGCAGGTAAGGGAATGGATTTTAAACGCAATGATTTGATGTGATGGTACAAGCGTGCCCTAATGATATCACATCGCAACATCCAAAGCTTAACTTGTGACAACTTAACAATAAACATAAAAATTGTCGATTGCAATATGCGATGACGATATCGCATTGCAACATAACAACCCAAAACTCATCACAAATCAAAATTTCACAAGTTTAAGTCTCCACCGCTAACTACTATATCATATCACATGTGACGTGCGATGGCCAGTGGGAAAGGGTGACGTGGCAGGGAAATGGGTCCCACCAATGTCGCAAATCACACTTCGACGTTTAACATAATCATGCGGGCTTATCCTCCGAAACTTGTGATTTGCGATATGTGATCGGGTCCCACCCATGTCGCATCAGGGAGTTTATAAGATTCAACAATGGTGTTACAAATCGAGTTTGCGAACTTGTGATGCGAAAAGGTGATGGAAGGCAAGGCTTTAATACAGTTAAGTGCGGGGAATGATAAATAATATACCCCATAAGTAATGTATGATATATGTTGGGGTCTTGTGTTTTGATAGATTGTCTTATTAAAAGACAAGGCAACATACAAACCTAACATTAGAGCTCTAGGATCGAGCCCTCCTAGTCTCAGAGAGGGATCTCTTAATATGTTTATAAATATGTGTCTTGAAAGGTTTAGAAGTTGATTTTAGGCTAGTTATGAGTTGCAAGGTTGTTTGTTTTGTTGTTTGGTTGGACAAGTGTGTTTCATGTGGTATAGATAGAGCATGGGAATCTACAAGCCATTGGGCAATGGAGTCATGTGAAAGTCCAAATAGTTCTGACAGAGAAGGAAGGGAAACCAAAGGGAAAATCTAACTTAGTTGAGGATCTGTTGAATAATATAGGTGAGATGGGATGAACATTAAGAACTAAGAGTGAAAAACAAACTAAACCCTTTCATAATGACTTAAAGGATTCGGGGAATGCCCTATTTCCTCCAATAAGCTCACTGCTTTGGACTTAATCAATATAAACACTCAAAGAAAGGAGAAGTGCATACTAAACCTTCTAAATGAATTATAGGATTCGGGGAACTCCCTATTTCCTCCTATAAGTTCACCTTTGAGAGTTTAACCAACAAAAACATACAATTGAATTCAAAGAAGAGGGAACGCCTTAGACATCTAAGACTGCAATTATAGGGACCTTTAACCCAATAGTTACAATAATTAACAGAGGGTATGATTGAAACAAGCCTCTCTGTCAAACTGAAACTATTAATAATCAAAGGGAGATTTTAGATACAACATTCAGTGGCAAAGAAAGAGGGAACGCCTAGACAGTATTTAACACAACTAAGTTAACCATTTCAGAAATAAAACAAACTGAATATAAAGAGAGCGATCAGACTACCCAATCACATTCAGTAGCAGAAAACATATAAATAATGAAGGATAAACAGGTCAGAGGTGCTTCTAAGATACATTTCTCTGCCTAAACTTTTTATCCTACTGTAAGCAAATCATGATGGAACAAAGTGGAAAAACAGGAAATAACATTAACAATAAGAAGTACTTCACCAAAACCAGGCTCAGGGATCCGATGGTCCGGCCTCCTTCATCAACAGAAAAACAAAGATCTTCACACTCTTTCAGAACACCAAAGCTTCTTCAAAGCAGCGAAATGTATTACTTTAGACTTCACAAAATGCCAACCTTTTACAATGAGGCTTCGAAGAGTCTTTATAGAGAAAGTGAGAAAAGTAGGTGAGGAAAGTTTTAATGAACATCAGAGATAGTGAAAGATATTTTGAATGCTCCATTCTGTGCCTCAAACATTTCGTTGAATTCTAGACAGGATCAATAACTTTGCAGCTCGTTTAAGACCATTTTGATATGACAAAAACCACCCGCATGGTGTCCTTGAGAAGAAAATCATTTGGAGAGGTACTATCATCTTCTCGGTGTGAGTTAAGTGAAGAATGGGCTATGAGGACCCCCATACTTCCAAATAACAGCCTCTGATAATTTGTAGTAGCTTCCCTGGTGCAATAATTGCTTGGCAGACTTGTGTGCATGGGTAAAGGTCATGTCTGTGTTAGTCATCGTTCTGCATCACTAACTGCTCTGTCTCTTTTGTACTTAAATCTGAATAAGCTCTGTTTATGCTTTTCCTTTGCTGATTGCTCGGAATGCTTATGTACTGATGCTGGTCTTCTTATGCTGTGTGTCCTATCACCAGGAAATGTGATCATCATCTTTTCTGAGTGTTTTGTGTACAGGTGGAGGATTTCGCTGAGCTGGAGGGTCACTGATGGTTCATGGGTATGATCTGTTGATTGACATGCCTTTGCCTTCTGGTTCTGGTCTTTTTGACTTTGTTTCCTGGTCCTAAGGCTGCTGTCTGAACCCGTGTGTCACCTCTGTGACTATAAAATATTAATTCCTTCATCGGCCATGAAAAAACCTGCAAACATACGAAAACATGTTATGAAATCTTGCGGGCTGGGTTTAGACTGCTGCAGAGACTTTGGGGTGGCAGAGGAGCAGTGAGGAAAAAAGTGATTGCAGTGGAAAATGGGGAAAAAACACTGGCAGAGCAGCTAACCAGGTGTTTTTGAGTTTTGGGCGCGAGGATAAATGTGGACCGTTAGATCAGGATAATCGATGGTGGAGATCGGTTAATGAAGTCATTTGGGAGGGCAATGAATGGAGAGTGAAATGGAAATGTGATATAATGTGGGCCGTTGGATTAGAATAATCAACGGTCAAGATATTTTGGTGAAGTCACTTGAACGATTGGGTGAATAACAAAATGGACGGGTTATGATATAATGTAGGCCGTCAAATCAGATCAATCAACGGCTAGGATTAAAAGGGAAGTTAAGCTACAGAGGGCGGTAAGGTGGAAAATCGGGGTGGTTTTCGCGCAGTGCTCAAGTGGTTTGAGATTTTAGCCAAAAAAACGCGTTATCATTCACTTGCTGACACCTGTCCCTTTCAATACCACCCATTTTGCATTTTTTGAAACTTTAAACCTTGGGCGCAAAAAAAACGCGAAACACAATGGTGACCGTTGGATTTGAGACCTCAGATTTGACGGTGCAGAAGAAACGTGATAGGAGGCAAGATGCACGGGCGGAACATATGGGTAGGGTCAATGGTGGTTTAAATCCTAACCGTTGGATCTTGGAAACGGATGGTCAAGATCGGTCGATGGGGGAGAAATGAGCAGGGTGGGGTTTGAAGAGCGAAGCAATGTGGACCGTCTGATCAAGCTCAATCAACAGATGAGATCTAATCAGAGGTTGGGGTGATGAGAAGCTATGAGCGGTGCGCGATGAGATCCTGACCATTGGTTCTTGTGGATTCAACGGTCTAGATCTAATCGACGGATGTGATGGCGGAGGGGCTGCGAACGAGCGCGATTGAATCCCAACCGTTGGTTCTTATGGATTCAACGGTTGAGATCAAATTGCATGATTGGCATTGGTGGAGGCAAGTGATCGAGACTTCTGGATATGCGATGTGCGATCAAGCGCTGGCTGTTGGATCAGGAAAGATCAACGGTCTGGATTAACTCGGAGGGGGAACAGTCAGAGGTCTATGTGTGGAGCGCGATTAAATCCTGGCCGTTGGTTCTTGTGGATTCAACGGTCCGGATCAAAATTGGTAGGATCATGTGATGGGCTCTGTGAACAAAGCGCGATCGAATCCTGACCGTTGGTTCTTGTGGATTCAACAGCCAGGATTAAATCGGGGAGTCGGCCATCAGGGAAATAGAAAAGAGAGAAGACTGGATTAGCGCGATGCGATTGAGCGCTGGCCATCAGATTTGGAAAGATTAACGGTCAAGATTAAGTTGGAGGGGGAAAGGTGGAAGGCTTGCGATGGAGCGCGATGTGATCCTGGCCATTGGATCGGGAGAGATCAATGGTCCAGATTGAAACGACAATTAGCAGAGGAAAAACTCATCGCATCGGAAAATTTTGAAGAACAAAGGGAAAAAGGCCGAAACAAAAGCTCTGATTGCGATTTGCGATTAGGCCTTAGCGCTTGGTCATAGCGCGGGTCACATGCAGAAAAGGGGCTAAGGGCTCAGCCGAAAGGGGCTTAATGCCTTAATGTAAAAATGAATATTTCCAAGGATTTTCAAGGGTTTTTTGAGGAAAATGGAGGTTCCGATAGGTGTAAAGATGGGGTTTTAAACCTCATAAAGGGATTTCACAAGGTTTGAAGGGGATTTAAGGCCTTTAGAGGCTGAATGGAGGGTTAAAAGACAAAAATAAGTATTCATGGAAATGAAGGGAAATAAGTTAAAACAGGCAGTTTCAGTGACCTTTGGAGCAACTTTCTTTGGTGAAACAGCGTGGCTTTAAGATGGAAACAACAGTGAAGATGAACCTCTAGGATGGAGCAAACATAAGACTTTAGGGATGATATATTTTCAAAGGAAATGTATCTCTTGAAGGCTTGAAAGCAAACTTAGCCACCATTTGGTATATCAGAATTTATAGGTGGCTAACAGTGGATCCACTTGGGGAGGACAGCTTGCCCTTTAGGTGTCCAGAACCTTAGTAATCTTTGTATTTAGCAGACCCGTGCCTTTTCATTGGGCAGCAATTTTCTTTCCTTGATTGGTCTTCTTTTGATCTGATAACCTTTGCAGCAACCTGAAAATCTGTCATTCTTCAAAACAACATTTCTACCTACCCATTCCTACTATCCTAGCATTTTTTTCTTCTTTTGAGTGCACTTGGACTGGAAAACTATTTTTCAACATTTTATTTTGCAAACAGAAAAATAAACCTATCTAATGCTACCCTTATTTCTTCCAAGAGCCCAGGTTAAACAGTTGGACTCTTAATTCTCTACCTAATCTAATATCTGTCAGGATTAGACAGTCTGACAGATTTTGATTCTCTACATTCTAAGACAGAAATTGAAAAAAAACACAGTCAAAATAGGATTAGACTGTCTGGCTTGATGTGGGTCCATGGCATGAAGACAAGCTGCACATGAACTGAAAATAACAGAAATTACAACAAAATTGGGAAGGCTTGAAGCTCTGAAAACTGAAAACACCTTTCCTTCCTTTCAGCTCTGGTTCCGATCTTGTTAGAGCTGTATAATTTTCTTTGCTGGTTCAAGTTTTGAGCATGTTAGAACAAGTCTTGATTCTTCTTCTTTTGGTTTAGGTTTTGAGAGAATTAGAGCCATATTTTCTTATGCTTCTAGGTTCAGATTTTTAGCATGTTTGAACCTCTCTTTTTGGTATGGGGCTATACCTTTCTTGTTTTATTTCTGCCCTCTTTTCTATTTTTTTATTGTTTTTTGTATTTTATTTCTTTTTCTTGATGCAAGTGGTATGCACAATGGATGAAAACTCTGAAACTTAAGACTCTTTACAGAAGTAGTGTTTAAGCATCTTGCCATTGACAGGACCTCCTAACACTTCCTCACCATTCAGTTCTTGCAGGAAAAATGCATTATGCCCTCTTAAGGAATGAATAATGTAGGGCCCTTTCCACAGATTTTAAAACTTACCATGTTTTCCTTTCTCTTCCCTTCTTGAATCCCATTTGAAAACCACATTCTTGACTTGGAAGTCATTTTCTTTAGTCTTTTTGTCAAACTGCCTTTTGATGTTTTCTTGGACTGCTTGAGTTCTCTGGTAAACTTACTCTCTGGTCTACTGCAAGTGGATGGTCTGATTGATCCTTCTCTGCATGTCATTTTCTTCAACTTGAACTTCCTGAAGGAGTTTCATGACTGGAACTCCCAAGGATTTTGGGAAAACAACATCCATCCCGTAGACCAGCTGATAAGGGGACATGTTGATTAAATTTTTGGTAGTTAACTTGTCGGCCCACAAGGCATGAACAAGCTTACTGTGCCATGCTTTTTGGTTCTGCTCCAACATATTTTTGATGATGTTGATTAGGCTCTTGTTTGAGGATTCAACAAGTCCATTTCCTTGGGGGTAATAGGTAGTGGAGTGGCCCAAGTTGATTTGGTATTTATGGCAGAAATCAACCATCTTCTTGGATTTAAAGGCAGCAGCATTGTCTGTGATTATTTTTCTAGGACAGCTGAATCTGAACAATATGTTGGTCTCAAGGAATTTAATAATGACAAAGTCAGTAGCATTCCTAGTGGGTATGGCCTCTATCCATTTAGTAAAATAATCTGTGGTTGTGAGGATCCATTTATGCTGGGTTGAGGAGGGTGGATGTATTTCCCTTATAAAGTCTAAACCCCACTATTGGAAGGGTGCTTCAACACTGATGGGTTTCAAGGGCAGGGGCAAGAGTTTTCTTCTACCATCAAAAATCTGGCATTTGTGGCAAGACATTACTAGTTTGTGGGTATCTGGAAAAATGGTGGGCCAATAGTAACCTGATCTGAGGATTTTGTTTGTTGTGGTCTTCCAATTTAAGTGCCCTCCACATTCTCCTTCATGCATTTCACGCATGATTTTTCCTACATCATTCTCAAGTAAAAATTTTAACAGTTTCCCAACAACATTTTTCCAATATAAAACTCCATCTATCATGCAATATTTTAAAGCCTTCTGTTTTACAAATCTAGCTTTTGTTTTCGACAAAGAAGGAGGAGCATTTAAGTAAAGCAGCACATAAATAATATCAGCATACCATGGAGAGTTCATGAATTTTTCTTCAGTAAATGGTGCTGGGAACTCTTCTATCTCTTCTAAGGCATCAACCATATTCATTTCTAGAACTTTGAAATTAGACTCGGCCATTAGTTTTGCTAATCCTTGTCCCTTGATGAGTTTAGTAGGCCTGATCTCTAAGTCGTATTCCAGAATAGTGGCAATCCACTTTCCCCTTTTGCCATCAGGGTCCTGACTTAGAATGTCTTTGACTACGGTGTGTGGCACAAAAGCAATGATGTGTGAATGTAAGATGTACACCCTGAAATCCTTTAATGCTTTTACCAGTGCTAAAGCTTGCTTTTCCATGATGTTGTATTTGAGTGTGGCATCTCTTAAGGCTTTGCTGAAGAAGGATATAGGTTGTTCTTGCCCCAAGTTATTCTTCTGCAACAATACTGCAGCTATTGTATGTTCAGATGCAAAGGAAAAAATATAAAAATCTTTGGTGAAATCAGGACTGGTGCTTGAGTAAGGGCTTGCTTTACCAGTTCAAATTATTGTTTAGTTTGCATTTTCCATTTGACACCTACTTCTTTCCTAAGCATGTTAGTGATGTTTTTCAATAGCTCAGCAAGGTTGGGGATGAACCTCCTCAGAAAATTAATCTTTCCAATGAAAGACTGTAATTCTTTGAGATTTCTAGGGTGGTTGATATTCAATATGCCCTTAATTATTTTAGGATCTATCTTGATCCCTTCTTCAAAGATTATATGACCAAGAAGCTTTCCTTCTTGGAGGTCGAAGAGTGTCTTTTTGGATTTAAAGACAAGCCAAATCTTCTACATTTCTCAAAAACTTTCCTCAAATGTTCCAAATTTTCTTCATCAGTTTTGGAGAAAACGGTAATGTCATCAAGGTAAATGATTATAAAGTAGCCTATGTCTTCTGAGAAGGCTATGTCCATGGCCCTCTGGAAGGTGGCTCTTGAATTCATCAAACCAAATGGCATTTTGACATACATGAATGTCCCCCAAGGTGTGGTAAAGGCTGTCTTATGCTGATCACTTGGGAGGACTAACACTTGGTTATAACCTTAGAACCCATCCAGTAATGATATCCTTTTTGATCCAACTACCCTATGAAGGATGTGGTCCATTTTTGGCAAGGGGTAGTTATCTTTCAGAGAGGCTCTATTCAGGTGTCTGAAGTCAATACACAGCCTAATCTCCCCTATCTTCTTCTGTGAGATGCAGTTGAGACAAATTAATAAAGCCAGACAATGTCTGCATCATACATCTTCTTAATTTCTATTTCTCTTTCTTGAAACTGTGAAAATGTTTGGTCAATTTAGTGTGTCCTAAATTGCTACATTAATTTGTCAATCCGGGATTCGTAAGTTGACGAAGTGTGGCGCACTATATGTGCAAGGTAACCTATCTCTTACTTTTTGTCGTTTTTGGTTTTTTTTCTTTTTATCTTGGTTGGTTTCCTAATGTGAGATGGAAATTCTAAAAGACAAGTATGGTTATGATTGTTCAAGGCAATGATGTCCTTTATAATGATTTACCAAACTTTCAAACTTCAAAAGGATTTTGAAACATACAATGACAAAATTAGTTCCTAAAAGGAAATGAAAATGTGCCACTATTCTAGTTAAACAAACAATGAACTATTGATCATGAAAACCATTACCCTTGCTGCTGTCTAAACACAAAAGAAACTGTACTCAAAGAAAAGTTTGCAAGTAAAGTAAAACTAAAATCAAATTACATCAACTCATATTCTGACCCCTCACCATTAGTCTCGCTATGGCTTTCGGAGGTAATCATAAACAACTTGAGCAATCTGATATCTAATTTGCAGAAAAATAAACTAATATCAAATTACACACTCGTACTTCAATCCCTCACCATTAGTCTCGCTATGGCTTTCGGAGGTAACTGATAATGACATGAGCAATTTAATATCTAACTTGCAGAAAAATAAACTAATATCAAACTACACACTCATACTTCAATCCCTCACCATTAGTCTTGCTATGGCTTTCGGAGGTAACTAATAATGACATGAGCAGCTTAATATCTGACTTGCAGAAAAATAAACTAATATCAAAATACACACTCATACTTCAATCCCTCACCATTAGTCTCGCTATGGCTTTCGGAGGTAACTGATAATGACATGAGCAGCTTAATATCTAATCTAACTAGTAAAGCAAATGTTCAAAACTGAAATGAATAAAACAGTGCTGGAATTAAAAACTAAGAAAAAGAAATCAGCAGAAGGACAAGATTGATTCCATGTCATTAGTCATTATAAAATGATGTGCAAATGCCCGGGCTGCCTATTGTAATCTGGAACAAAAACACTGATCAGTTAACAATAATATAAAGCATGAAAGATTATGGACAAAGATGAAACATAAATACCATGAAAGATGTAATATATATACATGTGAATGACTATGGCACAATGAACGTAAAGAAATGAAGCATGAAACTATACAGTAATACACAAAACCTCAGCGTGTGCAGGGGCTCTCTGCACAAACCTCGGACAACAGCTATCAACCACGAATTACGCTGATAAACAGAGTCTTCTCATATATTCAAAATGCAGTCATAACAATGGAAAAAGTGTTACGGCACAGTGGCTTTCTTTACAGCAGAATTACATTACAAGAACTAACTATTATGCGTATGAGAACACATTATTTATAACAGAGGGTGATATAACTAATTCCCTAAAGTCTGCGCTGATAGAAGACACGTGAACAACCACGTCCAGAAATCTAGCATCATGGCTGCCGTGAAGATTAAATCTATGGAAAGTGGCTGTTGGATTCGGCTTATGGAGCCGTTTACAGGTGTTGATATGTCTCCCGTGATTTAGAAACGGCCATGCAAGTCTTCACGTGATGAAAAACAGAGTTCTGTCACCGTGGGACTCTACGGTTGACCACCACTTGGCCACCTTTGACCACAGCCTTCTTAGGTGAATTCGACTGAGCCAATAGGACTCGATCCATGTCCATATCATTTCCAACTTGCCCATGTGGCTCGATTTGCTTGAAGACACCTGCAATATAGACTTTAACAAAATGGCTGCGGAAATTTGCAGCATCTGCGGAAAGTGACAAGATTCCGCAGCTAAATGAGCAAAAATCTAATTCAAACAGCAGACACAAAACATAGTTAAAAACCATTTTAAATGCTCTTTTATGATTAATATGCAATGATATTGATAGCTTAGGAGGTCCAGGTAAATGGAAAAATTCTAGAAAGGTGTATAGGAAAGATGCAGATTTGAGACTCAGGTAAGGCAGGGGTTTATCCTCCTTAATTTATGTATCTGAAAAAGTTTTTATTTTCCTTAAGAAGAATCTTTATGTGAATGATGCTAGTGTCTATATGATTTCAAATCTTTATACTCTCCATACAAAAACATCTATAAACTCTTTGAAGAGTGCTAATGTATTTATGTTTGATGTGGCGGGAAGGTGCTAGATAGCAATCAGTTTTAGGGCTCAGAGAGCTTGAAGATACGTTGTGTATTCCATTAGTTTCCATGGGTTCTATTTTTGGTTCTTTAGCCACATTGTTGAAATCAAAGAGCTGTTCTAATGGTGCAAGGCCTTTGGGTATGGTATCACCTTTACACTCTAGAATTTCAAGGTCCTTTTGGTTTGGATCATCAGATAAATTTTCTTTGAAAAGATGATCAAACTGATTTATATCAGTAGGAGAAGGGGGCTCCGTTTCAGGGATTTTTTCCCCATCTGGACATTCTTTCTCATGGCTGCAACTTGGTGATGGTGTGGAAAACTCATTTTTTGATTGCAGGAAATCCTCTATATGTTTGTCATTGTTAAAAACCTGCCAAAGATCTTCGTTATCAGGCACTGCTGGTATTTTTTTTACCTTTATAGTGAGTTTCTCCTCGATTTGTGGTATCTGGCAGTTACTAGCAGCAAAAGCGAGTTCATTTTCCAGGTGATTTTGGGCTCTTGGTATAAACACAAGCTCATATTTTTCGAAAGTTTTCAAGAGGTCTAAAACAATGTTCCTATATTCTCTGAGTCTGGGGTTCTTGGTTGAGTATTCCCCTTTGATTTTTCTAATGATTAACTCAGAATATCCCTGTACTGATATCTTTTTAGCCTTTAAATATTTAAGTATGTGCAGGCCAAGGAGAAGGGCTTCATACTCTGCAATGTTGTTAGTGCATGAAAATTCTAATTTGCAGGCATGTCCTTTGTTTGTGTTGTGTATCCATACACCAACCCCTGCACTATTTTTGCTGCAAGAGCCATTGAAACTCATTTTCAAAAGTGTTTCTGTTTCATTTTCATTTGTTTTGTGTTGCTCAAGGCTGCTGGGCATTGAGATATCTAGAGGTTGAGAGGAAGGCAATTCTAAATGGTCTGGTGCACTAATGTCCTGCTCGTTTTCTTCCCTTGTTTGGGTGACTTCATCTTCATTGTATAAAATAAAGGAATCCAGATCTGAATGGGTGGAATAAACAGGAGTGTTGTGAGGTTTGTCCTTGCTGCTCACCATGTATTTCATGAGAGTTTCCCTATACAATTTTCTGGTTTGACCAAACACTGGTATGGTGGCATAAGACATATCCATTTGAAAATTGCCTTGGATCTTAGCTCCCCATGATCTAGATAAAAGCATGCCATATTTTGGGGGAATGTCAGCTACTACTACGTCCATTACAAGATTCTTAGCAGGAATTTGGGATAAGTTAACACACAAATATTTAATTAATCCCAAGCATTTGACCTTTTTGGAGTCAAAGGAGTACAAGTCTTTGTAGGGTCTAGTAATCTCTAAGCCTAAGATTTCCATTACTGCTTTAGGAATAAGGTTGTGTGATGCTCCTGAATCCAACATGGCATTGTGTAAGACTTTGTCATGTATGTTTAGACTGACATAGAAGGGAGGCACATCCCCTTCTTGATATTTTCCCTCAATTTTAGGACCAAACAACAACTCTGACTTATCATATGTTAAGTTCAAAGTAGCAATATCAACATGAATATTCAGAGCTTTTAGGACCCGGTCTCTGTACACTTCCTAGGCCACTAATTCAGCCAGAGGTATGTTAATTTTAATCTTTGCAATCTCTCCCTCAAGGCTGAAAGGAACTATCGCTTTTGTTGTATTTACATCTGTTTTCTCACTTACATTTCTTTCAACAATTTTGACTTGCTGGGTTTTATTAGGACTGTCAATTTGAGTTGTTTTATCAGGGCCACTAGCAGAGGTACTAGGGTAACTCTGTTCAAGGCTTGGCTGGCTGCCTTTCTCTTTGCTTAAATCAACCCTTTTGGCTATTGTGATAGTTTTTTTTGCTATATTTTTAGTCTGGTTTTCTGTACCTTTCCTAACAGCAGAGCTAGTGTTTTTGTCATTTGGACTATTTATGTTCCCTTTGCTTCTTAGCTCATAATGTCTGTGTACCTCCATGATTGCATTTTCAAACCCCAATCTATAATCTTCAGACTCCTTATGTGTATCTTCCTTTGGTTCTGAAGAGAAGAAACCTTGTTATTCTTTAGTGAGGAAAACATCCTCCCCACTGTCTGATCCAATCAAGTTTACATGGTTTTCTCCTAAATTTTCAATCTCCATTTCTTCTTCTTGATCCACGTAGTTTTGTTGGAAGGGAGCTCTAACTTGTTGGTCATTATCTCATTGTCTATCTTGGTTGTTTTCTCTTCTAAAGTTCTGGTTTCTATTTCTATTTTGGAGATTGTTTTGAGGCTCTCTTGGTGGTCCTCTGTAATTCAAGTTTATCTTCTCAAGCATTTTCTCCATCACCTTCACTAGGTTGTCAATTTTGGTATCAGAGGATGAGGTCGAGGGTGCGTAATCATCTTTATAAGTTACCCTCTTCTCTAATCTTAGCCTAGCTCTTTTTTCAATTAAGTTTGCTTCCACACTCATTGTTCCCTTTTGCATGTCTTCTAGAGTTGCATAATCTCTTTCCCTCAGCTGATAGGCCATATCAGCATCAAAGCCCTTAGGATATTTTACCAAGGCCATGCCTTGGGGAGGTTTCATGTGCGGTGGAAAGGCATTGTAGACACTGTTAAACCTGGTGGAGTAATCATGGACACTCTCTCCCTGATTCCTTTTAAGGCTCTGATACTCTGCTAGTATTTGGAGAGGGTTGCTTTTGACTTCCCATTTGTCTATGAATGCTTGATGTAGTGAGGGAAGGTCATGGATGCTATTAGAAGTTAAGCCTTTAAACCAATTCTTTACTTCTCCTCCTAAACTTTGGGCAAAGATTCTCATTTTAACGGTCTCATCGTCTATCTCCATGTAATAAAATGCATCTCCCATTCCGTCTACATGTTGTTGAGCTGTGGTAGATACTTTTCCAGTGAAATGGGGAATTTTAGATTGATAGTCATTTGGTAAGGTAACCAAAGGTTGTGGTAACACTAGTGGGGCATACCATGCTGCTATGGCAGTGTTTTGTGGAGGTAAAGGATTAGCTTGAGCAGCAGATATATGGATGGCAGAACTGCTTGGTTTGGCAGCAAACTGTTGAGTAGATCTAGGGTGAGAGAGACCCAAGTTATGAATGAAATGGATATCAGGAGGTGTTGATGGAGGGGTTTCTCTGTCACTAATATTTTGACCACTTCATGTTGGTGATCTTGGAGGCTCAAAATCTGTATGCTCTGTACCACTTAATGACTTAGTTCTAGGTAAATTAATTGGTAAGTCTAAATCAGCTTGGGTATCTGATAGAGCTGCGAGGTTTTCAGGTGCTGAGTTAGCTCTATAAATGGGTCTGACAATCGTTGGATCCCTAGATGTGAGAGGCTTCCGAAGAATGCTTTCTGGATTGTCAACTATTTCGGGAGGATTTGGATCAAGATAAGCTCTGGTATGGATTTTTCTTGAAGCCAGTATGTTAAGCCTTAGATCCAACAAAGGGGAAAGCTAGCAAGATATGACAATATTTAAGAGGCAAACTATCCTTAAACAAAGAAACTTGATCCTCAGAGTTTCCTTAAGTATGGATGATGTGGTGATGAAACTGGTCTCCCAGTGGAGTCTTTTGGTCTTTTAGGAATTGTGGAGTCGCTAGGTGGAAAATCTTTAGCTTTTTGTGAAGGTAAAGTGTATTATGGTTCCACCACCATGTTTATTATGAAGCTAATCTGAAATGTTTTTGGGTTTTTCTGAGTTTATATGGTTATTTAAGGACTTACTGAGTCTAAAAGAGTTTGCTAGACTATCATATACTCAATAGGTCCCACCGTGATAGCCATTATGTTGGGGTCCTGTGTTTTGATAGATTGGCTTACCAAAAGACAAGGCAACATACAAACCTAACTTTAGAGCTCTAGGATCTGGCCCTCATAGTCTCAGAGAGGGATCTCTCAATATGTTTATAAAGATGTGTCTTGAAAGGTTTAGAAGTTTATTTTAGGCTATTTATGAGGTGCAAGGTTGTTTGTTTTGTTTTTTGGTTGGACAAGTGTGTTTCATGTGGTATAGATAAAGCATGGGAATCTACAAGCCATTGGGCAATGGAGTCATGTGAAAGTCCAAATAGTTCTGAAAGAGAAGGAAGGGAAACCAAAGGGAAAATCTAACTTGGTTGAGGATCTGTTGAATACTATAGGTGAGATGGTATGAACATTAAGAACTAAGAGTGAAAAACAAACTAAACCCTTTCACAATGACTTAAAGGATTCGGGGAACGCCCTATTTCCTCCAATAAGCTCACTTCTTTGGACTTAATCAATATAAACACTCAAAGAAAGGAGAAGTCCATACTAAACCTTCTAAATGAATTATAGGATTTGGGGAACTCCCTATTTCCTCCCATAAGTTCACCTTTGAGAGTTTAACCAACAAAGACATACAATTGCATTTAAAGAAGAGGGAACACCTTAGACATCTAAGACTGCAATTATAGGGACCTTTAACCCAATAGTTACAATCATGAACAGAGGGTATGATTGAAACAAGCCTCTCTGTCAAACTGCAACTATTAATAATCAAAGGGAGATTTCAGATACAACATTCAGTGGCAAAGAAAAAGGGAACACCTAGACAATTTTTAACACAACTGAGTTAACCATTTCAGAAATAAAAAAAACTGAATATAAAGAGAGCTATCAGACTACCCTATCACATTCAGTAGCAGAAAACATATAAACAGTGAAGGATAAACAGGTCAGAGGTGCTTCTAAGATACATTAATCTGCCTAAAATTTTTATCCTACTGTAAGCAAAGCATGATGGAACAAAGTGGGAAAACAGGAAATAAAATTAATAATAAGAAGTACTTCACCAAAACCAGGCTCAGGGATCCGATGGTCCAGCCTCCTTCATCAACAGAAAAACAAAGATCTTCACACTCTTTCAACACCAAAGCTTCTTCAAAGCAATGATATGTATTACTTTAGAATTCACAAAATGCCAACCTTTTACAATGAGACTTCGAAGAGTCTTTATAGAGAAAGTGAGAAAAGTAGGTGAGGAAAGTTTTAATGAACATCAGAGATAGTGAAAGATATTTTGAATGCTCCATTCTATGCCTTAAACATTTCGTTGAATTCTAGACAGGATCAATAACTTTGCAGCTCGTTTGAGACCATTTTGATATGACAGAAACCACCCGCAGGGTGTCCTTGAGAAGAAAATCATCTGGAGAGGTACTATCATCTTCTCGGTGTGAGTTAAGTGGAGAATGGGCTATGAGGACCCCCATACTTCCAAATAACTGCCTCTAAAAATTTGTAGTAGCTTCCCTGGTGCAATAACTGCTTGGCAAACTTGTGTGCATGGGTAAAGGTCATGTCTGTGTTAGTCATCGTTCTGCATCACTAACTGCTCTGTCTCTTTTGTACTTAAAACTGCATAAGCTCTGTTTATGCTTTTCCTTTGTTGATTGCTCGAAATGCTTATGTACTGATGTTGGTATTCTTATGTTGTGTGTCCTGTCACCGGGAAATGTGATCATCATCTTTTCTGAGTGTTTTGTGTACAGGTGGAGGATTTCGCTGAGCTGGAGGGTCACTGATGGTTCATGGGTATGATCTGTTGATTGACACGCTTTCGCCTTCTGGTTCTGGTCCTTTTGAATTTGTTTCCTGGTCCTGAGGCTGCTGTCTGAACCCGTGTGTCACCTCTGCGACTGTAAAATACTAATTTTTTCATCGGCCATGAAAAAACCTGCAAACATATGAAAGCATGTTATGAAATCCTGCGGGCTGGGTTTAGATTACTGCAGAGGCTCTGGGGTGGTGGAGGAGCAGTGAGGAAAAAATTGATTGTAGTGGAAAATAGGGAAAAAACACTAGCAGAGAAGCTAACCAGGTGTTTTGGAGTTTTGGGCACGAGGATAAATGTGGACCGTTAGATCAGGATGATCAACGGTGGAGATCGGTTAATGAAGTCATTTGGGAGGGCAATGAATGGAGAGTGAAATGGAAATGCGATATAATGTGGGTCGTTGGATTAGAATAATCGACGGTCAAGAACTTTCGGTGAAGTCACTTGAACGATTAGGTGAATAACAAAATGGATGAGTTATGATATAATGTAGGCCGTCAGATCAGATCAATTAATGACTACGATTAAAAAGGAAGTTAAGCTGTAGAGGGCAGTAAGGCGGAAAACCGGGATGGTTTTCGCGCAATTTTCAAGTGGTTTGATATTTTAGCCAAAAAAACACGATATCATTCACTTGCTGACACCTGTCCCTTTCAATACCACCCATTTCGTGTTTTTTTGAAACGTTAAACCTTGGGTGCAGAAAAAACGCGAAACGCAATGGTGACCGTTGGATCTGAGACCTCAGATCCGACAGTGTGGAAGAAACACGATAGGAGGCAAGATGCATGGGCGGAACATATGGGTAGGGTCAATGGTGGTTTAAATCCTGACCGTTGGATCTTGGAAATGGACGGTCAAGATCGGTCGATGGGGGAGAAATGAGCAGGGCGGGGTTTGAAGAGCAAAGCGATGTGGACCGTCCGATCAAGCTCAATCAACGGCTAAGATCTAATCGAAGGTCGGGGTGATGAGAAGCTATGAGCGATGCACAATGAGATCCTGGCCGTTGGTTCTTGTGGATTTAACGGTCCAGATCTAATCGGCAAATGCGATGGCGGAGGGGCTGCGAACGAGCGCGATTGAATCCCAATCATTGGTTCTTGTGGATTCAACGGTTGAGATCAAATTGCATGATCAGCATCGGAGGAGGCAAGCGATTGAGACTTCTGGATTTGCGATGTGCGATCAAGAGCTGGCCATTGGATCAGGAAAGATCAACGGTCTGGATTAACTCGGAGGGGGAATAGTCAGAGGTCTATGTATGGAGCATGATTAAATCCTGGCCATTGGTTATTGTGGATTAAATGGTCCAGATCAAATCGGTGGATCATGTGATGGGCTCTGTGAACAAAGCGCGATCAAATCCTGACCGTTTGTTCTTGTGGATTCAATGGCCAGGATTAAATCGAGGAGTCGACCATCGGGGAAACATAAAAGAGAGAACACTGGATTAGCGCGATGCGATTGAGCGCTGGCCGTCAGATCTGGAAAGATTAACGGTCAAGATTAAGTCAAAGGGGGAAAGGTGGAAGGCTTGCGATGGAGCGCAATGTGATCCTGGCTGTTGGATCAGGAGAGATCAACGGTCCAGATTGAAATGGCAATCGGCAGAGGAAAAACTCATCGCATCGGAAAATTTTGAAGAACAAAGGGAAAAAGGCTGAAATGAAAGCTCCGATTGCAATTTGCAATTACGCCTTAGCACTTGGTCATAGCGCAAGTCACATACGAAAAAGGGGCTAAGGGCTCAGCTGAAAGGGGCTTAATGCCTTAATGTAAAAATGAAGATTTCCAAGGATTTTCAAGGGTTTTTTGAGGAAAATGGAGGTTCCGATAGGGGTAAAGATGGGGTTTTAAACCTCATAAATGGATTTCACAAGGTTTGAAGGGGATTTAAGGCCTTTAGAGGCTAAATGGAGGGTTAAAAGATGAAAAGAAGTCTTCATGGAAATGAAGGGAAATAAGTTAAATAGGCAGTTTCAGTGACCTTTGGAGCAACTTTCTTTGGTGAAACAGCATGGCTTTAAGATGGAAACAACAGTGAAGATGAACCTCCAGGATGGAGCAAACATAACACTTTAGGGATGATATATTTTCAAAGGAAATGTATCTCTTGAAGGCTTGAAAACAAACTTAGCCACCATTTGGTATGTCAGAATTTATAGGTGGCTAACAATATAAATATGAGGTTCGCTATGGTGCATGCAGAGTTGCAATAAAAGGGATATAGGGTAATTTTAGAGGGAAATATGATGTGGCTGTTAGTGGGTGGGAGGAGCTGCTTTTTTAACTATAAAACTTGAATTTTAATAGTTAAAAAGGGGTTTTGAAAGAAATGAATTGTTGGACTTCATATTTCGGAAAAATGAAAGGTAAAAGAAGGTAAATGAGATGAATGAGGGCAGAAATGATTTTTTCTCACCACTACACTTTATCAACAACACTTTCCTCCTTCCATGAATTGAAAAGGTAGATTGATTCCTTTGAAGTTCTTGACAGTCAGGATTTCCCTCCCTTTTCTGGAAATAAATGACAACCATGGAATATCATCTTCAATATACAAGATCTGAAAAGAATAATCAGTCACCTTGTGATACTATAGATTATAGGATACTAACAGAGCCCATGATTTATGCTTTGACTTTTAATGTACTTTTCTCATGGGATCAAGGCCCCAAAACGTGGTTCCAATAAATTTTTCCCTTGAGGGATTGTTTCCTCAACTCATAGGACCATGTCACACAACCATGCCCTTAATTATCTAAGAGAAATTTTTTTTTGATGTCATGCTATCATCATGGTGATGTCATCATGCCATGTAAGAATCTCTAGGTGGTTCCATGTATCACTCGGGGCCACTTGGCCACCCAAAAAATACCATATGTGAGTGACAAGTATCACCCTTATGTATGAACATGTGTTAGGTGCCTTGGGATGTTGTTGAGTCACCTGCCATGTCATTGCTGATAGGACTACCACCTTTCCTTTGTTTAATCCTTATCCTCCTATGCCACTTGTATCATGTGTAATGCATTGTCATGTTGTCACCCAGGTCAAAACCACTTTGTGAAACAACCTGTATTATCCCCCCCCCCACCCTGCCGACGGTATTATACTTTGGATAGGGGGGGTTTGGGATGCACCACATCCATCAATCAACTTACAAAAAACCATTGTTGGTTTTACTTGCATCCATATCTCAGACCCCCCTCCCTCCTATTAACCCTTTTGACACAAGGGAGGGGGTGGGGTGGTGCAACCAACAAGCATTTTTTTCGATCAAAGGCCCCAACCTAATCAATGGTGATTGGTCATTGGAATATGTGTGACATTTAGACTAGGTTGGAGCTTAAATCCCACACATCTTTGGGCTTTGTCATCCATTGATTCACTCAACTTACATGTTCGATATTGAGGGAAATCCCATGTCATTTGGAAACTCTGACAAATGTGAAGATTTGTGTTACTTTTCATTCCATCATTGGCACAGGGGTTGAGGCTCATTCATGTATCAAGAGTCACTACAAGGGAAACCTGACCTAATAATAAACTTGATATATCAATAAACAACCCAATAAATAGTAAATTGCATAGCAGAACACCTTTTGTTATGGGCAATGGGATGTCGGGTATTGCAAGGAGTTGGTAATCGAGATTGCGTCGAGGTATGATACCCAGTGACTTTTAATGGTCCTTAGTTTTGTAACAACAATGTTGCAACCTCTAAGGGTATCAAATTTAATTATCAACCTAGGGTTCATAGAAACTTAAGAGAGGTCAGAATTGTATATGTAGCAGACACTATCTTATTCTTGTTGCAATTCTCATATAGGTGGGAAATAATAGAGTGAAGGTTAGATGCATAGAGACCAAGTTAAGTTGTTGAGTTACTATGTTATGCTACAAGAAACTATATTTGCGGAAGTGAATTTCAGAAAAGGAGAAGCCACACACATCTATGCTACTTGCAAAAATGAATTGTAGAAAAAGGAAACGACATACACATCTATGCTACTTGCAATGAATGAAGAAGTAAACATGCTAAAAATAAAGCATTGAAAATATAAACCCTAAGTTGCATAAAACAACACAAAAAATAATCGGCAAAGGAATTTATGGGAAAATTAGTGAGGTATCTATACTACTAAATACCATCATCAACATCCTAGAAGTGTTGTAATACATCAAGGAGGTCAAACCAAATGTTTATTTCGAAACCAAGCGAGAAAAGGGGATTGTTTATTGGATGCTACAAGAGTCTATGCTTTTCTATAGGAAGAGTCCAATGAGCTTGCAAAATAGTTATAATATGAACCTAAGGTGGGGAAAGAGAGGGTAATGCTAGAAAATTATGTCATTCAACTAGTAAAGGCTCAAGGAAACTTTATTCAAGCTTTATCATCATTAAACTAAGTCATGTTTGTCTCCAATTACTATAAAACTAGTTGTACGAAAAAACAATAAACTCCAGGATTTATAACAACATAAAGAAATGGAATAGAAAAAGAATTGAAATTGTGTTTAGTAAGTGGTATAATTCTTGATAGCTTGAATAAATAACCTACAATGAAGAAATTTTCAAGGAACCTTCTTCTTCTTTTTTTAACTGTAACATATATGTTTTGTTTATTTGGAAAGATTTGGTTGGGCCGAGGCCAAGACAACCAATGATACATTATGGCTAGCCAACTTTCCTATACAAAAAAAATTTCCTCCTTTCATGGTATGAAAATTTGGAACGGTCTTTCCTCATTTATACTAAGGTCTCCTTTTGGGAGAAGGCATCCTTTGTTTGCCATGGAATCTTCTTCGTTGTTTAATTTCCTGAAGATGTGAAAGAATTTATAGGAGGTGAAGTCGAGCAACATTATCTTTAATCTTCAAAATGTCTTGTTGAGGGCTGCATTATTGAAATATTCCTTCGTGTTGATATTTTTGATGAGGACATCTGAGTCTCCAAAGGCTTGGAATTCTTTGATACCTCTATCTCGAGCAATTTGGAAGGCTTTTAGGAGGCCTAAGATCTCTGCCTGGTTTTTGGTTCACTGCCCAAGTCCCCAACAGAAACTATCTCTTCTTGATCCATCCGAGGAGTATATAATGCCACCTGCGCCTACTGTCTCGGGGTTTCCCTTGGATGCACCATCAAAAAATATCGTGGATTTTTTTACTTTCTCCACCATTCTTGAAAAAAGTCATCAGGTTCTATTTCTTGCCATTCTGGGTTTATGGAGGGGGAGACCAATTGTTGCTTTCTGGCTTAAGGGGCGAGGGATTCCATCCATTTATTTTCTTCAAGAAGTAGTGAAGGGTATTCTTTATGAGTTTGCTATCGTGCTGCTTCGAGGAGAAGAGATTTGGCTTTAGTTGCAACCTTTGATGGAGGGAAAGAAGTTTCATTGAATATTTGCTCATTTCGAGCCAACCATATTTGCCAATAGACATATTTGGGGATGGAGAGCCAGACCCTTTTCCAAAGGGATTTTCTGGGGATGCTATGAGGGTAACACTGGGTCCAGGAAGAAAAGAGCTCCTCCACCAAGTTATGATATGGAGCAGCGACCTATAGATCATTAAGGATGAAGCCCCAGACCTATTTTGCAAATATGCAGTCAATGAAGAGGTGGGTTGAAGTTTCACTATTGTTTCTGCATAGCACGCACCTATGAGGGCCAACAACATTCCTTATGGATAGATTGTCCCCTTTCACCAGTTTTTTGTGTATTAGAGTCCAAAAGAAAAAAATTCACTTTGGGGAATCCGAAAAGATCCCAAACCCGCTTCCAAAAATTGGGAGACTGATTTTGATCTTTTCTAGGTTGAAGAGCGCAATAACATTTGGCTATGGTGTAAAATCCGGATTGACCCGATCCCCAGCTATCAGTTGTGTCTTTATGCACAGGAGCGAAATATGTAAGCTCTTCTGTAAGTATTAGATGCTGATGGCGCAGGTGGACTGAATCTTTGAGGAGATCCCATCCTTCCCAATTCCCATGTCTGTCCCAGGAGGAGAGGTTGTGTAAACTGTTGATGCCTGCGTGGGTCAGCCACTCACGCAATTCTTAAATTTATTCGTTATTATAGAGAGGGTCATGACCCATAATGCGATCTTCCCACAGCTTCGTTCTCCTTCCATTGCCTGGGATGCGGTATATGTTCTTTTAAAAAAAATTAATGCTTTTACGACAAAGATTCCAAATCTGGGTGCCGGTGACTATGTTTTCTTCCTGCAAAGATCTTAGAGGGGCTCCATGTGTGTACTTTGATATGAGAAGTTTTCTAACAAGGTGCTTTGGATCGGTGTAAATTTTCCATAGAATTTTGCATCCCAAGGCGAGGTTTTCGAGGGAAGGATCTCTAATCTGTAAGCCTCCGTCCTTAGTTGGTTGTTTCATGAGCTCCCAATTTTCTAAGTGAAATTTTCGCTAATTTCCTTTTCCTCCCTGCCAAAGGAATTCACGCAAGAGCTTGGAGATTTCTTCCATGATGATTTTTGGTGCCAAGAGGAAGGAAGCTTGGTAGATAGGGAGCACAGACAACACAAATTTGATGAGGATCAATTTTCCTTCTTTGGTAAGCCAGTGTCCTCCCTAGGAGGCAATTTTGGACTTGATTTTGCTGATAATATCTGCCCACAAGGATCTTTTGTTGACCCCAATTGTTAAAGGAAATCCCAAGTACTTTATTTTATCCCATTGGACAAATCCGTCGAAGCCAAGAAGTTGTGCAATGCATGTAAGCTCATGCTGCTCCACATTCCATCCATACACAACACTTTTTCTTTCATTAATTAGTGCTTCGGTGACTTTGCAGTAGCTTTTGAGGACAGAGTCAAAGGATTTTGCAATTCTAAAAGAGGCTCCTCTGAGAAGAAGAGAATCATCAACAAAGAGGGCATGGTTTATGGGTTCTGAGCCGTTTGATATTCTTATGCCAGGGAGAGCCCCAACATTCCTCTCTGTAATGAGCTTTCTGCTAAGGGTGTCCGCCATCAGAATGTACAGGAAAGGGGAAGGAGGACAACCTTGCCTCAGTCCTCTCTAAGCTTGAAAATATGGAGCAGGGCACCCATTGACCAATGGTGCAATCCAGGGCTTTTCTGTGCAAGCTTTTATTAGGTTGAAAAACTGGGGGGAGAATCCGAAGGAGAGGAGGGTTTTTTGAAGGAAAGAGAGATTGACCCTGTCAAATGCATTAGCCATATCTAGTTTGATCAACATCACTTTCTCCTTTTACTGCTTCCTGGAATGGATGGCTTCTTGCACTTGGATTACATTGTCCAAGATATGCCTGCCTTTGACAAACTCCCCTTGGGAGCTAGAGATTAGTCTCCTGAGAAAAGGTTTGATTATGTTTGCTAGGAGTTTAGAAAGAATTTTATAGGAGGTGTTGCAAAGTGAGATGGGTCTGAATTTGCTGGAGGTTTTAGGATTGACTTCTTTCAGGATTAAGGCTAGGAAGGTTGAATTGATGCCTCCCCCACCTTTTCTTTACTCTAGAATCCTTTATCATTTTCAGCAAGTCAGATTTGATTATATCCCAACAAATTTTGTAGAAATGGATCGTGAATCCATTAGGGCCAGGGGCCTTGTCTAATTCCATAGACCAGATGAATTTGATGATTTATTCTTCTGAGAAGGGTTTAGCGAGGGCGAGGTTGTCTTCTAGACTGAAAAGATGGGGGATGTTAGAAAGAAGGCCTATTGTGTCCTCTTTGGTTCCATCTATCCTAGGGCCATAGAAGTTTTTGAAGTGGATTTCTGCTACTGCTTTGATTTGATCAAACACCGTATAGATCTATCCCTCAGCTGTTATGATTTCTATGATGTGATTGTGGGAGAGGCGAGATCTATATTGGCGGTGGAAGAAGGAGGTGTTTCGATCCCCTTCCTTCAGCCACAGGCTGCGATATTTGATTCTCCAATATTCTTCTTCAATGCGGAAGGAGATATAGGAGGAGCTTTGGGCTTTCACCTCTTTGTCAAGCACTTCAGAAGTGATACTTTTTCTTTCCATTTCCATTTGTAGGGTCTCCAGTGACTGAACTGCTTATTTTCTCTGACTGGTTGGAGTTTTAATAGGTTTTCTTATCCACTCTTTTAGGGCATGCTTTGCTGCCTTAATTTTTTACTCCCACACATAGCTTGGTGATCCCGTGATTGGTTTAGCCCAGGCTGCTCGTATAGTTTCAGAGAATCCTTCTCTTTCAATCTAGAGAGGGTTGAACCGAAAGGGGATTGGACCCAAGTCTTCTTCATATTCCACAAGTAGTTGAATGGGCTTGTGGTCCGAGGTAAGTTTAGGAAGAATTTTGTTTGAGATAATATTTTTTTCTATCGGCAATGTGCCTTGGACTAAGAATCTGTCCAAGCGGGCTAAAATGTGGTCCTCCCCGATTTTGTTGTTGGTCTAGGTGTATAGGTCTTTCACCGGGTTGAAGTCTAGGAGATCCCACTGCTGAATAAGATCTTCCACCAAGGGTAGAATTTGACAACTGTTGCTATTACCTCCCCTCTTTTCTCTTGGTTTCACAACTATATTTAGATCTCTAGCCAGAATGATATTGTTGGGGGAGTGTTTCTCTAGGAAGGCAAAAAGAGAGTTCCAGCACTCTCTTTTTTCAACATAAAGTACAGGTACATAAATATTGAATAAGGCAAAGGTAAACTTACTTGTATGGTGCTTTAGCTCGGTGAAGATCCAGTGCTGGGTCTCAAAGGAGTTGTTCAGTTGGAAGAGTTCATCTGACCATAGAGTAGCGAATCCACCTGAAGAGCCCCTTGAGCTTACTGCTTTGCCTGCATTTTTCTTCCACTTTGATTTGCTAATGTCAAGGAGGGCAAGCCCTTCAATTTTAGTTTCTTGGAGCATGAGAATGTTTGGGGGGTCTATTTTCAAGAGGTATTTAACGGCTTCAATTTTCGATGGGTTCCCCAATCCTCTGCAATTCCAAGAGACTAGATGCATTATTTACCAGGGGAGGGGTTGATGATTCCTCCCTTGGGAGGACTTGCTCTGGTATTTCTCCCGATAGACATCTCTATTGTGGGTTGGCTTCCTTGCATTTTTAGCCTTTCTGCCTTTTCTTCCCGGACTTCTTTATGGGATTTCCTTCTGGCTCTTTTTGACGGTCTCTCAAAGGTCTCATGCTCTGAGGAGTAGGAGTTGTCTGCCAGCTTTTTCTTTGTGATTTCTGCATATGAGGGGTTGGAAGGGATGTCTTGAGAGGCACCTAGAAGGATTGTTTCTTCGCCATCATTTTTGGAGGTGGGAGGCACATTCTATTCCACGGTGTCTGGGGCTGATTTTGGAGAGTTTGCAGGGGTGCTTTACTTGTCATTGGGGATTGAGGTCAAATCCTGGATGGGGATGGAGCTCTTGTCTTTGTTGATCTGGATTGTAGAGGTATTCCCCTTTGTGATACCTTTCCCATTTCCTTTTGGTCGGGTTGTTTTCTAGGCTAGAGTCCATTGCTCACCCTTAGTTTTCTTAGACTACTCCTTAGCCTTTTTATTGTAGGTCTTGCAAAGTGACCATACCCATGACAATGTCTGCATTTGAAGGGGAGTTGTTCATAGTCCAAATCTTGAACATGGGACCATTCGACAACTGTTAGTTTGATTTCTTCCGGCAGCCCTTCTTCCAGATCTACTTCGACGCAGATGTGGGAACAAGAGTACTGGTATTTTCTTATAGCTTGGTCAATATATTTTCGTAGGGCATTGCCAATAATCTAGAGGGACTTCTGGTTCCAGCAGTGCAGTGGGAGATGGGGTGGACACACCCAAATTGGAACTGCAGAGGGCACGTCTTGGGAGGGGTCAAAGTCTGGTGACCACTTATTTAGGTATAGGCCTTCCAGTCCCATGAAGTATGGGTCATTCCTAAAAATGAGACTTCTGTCCTATGCACTTTCGAAAACAAACACAAAGGAGCCTTTGTCGACAAAATAACTTTTTATACCTTCTTTGGTTAAAGGGATCCAGTTCCTCTGAACCCAGTCATCCATAGCTTTGGAATATGGTTAGAGGCCTGTGAACTACCCTATGAGGCCTCTCTCTATGAGATTCAGGGCAGATATGCATGTTTCCTCTTCTAGGAGGGCCACCGAGGGGATACTGTCCATTTTTTTGATGAATTTCTGCTGCGTTGCTGAAGGAGGACGTTTTCTGCAAGATGCCACCAAGGCCTTGAAGGCGCTCACCTCCGGAGGAAGAGGGAGGGATTCGAGTCCCCCTCCAGTGGCCATGGCAGAAAGAGGAAGGGAAACAAGGGTGCGCGCTGAACTGTTGTTCGTAGCATCCACATGAATGCACGCAGTCGGTCAGAGTGTTTTTTAAGTCCCCCAAGGAACCTTCTTCTTAACCATGCACAAAAATCATTAAAATTTAAATTCCAGAATTTCTAGTGCTAGAAGTTGAACAAGACAAAATGCAAAGAATAATACAAACAAAAGTATAGGAGGGCTCTGAAGATCCTAGGGTGGGCCCATCCCAAGGATGCACATAGTCGTTAAAGAATAACCAAGCTAAGAAATGGAATAAAATAATTCTTTCGTTAAATGAAAATATGTTCTTACATTACAGGATTACAAAACTTGTTGGAGAATGAAGAAAGCCTAATCTTGCTTTCTACTTGTTATTATATTCCTTCCTATATGTTATATTATGCTAATTAAAGCCTCTTATTTATGCATCATGCAGGTATCAACCTCCTTGAGAGGAGACTACATTTCCCTCCAAAAATCCTAAAAAAGGGGATCTTGTTCCAAATCCAACTTACAACAATAGTGTTAGTGTAAATATTTCGGGAAAGTGTACCAAGAATGCTTCACTTAAGTCACTTGTGACAAGTGTCCCTAACAACAAGATGTGGTTTTTTGCGCTTCAGATTTGTAATGACAAAATAGTAAAACCCTGCAACAAAAAGATTATATGAAATACGAAGTATAGAACAACAATAAATAAATGATGCAATAACCCAATAGAATAAGAGTTTAAATTAATAATATTATTACTAGAAAAATCCTGGTGAAAGAGGTTTATGACATGGATCTACAAATCCCCCTCCGTGGGATGGATCCTTTGATGTACCTGTGCTTCAAAGCTATTTTTTTTCTCTCAATATGTCGAAAACCCAAAAAGCAAAATGGAACTCAAGTGGGAGCTAAAATGTGAGAATATAATAGTGGTGGCAATGATAGTGATCATGGTGAAGAATGAATGGAAAATCCTCTTACTTATAAGCAAATTGGGCTAAATTAGGATTTGGAAAACAATAAAATATTATTGACCAAATCAAAATCTAGCCGTTAGGAATACTTTATTATATTTTTTGGAGAGGGAAAATATATTCAAAATGGTCAAATATATTTATTTAAAATATATTTATTTAGAAAATAGTTGAAGTAATTAACAAATAAAATGATTTATTAATTACTTTGTGAGAATTAAGAAAAGTGTGAAATTTAAATATTTATTAAATAGCGGTTTAACAATTATTCTAAAAATAAGAATAAGGAATCATAAATAAATAATGATTTATTTAATTATTCCAAGGTGATTTAGTCAAATGTGTTAATAAATAATTATCAAATAATTATTTAATAATTATTTCTAGACAAAATTAAATAAATAATGATTTATGCAATTATTCTCATGAGGTTCTTCGATTTTAAACATTAATAATTTAATAAAAATAGTGTACGAAATTATTTCCTATGGTGAAAATGATTTTACTATGGTAAAATTAATCCTGCATGGTGCATTTCAATCCATTTAGTTAGAAATGGCTAGGTGATCATTTTTTAGGTGATAATAGATTCCCCCCCACAGTATGAGTGTCATGAGAAATTTGTATGACCGAAATATGTTGTACGCTACATTTCCACGAGACACCAAAGGAGAGAGAGAGAGAGAGAGAGAGAGAGAGAGAGAGAGAGAGAGAGAGAGAGAGAGAGAGAGAACTAAATAAAGAAAAGGAAGGCATGAGGAATGGAGGGGTAGATACTTACTAAACTGATATATGTCTCCTTTTATTTTGGATTACATGATCTCAAATGAGGCGGGGGAGGCATACCAATACTCGCCAAGATAATTGAGTACAAATAATAATGATGTGCCCAACAATGTGGGAGTGAGATATAAAGTACATGATACATGATATGTTGGTGTTAATGGGCCATAATGTGATACAATAATACAATGAGTCCCATAAACAAAGGTCAGGACATAATACAATAATATCTGAGTACATGAGATAAAATTCCCCTCAAGCAGACATGTTGAGGGGAGATCACAAGAAAAGAAGCCCTGCTAAATAGGAAGAGGCTATGAAGATCTGAATGGACCATCTGAAGGAGACATGCATAATGTGGGCGCTGCAAGTAGCTAAAACCAAACTAGTCAAATCTATGGAACTACATCTCAGTTTGGATCATAATCTACTATCATCTGGGCATGTGGGGGGCTACTTGAAGGGCCACCACCTCATGAGGTCTGGAACATCTCACACACACCTAGGAAATACTCTTGTCAAATGCCTTATGATGCACGTGTGTTCTTGAATTCATTGGACGCATATTCTCCACCATTGTCATGCGCGAGAGCCTTCACCTTCTTGCTTGTGTCTTTCTTGATAAGTTCTTTGAAATCATAAGAATTTGAGAACACCTAATCTTTCTTTTGCATGAATAAAATCCAACACTTGCGTGAAATATCATCTACAAAAATCACATAAACCTATGCTTTGTAGTGGAGGCTATTGATAACGGTCCACACACATCTGAGTGAACTCTTTCAAGGGTCGCTTTCGCCCAATTTTCCTTATCATGAAAGGTGGCTATGGTGTACTTTCCCAATGTACACCTTTTGAATGTATCACGATGCTCAAGTGCACCCTTGGGAAGTCCTATTTAAACTTTGTTGCATGATATTCAAATCTCTATGGTGTAGATGGCACAATATCCTATGCCATAACTCACCGATGTCTCGGTTCTCCACCTTCTCTGCTTTCATGCTCAAGGAAGCACAATATTCTACATCTAATTTGTAGAGGTTCTTTACTCAAACCTTGATCTTCTTCACTTTTCCCATGGCTATGTGATGAAGGAACGCCTTTATTTTGCTAAATATCACATCGTAGCCACGGTATTCCAACATAGAAACTGAAACCAAGCTCTTCTTCAAACTAGGAACATACATGACATCTTTCAATGTGAGAGGGGAACCAGACTCCCTTTGAAAGGTAATAGTACCGATGTCGGTCACGCTATACCTACCATCATCTCCCATCTCAATGTGCATCTGAAGATCCTTCTCCTCCAAATCGCCGAAGAACTCTTTGTTTCCGGTCATATGGAATGAGGCTCCACTATCCAAGTACCACACAAAACCCATCATCGATGACACCATGCATGCGATGAGAGTGAAATCCAACTAAAATTTTGAAGTAAGAGCTTCACTTTTTGCTCCTCCTGAGGGATTATTTTCGGCCTTCTTCTGTGGACACTTCAAGGCATAATGTCCTAGCTCGTGAAAGTGGAAACATTAAATCTTTGACAAGTCCTCCTTCTTGCCAGCCTGACTAGAATCTTATTTGGAATGGGACGACTTCCCTTTCACTTTATTTTCCTTTCCATCCAAGGCACATTTATCCTCATCATCATGCTTTGATGAGGATCCATCTTTGGTGTTCTGCCGAATCTCTTCTTGTACCAAGTCAGGCCACAATCGTTCCCACTCTGGTAGCTTCTCTCTCCCATTCACCAAATCCTAGTAGCTGTGCCAGCTCTTGGGAATGCCTAGAAGTGTTAGGCTCACTAGATCATCCTCGAAAAATGTCACACCAATACTTCCAAGCTCATCTCGGCACTGAGTGAACTTGGTCAATTATTTTGGTATTGTGTCGCCCTTCTCCATCTTGATTTTTCTAAGCTTATACTTCAGCGCTAGCTTCTTGTGGTCATTTTTGTTATGAAACAAATATTTTAAGGCCTTCAATATAGAATATGGAGTTGCATTTCCATGGAGGTTCGAGACAATATGATCTCCAACCCCTTCTAACATAACCCTTCTTTCCTTTGCTACGTTCTTCTTCCATGCCGCTAGATCTTGAGTAGTTGTTGCTGCATGCTTAGGAATATCACTGTCTATGAATTCCTTTAGCCTGTTGTCTTCCAACACTGCCTCCATCCTGTCTCTCCAAGCTATGTAATTTGAACTACCCTCAAGGGTATATTCAAGTCTCAATCTAGAGAAAGACATCCTAATCCTGCTGTTGGTCCTGAAGAGTAAAACTACAAATTTGATTCAATTGCTCAAAAAAAAATTGTATTCTTCTCTTCTATAGTGATTCGTGTTTCGATACCATGTAGAAAATCCATATAGATTCAACTGATCTTGTAATATGAAAAAAAAATACTTCATTTTACTCTAAAAATTGTGGAAACCAATTACAATCGCATAATCACATGAACAAGAAAGAGAAAGAATTTCAATCGCACAACAAAAATATTTATCTGGGGAAAGCCTCAACTAAAAATCACATTATCCATATATTTTATAAGCCAAATAATATGAGAATATTACAATAATTTTCTCCAAGCCGCGTAACCTCTGCACTATATCTATCTGTCTCACAGATTCCTAGGCAAGCTTGGTTCAATACTTAACCAATTTATTGGCCTCAGGAATCCCTATTTCCTTGTGCAGTTTCCTTGGGTAATTAGGCTATATTAACAAGGAAATTCCCAAATAATAATTTTAAAATACACTAAGGCTCTTCCTTTGACTCCATGCATTACCTATACAATTGGATGACTATACAACTGATAGTACGCTTCCCTTTAACTCCAATCTCAATTGGGTCTTTCTCAAAACTGACATGCATGCATTATTTATGAGTGAATTATCAGTTATCTGGATGATCACTGCATGTGAATTAAATATAATTTTCACACTTTGACCTCTCTCCAGTTCCTCCACCAGTTAGAACTAGTTAAACCGACTTTAACTCAGATAATACGAGTTAATTAATTACAACTCAAAATAAACTCAACCAGGGCTCCTAAAAAGTAGGAGACACTCTACATGCCTCTATTTTGACCCTCAACTCGAATTAAATGAACCAAATAATTAATCCTAACTTATTTAACTGGTAAAAGTTTTCATGTGATGTGGAGGTACAATTTTCATCTAATTTAATTAATGGGAAAATTAAATTAGAAGCCTAGGCTTAGTGCCATTTTCAACATGATGGAAAAGTAGGTCTAAGAGTATATGTTGATATGAAGCTAAGAAACAGGAGTGGATTATTTTGAATCTAAACTGAAAAAACATGATGGTATTTTACAGGTATGGTAGAACTAGAGTTGGTATGGAGAGAATGAGATTTTGATATTCTTCATGCTGAGATTCAGGGGAACTAAGCAATTAGAAGGGTTCTGACCTGATATGGGTTGATGAAGTTCTTGGAGAACCCATGGATGAGGGATGGAGAGCAACTCCTATCTAGTATTGTGAGTTATTGGTATCCAGATCAAGAGGCCTTTGTGGTACAGGGGCAAAGGATCGAGATCACGATCGAAGACATATAATTTTTGACAAGATTGCCACCCTTGGGAGTGGTGGGGGAGATACATCCAATACTACCTCATGGGAGGAAAATAGGGGATTTTGTGGAGCGTAATTAATGCAAAGGGTAAGACCATCCAGATTCATGACTTAGAGAGACTTGAGACATGGTATACAGTCGCAACGGTGGTGCGAATCTTGGGTAGTCATTCCTTTAATCACATCACTTGGGGGCAGATGATGCTTGTGGAGATTGTACTGGAATGGACCTACTATGGGTGGGCCCAAATGATGTTTTCATGTTTGAAATGACAGTTGGGACTATGTAGGTGATAGACCAATGATAACTATTAATAAAATGCTATCCATATAGTGGAATGAACTTTCAGGGGGATCCTGATCTACCACTACCGCTAGGACGAGCATGGGGTCTGAATGGTAAGTAATAGTTTTTATATGTTGATATAATGTATATTTTAGAAAATATATGTATGTGGTACTAATTTCTAGACTTGTGTTATGCAGATATAACACCAATGAGGTCGACAAGATATGTAGGACTAGCTGCAACACTTGGGGTTGTATATCAGAGAGGTTCTACATCTCAATAGAGATTGGATAGTGATGCGCTACTGGAGGATCTCCGACGTAGGTTTGACGTGATATTGACTGGGGTGATAGAGCTTGGATGGAATGAGCTAGAAGATCAGTATATATATGAGTGCACTGGGCTTCCCTCAGAATGGTGAGGTATCACGAGGCACATAATTATGTTTGGTCAGGCAGTTCGATATTTATGGGCAGGAGGAATGGAGCCATTGTCACATAATACACCAGAGGATAGTGATTAGACATAAGGACATGTGGGCCCCTATATTTTTTTTTTTGCAACATACTATGGGCATGTCAGATGTATTTAGAGTAGTGGAATCCAAACACTATATGTTGGATATTATGATACATAATATTATTATGCATATTTTGTGAGGATTGTGGTTCGCCATTTGTTTATGATATGTATGTCTTCTTGTATATGAATGTGATAAATGCCAATCTATAATTTTATTTTTAATGGTATCTACATAGTTATTTTGTGCTGTAGGAACATGACTGAATGTAATGGATTCAAATTCACATGCCAAAAGCTTAACTCGTAGATATTTTCTAAATAGGATAGGATTACGCACATGATAAATGTCGTTCAATTGCATGACAAGTAGTAAGGAATCAAGAAAAACATGAAGGTGAAGGATGTGATGATCAAGGGCATCGGCTAACAAACCTATCAATGCATCATATTTGACCTGGTTATTAGTGGAAAATATAATGAAAACGTTGTTGGAGTGAATTAAAAAATGTAAAGGGGTGAAAATGGACCAAGCTATCGAGGCTAGATTCTTGGAGAAGCGACTCACACCATCAACATAACTGATATGAGGTGTGGGTAATGGATCCATATGAATGACACAAGAAGACAACAAATGAGATGATGGTGGATGCAAGCTACCTAAATGCAGAAAAGAAAAAGATACACATATTTCAATGGGAAATGATATGGGTAAAATTTCTTTAGGTAGATTGCATTGCGAGGGTTAGGAAGGATTTATCCGTTTCGACCCTATAAAAGGTATACCCCCTTACCCAAACACATACAAATTATGTAAGTACTGATCCATAATGGTTCAAAATTACCATGTCCCAGGACATCATGAGCTTGATCATAGACACGAACACGGTCTCCTTTGTGAAAGGTAAGAGGGTGGAATTTACGATCATACTGAGCTTTGGTGAACTTTTTGGCTGCTTCAATGGTTTGAAATGCAACATAGAGGTCTTCATTGGCATGCTCAAGCATGATAAGTCTTTGCTCTAGAGGTTGGGTGTCTGGGAAGAGTTCGACAACAAGGTGGAGGGAGGGGATTTCACACTCAATTGGTAAGAATTCCTCCTATCCAAAAACAATATGGAAAGGAGTTAACCCAGTGGAGGTTTTCAAAGAGGTTCTATAGGCCCACAAAGCAGAAAAGATCATAAGATTCCAATTGGTATTGTGCTTGTTCACCATTCGTTGAAGCATGGTTTTAAGGATTTTATTGACAACTTCAACTTGGCCATTGCCTTGGGGGTAATAAGAAAATGACTATTGGTGTTCAAAGCCTAACAATGTGGATAGCTCACGCAAAATTTCATCTTCAAAGTGTCCGCCATTGTTAGAAACTAATTGCTTCGTAACCCCAGATATAGCGATAACATGGTTAAAGAAGAATAGGGTTGAAGTAGCTATGATGTTATTGAACGTGGACATGGATTCAACCCATTTGGTGAAATAATTGAAGGACATGATAATATACTTATGGTTATTAGTAGATGGGGGTTGACACTTCATAAAGTAAACATCCTATTTACAGAAATGATTGACTGTAATGATAGGAAGGAGGGGAAAAAGTGGAGCTCGAGCCTTAGGGATGGATAATTGAAAATTGGGACAATGTTTAACTTCCTCAATGCAATCCCTAAAGAGAGAAGGCAAAAATAATCTAGCACACATTATTTTCTGGGTAGTGGCCATTCCAGAGAGGTGACCACCACAAGTGTCACCGTGACAAGAATTAAGAACTTTCTCAGTTTTAGCATGGGCAAGACAATGAAGAAGGAAATTATCAACATCGCGACAATAAAGATCGTCACCAATAAGGATACAACAATGGGCTTGATCTTGAATGTGTTGTGGATCATCACGGTTAAGATGGGGGGCAAATTTTTGGGTTCACGAATATGTGAGGATGTCACCATATAAAGGGTCATCTGAGGTTATGGTAAACATGTGTTCATCTGGAAGGTCATCATTTACTGGCGGATTAGGCACACCAGTGAGAAATTCATAAATGAATTCAGAAAGGGCTAAACCTTTCTTACTCTTGGATGTGACAAATTTGAGATCAAATTCTTGAAGGATAACGATCCAATGGACATACTTTCAATTGATGATCCGTCGAATCATTAGGAAGTCCATAACTGTTGGAATTAGTCACAACTGTGGTGGCACTCATAATGATATAATGCATTAGGGGAATTTTGAGGTCTAAAATGGGCCTCCTAAGAAAAATGTACAACAAAAATAAACTTTATAAGAACCAATTGGATTCAAGATGATGGTGTCAACCATGGGGGATGATTCACCATTTTTTAAGTAAAAGGGTAAAATGAGTATACAATAATAAAGTAATAAAACTACTTTTTCAACTCGTATTTTCAAGTTATCTCCCAAAGTCTTTACTCAAATTTCGAGCGGGAGTACTCATTCGATGCAAAATTTAATTCCTCATGCAAGGAGTACCCATGTTGCATACTTTTGATGGACCCTTCTACACGAAAAATGCGAAATACATGAAAAAACGTGATTGCAATCAAGTTTTTAATGTATTTATTATTTTTCGTGTATCAGGATGCATCGAAAGTATGCAACATGGGTACTCCTTGGATGAGGAATTAAATTTTTCATCCAACGAGTACTCCCGCTCAAAATTTGAGTAAAACGTTTGGGAGATAAGTTGAAAATACAAGTTGAAAAAGTAGTTTTTTCATTTTTCCCTCTAAAATTTGATGTTGTAATCAAATATAATTTTATTATTTCCACTTTTATTTTATAATTTCCTTAGGAGGCCCATTTTAGCTCAAAATTCCCCTAATGGAAGAATATTTTGAACAAAGAACACTACGGCCAATGCTGAATTTTCTTCATGGGAATAGGACAGAGGGGGACCATTAAGGTTCTTACTAACATATTATATGACATGCTCATTTCCAGAACCATTTTCCTATAGTAAGACCCCAACGACCGAATAGGTGGAAGTTAAGATATTCAAGATGAAGTCCCTTTCAAATCTAGGTGGACTGATCAAGGGAGCAGAAGTGAGAGCACATTTTAGGGTATCAAAATACTGTTGAGCGTGGTCATCCAAAATGATTGGAATGTTAGATTGAAGGAGTCTAAGAAACCCATGAGGAGTGGTGGCATATTCAGGAACAAATCGACGAACAAAGTTGGCTTTGCCTTGGAGGCTTTACAAGTGGTGAAGGATACGAGGGGGAAGTTCGAGAATGGCTTGAAGTTTGAGAGGGTCAAGAGTGATATCATCTTTGGACCCAATGAAGCCCAATAGTCGGTCGAAAAGAACACAAAATACACACTTAAGGGGATTGAGGCGAATGTTATACTTGCGATATTGAAGGCATATGGTACGTAAATAATGAAGGTTTTATGACCGAAGCTTGGAACAAGCAGTGAGATCGTCTAGATATGCAAGGATAATATGAGTTAAGTCATGAAAACAATAGGACATGGTAGAATGAAAAGTGGCCCCAACATTCTTTAAACCGAAAGACATTACCCTATAAGAAAAAGTTCCCCACGTACAAGTGAAGGCAATTTCAATTTGATCAATATAAGATATACATATATGGTTATATCCAGAGAATACATCCATAAAGAAATAATCTCGTGCCCCACACACTCATCAATTATTCAGTCTATGAAAGTTGTGGTAAAGTTTTCTTTGGGACAAGCTTTGTTTAGATTGCGAAAGTCCACGTAGATACTGATGTTGCCTTACTTATTTAGAATGGGAATAGGATTGGACACCCATGTGGTGTATTCAATGGGGTAAATAGAACCAACCTGCTTTAACCTATTGATTTCGGCTTTGATAGCCTCATTCTTGGAAGGATGGATAGGTCTCTGCTTTTGGTAGACATGAATGGAATTTGGCCATGTGTCGATATGGTGTTAAAAAATGGTAGGATCTGTTAGCACCTGAAATGGACCCCAGGCTGCAAAAGGAAAATTAGGGTAACAACTAAACCATGCTCAGCCTTGTAGCTAGCCCTACAAGGACAGGAGAGGGCTCTCTCCGTGAAAAAGGGTATTCAATAAAGTGAAATAATAATATGATATTAGGATAGATAAAATGACGAGAAAAGGATTTAATAGAATGAATGAATGAATGAATTAATGAATTTCAGGGATGTGTGGGATATAAAGGGACAGTTGAAACCGGGAATTAAATCAGGACACAGGGTATTTCATGGGGCAAGATAGGCAGGAAAATTAGCAATTAAAATTTAATGAGGATGGGATGGAAAGACTGGTGCGGAGCTGAAAAGGGCACAATAAATGGATCCTTTTCAAACAGAAGAAAAATACAGAGTATGAATGATTTCCTAAGGCAGAGCATATAGAGATGGATTCTACCTTTCTATCTTGAAAGCATTCAAAAGGAAATGTTTATGGATGAATGGAACACATAACAATTCACATATGAAACAAAGGAGAAAAACAAATGCTAACTCTCATACCACATGGATCCCACAAATCAGAGCCGCATCTCTTTATTAATTCCTGTCAAACTGTACAATGTAGCGCAGAGATGTTCTTCCACACTATTCCCCTACTTTCTGACTCGGACTCTCAGACTCAGACGGCTTTACAAATGATTTACAATTACATTAAATAGGTTGAAATGTGGGAACATAGATCCACAGAAAAGGGAGTTGTTCTAACAGCTGAAGAACTAAAATACAATCATAGAAAGAAATACAATAAATATCTAAAAATAAGGACGATTATTGCATTTCGCTACTTGGGGCCTAACATTAGGCTATATGAAAAATAGGTAATCCGATGAACAAATTTCCTATTTTGCTGCTTGCTGTAACAGTCTTTGTTTTAAATAAGCTCTCGGCCCTTTGACCATTTCTTTCCATATTCTTTTTGAATAAAACTGAATTTTTAATAAACATGCCTTTCGGAATGAAAATTTGGCTTTAGTGAAGGGAAAATAATGAATAGGAAGGAAGGGAGAGGAGGCGGGACCCGCGTCATAATCGTAATCGCAATGGACGAGGCAGAGAGGTAAACACACTGTAATACAGTGCCATCGCAATCGGAATCAGAGTCAGGAAGGATATTATTTGAACAGAGAAACGAAAGTTTCCGATGCGATTGGGAACATGGCCTTTTGTAATAAACAGAATGGATAATTCTAAATTTTAGAAAGGAGAAGGGAATTTTGGTAATGAACGGAGGAGGAATTAAATGGTGGGACCGGGGATTAATCACAATCGGAAATCATAGGGGAGAAAAGTGTAACATATATGGGAATGCCGATTGCGATGGCGCGATTGAATGTGGGCCGTCCGATTGGCAGAGAAGATAGGTGGTGCTGGGTCAATCGGGGGTTGTTAATCGGTCCATGGAAAGGCGGCGAGCGATTGAAAAGTTTGGGCGGGCGGGTCGGATGGGCGGTCATTAGCCTACAAGTAATCGGTAAGGTCAATCGGAGCAATCGGACGGACGTGATTGGATTGGGGGATCGAGGAGAGCCTTATGTAAGTTCTGATTGCGATGGCTCGATCGCGTATAAGCCGTCTGATTGGCGATCGGATCAACGGTCGAGATCCCGTCGGGTGGGGCCAATCGGAGGAGGGAATCGGGAGATCGGAAGAGGAGTTGCGATTAATCGCATCGGAGGAATATGTGATTAATGGATCGGAAGCTGTTGCGATTGGCGAATCTTTGTGATTGCGATGAAAGGAAGGATATATATAATATAAAGTTTTGGACCTTTGATATAAGTTTTAAAGGCATGAGGGATAAGTGGTTGGGAACGGAGGGGGGGGGGTATATATATATATATGGACTTTTAAAATGTTTACCATAAGGTTTTTTCAAAGGGAATGGAGGGGAAGTGGTTATGAGGGTGGGGACTTTATAATATAAAGTTTTTTTTTATTATAAAGTTCTACAAGGTATGGTTGGGGAAGTGGTTAACATATAAATCGCATTTTTATTAAATGATTTATAATGCAAATTTATAATCGGAAAGGGGAAAAAGGGGTTTTTAAAGGGATATAAAACTTTAATTAAACAAATTTTAAGGGAAAAAAATGGGAAAAGGGGAAGGATTAGGATATAGAGGGCTTTTACTTCACTTAAGCATAAATTTCAATCCAGAAGTCAGTTTTGAGAGTGTAGTATACTGTTGGAAAGCTCTTTCCGAGCTCTTTCTGATGGATCTGCTTGGAAGATGATTTGGCACTGAACATGCTACAAAAAACTCTCTGAAGGCAAGGACATCACTTTTTGGAGATAACATCTTCTGAATTGTGACTTATTACACATGATGATATATAATGAATAATAATAATGGAGAAATATCATGTTTTCATCTCAAAACATGGTTTTGAGGCGAAAGTTACATCAAACTGAATAAAATGTCTCTCTGAATCTTCCAGGTGCTGTGAATTTGAATTTATTGACTTCCTCATGACCTTGCTGATATTATTGACATTTGACTCATTAATTTGACCATGGTGAGACCCTAGAAACTAATGAGACCCATCCTATGACCTACTGATATGATTTTGAGAATAAAAGTGACTAATGACTAAATACCATAGAAAGGAAAATCAGCAAGTACCTCATGAGGGACAACTGATAAAAATTACTACCATCAATGAATCCATGACCTAGCAGAATGGTGAAATTTATTCGGTATGAGACACCTAATATGCAAATGCAAAAAGAGCAGTTTTGATCATTGATTGAAGTATGACTAGACTGACACTAACATTGGCTCCAATGGGGATGGTAGCTCCTTGGAGGTGATAAGAACACCGTAGACCAAGTAGCCTTATCCATTGGGAATGGAGTCAAAATTTTTGAAAACTGACACAAATGCAAATAGACTCTGACTCTAGACGAAGACTAAAAACTGAAATAAAACCAAACCATACACATATCATCCAAGTTTTATAGCCTTCACCTCGGGCCCCAAACTTGAATGACTGTGCATTTTGAACTTTGCTTGTAGAAAACTAAAATGGTATATACAATGATGATAAGATAGATTATGATCCATGTCTTCAACAATGGTAGTGCTTCAACAACCTACCATTTACTGCTCCTCCAGGACAATCTTGGCCATCCATTTCTGAAAGCAAGAAGGCATTCTGACCCCTATGTGCTATAATTCTGTATGGTCCCTTCCAAAGGCTGTCAAATTTACCATGCTTCCCTTTGTCTTCATTTCTTGCATCCCATCTCAACACTACATCACCCAACTGAAACTTTTCTGCTTTAGTCTTCCTATCATATATCTTTTTAATCTTGTCCTGCAACTGACTCGCTTTCTGTGACACTTCTTCTCTTGTTTGTTGAAGGTGGATCATCTGGTTGATCCTTCTCTGGTTGTCATCATCTTCGCTGCCAACTTCTTGTAATAATCTCATAACTGGAACTGTAAGAGAAGTAGGAAAGATAGCATCAGTACCATAAACCAGCTCAAAAGGTGACATACCTATTGATTTTTTACTGCTAACTCTGTCTGCCCACAGTGCGTTGATAAGCTTCCGATGCCTATTTCTTTTGTTTGCCTTCAAAATTTTCTTAATTATATTCATCAGCGACTTGTTGGATGATTCTGCCAGGCCGTTGCCTTGTGGATAATACGATGTTGAATGGCCCAGCATGATGTTGTATTTATCACAGAAATCAATCATTTTCTTTGATCTGAACGCGGCTGCATTATCTGTCACAATTTTACATGGGCAACCAAAACGGGATAAAATATTTGATTCCAAGAATTGAATAATTACTATGTCAGTCGCTTGTCTGGCAAGGATGGCCTCGATCCATTTCGTAAAGTAATCTGTCCCAGTCAATATCCATCGATGTTGTGCTGAGGACGCGGGATGTATTTCTCCTATAAAATCGAGCCCCCACTGCTGAAAGGGCGTGTTCACTGAAACACGTTTCAAAGGAAGTGGAAGCAATTTCTTCTTCCCTTGGAAAATTTGACATTCATGACAATTCATCACTGTTTTATATAAATCAGAAAATAATGTGGGCCAATAATACCCGAATCGCAATACCTTGTTTGCTATAGTTTTCCAAAATAGGTGACCACCATAGTCACCTTTATGGAAATCGTGCATTACCTTCTGAGCTTCTTCTTCAACCAGGCAATCTAGAAAAACGCCTCCCGGATCCTTCCAAAATAGAGCACTGTTCAAAATGCAATATTTTGCAGATTTAAGATTCAAAGATCTACCTTTACTCTTAGACATGCCTGGAGGAGGTGACATATGCTGAAGAACATACACAATATCTGAATACCAAGGGGACTGCAGAAAAATATCTGAAATACGAACCAGCAAACCTTCATCTTCCTCTTCCGACATTGCTGAAATGAGGTTTATATCTAAAGCACGCAGATTTGATTGGGTCATCAATTTCGCCAAACCTTGGCCTTTGATCAACTTAGTAGGCTTGATCTCCAGATCGTACTCCAACATAGCTGCTATCCATTTGCCTCTTCGACCTTCTGGATCAGTTTGCATGAGCACATCCTTGACTGCTGCATTAGGGACATACACTATAGTGTGTGAATGTAGAATATAGACCCTAAAATCTTTCAATTCCTTGACAAGAGCCAATGCCTGATTTTCAATAATATTATATCTTAAAGCAACATCTCTAATAGTCCTACTGAAAAAGGCAATTGGCTTTTCTACTTCATCTCTCTTTTGCATTAAAACAGTAGCCATAGTATGCTTAGATGCAAATGAAAATATAATAAAATCTTGAGTATAGTCGGGACTGATCAGAACTGGGGCATCAGACAAAGCAAAATTTACCAGATTGAATGACTTGATAGCTTCCTCACTCCACTTAACCGTGTTGTCTTTCTTCAACATATTGGTCATTTCTCTCAAATGCTCAGCCAGATTAGGTATAAATCTGCGCAAAAAATTCATCTTACCATTAAAGGCCTGAATCTCTTTCTTGTTCCGTGGAAGATCTATGAGCTGAATTTCCTCCACTCTAGATGGATCTATGCAGATGCCATCTTTAGAGATGATATGCTCGAGCAATTTGCCCTCGTCCATGGCAAAAAGGCTCTTTTTGGGATTGAGAGAAATCCCAAACTTTCTGCAACGCTGAAAAACCACTCTTAGATGGTGTAAATGCTCATCATCTGAACCTAAAAACACTGTCAAATCATCCAAATAAACAACAAGAAAAACATCTTTTTCATTTGCAAAAGCAATTTCCATTGCACGCTGGAAGGTGGCTCCAGCAGTCTTCAGTCCAAAGGGCATCTTGGCATACTGGAAGGTTCCCCAGGGTGTTATGAAGGCAGTTTTATCTTGGTCCTTCTCATGCACCAAGATATGGTTATACCCTGAGTAGCCATCAATTAGTGTCATCCTAGATGCTCCAACTACTCTCTGCAGAATATGGTCCATTTTCGGAAGTGGGTAATTATCCTTTAAGGATGCCTTATTTAAGTTCCGAAAGTCAATACACAGTCTTATTTCCCCAGTCTTTTTACGCACTGGGACCAAATTCGAAATCCAATCAGAAAATCTAATGGGAACTATGATTCCTGCTTTGTACAACCTGTTTACCTCCTTTTCAATTGATTGCAGCAGCTTTGGATTGATTCTTCTCACCTTCTGTCTGAAAGGCTTCTGATCCGGCTTGATAGGAATTGTATGTTGAATTATGTTCTTATCATACACTTTAAAATCTGAATAATCCCATGCAAATACATCAGAAAATTTAGAAATAAATTTAACATACTTCTCCTTTACCTCAGGGGATAATGCTTTTGATAATTTAACAAACTTGGGTTGATCAGTTGTTCCAATATTCACATCTTCAACTCCTTTCTCTGTGGGCACCAAGCTTGGTTTATTTTTGACATCATCATGATAAGAAAGCTCCTCTAGAGGTATGAGACCTCTAGGAATTACATTATCCTTTAACTGCAATATGTCCATCTGGTTTACTTCCAACTCCTGATCATCAACCTCATACTCACCCTCTATTGGAGTATCTTTGAATTTTCCATCACCCTGCAAAAATGCATTGATCTCATTATCATCCCAAAATACTTGCCAATACCTTAAATTGTCCGGAACAGCAGGCCTATGTTTGAAATAGATTTCAAAATTATTGTTGGAGTTCATTGGAATCTTCAAGTTACTTGCAGTAGTGGCAAGAGAATCAGCAATCAGATTCTGCATCCGGGGCACTGCTGTCAAAGTATATTCTGGGAATGTTTTCAAAATGTCCAGGACTGCATTTCTGTATGCCCTCAATCTTGGATGTTTGGCTTGGTATTCTCCCTTCACCTGTTTGATTATCAATTCGGAGTCACCATATACAGAAATCCTTTTTGCATTCAACTTCTTCAAAATTTTGAGGCCTGCAATCAAAGCCTCATATTCTGCTTCATTGTTAGAGCAATCAAAAGCTAGCTTATAAGCACAAACTCTAACATTACTTGGAACCTTCTCAGGTTGAAAAACAGGGCTCCTAATCCATATTCCAATGCCAGCTCCATCCTTACCAACAGCTCCATCAAAATCCATACTCCACAGGCCTTCTTCTTCTTCTTGAAGATGCTAGAAATTTGTTTCTTTCTCTTCTTTACCTTGGTTGATTTTTGGTTGTTCATTGTCCCTTTGCTGCTGGTAGGCAGGAGGTTCAGAAGTGTTTGCTACTTTATCCTTTTCATGTTTGAGTACCTCTCTGAAATTATCTGAAATCTCAGGTATTTCATCCACTTGTACCAATTGAACATTCTCATCATTTAAACCACCATCAGAATACAAGACAAAAGACTCTAAGTCTGTATGGACAACATTAATGGGATGATTTACAGGCTTTTATTTGCTGGTAATCATATATTTCATCTTATTTTCCCTATATAGCTTTCTCAACTAGCCAAATATAGGGATAGTGGCATAAGAGAAGTCAAGTTGCATGGTTCCCTTAAGTTTATCACCCCAAGACCTAGATAGAAGCATTCCAAACCTTGGTGGGACATCAGCAACAACTACGTCCATCAAGACATTCTTTGCTGGAATCTGGTCTAAAGACACTACCAAATCTTTAATTAAACCAATACAGTGGACCCTACTTGAGTCGAAGGAATACAAGTCATGATATTTACGAGTGATGTCAAGGCCTAGCTTCTCCATGACAGCTTTGGGCATCAAATTATGTGAGGCCTCGGAGTCCAACATAGCATTATGCAGGATAAACTCATGTACTCTAAGACTCAAGTAAAAAGGAGGGACTTCATTTTCTTTAGATTCTTCTATGGCTGGACCAAAAATAACTTCAGGGTAGTCGTCTTCTACATTGACCATATCGGAGACAGAATCTATTTGCAAGACTTTAGACACCTGAGTTTTATAGACACCATTCTTCACCAACTCTGTGAGGGGCATAGACACTTTTAATTTAGAGATTTAATTTTCTAGATTAAAGGAGGGAGGTTTTTCTACCTCTTTTATGGGCGGGTATTTCTTCTCTGTTGGCTCCTTTACTGTGTTTTGTTGGTTCTTCTCATTGGTTGTTTTAGCAACTGCAGGTGCTTTGCTAGAGGAAGGATCAGCCGGCTCCTTAGCTTTCTTCTGTGCATCGTTCTTCATTTGGAGTTCCTTTCTCTTTTGAATGGGGCTGACTGTAATCTCTCTGTTCCTTAAAGAGTATTTCCTTTGCTGAGCCGATAGAGCGTTCATATACCCTCTCTGATAGTCTTCAGACTCCTCTTCCAGTATTGTATCATTGTCCAAAATGAAATTTTGGTCTTTTTGATTGTCTGGAGTCACCACTATGTATTATTTGTCTTCTATAAGGAAAATGGGCACACCATCAGTCGTGAAAAAGTGATTAGCCTCAATCACAGGATCGTCGTCATCTGAATTTGTCCCTTGCACATAGTTCTGCTACAAATGAGTTTTAATCTGCTACTGTGGTGGCGTAATTTGGTCCTACATTCTTTGCTCTCTCTGTTTAATTCTGAATTGCAGTTGTTGCCCTCTGAAATTGGGATTTCTTATTCGAGGCTCAGGTATATCTGCAATGGTTAACCTATCAACCATTTTTTCCACTGTTCTGATCAGAGTGTCCATTTTACTGTCTGAAGTAGAGGCCTCCTCTTTTATTGTGACTCTTTTCTCGGCTCTGGCTCTTGCTCTTTTAGCCAACAGATTAGCTTCAACGTTTACCGCTATCTTCTGCATGTCTTCAAGTGAAGATAGATCTCTTTCACGCAACTGATATGCCATGTCGGCATCGAATCCATCGGGAAATTTTAAAAATTCTAATCCCACAAGAGGCTTCAAATTAGCTGGAATAGCATTATATACAACATTGAATCTCAAAAAATAATCCTGCATGGTTTCACCCACATTTCTTTTAATGTTCTCATATTCAGACAAAATTTGAAGTGGGTTCTTTTTTACCTCCCACTGGTCTAGGAATTGAGTGTGCAACTCCTGCAACGTGCGAATTGTGCCTGGCGGTAGGGCTCTAAACCACTTTCTGACTTCGCCTCCGAAACTTTGAACAAACAGCCTCATCGTTACATTCTCTGCTTCTACCTCATGCAAATCAAAAAAGTCATTCATTTTATCAACATGTTGCTGAGCTGTGGTGCTTTGAGTGGCATCAAAGATTGGAATTTTACTCTGATAGTCGGCCGGCATATCATCGAGGACCTGGGGTAAGACCAGGGGTGCATACCTGGCAGCCATAACTCTGGGTGGATTTATGACAGGATTTGTAGGATTTGAGGAAGGTGTTAATGGAGGAGATGATAATTGGGAATTGACTGATGGGAATGTTGATGAATTGGGAGGGGGAAATGCTGTTCCTGATGATTCTGAAGACTCAGGGATATTAGTTACAGTGATGGACTGAGGAGAATTCAAAATTTAATCATCAATGGAGGTATTTTCTCTTTGGACTTCAATATCTACAAGGAAATCAGGATCTAAAACTGTATCATCAATGTCATTTTTAGACTTATTCCTAAATAAAGAAAGCTCAAAATTCTCATCAAAGGAAAGATCTTCTACAAAAAACCATTCACTGGGCCAAGTATAGGATCTGAAGACGAGTTTGGGGCTTAATGATCCTTCTTGTCTTCTGACAATTCTTGGTATAAGATTTGGATTTTCAAACACAGGGGGAGGATTTGGATCTAGATTAGCCCTAGTGTATCTTCTTGAAGCCAGTGTGGTCAAATGTCTATGTTACAAAAATCTTATTTTGCAGCCTAGCAAAATCTGAACATCATCTTTCAAAAGTCTGGAATTATTTGATGTACTGGGGCAAATCTTGCAAGTCAGATGTTATGTTTATAAAACTAGACCAGAGATTGACTGAAGCAGCATTTATCTACTTATGCACCTGCAAAGCAATGTGCAGTTCGAAGGCTACCTGGCATAACTTCAGGCTCTGTATGTATTTTATAAAAAAAATAACACTAACAAACAAACAATCTTGAACTTATTCCCCAGTGGAGTCGCCAGAGATGTTAGCACCTGAAATGGACCCCAGGCTGCAAAAGGAAAATCAGGGTAACAACTAAACCACGCTTAGCCTTGTAGCTAGCCGTACAAGGACAAGAGAGGGCTCTCTCCGTGAAAAAGGATATTCAATAAAGTGAAATAATAATCTGATATTAGGCTAGATAAAATGACGGGAAAAGGATTTAATAGAATGAATGAATGAATTAATTAATGAATTTCAGGGATGTGTGGGATATAAAGGGACAGTTGAAACCAGGAATTAAATCAGGACACAGGGTATTTCATGGGGCAAGATAGGCAGGAAAATTAGCAATTAAAATTTAATGAGGATGGGATGGAAAGACTAGTGCGGAGCTGAAAAGGGCAAAATAAATGGATCCTTTTCAAATAGAAGAAAAATACAGAGTATGAATGATTTCCCAAGGCAGAGCATATAGAGATGGATTGTACCTTTCTATCTTGAAAGCATTCAAAAGGAAATGTTTATGGCTGAATGGAACACATAACAATTCACATATGAAACAAAGGAGAAAAACAAATGCTAACTCTCATACCACATGGATCCCACAAATCAGAGCCGCATCTCTTATTAATTTTTGTCAAACTGTACAATGTAGCACAAAGATGTTCTGCCACACTATTCCCCTACTTTCTGAGTTACAGATTCTCAGACTTTCAAACTCAGACCCCTTTACAAATGATTTACAATTACATGAAATAGGCTGAAATGTGGGAACATAGATCCATAGAAAAGGGAGAAGTGACTAACGAAGGCAGGCCCGAAATACAGTATGAAAACACGCAGCGTTGCCTCTGTTAATAAGGAACGGTGTTGCATTTGACTACTTGGAGATTTTGCTGTTAGGTTGTATGAAAGAAAATAGGTAATCTGATGAATAGATTTCCTATTTTGCTGCTTGTTGTAACAATATTTGTTTGAAATAAGCTCTCGGCCCTTTGACTGTTGCTTTCCATATTCTTTTTGAATAAAATTGACTTTTTAATAAACATGCCTTTCGGAATGAAAATTTGGCTTTAGTGAAGGGAAAATAATGAATAGGAAGGAAGGGAGTGGAGGCGGGACCCGCGTCATAATCGCAATCGCAATGGATGGGGCGGAGAGGTAAACACACTGTAATATGGCGCCATCGCAATCGGAATCGGAGTCGGGTAGGATATTATTTGAACGGAGAAATGAAAGTTTCTGATGCGATTGGGAACATGGCCTTTTGTAATAAACAAAATGGATAAATCTAACTTTTACAAAGGAGGAGAAAGGGGTGCAATGAAAGCGATAAATTAGAAAGTAATTCGGGACGGGGATTAATACGCAATCCAAAATCGGAGAGGACGGGGGGGGCGCTATGTAGGGTGTTCGGTTAGGCAGCGCGGTGGTGTGGGCGTCCGATGATGGAAGATACCGACGGTGCGGGTCAGTGAAGAGTTTTTAATCGAGAAGTCCATGGACGCGCCGATTTAAGTTTGGGTCGTCCGATCGGATGGGCAGATCGACGGCCTACAAGTAATCGGGCGGAGTCAATCGGAGGCAGGGATTAAGCGGTGCGGTTGGATCGGGGAGAGCCTTATGTAAGTTCCAATTGCAATGTCCCGATTGCATATAAGCCGTCCAATCGACGATCGGATCAATGGTCAAGATCTCGTCGGGTGGGGCCAATCGGGAGATCGGAAGAGGAGTTGCGATTAATCACATCAGAGGAAGATGCGATTAATGGATCGGAAGCTGTTGCGATTGGCGAATCTTTGTGATTGCGATGAAAGGCGGGATATATATAACATAAAGTTTTGGACCTTTGATATAAGTTTTAAAGGCATGAAGGGGAAGTGGTTGGGAACGGCCGGGGGGGGGGGAGTATATATATATATATATGGACTTTTAAAATGTTTACCATAAGGTTTTTTCAATGGGAATGGAGGGGAAGTGGTTATGAGGGTGGGGACTTTATAATATAAAGTTTTTTAATTATAAAGTTCTACAAGGTATGGTTGGGGAAGTGGTTAATATATAAATCACATTTTTATTAAATGATTTATAATGAAAATTTATAATCGGAAAGGGGGAAAAGGAGTTTTTAAAGGGATATAAAACTTTAATTAAACAAAGTTTAAGGGAAAAAAATGGGAAAAGGGGAAGGATTAGGATATAGAGGGCTTTTACTTCACTTAAGCATAAATTTCAATCCAGAAATCAGTTTTGAGAGTGTAGTATACCGTGGAAAGGTCTTTCCGGGCTCTTTCTGATGGATCTGCTTGGAAGATGATTTGGCGTTGAACATGATGTGGAAAACTCTCTAAACGCAGGGACATCACTTTGTGGAGATAACAGCTTCTGAATTGTGACTTATTACACATGATGATATATAATGAATATTAATAAAGGCGAAATATCATGTTTTCTTACATCAAACTGAATAAAATGTCTCTCTGATTCTTCCAGGTGCTGTGACTTTGAATTTATTGACTTCCTCATGACCTTGCTGATATTATTGACATTTGACTCATTAATTTGACCATGGTGAGACCATAGAAAATAATGAGACCCATCCTATGACCTACTAATATGAAAAAGTGACTAATGACTAAAGACCATAGAAAGGAAAATCAGCAAGTACCTCATGAGGGACAACTGATAAAAATTACTACCATCAATGAATCCATGACCTAATGGAATGGTGAAATTTATTCAGTATGAGACACCTAATATGCAGATGAAAAAGAGCAGTTTTGATCACTGATGGCAGTATGACTAGACTGATACTAACAGGATCAAGTTTGGAAATCTCATAATAAAACCAAGCAAAAAAATCATAGAATTATCTGAATAACTTAGTGAAAGCACCAATTTCTTCCTCGGAAAATTGTGCCCCCAAGGTGATATTTTCTTCGATCCCTGGTTTATTGGAAATGTTAATTTTGATGGTAGGGCAGATTTTAGCCATATTTCCTTCTTCGAAATAATTTGGTGTAGGAATGCTATTTTTAAACCAATCGACTTGTAATGTTCCAAAATTTTCATGAATAAATTGGGACATTAATTTTTTCTCATTTTATGTAGTAGGTGAATAAAAAGGAAGAGGAGGCCTCTTAACATTAATAAAACTCTTCCTAATGTAAAAAGGGATCTTTTGAGCAGCGTATTTTACACCTCCTAGTGTGAAAAGGGCCAAGTGTATGAGGACAAGGTCAGGTTGACCAAGTCAACCAGCGCAGCCTAAGGAGGAGTAGCTCGCCTAAGAAGCCAACGCAGTTTTGGAGGGAAGAGATTAAAATGAAGATGGAAACCCTAAGTGGTGGGACCCAAGGTGAATGAACTCACAACTTCATAAGGAGGAGAAGGGAAGCATTGTGGGGTTAGCTTGTGTATTTTTATTTCATGTCTACTTAGACATTTTATGCAAACTCCCGCTGCTTAGCAGAGTTTGGGAGGGATTCCTATTTAGGAATTCTTTCTCCTTCATTGAGTGATCTCTTGAATGGGTTGTACTTCATTTCTCCCACACCTAGATTGTAGGCCAAGCATTTGTCACATCTACAGTGTTAATTCTGTAGCAGAGGATGCTGTGTAGTTGGGCAGTGCAGTGGGAGGGTTGTTTCATCTCCTCTTGTGCATTTCCATTCAGTGGAGGGGATTTCTCTTGCATTGAGGGAGTTGTATAGGAGATTTCAGAGCTGAATTTAGATCTTGGCATGTGGCCAACTCATCTTCCATCCATTAAAGCACAGTTCACTGGGTAAATTGCGTTATTTTTGTGAGAGCAACAGCTGCAGGGTTTGATCCCTTGTTTGAGAGCTGATTCTTTGGAGGAAGGGCCAACCCTTCTCCCGGGAAGCTCTATATTCCATTCCTTTTCTGTATTTTTATATTCTTAGTCATATTTATATTCAGTGTTGCAGTGACTGCGTTTTCTAGTTACATATATTTGCAGATCTGCAATTGTACACTTTGTATTTTCATGAACCCCCTTGTGGGTGATCTTTATTGTGTATAAAGAGGAGAGGAATCTCATTTTATTAGCCATTGGATGCTTGTCCATTTCAGATCTGATATGTCAACATTATTCTCTGCATAGACCCTAGATAAAATAATGCTGTTCTTGTTTCAATGCATTCTGCATAAGCTAGGCTATGGGATTAAGCTCATTTGATGATCCGGATTTATGCAGGAACACAACAAAATAAACAGATAACCATAAATACAGAGATGCAGCGGAAATAACACTTCATTTCATTAATATCAAAGAACTGAATTTTTTTTACAGACAGAATGGAAATAAAACTAGCTAGGGCACTGGTAGCTATCTCTGAGAAGAGATGTGGCGGCTACAGGCCTCTGAACTGAGTTACAATGAGGCTCGAGGGCCTATTTATTATTTAGAAACAATGGGAAATCCTAAACAGTCAAAACCCTAACCCTAGGAGATGAAGCGCCAAAACTATGGGCCCCGTTTGGGTAAATTGGTGTTTCAACTTCCCAGGGGCGTAACTTTGGCATACGATCTCCGTTTGACGTATACCATACCTCGTTAGAAAGATCTATCCGAGGACTACAAATTTCGGGACCAAAGAGAAACATCGCTCCACCCTGCATTTCCATGTTGCTCGTTTTTTCCAAAAACGTCGTTAGGGCCCCAAACAGCCTTTGCTCAGGACAAAAATCGCTAAAAAGAGTAAGCAGCGAAACCGAAAACCGAAGAGACAATGGTGGGGCCCCCAAGTGGAATAGGTGGGTGACCACCAATATCCACCCGGATCATTCCTCCCCCTTAGGAAGCAATGGTCCCCAATGCGTTAAGTTCCTCCATGAGATGAGGAAATTTCGTTGAACTTGGTCCTCAGGAACCACTTTCCCCGGGTGCAAAGAGTTGGCTGGGCCTTGACAACCCGATACAGCTGGATCTTCTATTGGTGAGTGTTATTGATTTGCATGTCCATGATACAATCTGTGGTGGCCTGTTCCATGCATTCTGGATTTAACTCTGTTGGTGTGAGTTGTTCTGCAATGTCCGAGGTGTCCAGTAGAGGTGGGAAGTAAGGACAAAGGCGATCCACATTGAAGACTGGGTGCAGACCAAGGAATGGTGGAATACTGAGCTCGAAGGCATTGTTTCCTATAGCCTTGGTGATGGTGTACGGCCCATATCGGAGCGGGCGAAGCTTGCGGTGGGGTTCAGTGAGGCGCTCCTTCTGCAAATGTAGCCATACTTTATCGCCCACCTGAAAGTTGTGTGGCACTCGGTGTTGATCATGGCGTTTCTTATACTTGGCATTGGCTCTGTCCAATATATCATGAACTTGTTGGCGGATGTGTTTAATGCACTCGATGAATCTACTTGCTTTTTCAACTTCAGACTGGACATGAGCTGAATTGTCTTGAGCAGCTGCAAATGGCATGGCTACGTCAATGGGACATAGTGGCTGGAATCCCAAGCCCACCTAAAAGGGGCTATGGCCGATTGACCTGTGGAGAGCCTGATTATAACTATGTTTTACATAGGGGAGGCTTTCTTCCCATGTGCATGGATTCTTTGAATTGTACATGCGCAGAATGTGTGCAATCATTCTGTTGACAACCTCTGTCTGGCCATCTATTTGGGGATGGAAAGCTGTGGACTTGGTGAGCTTGGTATCCAAAATTGACCAGAGATTGGACCAAAATATGTTGAGGAACCTACTATCTCGATCTGATATGATAGACTGTGGGATCCCAAAGTTCACCCACACTCGTTCAAAGAAGAGTTTAGCAGTGGCTTCTGCTGTGATATTCTTCTTGCAGGCTTCCATAATGGCCATCTTAGAAAATCTATCGGCTGCGAAAACACGGTCATTTCCTACTTATTGAAAGCGGAGGCTCGACATGTAATCCATGGAGATGGATTTCCCAAGGTCGGCCAGGGGTAGGTAGCGGAGTATAGGCCTTGCTTACGGATGGTTGGTGGCGGTGCTGGCCTGACGGTGCGGGATCGATGTGCTTCTCGACATCCTTTCGAAGGTTCATCCAAGAAATACTTCTGCGGGATTGCTACTATTACTGTGACCCCAAAATTCCAGCTGACTCCGGCGCAGTGTGCTTCACATATCATCTTGGCATGCTCGCTTGAAGGAACACAAAGGTTTCCCATGTGACATAAAAGTGCATCTTGGAGGTGGAAATTTGGAACTTGCGTACCCCCCAAGAGTGTCTTGTAAGTGTGGCCGAATTCTGGGTCACTCTCATAGAGAAGCGGCCAATCAGAAGTCTCATGCCCACAAGAGTTGAGCATAGTGGTGAGCGCCACGATCGGTGGTCGGTGAGGCGATGTGAAAACATTATTGGTGCTACCCTTCTTGTACTTGATGTTCAAATGAAAGCGTTGCAGATATGGCGGATAGTTTTGATGGGATCGTTACGCAACTTCCCTTGTGTACGTATGAATTGCAGGGGCTGTGGTGCAGTATTGGATGATTGTTTCCTTCCCCAAAATGTAATGCTTCCATTGTCGATAAGCTTTTACAATGGAATACACATTTCTTGTCATAAGTGGGATACTTGCGGATTTGTGTTGGAAAATGTATCTTTGTGATATGCCAGCAAATGTCCCTGTTGAGCTGACACGCCCCAATAGCATAGTCGGAGGCATACGTCTCGGTCTCAAATGGTTGTTGCAAGTGCGGTTTAAGTGAACAGGGTAGAACGAGAGGCAATTTTTCAGTGCAGCTGAATGCCTTCTGTTGAGGTTAGACCAAAGAATTTTGCTCTGGCTCCTCCCTTGGTGACTTGACTCAAGGGCCAGTGATATGAGAGAATCCCAACACGAACCTCCGGTATAAATTACCAAGACCTAGAAAGCTACGAAGCTCTGTTAAAGTGGTTGGAGTTTTCCAATCCTGAATGACTTGGATCTTGGCTGGATTCACATGCACCCCCCTTTCATCAATAATGTATCCGAGATATTGAACCTAGGTCATGCCAAAAGTGCACTTCTCCAAATTGGTACACAACTTGTGTTTCCGTAATGTTTGGAGGACTTCTAGGATGTGGTGAAGGTGCTCTTCCCAAGTCTGGCTGAAGATCAGAATGTCATCCAAGTACACCACTACAAATGAGTTGGTGAATGGCTGCAAGATGTCATCCATCATCCTCATGAAGGTTGCAGGAGCATTCGTCAACTCGAAAGGCATGACCAGCCATTCGAAAAGGCCTTCCTTGGCTTTGAAGGCAGTCTTCCACACATCGGGGGGTTCAATCGGTACCTGGTGATACCCCGAATTCAAGTCAATCTTGCTGAAATATTTTTCACCTTTGAGTTGGTCCAAAAGGTCATCAATCCGTGGGATGGGGTACCTATTCTGGACAGTGATCTTGTTCAGCGCCCGATAGTCAATACAGAGTCTCCACGTCCCATCCTTCTTCTGTACCAACACGATCGGGCTCCCACAGGGCGATGAACTGGGTCGAATGTGACCTTTTTGCAGCAGCTCCTGAATCTACCTCTTAATTTCATCGTTCTCCAGAATAGAGTGCCGATAGATCGGTCCATTGGGTAGCGGCGCACCTGAGGTTAGATCAATTGGGTGCTTGACCTGACAGTGTAGAGGAACCCCTATGGGTGAGGTGAATATTTCCCCGTACTCCTCCACAACCTTATCCATTTGTTTTTGTCGTGTAGAGGAGCCTTTTCTGGAGGTCGTGGCCATAGTCTTCTTCTTGCCCTGGGGGCGGATCATCAGGAAAACGAATTTCCTGGTTTGGGAAATGAGCTTACTGCATTGTTTTGCAGTAACCAAAGAGATAGCGGCAGGAGGTGGTACCTCTGGTATCCTGTACAACTTATTTCCCAAAGTAACAATAACGTGTGAATGAGACTCATACACAGCGTGACGCTTCCACAAGTATGGTTGTCCTAATAATACATCAGAAACATCAATAGGAGCAACGTCACATAATACCTCATCCGTGAAGGGCTTGATGCTATAGGGAAGGCGACACTGCTGGCTGACGCGGAGATCTCGTCCTTGGTGAAGCCACCCAATGGTGTATGGATGTGGGTGAGCTGTGGTCGGAAAGCCCAACCGCTTCACGGCGTCTGCTGAAATGAGGTTCTTTTGGCTCCCATTGTTGACAATGAACTATACCGGGGATCCCTTTACCCACATCTAGGAGTGGAAGAGACGTTCCTCCTCCTCTGGATCTTCCGGTTCCTCCTTTTGGATCTTCGTAGTGGCAACAGTGGCAATGGGCTCTGCATCAATAATCTATTTCCTTTTGTCATTCCCCTTTTTAGGTTTTGATTCAGAGTCGGAGCATGCATCTGACTTAGAAGCCCGCATCTCGGCCACCAGCGACTGCTTCGCCCGACACTCACTTGTGTTGTGAGTGGAGCTCTTATGGAACTCACACCACTTTCTCGTGTCCTTCTTTGGATTTGCGGTGTTGTTCTTTGCTTGTGGCTTTGACAGGTTGTCTTGAGTCGCCATGCCTTGGCTCTGTCCTTTTTTCTGCAGTTTGGGAGCACCTTTCCCTTACTTTTGATTCGCAGATCCAAAGTCTCGCTTCTTCTGTGTGAATTTCTGCTCAATCTTGGCAACATACCGGTATGCTGTACCAAGCGATGAGATGTCGAGGAACTCCATTTCCTCCTGAATGTATCTGTGTAGACAACTGTGATACTTTAGCACCAGATGTTTCTCTGAATCTTTGATACCCAACTTGGTGCGCAGGGTATGGAGTAGATTCGTCAGTTCATGCACATCTTGATCCCTTTGTTGTCGCAGCGTGGTCCATTGTATGTACTTGTCCTCATAGCTCCCCACGGGATAGTATTTTTCCTTGATGGCGCCTCGGAAATAATTCCCAGTGGGTACGATCGAGAACAGAGAGGGTTCTATCTTGTCCGTTTTCTCACAGTGGATTTCCCACCAGTCCTTGACATGGGGGGTAGCTTTGAGGAGTGAAAAAATAATCTTCTCCCTGTTAGAAAAGTCATGAACCGATAAATATCCTTCTAATAGATTCAACCATCTATCTATGGCATCTGCATCTATTTGAACCTCAAATATGGGAATGTAAAAATTTACTTGTAACTTAAAAGTAGTCGCACCTCCAGAGTGGCTGCTGGATGCAGATGCGCCGCCGGTGGGCAGTCGTTGAAGGATTTGGGAAAAGTTATCCATCATCGCGTTCCTTTGTTTTTCGAGGGCCTCCTCGAGCAATATTTTGATAGGATCTCCTGCTCCATCATCTTTCTTTTCATCCCCCATGGGCGTCCGTTGGGCTTTGCGAGGCTGATCTTGCAAAGGTTCTACCAAATCGAGCCCCAACTCCTTATACCCCGACCTCGTTGGGGACATGCAAAGAAAGATCGAGAAAACATAGACCGCTCTGATACCATTGATTCAGATTTATTCAGGATCACAACAAAATAAACACATAACCATAAATACAGAGATGCAGCGGAAATAACACTTCATTTCATTAATATCAAAGAATTGAAATTTGTTTACAGATAGAATGGAAATAAAACTAGCTAGGGCACTGGTAGCTATCTCTGAGAAGAGATGTGGCAGCTACAGGCCTCTGAACTGAGTTACAATGAGGCTCGAGGGCCTATTTATTATTTAGAAACAATGGGAAATCCTAAACATCCAAAACCCTAACCCTAGGAGATGAAGTGCCAAAACTATGGGCCCTGTTTGGGTAAATTGGTTTTTCAACTTCCCAGGGGCGTAACTTTGGCATACGATCTCCGTTTGAGGCGTACCATACCTCGTTAGAAATATCTATCCGAGGACTACCCATGATGCTCTCTGTTTTTCCAAAAAAACGTCGTTTAGGGCCTCAAAACGGCTTTGGAATTTCAAGACCCGAAAAACTGCTAAAAATAGTAAGCTGTGCCGAAACTGAAAAACTGAAAGAGACAATGGTGGGGTGCCAAGTGGAATAGGTGGGTGACCACCAATATCCACCTGGATCATTTGAGGCACATAGAAATAGGGAGATCTGTTTATATGAGCTAGAATCATTTGTTTCACCTCAAATTCTGCATGTGAGCTGCATATCATGTCTACTAAGGGATATAAGTCCCATTTCTCACTTGTGTAGCATTCTTAGGACAGCTGTTTTGTGCCCATATGTTGCTGCAATTTTCAGCTAGTTCATATTGGGAGATCTGAATAACCTGCTTAAGGTTATTTCTTTGAGCTTACATTTTGCAAGGAGGTCGAATTATATATGTTCTAAGGCATCCTAGCAGTGGTTGGCCTTAACTTCACATTTTATTCCTTATATAGCGTCCCTAAGGAGCTTGCTGGAACAATTCCTAAGTAGGAATAATCACATATCTGTAGACAGAGATTGTAAAAGGCCAGGTAGCCTCTGGTTCTCTCCCTTCTTTGGAGGGAGACATAACCAGTAAATGCCTCAGTATTCCATCTCTGGCACAGACTTGTGATATTTCTGAAAAAGGGACATTACAGTGGTATCAAAGCATGATCTCTGGCACTGCCTGTGAGATCAAGCTTTCAAAAAAATAAAGATAAGAGCAAGGAGCAGCTATCTTGGCTCAACCTGTGGATTTCAGATCCACCCAGAGAATACGAAGAAGAGGAGAAAAAATATGGATAGGATGAGGTTACTCTCACCCATTTTTCAGATCAGAAAGGAGGCTCTCCAAAGGGGTTCAACCAATGGGAAGGAAAGGTGCAGTGAAACTCCAAGAGGGTTTCAAGATGAGAAAAGCTGCAGTGAAACCTCTAGAGGGTTTCAAGAGGTAGGAGAAGATGAAAGCACTTCCTATGCTCATGAAGGAAGTGAAGAATATGGAGGGCCACAAGAGGTAGTGGATAGATGGCCAGAAGAGGAGGAGCATCCTTCTCCACTTGAGGAGGCTTCTACCAATGTTGTCCAGTTCATAGAGGAGCAACCCACCAGATCAGTAGTTGGATCAGCCAACAAATCAGAAAGAGGGACTCTTGCAGCCATACAAGGTGTCTTAAAGACCCACAAAGGTATGCAAAAATTTCCATGCAGTGACAATTCAGAAAATTCCATAGGAGGATTGGGAAATTTACATTCACATGGCCTAGAATCGAAACTTCATGCTGATAAAGAGAAGCAAGTTTATACAACATTGTACAATAGGGGTTTGGTCCAAGAGGGGATCAACACTCATTCCTTTGCACCCTTATTGAGTTGCATGCAGCATGAGGGGTTTGGGTGCAAGGATTTGGGGAGCATCATGCACGAGGTGCCATCTCCTAAGAATGACTTGTCCTTAGCACTCTTGGATTCTTATGGATTCAAGGGTTTGATTGGTGAGAGGCCTTTCCTGGAAATTCTTCAAGGGGTTACATCTCAACACCCCATGAGATGTAAGGAGGAATACTTGCTTTGGGATAATGGTAGTATTCATTGGGAAGATGCCAAAGGAGAGAAGGATTGGGGACAACAAAACCTTGATAGAGGAGAGTGGGTGGAGAGAAAGAGGCTTGTGAGCCACTTGCATATCTATGACACAGGGCAGTAAGAGGAAAAGTTGCGCTGGCTACTAAGGAGAGAGTTTGGCAATCATGAGACATGTCCTTTTCTCAAAGGTATGTGGATGGGAAGAGTTTGGCAGGATACTTTCATCATGGGACAGAAAGAAGTGTGGATGCATTATGGTGGTAGGGACATTTTGTTTCCACCACATATGATGAGTGATGAAGGTGTGAAGAGGCAGCAAGGACATTTGTTGCTTTGGAGGATTGGGAGAGAGCAAGGGCAATATTTCTCTCCCACTTGGAATAGTGTTGCAAGGGTGAAGTATGGCACTATCATGGTGCAAGAGGTTTTTTCATCATGGAGGAGACCCCTAATATATGGCAGCATTATGGAGAGTATCTTTGAAAAGCTACATGTCAAAGAATGGAGCTTGATATGGATGAGAGCCTATGTGTATAGGCCAACAACGTTATCTCTTTGGAGCAGTAACCGATGAATGAAGTGTGCCTAGCGAAAGTGTGGTGGATCCATAACCCACAGGTCATAGGATCATTTCACATTGGTTTCACTTGATGAAGAGAAAGGAGGTCAGATGGATGAGGTAGAAGATAAATTCATCTATTACTATGCTACATTCTTCTTGACTTGGATTCCCAAGTATGCGAAGAAGGATCTTCTTGCAGCACCTAGCTCCTTCCTCTTCATGGGAGCATGCCAAACAACTATGGAGGGTTCATTCATGGACATACATCATTTTACTCCTGGCATATGGTAAGAATTCTATTTTTACATTGGCTGATTTGTATACTCTTACCATTATCTTGCAGTGCATGGCTCTACAAGAGGGCAAGCTGACCAGATTGCTCCTCGGGCAAAGTTGGGCCAAATTATATGATGGAGGAAGCCATCTTTCACATGGCCTATGGCAGATTTTTTTCCATTGCATACATTTTAAGCTAATTTACATTATCAACCATGAGTCACAAAGCATTTTGCAATGTAAATTTCTGGAGCAACAACTTGGAAAACTGCGCTGCCACTATTGGGGAAACTGTTGGTACTTCCTTGCATCACATGAAACCTTCAGCATTTTCCTCATTTTTTTGGTGATCATGACTCCCCTTGCTGATGTGGATCTGATTTACATTGGGTGCATGATTGGAAGGATGACACATGAGTGGGGAGTGTCCTTAGAGGGGAAGGATTCCCACATTTTCTGCATTACATGTTCTAAAGGGAACATGAGAAAAACTATGGCCACTACAGCTAAGTATTTGTTTCCTTTTGATATGGGCAATAAGTATGATGATAATTCATTGTATAATCATGGGAAAGTGACCAAATATGACTTGTATGTTTAGCTGATCCCTTCAGCCACTTACTTTCTACTAGTGCATGTGAGAATTCTCACCACTAGTCATTTAACAAGATACTACTTGCCATGCCATTTTCTGAGGAAGTAATGGATGAGATTACGCTGTGTCCTTTTGAGACCTTGTTGGTATCATACAGCAGAATTTAAAGCCTACATCAAACATCTCATTTGGAAATTCTATGATGATCATGTCCTCTTCATCATGGAAGAAAGGTTTTGGGGCAACTTGTTCTTCAATGTTGGAGAGGAAATCTTTGGTGGATTGCTCTACATTTTGCCACTTGAGGGCAATGAATTTGCAGCCCATGAACAACACATAATTTGCACTACTCATAAGTGGAGAGGAGGACAGTGGGGGATAGGCCTTCTTGCCTATCATGTTCAGTCATTCAGCCCACCTACACTTCAGGAGCCAAAGGTGGAGGAGATTCTTCATGAGATACCATGCTGGAGGGTGACTCATTTTATATGGATGATAGCTTGGGGGTGGAGGTTTCACCTTGGGGGAAATAAAAACTCCCATGCATCTTGCACTCCATGCCTTGAGAAGACCTCTAGACCACACATGGTTGTCTCCTTGAGCACTTTCCTTCTCATGATCATAGTCATTTGGGGAGTTTCACCAAGTGCAAATCTATATGCTTGGGAGAGGCACTATGGAGTTTCATGGATGAGATGACATCATATTATTTGGATGATTCCATCATATGCTGATGCTACTGGAGGAGGTAAGGAGATTCACTCAGTTATATCCTTGTAGTTGCTTGAGGACAAGCAACATTTGGGAGGGGAGGACTGTAATGTTCCAAATTTTTCATGAATAAATTGGAACATTAATTTTTGCTCATTTTATGTAGTAGGTGAATAAAAAGGAAGAGGAGGCCTCTTAACATGAATAAAACCCTTCCTAATGTAAAAAGGGAACTTTTAAGTAGCTTATTTTACACCTCCTAGTGTGAAAAGGGCCAAGTGTATGAGGACAAGGTCAGGTTGACCAAGTCAACCAACGAAGCCTAAGGAGGAGTAGCTTGCCTAAGAAGCCAACGCAGTTTTGGAGGGAAGAGATTCAAATGAAGATGGAAACCCTAAGAGGTGGGACCCAAGGTGAAGGAGCTCACAACTTCATAAGGAGGAGAAGGGTAGCATTATGGGGTTAGCTTGTGTATTTCAATTTCATGTCTACTTAGACATTTTTTGTAAACTCCTGCTGCTCAGCAGAGTTTGGGAGGGATTCCTATTTAGGAATTCCTTCTCCTTCATTGAGTGATCTCTTGAAGGGGTTGTGCTTCATTTCTCCCACACCTGGATTGTAGGCCAAGAATTTCTCACATCTGCAACGTTATTTCTATAGCAGAGGACGATGTGTAGCTGGGCAGTGCAGTGGGAGGGTTGTTTCATCTCCTCTTGTGCATTCCCATTCAGTGGAGGGGATTTCTCTTGCATTGAGGGAGTTGTATAGGAGATTTCAGAGCTGATTTCAGATATTGGGATGTGGAAAACTCATGTTCCATCCATTACAACGCAAGTCACTAGGTAAACTGTGTTATTTTTGTGAGAGCAGCAGCTGCAGGGTTTGATCCCTTGCTTGAGAGCTGATTCTTCGGAGGAAGGGCCAACCCTTCTCCCGGAAAGCTCTATATTCCATTCCTCTTCTATATTTTTATATTCTCAATAATATTTATATTCAGTGTTGCAGTGACTGCATTTTCCAGCTACATATATTTGCAAATCCTCACTTGGACACTTTGTATTTTCATGAACCCCATTGTGGGTGATCTTTATTGTGTATAAAGAGGAGAAGAATCTCATTTTCTTAGCCATTGGATGCTTGTCCATTTCAGATCTGATATGTCACATTATTATTTGCATAGAACCTAGATAAAATAAAGCTGTTCTTGGTTCAGTGCTTTCTGCATAAGCTAGGCTATGGGATTTAAGCTCATTTGAGGCACATAGAAATATGGAGATTTGTTTATATGAGCTAGAATAATCTGTTTCACCTCAAATTCTGCATGTGAGCTACATATCATGTCTACTAAGGGATATAAGTCCCATTTCTCACTTGTGTAGCGTTATTCTCTGAAGATAGCTGTTTTGTGCCCATATGTTGCTGCAATTTTCAGCTAGTTCATTTTTGGAGATCTGAATAACCTACTTAAGGTTATTTCTTTGAGCTTACATTTTGCAAGGAGGTCGAATTATATATGTTATAAGGCATCCCAGTAGTGGTTGGCCTTAACTTCACATTTTCTTCCTTATACAGCGTCCCTAAGGAGCTTGCTAGAACAATTCCTGCGTAGGAATAATCACATATATGTAGACAGAGACTGTAAAGGCCAGGTAGCCTCTGGTTCTCTCCCTTCTTTAGAAGGAGACATAACCAGTAAATGCCTCAGTAGTCCATCTCTGGCACATACTTGTGATATTTCTGAAAAAGGGACATTACAGACCTGTTGTAGCGGCTACAACCACCCTTCAACATTTTTCCATTGCTTAAATTTTGGAGTGTGAACTTCTTTCCATAAGAACTTACCTTGCGCTGCCATCAGGTATTCATGCTTTCACATATGTTTATCATTTAATTATGCTTGTTTTCACTTGATATTCACTTAAATATTTTCTAAGTCACAAGCTAATCTCCTATCTATGCATTGTGCAACAGTTTTGGCCTTGCCTCCAAAAACTGCGCAATTCATGGAGCCAGACTTGACCTTGATGTTCAGAATTGCACAGTCATGACTGGTAGTAAGCCTTCAGCTTAGAAACTGCGTAGTCATGACTAGAAGCCCAACACTTAGCCATGAAACTACACAATCCCTCACTGAGCTCAGAAACTATGTAGTGCATTGAGCTGAGAGTTGCTAGTTCCCCAGAACCGCGCAATCCTTCTCAGTGATGTGCATGGCAAGTTTTCCCAGAAAAGGAAAAAAAGATAAAAAAAAAGAAAAAAACATCTCTAGAATCTACGGATCTATTTTTAGTAACTCGAAGGAAGCACACCTGTTATTTTTGGAGATTGTTGCGATGTGTCACTTTTCCCTTGATTTGTGGCATGCACATCATAAACCCTAATTTCTTAAATCTACTTAATCGACATCTCTAGAGCTCATTATCACACTCAATCTTGGACCTCTAGCATTCCCGAGGATATCAAGGAACCTTCAGTACGATTATCGTCGTGTTTCCGAGTGAGCTTTGCATTATTTCCATTAGTCGCTTTTTCTATCGCTTTTTTCAATTTGGCTTGCATGAGTGTTATTTTTTTGTTTTATTTGCATGCATGCTAGCATTTTAACTTTATTTAGCATGTAGAAGTTTTTTTTCAAGTTATCATTTTCCTTTCACAAGTGTCGCATCAATTTCTTCATTTTTTTACTGATGGTCGTCGTTGCGATGACTCTCCTCATCAATCTCGCTCACATATCGTTTTTTTAGTTTCTGCACTTGATTTTTCATGTTTTAACCACACTTAGTCAGATACATACTCAAGCCTTCACCATCTCTCAGATCTGCTCATTTTTCACACTTCCCCTTGGCATATCTACCGTTCCCTTGGCCAAAAATCACTTTTCCCAGCTGGGCATTACGCAATCTTGAGGCCCAATCTCAGAGCTTGGCCTCTGGAACTATGAAATATGTAGTAGAGGCTGGCCACACCACACACTACGCAGTCCCATTCCTAAACCTGCATCCATGGCCACTGAGACTGCACAATGTGTAGTCTCTCCCAACTCATTGCCCAAGTTGAACTGTGCATTGCATAGTTTCAAGCCTGAAGCCTCAAGCTTCGACAATGGCTACTGAACAGTCCTCTTAGCTAGTCAGACCCTCTTCCCTATAAGAATTATGCGATCCTTCTATTCAGTTGCCTGATGTGCTGCATGAACATGTCCTGAAAGTAGTTTTTCTTATAACTGATATTTGTTTGTCGTCAATGTCTTTTTTGTCCCATAGGTACAACAGTTATTGAGAATCTCTCCAGTAGTCACTTTCACAATGGAACCTAAGAGAGCTATCTCAAAGGAAACCACTGACAGTAGTACTGGGGAAGAATTTTAACAAGTTTTGGTTAACTTTCTAGTTTATGCGAACACTCAGTTGTTTGTAGAGAAGGGATCAAAACTGATATGGAAACAGATCAAATATGAGTTCACAAAGGACTTTCAAGCAGAATTAGAGGATCGACAGGTGTATCATAACATCAGGTAGTCAGGGCTTTACAATGTTGCATGTAGGTATCCATATTTCCCATGTGTAGATGTGATCAGTTGGGTTGTATCAAACACTGATGAGGAAAATATGACATTTAGGAACAACAATGAGAAAAACTTGCTACATTCCTAGCAACAAATTTTCAGCGGATGTATCATGTTCCTGAGCTAGTGAAGATCATGGACACATTATTCTATGCCACTCAAAACTACAGGAACACAAGAGATATCATCAAGAGATGGGTGAAGGAGCTAATGAAGTTTAGACCGACACCCACCCACATGTACAAGAAAAAAGCACTCAGGAAATCCTATAAGCTTTTGGTCATACTAGCTTGCAGAATATATGGTCGACCAAACACAAAGACCTTTCTTGAGGGGTCTGCTATCTTATTGAACCAGGTAGTGAATGAGGGGAAGCTGTTCAACTGTTCAGATACGTTGGCTCATAAACTGCGAGTCCATGTGATACAAGCTCAGAATCCACCCAAGGGCGAGAAAGCATGCTTCTACATGTTTGCATACTTACTTGATACAATCCATGCACAAAATTAGTTATATGAAATGAACTAGACATGGACACCGAGAGAAATTGTCGTAGATATCTATTGTCAGCTACTTTTGGATTGCAGTCATTGTGGAGTCATGGAGAAAATTACTAATCACTTCATCATCCCTCTTTAAAGGATCATCTTACAGAAGGACCCACCTTGGATGTCACGAGAAACAATGGAGGCAATATAAGAGATTGCAAATTGGTTTCAGATACCAGATGACACATTAATAAGAGTATTCAACGGGAATAATCCACCACATCTTTTGACAAGATATCCCACCGAAAAAATTGTCATGTAAGAGGTATCTTATCATATCTCCATAGGGTTGTTAGCAACATTGCATAGGAATAAGAAGGCACCATGGCCAAATATTCCTTTCAAGGTCAGATTATACGAGATTAAGAATCTCAAAGTCGTAGATACTCAATGGAAATCCATAGTCATATTCAAGTTCGACACAAAGAGTTACAATCCGTATGATCCGAGGGGAATTTACAAAGGTCACTGTGCGAGAGTATACTACAAATGGGTCAGTGAGATATTTCAGTGGCTAGAGGAGGAACCATGGAAGAACTGCTATAACTACTACCAACCTCATGAACTGATCAGTACAACTGGGACTTCTTAATTTGTTCCGTAGACGACGACAGTTATGAAAGAAGCAATAACAACAGGTGGTAGGAGCCAGTGTAGGACAAAGGAAAGAGGAATGTAGCCGACAATTCAGAAGAGGAACAAAGTTGGAAAATGAAAGAAGATCCTCTCACTGATAAATTAGCTTTGGAAATCGAAGCAAAGAGGGGACAAAGGCAACAGAGAGCAGAGCAGAGGAAGATAGAGTAGAAATAATTAGAAGAAGAAATGTAGAGAGCACAGAGAGAAGAACAAGAGTTGAAGGAGGAACGAGAGCTTAGAAGAAGAGAATAAAAGGAACGACAAAAGAAAAAAGAGGAAGAAAGGAACGGTTCCACAATGAAAGAGATGAAACCTATAAAGGTTGAAGGGTAGATACAGGATCGACCAGTAGAAAAAGGAGTGAATGAACAGATGAAGGAACGAGAGTTTGCTAAAGAGATTGAATAATTGATTGAAGTCATATACATGGAAGTGGGACTGGAGCCACAAGATGATGATGTGGACTTGATTCCTAATGCACCTTATGCCACCTTTCATACTCCACCACCTTCAGCCACAGAGCAAGCCCCGAGCGAGGTAGGGGAGGTAGTTCCCCTTGGATATGATCTGGTGATGGATGTGTACAATCTGTCATTTGATGAACTACATAATAAGATTGTAGAAGCATGGAGAAATAACTTCCCAGATGATCATGCATCACCTACATTCATGAGAGAAAGGGTGATAATGGCAAACACTAGCAATAATCCAAACGCCATTATCGATGCCAACTTGGCATTTGCGAGAGTAGCCAAATCTAACACTTATTTTTTGGTGGCCGAGAATAAGAATTTGGCACAAATTCTATAGGCACTTCGACAAGAGAATGAACAACTTCGTGCAACAATGTAGAATGCACCTTCTGCAAAATTCTACTTTGAGGAGATAAGAGCAGCGATACTTACTGAAGTATCCACACTTGGAGACACTGTGTGAGACCTTTATGAGGATTTTTTTACCACACGTAAGGAAGTTTTCCACCTACAAGATTTGCAATGGTAGAGGGAAGAGCTTTTCAATATCCTCAAGAATGTACAAGCCACCATCACCGTCGTGCATGAGTGGACAATGCGATACAAGGTCACATGGATTACACTGGTGAAGAAGATGAATCTGCAGGAAAAGTTAGAGAAAGAAAGAGTTCAGATGTTCATCCAGAACAAAAAGAAACTCACCTCATTCATAGGAAATATTCAGGCCTCATTTGTGTAGATATACAATAGTTTGGATTTCATGGTGAGAACCCACCAGATCCCATCAGTTGGTACACTAATTTAGACTAAACACAAACGAAAAGTCTGACAGGAGATTGATTAGTAATTGGAGAAGATAGAGCATATGGCCACTCAGGAGGCTTTGGGGGTGAACATAAAGAACTTGTAGACATACATTAGTGGCCCAGTTCAGATTGAAACAATATTGCTTCTGATTGAGAAAGAGGTTAAGGCCGGTTCCAAGAAATTGTAGCTAGATTCTATGGAGGCAAGATTCCGCTTCCAGCCTAACATTATCTCGCAGTTTGGGGATACCATCACATATTACCAAGCTTGGCATGAGTATGTGAATGAGAGACACCAAGTCCAATATTCTCGGCTTGAGTTCATCCCAACTCCAGCATCATAGTGTTTTGTCTTGTTAGCTTGTCAATTTGTCTCTACCATGTTATAAAATATTTTGTCACACACCACTTTGTGTCATCATGACACCAGTGTGGAAAAATATGTTCTGCATCAAACATTCCTAGAAAATCCATGAAGAAGTGAAAGAAGACTTGGTTTAAAGAGATTCTAGAAAGCTTATCAAAAACCTTGTTTTACAAGCCCAATGTGCTCTGCATTGCTAATGACCCGTGCTTGTCACCTTTTGCAACAAATGTGTCTAGTGCTGGCTGTGCGACCTTTATTAGGAAAATCCACGCTAGTCCTCTTTAGGAAGTTTTCCCAAAAATGGAGGAGAAGCTTCCCTTACTAGAAGCCTTGAGAATGGTGACGTGTTTTTAGGTTGTTGATGATATGAGCGAGACCTCCCTTTCTTAGCCATGGATCCTCTTTCCATGGATATTTCCCTTAAGATGTGGAACTCCTACCACCTTTTATGGATACTCAAATCCCTCTCCTTCCCTATAAAGGAAACCCCTACCATCCACTTTGGGTTGGTTTCTATCCTATGAGCTAAAGCATGCCCAATTGCTTTCCATATGTGAAGGAGGAAGTTGTTTGAAGATTCGAGGTTAGGACTTAGAGTCTCACCTAAAGGAGGCATCCAAAATCAAGGATTCTGGTTGTATTGCTCCCTTTATCATTCTATTAAAAATACATTGTGTGTTTCCTTTCCATAAATGTGTGTATTTATGCACGCTTATTGTAGTGCTCCTTGATTTGATACTAGAGATTGTTACACTTGGTATACGTTTGTTGTTTCCACTTGTTCTTCCTTGTAGGAATTTGTTTTCATTGATAGAGAGAAGATAATGAGCGTGGAAGAGAAAGAAGAAACACTAAGACCAAAGGAAAGCATTAGCATCAGAAAGAGGTAGGACATATATTCTCCTTCATGTTCTTCTAACATAAGTTAAGAAAGGTTTCATTCATTTGTGTCGTTTGTTGCTAGATCTTGTCATTAGGACTAGAGGGACCAATTATATCCATAGAAGGGATTTCCTGCACCAAAAAATGGCGAATCCACTAGGGAATTTGGTAGAATTTGACTCAAAATAGGATCAGAGGTCATGGTGACAATATATAATCAAATTAGAGGAAAATGGATTTCCCAAACCCAGTAAGACAAGTGACAAAGTGAGGATGTCCCAAACCTGACACAGGATACATATAAGTGTCACGTTCAAGAGTGACATACTTCCTTTCACATAAAATACAGGATATATGTTTCCTTCCAATTTTCCCCGCTATTTCTAGTGAGTACCTCTTTATTTTTACACAAGATTGAAGAGGATACCATATGCTTGTCATATAAGTTCACCCTTCGGATTAATCCATCCCAGTAAGTTTAAAAATCCCCAGGAAGGAGTAACTGAGTCTCGTCATGGTGACAAGTCCTTCGTCATTTATGTTTTATGAGTTTGAAAAAGGGGAAAATCGACATATTTCATGCTTAGGGAGTTTGAAAAAGAATTGGAAAAGAAAAATCCAGATGTCCCTTTTTGTAAATAGTCTCTCGAATATGAAAAGGCAGAAAACAATATCCAAGATAACCTCTTAGTCATGTTCAACTAAGGTATTCCTTTTTTGTAATTAGTCTATCTCAGTCCAGAAAAGGGTTAAAATTATAATGAGTAGACGTCATTTCATTTACTTTAACGAGCTCGAAAAGACAAGTGGTCAACAATATTTTCATATTTTGGGAGTCTTAAAAGAGATGAAAGAGGAATCCTCCCTGAGGAATGAGTGGTATAAAGGGTAGCGACTGGTTCCAGTCATGATGGAACTACTCAAAACATGTACATGTTAAGAGGATAGCTAAAAATATCACTCATCATAGCGGTTCCCTTGGAAAGGGTAAAAAAAAAAGTGAGAGCACATGATTGGCCAAGCAGACGGTGACGATGGAATGAGAAAACCAAGGCTCATATGGTAGAAGAGGTAGATAAAAGGGCAATCACGAGAGGTGTATAGGAATGGTTTCATTTTTTACGCAAGCTTGGAACATGTGAAACTATGCTTGAGAACCCTTGAATATGGTTTCATTTTTACACAAGCTTGAAATGGAGGAAAAACTATGTTTGAGAGTGGTTTAATTTTTAAACAAGCTTGAAATAGAGACTTTCATGCACCCTCTCCAAATAGTATGGTCGCTTCCTTTGATTGGAGTTGACTGACAGGATATCGTCTTCCTTCTTACGTGCCTTTTCAGATCACAGTACAAGCTTATAATGTGGCTGTACCTAGAACATTCCTAGATGAACACACATTTTTTAGTATTTTTTCCTCAACTACTTGGCAAGATTTAGGTTCTCTGCAGCTTGTGCCTGTTACTCAAAAACTATTGGAATTTAACAAAGGAACTAGTCAAGCGTTAGGGATCCTTCCTAAGTTTCCTATTAATTTGGGAGGAAAGGCCATCTATATTGATGTGATGGTTGTATAAGGCCCTTTGGATTTTAATTTACTCCTTGGGCGTGACTATGTTTATGTCATGGGATCTTTTGTCTCTTCTCTCTTTCATGTGATGTGTTTCCCCCATGAAGGAAGAATCGTGACCATTAATCAACTCTCATTAATTGATCCTAATTTGACTCTGACTCAATCATCATCCCTAAACAGTCCTTACATGCAAGTGGTATCTTCCCCGCCACTGGTTAATTATGTGGCAACCTGTTCCATGCTTACATCGACTGATGATCTAGTCATTGATACAATGCATCATGTACTGGAGGAATTGGGACCTAATTTCCAGAGTGTTGTTCTCCCATCTGATGAGAACCTCTTGGAAGCCATGACCTCTTACGAGCCATGAACAAGGTCTACGGAGCATAGTTATTTTTCTTGTGTCAAGCTCCTTAAAAAATTAATGAAGGTCTCCGGAGAAAAGTTCTTTTTCTTGTGTCAAGCTCGTTAAAAAATGAAACAAAGTGTTGGAGCATAGTTCCTTGTCTTGTGTCAAGCTCATTAAAAAATGAAACAAGGTATCCAAAGCATAGTTCCTTTTCTTGTGTCAAGCTCCTTTAAAAATGAAACAAGGTATTAGAGCAAATTTCCTTGTCTTCTGTCAAGCTCCTTAAAAAATGAAACAAGGTCTCCAGAGAAAAGTTCGTTTTCTTATGTCAAGCTTGTTAAAAAGTGAAACAAGGTGTCATGAGGATAGTTGTTTTATTGTGCTTACCTCGTTAAAAATTTAAACAAGCCTACGAGGACAGTTCTTTTACTATCTAAAATTCATTAAAAAATGAAATAGGTCCCAATGAGCATAGTTATTTTACTGTGTCAAGCTCATTAAAAAATGAAACAAATCCCTTTTCAATTCGAATCTTTGATTAGATCTCATAAATTCCCAGTCGAGCCTTTCACTTGATATCGTAAATGAAACTTTATTCCATCCACCTACTAGTAACCAATAGTCTACTTAGGTGAATTAAATGAAGCTTGAGGGGCATGTGCCTTGAATTGAGTCATTATGCTAGGGGCATGCAAACTTATTCCAAGCATAGTTTACCATGTTTCAAGCTTCTGTAAAAATGGAACCACTTTCAAGCATAGTTTGTCTCCGTTTCAAGCTTGTGTAAAAATGAAACCAGTTCCAAGAATAGTTTTTCCACATGTTTTAATCTTGTGTAAAAATGAAACCATCTCTAATTAACCCCACTCTCTCCAAAAGTGAATCCCACTAGCCCGTTCCCGACCAACCATTGGCTGAGAAAAGGTTGACCTGATTTCACCTTCAATTAATCGTGACTTTCCTGTAGAGAGTGAACCTCATACCACTCAGATTATTTTTGTTTCTTCAGATTACCATGAACTGTAGGGACATAATCCCATTCCCACATTACAGGAGGGCGATCCTCCCATTCCCATAACATAAGGGGAATTTCTTCCATTCCCACGACCCCCCCCCCCTACAAGTAGTCTAGTCACTTCTTTTGAATGGAGTCGACTGGAAGGATATCATCTTCCTTCTTACTTGCTTTTTTAGGTCACAATATAGTCTTATAATGTGGACATACCTAAAAAATTTGTATATGAAGCCGCATCTATTAGTATTATGTCCTCAACTACTTGGAAAGATTTGGGTTCTCCGCAGCTTGTTCATGTTACTCAGAATTTGTTAGCATTTAACATATGAACTAGTCAACCGTTACGGATCATTCCTAATTACTTTGGGAGGAAAATTAGCCTATGTCAATGTGATGGTTGTTCGAGGCCCTTTGGATTTCAATTTAATCCTTGCTCATGACTATATTTATGTCATGGGAGCTCTTGCCTCTTCTCTCTTTCGCATGATGTGTTTCCTGCATGAAGGAAGAATCGTGACCATTGATCAACATCGTTCCTAACATGACTCCCAATTAACCATTAGCCCTAAATGGTCCTTACATTCCAGTAGTATCTTCCTCACCACAGGTTAATTATGTGGCAACCTGTTCCATGCCTGTGTATTCTCATGATCTAGTCAATGATATAGTGTGTCATGTACCGTGGGCATTTGACCTTGATATGTATCCCTTCTAAAGTGTTTTTCTCCCATCTGATGAGAACCTCCTGGAAAAAAGTGCCGGAGCATAGTTCCTTGTCTTGTGTCAAGCTCGTTAAAAAATGAAATAAGGTATCTGAAGCATAGTTCCTTTCTTGTGTCAAGCTCCTTTAAAAATGAAACAAGATATCGAAGAAAAGTTACTCGTCTTGTGTCAAGCTCCTTAAAAAATTAAACAAGGTCTCCAGAGAAAAAAACCTTTTCTTGTGTCAAGCTCGTTAAAAAATGAAACGAGGTGTCATGAGGATAGTTCTTTTACTTTGCCAACCTCATTAAAAAGTGAAACAGGTTCCTATGAGGATGGTTCTTTAACTATGTCAACCTCGTTAAAAAATGAAATAGGTCCCTATGAGCATAGTTCTTTTCCTATGTCAAGCTCATTAAAAAATGAAACAAATACCTTTTCAATTCGAGTATTTGATTATATCTCGTAAATTCCCAATCTATTATTTCACTTGTTCTCATAAATGAACCTTCATTCCATCCACCTGTAAGTAACTAGTAGTCTACTTAGGTGAATGAAATGAATCTTGGGGAGGTATGTACCTCAAATTGAGTCATTATGTTGGGGGCATGAAAACAAATTCCAATCACGTTTTCCCATGTTTCAAGATTGTGTAAAAATGAAACCGCTCTCAAGCATAGTTTGTCTCTGGTTCAAGCTTGTGAAAAAATGAAACAATTTCAAGCATAGTTTCTCTGTTTGAATCTTGTGTAAAATGAAACCATATTTAAGGGATTTCAAGCATAGTTTCTCATGTTTCAAGCTTGTGTAAAAAGGTGAAACCATTCTCATTCTACCTCTTGTGATTGCCATTTTTTTCAGCCTGCTTCTACCAGATGAGCCTTGGTTTTCTCATTCCATTGTCACCATCTTCTTGGATGATATGAAATTGATTGTTAGTTAATGGTGTGCTAATATCACTTTCAGATTTAAAATGAAAGTGCTTTGGTTTGCTTATCAAACAAGAGTTTATGCATGAACATGTGATCGACAATTAATTAAAATTGGTGAAATTTAGTTTTTTTTCATGAAATCAAAAGCATAGAAACTTAATGTTGAAAAACAACATATAAAAATAAAGCAAGCACAAATAAAAGAGCTCAATACACAAGTTTTTGTTGAAGGAGTTCACCCCTCCTGGGCTACATCTCCTTGGTCTAGCTTCATAGTGTGGGCCTTTGTATTAGCATCAATTGTGAAAAATGGTTGTTTACAGTCTCCTGTTGCCTCTGGAACTTTCTCCAATGGCTCCAAAACATCAAAATATACCAATAATGACTCTTTCTAAGGTCATTTTGGTCGAAAATTGCCTCAGTTATAGAAAAAACAAGTTTTCCTAGTATTTCTCATCTAAATCTGGAAATTTCACCAGTTAACATGGCGAAATTTAGAAATCCGCCTCCACCATCTTTACCACTACATTAACTGCACTTAATTAAAGATAAGCGCATATTAAATCTTCAGATAAGCACAATTTTATGTCATAAGCGTGTTTAGTGCTAATGTTGGATTAGTGTGGCTTAAACCACAAATTAGCATATAATAACCATGGATTAATGTTTAACAACTCTGTCGGTTTGCAAGTGATGCCTCTTAGTTTTGGGCGCATGATCACATGGGAGGGGGCATCCCCCTCCAGACCCCCATCCATGGCATGTTAAAACTTTAAGTAGTAGTGGGATCCTTAATGGCTAAGATCCATGGTATAGAGGGAGTGGTAAGGCGGTGGCATAGCACGGGGGAGGTCGTGGGTTCGACCCTAACCCCCTCACAAAACTTTTGCTCCACAATGTGTTTAGTCCAAACCTTTGTATTTAAACATTGTATATAATATATATATTCTGCCATTTGAATATTGTATTTCGACTATGGTTTGAAATAATGTATGCGCCTTGATGTAAGTCCGAACCTTGGATTAATATGAATATGACCATTCAACTATAGTTTGACCTTGCAATGGGGGTGGGGGGGAGGTGCACATGGAAGGCTCTGGCTGTGCCACATGGGTCTTCCCCATTCGCCTAAAATCCACCAATTAAAAATTTAGCTATAATAATAAAAAATCAAACTTAGGAAATGGAGGAAAAATTCAACTTCCTATAGCAACCTTGGCGAATCTGAAGATGACACTTGTCACAGTGTCACTGGCTAAAACTGGAGAATATTCCCTGGATATGCTTGAGGTGCTGACTGGACTACCAATTCATCAATCTATCACTATTTTGCACAATTTTTACCTATTTGGGAAAACGAACATCAGACCATAACTCACTCATACAAACTCAGAATTTGACAAAATGAGTTGCGTTGGAATCCTAGAAACGAGATCTATCCAGGCATTCAGGTCTGAAGAATTTTTGAGCACTTTCAGTTTTGAGCTAAATACTGAGCCTTAGATCATTCCTCCCCACTAGAAGCCTTTTGGACCCCAAAATATACTATCAATTGTTCAACAGGTGAGGGTATAACTTCCTCATCCTTCCAATCTCCATCCATTTGGCCTTTGAAGGATTTTCTCCCTTGAGCCCGACTCTAAGGTATTCGATATTCCCTCTTCTTGAAGTTCTGATTCTTCTGTCAAGTATGAGATATTGCTAAATTTCATCAAGATATTCTGGCGAGAAATCATCTATTGATGGTAGCTAAACATGTTCTCCTTGATCATCAATCAAAGGAGGCTCAAACAATCTCAAATTCTCAACATTAACGTCAGAATAAATTTTCATATAAGGAGGAAAATCTAGCTTGAATGCATTTGTACCAATCTTTTCCAGAATTTTAAATGGACCATAGCAGATTGGTTTGAGCTTTTTACCTTACCCTTGCAATATTTCTCTGCTTATGTACAACAAAAAATCATCACCAACTTGGAATTTGTGATCAACATGGTGTTTGTCATGCCTTGCTTTGTAGCTTCTTTGACTCTTTTCAAGTTGCTCTTGCATGGTGTGATGTATCAACTTAATTTGTTCAATGAACTTCCTTGCCTTATCTATGTCACTATGACCATCTATAGGGACATCTTTCTCAAAGATGAAGTCCAAAGGCGATCTTGGCAAATAACCATAACATGCCTCAAATGGCGATGTGTTTGTGGAAGAATGTTTTGCCATGTTGTATGCATGTTGAATGTAATGAAACTGTTCATCCCACAACTTGGGATGTTTGCTGCAATAACCTCTAAGAAGATGAATAACCGTCCTGTTTACCACCTCAGTTTGACCATCTATTTGCAGATGAAATGTTGTACTCTTCTTCAACTTTTTGTCCATCATGTCCCATAATTTTGACCAAAAATTCCCAACAAATCGAGAATATTGATCAGTTACAATAGAAGTAGGAAGACCAAAATGAACCCAAAAATTTTGAAAGAACATGAGATGTTTGTTCAGTTGTAATTGTTTTTTTACATGGAATAAAAAGACACATTTTTCTGAACCTATCTACCACAACATACAAATAATCATGACCTTTTCTTGACATAGGAAGACCACCTACAAAATCCATTGAGATACTCTCCCAAGGATGTGAAGGAACCTGAAGTGGAGTGTACAATCCAAGCTTCCTATTGCTAGGCTTGTTGCACATAAATAACATCCTCTAATAAAAAGAGATACACTATCAATCATGTGTGGCCAATAACAATACCTTTGGAGATTCACTACTATCTTGCCTACACCGAAATGTCCTGCAATCAATGATGTGTGTGCGTCCCTTATGATACTGTTTCTTTCTCCCTATGGAATACATAACTTTCCCAAGTGATACAACAAACTATTATGCACATGATAATGTAACTCTTCATTTTGGTTTCCTTGACTCAAGCTTTCATACACATCTTGAAAATCACTATCATTTGCATATTGTTCAATGCAAATTTCATGCATAATTGAACTGTGCTTGAGTATAATAGCTGAATTTACAATAGGCCTAGAGAGCATATCATCTACCTTATTGTAGATTCCATTTTTGTACCTGATAACCAAATGAAATTGTTGTAGAAAACCCATCCATATGAAATTTATTGATTGCTACAACTTTGACTGTGATTGTAAGTACTACAATGGATGATGGTCGGTATGGATAATGGTCTCTTTCCCCATCAAGTAGTGCTTCCATTTTTTTACACTTTGTACCAATGCATATAAATATTTATCATAGGTGGGATATTTAGTCACAGCTCCATTAAAATTTTCAGAATGAAACGAAATAGGCTTACCATGTTTCATGAGCACTGCTCCCATAGCATAAGCACCTACATCTGTTTGGATCTCAAATGGGTGTCTAAGATCTGGAAGTGCTAAAACTAGTGCTAAAATTATCTTTTGTTTCAAAGAATCAAATGATTTTTACTGCAAATCTCCCCAATGGAAGACTTTCTTCACACTTGTCAATGCATGTAACAAAGCTGTAATGGAAGAAAAATTAGCAATGAATATCCTTGAATACCGTGTTGCCCCTAAAAATCTTCTTACCTCTGTAGCTGTATTGGGCTTGGGCCAATTCAGAATGACCTCTACTTTGGAAGGGTCGATCTTCAACTCACCTCCTCCAACAGCATGTCCCAAATACACCAATGAAGTCTTACCAAACTAGCACTTTGACATCTTTAAAAACAATTGCTCTTTTTTCAAAACATCAATTACCTTGTTCACATGCATGACATGTTCTTCTCTTGATTTGCTGAATATGAGTATTTCATCTAAGTAAACAATGACGAAGTCATATAGAAATGGTCTAAGTACATCATTCACGATTCTCATGAAAGTAGCTGGTGCATTTGTTAAACCAAATGGCATCACTAACCATTCAAACAATCCTTGTCTAGTTTTGAAAGCAACTTTCCAAATGTCCTCTTCAACTATTCTAACTTGATGATGACCACTTCGCAAGTATAACTTAGTGAAATACTTTGCATGCTTTAATTGATCTAGAAAATCATCAATTCATGGGAGTGGGTAGATATTCTTTACCGTGGTTTTATTCAGTGCACAGAAATCGATACACATGTGCCAAGTCTCGTCCTTCTTTGGAACCAAAAAAATTGGTGAACCACATGGAGAAGTAGATGGGAGTATGATACCATTGTTCAAAATTTTTTGGATTTGCTTCTTGATTTCCAAACTCTCCATAAATGACATGCGATACATACCAATGTTTGGAAGTGGAACATCCTGTTGTAGCTAAATCTCATGTTGAATTCCCCTCTTGGGTGGTAACCCCTTTGGTTCTTAAAACATCTCACCATGCTGTCTTACCACATCAAACAAATCAAATTTCAATTTTTCATCACATCCATCAAAAGATTCATAGTCAACATCATCCTTTTTCTTGATCATGAGAAGCAATTTTTTTTTACTTGCATTAACTAGCCTCTTCATTTTCCCTACATTAACTAAAGAAATATTCAGTTTCTTGCGATGAGCTCTCACAATAATCTCCACCCCATCCTTAAGAAAATGTTATTTGTTCTCATGGAAATAAAACACCGCTTTCCTGTCATACAATATGGACTTCCCAAGGTAATCTCAGAAATGTTAAGTGGAACCACATCTAACTAGACTTCATCAACAAAGTTTGCAGTAATAGAAAATCTAAAATATGCATTTCCTTGTAACCTAAGGGTATGGTTTATGGGCATTTTTAACTATCCAACCCAAAGGGTATGGTTTATGATGTGGTACGGTTTCAAGGTTAAGATTTTTGACGAAGTCTTCTGAAATCAAGTTTTCTTATGACCCCGTATCAAATAATGCATCAATATTTGTATGATTTGAAATCACTCTAACATGGAACAATTCTTTCCTTGTGTCTTCATTTGGAGTGTTGTTGTGACTATTTGAGGAACTAGAACTTTCTATGGCTTCCTTTCCTTTGTTAAACATGGCAATTATCTTGGTCTCATCACCTGAATCGGATCCAAGATCTTGTTGTGTGGTGGTAGTAATCCTTTGTTTCCCTTTGTTATTTGGTTTCTTTGTCCTTAGCTCAGGATGTAGTTTCCAACAGTGGGCTTCATCATGCCCCTCTTTGGATCAATGTTTGCATGCAATTTTCTCCCCTTCTTTCTTGATTCTTGCATTCTTCTTTTCCTTCCATTTTCCTCCCTTCTCTTTTCCCTTACCCTTAAATGGCTTCTTCTTATTACCCTCTTCCTCAATGTTCTTTCCCCTTGCTTCAAGATGCATGGCTTACACACATACTACATCTAAGTTGTTTGGGTTAAACATAAGGATAGTATGTTTCAAGTAGGAATGTAATCCTCCAATATATTTCAAGAGTGTGTCTTGTGAATTCAAGTTACTCCTAACAACAAAGCCCTCTTTCTAAACTCATGTGTGTAGTCTTGAACAGTTTGGCCTTTGAGTTGCCTAAACTTTTTCTAACTCATTATTTCTTTTTGCGTATAGGTTAATGGATAAAACTGTCTTTTAATGGAAGGAATGAATTCAACCCAAGAAATGGAATTCACATTTCCTCTTGATTCTTTTCCTCCCACCAAACTAGTGCTGCTCCTTCTAGCTTTAATGGAGCCAACTGGATCTTTATGTCTTCCTCTTGTAGATTTTGAATTCTGCAGTATACTTCTAATTGATAAATCCAATTGTCTAACTTCTCTACAGTAACCTCTCCATTATACAGGGGAAGTTCAAACTTGATGTCCAACTTGAGTAATGGAGTATTTCCTTTTGGGATCTTGGAATGAGTGTGGGTATGAGTTTTTGTGGTGGATGTGGAAGATGAAGATGCCGATGAAGATGATGAGGATGAGGATGGTGGAGATGGAGGTGGATTTCCTCCAATACCTTTAAAACTCTTCTCTTCAACCTTCTTACTATTTGAAGATCCCTCTCCATGTGGAGGCTTTGAACCTTCTCCAGCTCATTTTGCCATGAAAGCTTCACACATGATTTTAACCATTATTTGCATCTATTTGAAGTCTCTCTTAACAACCTCTTCTTTAGAATGTTCATGAGTCTCTTCATAGACTGACATAATGGCTTTGGATTCAAGCTCAACCTTTGTAGTTTGTACCTCTTCAATCACTTCAGCCTCTTGTGCAATTTGTACCTCTTTAATATCAACTGATAGAGATGGAACTTGAGGTGCTTCAGGTGCTGATTTGAGTGGTTATTTGGGTGAGGATGATGATTTCTCAGCTCTCTTCCTTATTTTCCTAATCTCAGGACTAGCTACCAATAACTTCCCTTCTCCTCTCTGCAATCTTAACCTTGTAAGCATCACAAAATTGAAGCTATTAAAACCCTTCAAGAAAAGAAAGAGATGAACCTTATGTTATGATACCAACTTGATCTGAAATTGATTCTTAGTTAATGTTGTGCTAATATCAGTTTTAAATTTAAAATGAAAGTGCTTTGGTTTTCTTATCAAAAAAGAGTTTATCCATGAGCATGTGATTGACAATTCATTAAACTTGGTGAAATTTAGTGTTTTTCATGAACTTAAAAGCATAGAAACTTAATGATGAATAAAATCATATAGAAACATAAGAAGCACAAATAACAGAGCTCAATACACAAGTTTTTGTTAAAGGAGTTCACCCCTCTTGGGCTACATCTCCTTGGTCCAGCTTCATAGATGTGGGCCTTTGTATTAGCTTCAATTATGCAAAATTATTGTTTACATTCTCCTGTTTCCTTTGAAACCTGCTCCAATGGCTCCAAAACATCAAAATATACCAAAAATGGCTCTTTCTGAGCTCATTTTGGTCGAAAATTTCCTCAATTATGGAAAAAACAAGTTTTCCTAGTATTTCTCCACTAAATCTGGAAATATCGCTAGTTAACATGGCTAAATTTAGATATCCGCCTAAAAATCTGCCTCTACCATATTTACCGCTACATTAACTGCACTTAATTAAAATATAAGTGCAATTTTATGTCATAAGCGCATTTAGCACTAATGTTGGATTAGCGTGGCTTAGACGATAGATTAGCATATAATAACCATGGCTTAATATTTAACAACTTCGTTGATTTGCAAGTGATGGCTCTTAGTTCTGGGTGCGTGATCACATGGGAGGGGGCTGCCCCCCTCTAGACCCCCATCCATGGCATGTTGAACTTTAAGTAGCAGTGGGATCCTTAATGGTTAAGATCCATGGTATAGAGGGAGTGGTAAGGCGGTGGCATAGCATAGGGGAGGTCGTGGTTTTGACCCTGACCCCCGCGCAATACTTTTGCTCCATAATGTATATAGTTCAAACCTTTGTATTTAAACATTAGACAATATATATATATATATATATATATATATATATTCTACCATTTTAATATTGTATTTGGACTATGGTTTGAAATAATGTATGCGCCTTGATATAAGTCCAAACCTTGGATTAATATGAATATGCCCATTTGACTTTAGTTCAACCTTACCATAAAAACATGCCATCCACCTTGCCATTGTGGGGGGGGGGGGGGGGACGTGGTATGCTCTAGATGTGCCACGTGGCCATTCCCCATTGGCCTAAAATCCACTAATTAAAAGTTGAGCCATAATTATAAAAATTCCAGCTTAGGAAATGGAGGAAAAATTCAACTTCCCACAACAAGCTTGGCGAATCTAAATATGACACTTGTCACAATGTCACTGGCTGAAACTAGAGAATATTCCTTGGATATGTCTAAGGTGCTAACTAGACTACCAAGTCATCAGTTTGTCACTATTTTGCACAATTTTTACCTGTTTGGGAAAACGAATAGAAGACCATAACTCACTCACACGAACTCGGAATTTGATGAAACGAGTTGCTTTAGAATCCTGGAAACGAAATCTATACAGAAGTTTAGGTCTGAAAAATTTCAGAGCACTTTAAATTTTGAACTAAATACTAAGCCTTAGATCATTGGATGATCATACACTTTCACTTGGTTTTTTTACCCTTTCATGGGGAACTTTTGCGATGAGTGGTATTTTCATGTTAAGTGCAATTACATCATCACCAGAACCAATCGATACCATCTCTACTACTCATTCCTCTAGGAGGAGTCTTATTTCAACTCTTTTTAGACTCCGAAAATATGAGAATATTGTCAAGTACTTGTCCTTTAGAGCTCGTAAAAGTAAATGAATCGACGTCTAATTAGTATAAGTTTAACCCTTTTCCAGACCGAGATAGATTAATTATGAAAAATGAATACCTTAGTCAAAAATGACTAATAGGTTCTCTTGAATATTGTTTTTACCTTTTCAGATTCCAAAGACTATTTACAAAAAGGGACATCTAGAGTTTCCTTTTCCACTTATTTTTCAAACTCCTTAAACATGAGAAAGATGTCGGGTTATCCCTCTGTCAGACTCGTAAAAATTAAATGACGAAGGACTTGTCACCATGACGAGACCAAGTTGCTCCTTCCTAGGGCTTGTTAAACTTAATAGGATGGATTTATCCGAAGGGTGAACTTATACGATAAGAATATGGTATCCTCTTCAATATTGCGATAAAAAATAAATAGATAATAACTTGAAATAGTGGGGGAAAATGGAAGGAAACACATATCTTATATTTCGTCTGAAAGGAAGTATGTCACTCTTGAACATGACACTTATCTATATCTCTGGTTGGGTTTGGGAAATCCTCACTTCATCACTTGCCTTCTTGGATTTGGGGAATATGTTTGCCTCTCATTCAATTATCTCTTTTTGTCATCATGACCTCTAATCCAATTTTGAGTCAAATGCTGCCAAATTTCGTAGTCGTGTCGCCGATATGTTCAAGAGAAGTTCTCGTCTGCAAATTCAAACAATTTATACCTTGTTTGACATGTTCTACATTAATCCTGAATTAGTCTTATCAACTTTGCAAATCCTATGTTTCATCTTGAATATGTGGGAAACATTATGGCCCTCCTTTGACGTATCACTTCTTGTCAACTCCATCTCATCATCCAAGAAGATGATCTAGAAACCCCATTTCAATACCTTCGAGCTTGCATGCCTCAATGGTAGGTTCTTCGCATTCAACGATAGGCTCACATCATTGGCCTTCGATCGAATGATTCTACGGGTGTTTGACTTCAACTTCATTATTCACACTCATAGATTGTGCTACTATACCTTGAGAGCCATCATCATCATTGGTGGTTTTTTTCGTGCCTAATAATGTTTTACATCATTGACTGGTAATTAGGTAGTTTTTACCATGTTTGGCTTCAATACATCTATTCACATGGTCAGATTTGTACTTTCGATGAGTTGAGATAAAGGAAAAGACCCTGAGTTTCCTTTGATAAATCCAGGATGCATGAGTCATTCATGATTGTACATGTTATCACTCAGAAAAAGTGAAACACTATTTGACATGGTCATAGAGTTCATTTTTCACAAGTTGGTATACGAAAATTTTAAACTTTAACCTATCCTAAGGTTCAAACCCACCTCCATTCATGTCATATCATGTCCCATAAGTCATCATTTGATGAAATATTTCATTTCCCAATATTTTGAATTCAAAAAGGTAACTTTGGCCAGTTTTTCCTCTTGTCGTAGCGTTTTACACTGTAAAAAGACAATTTTCACTATGAAACTACCTAATAGTTTTGTAGTGAAACTGCCAGAAAATGAGATAGCCACACTACGAAAAATGGTTTTTCTATCTGTCTTGTCAAATCCGGTGCAAGGTGTCAGTCGATGATTAGAAGAGTTAGGGTGGATGTCATTCAAGTCAGTTAGGGTTAAATCAAGGTACAATGGTCACGTCTGAGGTCATCATCACTGTTTTTAGCATGTATGAGTCATGATTAAGTAATGAGTTATCATCGAAACTTTAAAACATTACCCAATTGATTCTTTTTCATTCTCCGCTTCATATTTGCATGCTATGGAGTTCTGGAGAGCTGTTTCACCAAGCCAAGCTGGTTACTATCATTTTTAGAGTTGCAGGTGTCATTAATCAACCGAGGTAGAGAAGGTATAAAATCACCATGGCTGCAAACAAGAAGACGAACAAAGGTGGTCACTGCCTCAGATACGAGCCAATAGACATGAATTTGTTAAATGAAGACCTAATTGCATTGGAAGTGTTTAGAATAACATGGTGTTTGCAATTCTGCCAAAGTTTGCAAGGGTGTCATTTGCAGGTTTCAAAGAGTTTGCTAAGAGTTTTATTGGATCAAATTCAAAGGTGGGAACGTTAAATCTTATAGTAACACCAGAAACCGTTGTAGAAGTAACATGAATCCCTATAGGAGGAGAGAAATGGTTCAAAGGTATCAAGTTCACCATGCAGGAATGTAAATAATTCATCAAGACAGAGCATAGTGAGATTGATCTCACAAATGCTACCCCAAGGAGCTATATGAAGGAAAATTACTCAAAGCTGCTGATGATCATTCAGAAGTACTTCACCTATGAAGGGAGGTATCACATGGTCTACTCCTACCACCTTAGGCTTATGCTGCATTTTTCGGGTAATAAGTCTCTTGATTTTAATTTTTACTTATACAGAAGCTTAGCTAAAATGTCAAACAAGGTTCAAGTTAAATCAAAAGAAAATGAAACCTCTCTTTTTCATCATGGTTGGATCAAGTTGCTGGTGTTAGAGGAGTTAAAAATATTAGGCAGATATTGGTCATCTTTTCTATTCATAAGTGGTTTTGAAGTAGATGCTATCACTCCTAAAATAACTCCCAAACCTAGAGATATCCCATCACCTTCAGTGGCAGAGAAGTCAGAACTAGTGAACATGGAGACAGAGCCTTTGCAGAAGGCTGACAAACCCAAAGTTACACCTGCAAAACAAAATCCAACTGTTAGCAAACATGGTAGCAAGAGGGTTATTAGGAGCCAAACAGTAGCTAAAGGTAACTTAGAGGAAATCTTGCATGCCATTTATATTGAAGAGATTCCCATAGTCCAAGCTGAAGACATAGATGAGGGAGGAAGGAAGCTTAAGAAAGGAAAAACAGCTAAGAAGTTAGAATTTGCAGGTGCTGATGCTGGGTTTATGTTTCAATCTAGAAAACTAATGACAAGAAATTTCATAAAAGTCTTGGAAAGCAGCAAAGAAACTCAGAAGGTCAGTGAAACTGTTCAGCCACCACCAAGCATCATTGACCTCTCCTCACCTGCAAAAGAAGAATTAGTCATCAAACAAAAGAAGGGCAAAGAGAAAATCAATGAGAAGTCACAAGTTGAAGTCTTTAAGGAACAGTTGAAATATGCAAGTGAAGAGATATCAGTCTTGAGGAAAGAGGCAAAGAAACATAAAGCTGAAAGAGTGCAGTTTGAACAAATGAGATAGATTTGGGAGGATCAAGTCACAAGTGTCTCTAAGACCTTGGACAACACAAAAAAGATGATATAGTGGACTCAGCCACTAATAAAAGAGGTCAATCATATCAAAAAGGTAAACCTGCATTTGTAATCTAAGAATAGGACACTAAAGGACCAAGTCAAAGATCTTCAAGAGCAATTAGAACTGATTCATGAAGAGTTGGACAAGAAAGGTTTGAAGATGACTGTGGTTGAGGAGCCCATAGCTCAAATGATTATAAATGAAGAAGAAACACCAAAGAAGCATTAATTTGAGTTTGAATGTGTTTTAGAAGGTTCATTACATGCAGAAGATCAATTTTTTGTAGATGGAGGTCACTTTTTGGAGACAGTTTTGAAATCTGGAATTTCTGCACTTTTACACAGTTTCGTAGCGTTTCCTAGGCTTAAACCCAGGAAAATGCTACGAAAAAAACTGTAGCAGCCTATTTGCCTCTAAAATCAAATTTTGCAGTTTTCAAGGAGGGATTTTGATGGTGGTGATGTGTCATAACTTGGTTGACACCATGGAACAACAAAGGAGCAAAGTTATTGGGTGCATAAGCTTTCAACGCTACCAAAGCTCACTACGAAATTGTCCTGTTTTTGTAGCGAGTTATTTTTGAAGGTTTTGGAGCATATTAATAGTAATTTTAGACAGCTGGACTCCTCCAACATGTCAAGGGACCTTAACATCAAATATTTATGACTCAAAGGAAGTGCTGTGGAGACAGGTGATCAGCTAAAGCTCTCGTTGAAGATAAGGGTTATGCATTCTTGAAAAATAGGGTTTTCTTCCGCATGTCTAGGAGAGTCTTAAATATGTAAAGTGGAAATGAACCTATCATGTATCTTTCGAGCATGTTCTGCTTATTTTGTAACTATTATGTAACTGTTTCACAAGATAAGGTAGAGTATGTAATAAATAGGAGTTATACTCCTATTAGGAGATGCATTCTTTAAGGTGTAGTTGTTAGTTTCTTGTTAGAACTCATGTTTTTCAGTTATGTGATGTGTCATAGGAGAATTCGATGAATCTAGCCACCAAGCAGATCATCCTTGTTGTAAGAATGTCTATTGAAAGACAAATCATCGAAGTAGTGAGGGGCTGGAGATTTTTTGCACCAAACTGCTGCTTTATGTATTTTGAATTATATCAGTAATACATAGTGACTTTATTCTTGACAGACCTAAGATTATCATGGGGTTTTTAATGTCTTATTGATCTAAATCTTATGTTTTACCACTTGCAGTAGATTTCATTTCTATTACTCAGAATTCATAACTCTATGCTCTGACTTCCTTTAGTAATGAAATGACCGTGTTTTCCTATGTTTTATGAGTGAATTGCCTTTTTTAAAGACCTCTATCTGCCTCAGCTTCCATGTTAAGAAATCTTGCCATTGAAACTATTGATTGTTGAATCCATAAGCCCAATGGTAGCAAACCTGCATTCTTTCAGCCCGCGATCATAAAAAACAAGATACAATTTCTATAGAGTTAGCCATCTAGCACTATCATTAACCAATATCATAAAATCCTTTTGAGAGCCCTCTCAGACTGAAGAGGCTAAGCTTCAGTCAAAATCTGGTTTAAAATAGTTACACTTAGTTGTTTGATCAATAGCCAATCAAGTACAATTTTGTGATAATAGTACACATGATCCTTTCTAGTCGGATGGATGCGCCCATGCCATGGATTCATGTCTTCATATATTCATGATCCTTTTCTGTTAGATGGTTGCGTCCATGCCATAGATACATTTATTGTCAATTGCATGCTCAGAGATGTATTTCTAGGAATACTTACATCAGATATGTCATATATATTGTGTCATGTTTGGATTGCAGGTCTCTTGACCGTGGTTCTCTAAAGTCCTTACCTTTACTTGTAAAGCACTTTAGCCATATGTTAGGGCCCTATATTACTAGTGTAGTCCCTTATTGTTTTAGTGTAGCCCCCTTATTGTTATTTTTGTACCCCTATAATCCCCATATTGTTATTATTGTGCCCTATAATAGCCCAATATTGTTATTTTTGTGCCCTTATATTATTATTGTTAGGTCGGCTAGGATTATATTGTGACCCCATGGACTCCTATATAAAGAAAGGATGTTTTTTCATTTGAATCATCCAAGAATTGTTCATTTATGTAATGTAAAGGAGGTTCCTCCCTCTAAGTGGTTGATTTCTAAGGTCTTGATCTCTCTTTTCTTCTATGTTGGGAGTTGGTTTCATAACATTTGGTATCAGAGCGTTAGATTCTAGGCTTTCGCTACTTCAAATAGGTCATCGTGGAATTTTCGCTATAACTTGTTTTATACGAAGGTTAAGAAGCTAAAAAAAATAACCCATTTGAGAAAAAACCTGAGGAACGTTGCGTAAAAATTTTAGATCTTGGTTCGTAATAGTTTCAAATATATGATATGTGGAAGTTAGGGTTTTTGCAGGCTCCCAAATTTCATCTCAAAGAGGTGACCTTGGGGGAAAATCATCATAACTCTCTCTCTGAGCATCAGATTGGAATTCTGTAAAAAGTAGCTGAAATCAAATGGAATTTAATTTCCTATGTATTGATTTTAGAGCCGAAGGAGGGAAAAATGTGACATGGCACTGTTGGGGCCCTTGTTTTTGTTTAAGTTTTGAACTTTTGGCCAAGACATATTGAACTTGGACTCTTTTTGAGTTGCGGAAGAAATACACATAGCTAACGCGACCGCGCCGCAGCAACCAGGAGTTGCGGAGCTACCAAGGTGGCGCGGAAGCAATTGATAACTGGAGATTGAACAGAGATAAGTACAGATGAAAGAAATACAGCAGAAAACAGAAAGAGGAACATGCAGACATCAGAAGAGAAGTCGGGAAAAGCCAAAGCGAAGATGTGAAGCCAAGTTTTTACAGGAGCTGTGAATAAAAGGCGATCACCCTACTCGAAGAAGAAGGTTGGTTGATTGGTTATTGTTGAGGGCTTTAATGGATGCTAGAAAGCACTGCATGATCTGACTGCTTCTCTCTATGGGTTCCTACTTTCTATGTTCTTCCCCTTCTCGTTTCTCGCACCCATCCGTATCCTGGACTTCAGGACTTCTTTAGAAGAAAGCCATGTAATCTATTCAGCCAGAGAATAATATAAGGAAGGATCATTGCCTCTATGCGTTGTTGATGTGTTCTCTGAATGTTTTGTAATCGCTTTAAAAATTTTAAGTCATGACTGCCCGAATACTTAATTAGTGATCTTGACGTAACTTCGGGTATATGTGGGATGTGATGGATGCACTTTCTTTCTTTGGTTGCGGGATTATTCCTTACCAGTGATCTCATCCCCTTATGCATGTGGTCGCGGCACGCCTCGGGTGAGACGCACTGCTCTCCCAGAGCAGGGTGAAAATGCCGGCGTGTTACTAGACTACACCGGACCCATTGTTGGCCACTACTCTTGAACCTGGGTCTTGCCCGCGAGACCTGACTTTTCGCCAACAAATGGTTCCGTTGCCGGGACCTGCATGTTCCGAGGGGATCTAGATCATGGTCTCGAGGATTTTTGAAGGAGAAATACGGCGCTGGTGGGATGATCATCTTGACCACTTCATTACTCAGCACGCGGAGCTGATCAAGAAAAGGGAGGCGGCGATCAGGGAGCTTGTTCTTTTCTCTGACTCAGCTAGTGATACGTACGAAATTTTCTGGGGAAGGTTCCCTACGGACCTTTACAACTGGTTGCGGAGGTTACGAGCGACGGTGCCCCAAGAAAGCTTGCGGAAGATAAACCGCAGGTGGGCGCACGAAGACCTGGTAGCTCTGCATCGGGTAGACACTGAACTCACCCGTGCAGTGGATTTTTGGGTAAGGACCACGTTGGAAGGATACGTTGTAGAGTTTGCCGCTGAGTGTTACCAATCCTTCTCGAAGGCTGAGGCTGTTTTTCACTCAGGGCTGAGGGGGAAGCTGTTGAAGGAGATTCCGCTGTGGATCAAAGCCCTGATGGTGGACGAAGGGTTGATTAAATTCCACAAAACAAGTATGGAAGCGTAAACCACCCGTACTGGGGGAAGGATTGAGGGGACCGATGCTGTGTAGACTGTAAGAGTGGGGAGCGGGGGATGGACGTTGAGGCCGCATGCAAGTTGCGGGAGTCACGTGCGCATCGGCGGGCACAGATCGCCGATAGGTGGCGAAGAAGGGTAATGAGAGATTTGAAGAGAAGGGAGATCGGGAGGAAGAATCAGAAGGAGGCGCCTCAGAGGATAATAACCAGGGGTTCGGATACCCGGACAGGAGACGGGATGGCAGCGGACGTACAGTGGGTGCATGGGAGCCCAGCGACGCAAGAAAGCGAAGTAACGACTAGCGAAGATGATGGAAAGATGCAGCCCGAAGAAAGCTCCGATGACGAATGGCACGGCGTAATGCAGCAGATGTTCCAGGACCAGAAGGCACCCACCCCTCCAGGCAGCCCTACGTCCCACTTTCCGCATGGCCAGGATCCCGACCTTCCCCTGGTACTTTATCAACCTTTAAGAAATATTTTTGTTCAGTTACAAGCATTAAGTCAGTTATCTAGTAGTTCAGCGGCGTCGGTAACGGCCAGTAGCAGCAGCGTTACCAGTAGTAGTATTTTCCCTAGTGGGACCGTTACGCAACTAGGGCCCGGAGGTTTTATCCTGGTTAATTATCCGCAAGTATACATGGCTGGATCTTTCACCCGGTACCCAGAGTTCTCTGGCCGGGGAAACGACGACATAGAACAACACTGGTATCTGTGCGAAGCCATCTGGAGGGCTCGACAGACGCCGGATGCAGGGAAGTTAATAGAGTTTCAAACCACGCTCAGAGAGAGAGAGCTCTGCGATGGTTCATCAAGTGGTCCGAGGCGCACCCTAACCCTGTAATAGTGGACGTGAAGTGGGATTTTGTCCGCGAATTCAAGCTTCCCCAGACAGACCAGCAGGGCCTGTCCGAGCTGTGGGAAATTAAGCAAAAGGAAGGTGAGACCGCATGGGAGTTGATGCGGCGATTCAAGGACGCGATCGGGAAACTGAGCTACTCGATCGATCCAAACCACCAGAGGGACTGGTTCATCAAGGCTCTGCTCCCCTTGACACGAACCCCTCTCACTCAGCAGAAGATTGATAATCTGCAGGATGCTTTGGAGCAGGCCATGAAGATTGAGGCCATGGCGAGATACCCCCAGGAATACAGGGGGGGGCTGGCCCCGCAAGACCCTTCGCTGATAGGGTTGCAACATCAGATCGCCAGCTTGACTGAAAAGCTCAAGGAAATTCAGCCAGCGAGACCAGCGCGACCGAATGTTTGGTGTACTCATTGCCTGGTCGAGGGACACGTCGCAACCGAGTGTCCTCGGTTGCGCGGCGCAGGGATCGGACCCTCAGTAGCAACAATTCAGGGGGGTCCACCACCAGGGGGTGGCGCGGCGATGAACTCGCAGGGAGTCTACCAGCCGCAACTGACCTTTGCGGGGTTCCCACCGCAACCGGGGTCCTCCACCCCAGAGTACTGCGAGATTTTCCGGACGATAGGGCATCCTCCTCGGATGTGCCCGATATTGCAGAAGTACTCCACGGTGCCGAATAATGTATACTACGAATTCTGCGCGTCTACGACCCACAACACTGAGCAGTGCAGGGCGCTTGACGCTCTTGCGGATCGATTAGATCGCCCCTCGTACAGGGTGAACGAGACCCCAAGGGGAAGAGGTGGCGGCACGCGGGGAGGAAGAACAGGCGGACGCGGCCCGGTAAAATGCTACAACTATGACCAGGAGGGTCATGTGGCTCGAGAATGTCCCCTTCTGTGACGACCCTGGTGTTCCCAGTGCCGGGTCAACGCCCATGCTACGGAGGACTGTCCGGAGCTCATCAAGAAGTGGGAAGAGCGGGCGAGATAGAGGGGCACGAATCTGATAGGCCTCCAGAGACTTCAGGCCGAGCAGCGGCCATGGGCCAATCTTCGCAGGAACAGACGCCAGAGCAGGGTGCAACCAACACACCAAATGCCGCACAGTTGAGTCCAGCACAGTTATACCTGCTCATTCAGCGGGCGGCCCTTAAAGCATAACAGATTCACAACGAGCTACAGCAGAAGTGCATAGAGCAGCAGAATCAGATCACGGCGCTTACTGAACAACGCACTCAGTTGCTGCAGGAGAAGACCTACCTCCAGAACCAGGCCAACATTGTTAATCAGGCGCTCTCCAGCGTATGGCCGGAGGCACGGGCTCACCATGCCCCAATCCCTGTTCGCATAGAAGAGGACAGCATCGCTCTACAGGCTCACCAGCTCAGGGAAGTCTTTACTGTTGTTTGCAGGGAAAACCAAGAGTTACAAGCAGCGTTAGCCGCACGGCCCACCCTTCCAGATCCACCCGCTGACCATTCAGGACAGGTGACTGCTAAACAGACGCAGGCAGTCAGTATGCAAGCGACTCTACATTCCACTACAGCCGCAGCTGCTGCCCTTCTGAGGAGTTTACAGGAATGCTCCCTCGCGCTAAATGTCAAGACGCAGCCCATTGCTGCCCAGCTACAACAGATCTCCAGCGAAATTCGGACGACCAGGGACCCTGCAAGGTTAGATCAGCTCTACGCCCAGTCGGACGAGCTGGAAATTCACATGCAGATGACTGAGGCCGAATTAGCAGCGGCGAAGCACGTCCTCCGGGAGATGCGGCCGCCCCTTCGCACCCATGCTGACGCGATGCACCAGCTGGATGCCAAGGCCAAGTCCCAGCTCGCCAAGCTGTTCGGGGCTGCCCTGACGCCCATTGACGAAGCCGCCGCCAACTGCATCTCTCAGGACGCCGACTTACTCATGCAGGAATGGCAACAAGCAGTGGCGACCTTCACAGAGCTTCGAGATTCAGCACTCCGCCGGGTCCCGGAGTTGGGGCCCTTGTTTGAACCAGGAGGTGGCGGAGTACAGCAGGAAAGGGTAGCGGAAGAAGGAACAGCAGAGCAGGGCACGGAAGCCAGCAGCGGAATGGAAATAGAAACTGTCATTTGTGATTGACTCGCGGACGAGTCAAAGAATTGTGGTCGGGGCCTGTTGGGGCCCTTGTTTTTGTTTAAGTTTTGAACTTTTGGCCAAGACATTTTGAACTTGGACTCTTTTTGAGTTGCGGAAGAAATACACATAGCTAACGCGACCGCGCCGCAGCAACCAGGAGTTGCGGAGCTACCAAGGTGGCGCGGAAGCAATTGATAACTGGAGATTGAACAGAGATAAGTACAGATGAAAGAAATACAGCAGAAAATAGAAAGAGGAACATGCAGACATCAGAAGAGAAGTCGGGAAAAGCCAAAGCGAAGACACAGAGAAGCCGCCAGTCGCGAGGAGCGGGTGAATAAAAGGCGATCACCCGACTGAAGAAGAAGGTTGGTTGATTGGTTATTGTTGAGGGTTGAATGGATGCGCAGAGCAGCCGCAGAAGGATCAGACCTGTTCGTTCTATGGGTTCCTACTTTCTATGTTCTTCCCTTCTATTCTCAGACCCTTCTGTATCTGACTTGTGACTTCTCAGAGAAGAAAGCTATGTAATCATGTATTCGGCCAGAGGAATAATATAAGGAAGGATTGCTGTCTCTATGCGCTGTTCATGTGTTCTAATGTGTTTGCACTGCTTTAAAAATTTTAAGTTGCGACTGTCTGAATACTTAATTAGTGATCTTGCATGTGTAACTTGGTATATGTGATGGATGCACTTTCTTTCCTTGGTTGCGGGATTATTCCTTACCAGTGATCTCATCCCCTTATGCATGTGGTCGCGGCACGCCTCGGGTGAGACGCACTGCTCTCCTAGAGCAGGGTGAAAATGCCGGCGTGTTACTAGACTACACCGGACCCCTTGTTGGCCACTACTCTCGAACCTGGGTCTTGCCCGCGAGACCTGACTTTTCGCCAACAGGCACACCCTAAAAGTTTGATCTATTGAACCAGTCCATAATTAGGTCATTGTGGTAGATTGGACATAACTTTGTCTGGAAGAATCCAAATTAGGTTCGAACTATTGCATTGGAAAGAATAATCATAGGGATACTACAAAACTTAATATAAAATCTTGGGGATTCGAAATTACAGAGATACGTCAGTTTCAATATCAAGCTCCTCAAAAGCAAGAAAAAGGTGAGTATTTTTTTTAAAAATTGGATAAGTCTTGTTTGAAAAATTAGTTCTAAGTGATTCCAAGGGAATATTGAAGCAAAGATATCAATATTGGGTTCTACAATGCCCACTAAAAATAATTCAACACCGATTAAGCCCTCAGAAGGCTATACTATGACTCATGAAGAGGAAGAAGTGCAACATAATATATCAAAATTACAAGACCAAGTGCAACAAATTTTTCTTTCACAAAAAGTAAAAATAAAATAAATGGAAGCTAAGATGGATGGTTTGAAGAAATACATGGAATCTAATATGGTTGGTTTGAAGAAAGGCATGGAAGCTAAGATGGATGGTTTGAAGAAAGGCGTGGAAGCTAAGATGGATGATTTAAAGAATGACATGGAAGCTAAGATGGATGGTTTGAAGAATGGAATGGAAGCTAAGATGGATGGTGTGGAGGCTAATATGGATGGTATAGAAGGAAACATGAAATATTTGAAGAAATACATGGAATTTTTGAAGGAAGGTTTGGAAAAGTTGCTACGAGAAAAGTTTCCTAATGGCAAAAAGGTAGTAGAGGAAACTCATGATGAGAAAAAAAGAAATGTTAATCATGATTTCATAGAATCTAATTTTGGATTTAAGACCCACCATATTCCAAAGATAGATATGAGGAAGTTTTATTTCAAGGATCCCATGGAATATTTGAAGAAATACATGGAAGGTTTGAAGGAAGGTTTGGAAAAGTTGCTACAAGAAAAGCTTCCTAATGGCGAAAAGGTAGTAGAGGAAACTCATGATAGGAACAAAAGAAATGTTAATCATGATTTCATAGACTCTAATGTTGGATTTAAGACCCACCATATTCCAAATATAGATATGAGGAAGTTTTATGGCAAGGATCCGATAACTTGGATACTACAAATGGAGCAATACTTTGAGCTCCATAATACACAAAACACATAAAAGATACACATTAGAACTTTGTATTTAGAACAAAATCAGTTTGTATGGTATCGATGGCTTTGTTCTTGTAAACCACTAGTCACTTGGTCAATTTTTACGGAGGAAATGATAACACATTATGAGGATACATAGAGCAACACCTTCTTTAGCTAATTGATAAATATCAAACAAAAGGGTTCAATGATGGAGCACATTGAGGATTTCAAAAAATTCAATATAAGGGTAAATAATATTCCAGAGGAACATAGGATTGATGTCTTCATAGGGACTCTAAAGGATAACATCCAACATGAGGTTCACCTTTGGGAACCTAATACATTGGAGAAGGAATTTAGGTTGGCAAGGAAAATTGAAAGAAATATTACGGTGACAAGGAAGCCGACCACTCACAACTATAAATATGGAAGTGTTGCTACTCCTAGACTTACACAAACTACAAGGTTGACACCACAACAATTGGAAGGAAAAAGAGAAAAAGGAATTTTCTATAGTTGTGATATAAAATACACTAAAGGTCATAAGTATGCTGAGAAGAAATTATTTTATATATATTGTGAAGAGGAGGAAGAAAAGGAATTAGAAACTTCAAAAGAAGGGATATACACCAGGAAGCAACCCTAGAGGAAGAAAAAATGAACCCGAACATATCATGTAATGCATTAGTAGGAATTCCCCAGATGTGGGTGACAGATCAGACATGAATGACAATCACATCTCACTCCACCTGTTGTGTAACCAGCTCCAAAAATAGAAGAAAAGAGATATCAACACCTTAGAAATAAGCCACTTCGAGGGGGCAACCTCCAATACATTATATAAATGAACAATTCTTGGATGATACAATTTGAAAAACCTCCTTTCTATATATAGGATTCCATGGGGCTATAATGTAATCCTAGTGGGACCACAATGTAATCCTAGCCGACCTAAAAATAATAATTTAAGGGCACAATAATAACGATATGGGGGTTACAAGGGTACAATAATAACAATAAGGGGGTTACACTAACAACAATAAGGGACTATACTAGTAATATAGGGACCTAACATGCCCCTCTCCTTCAAAAAAGTGTTTTCCTCAATGCTTGAGTATCTCTGGGTGCTTCTGTATAAAATTCTCATCCTCCCATGTAGAATCTTCAGTGGGTAAGTTCTTCCACTTGATGAGATACTCTGAAATTGATCGATTCCGTAGTTGTCGAGTTCTTGTTTCCATGACCGCTTCTGGTTCCAATATGATTTTTCCTTCCTCACCAAGTTCTGGCAATATTGTTTGAACTGGAAGATTTTCTCCTATAACCTTCTTTAAGCATGAAACATGGAAAACTGGATGTACTCGCGAAGAAGTAGGAAGCTCCAATTTGTATGCCATAGTACCAATCTTTTGCAACACCTTGTAAGAACCATAGTACTTTGGCGATAATTTATTATCCTTCTTAGCTTGCTTGAGGGACATTTGTTTATATGGTTGTAGCCGTAAAAATACCCAATCTCCTACATCAAAACTTCTCTCGCTGCGATGTTGATCTGCCTGTTGTTTCATTCGGTTTTGTGCCAAATTCAGGTTATCCTTTAAGAGTTGGAGAACTTCTTGCTGATGCTCGATGTGATCTTCCACCGCTTGAACCTTCGAATTTTCCCTTAAATATGATGTGATGGATGGTGGATGATATCCATAAAGTGCCATAAATGGGGTCATTTTTGCTGCAGTATGGAAGGAAGTGTTATACCACCATTCAAGGAGAGGTAACCACTTGACCCATTGTGTTTGTTTATCAGATACAAAACAACGAAGATATCCTTCCAAACATTTATTTACTATCTCAGTTTGACCATCAGATTGAGGATGATAAGATGAGCTATGAGCTAATTGAGTACCGAAACAAGAAAATAACTCCGTCCAAAAATTTCCAGTAAAAATGGGATCTCTGTTGCTCACAATAACCCTTGGGCTTCCATGTAGCTTTTGAATTCTGTCCATAAATGTAGTAGCAACTGTACTTGCTTTAAATGGATGAGATAATGCACAAAAGTGTGCATACTTGGTAAGTCTATCAACTACCACCATGATGACACTCTTTCCTTCGCACTTAGGTAAACCTGTGATAAAATCCATTGAAATCTCCTCCCAACGTTGACTTGGAATGGATAAAGGTTGTAGAAGACCTGGGGTCTTAATTGTCTCAATTTTATTCTGCTGGCAAACCAAACATTCCGCCACAAAATTTTGAATATCAGATTTAAGGCCATCCCAAAAAAATTCTTTCTTCACCCTGTGGTAAGTTTTTAAAAATCCTGAGTGTCTTCCTAAAGGAGAAGTGTGCAGTTCCAAAAGAATCTTTTGTTTTAGTTGGGAATTCCTACAAAGATATAAGCGATCTTTGTACCATAAGGAATCATTTTTCCAACTAAATGTATCAGATGTACTAGGATCTTGCTGCAACTTTTGAATGAGTGTCCATACATCTTTGTCCTTCTTCCATTCATCTCTTGCTTCATTTATCCAATCTGGTTGGATAATAGAAATGGCACAAAGCAATGCTTCCACCTCTTCATTATTTCTTGAGAGTGCATCTGCAACAACATTAAGCTTTCCTTTTTTGTAGATTATTTCAAAGTCATAACCCAACATCTTTGTGACCCATTTTTTCTGCTCTTCTAAAGATAGTCCTTGTTCCAAAAATTGTTTAAGACTATCATGATTATTTTTTACCTTGAAGTGTCTTCCCATTAGGTAAGTTAGCCATTTCTTTAGTGCATGCAGTATTGCTAACATTTCCTTCTCATAAATAGGTTTCTGTAAATACTTTCCTTTGATTGGACAACTTTCAGAAGCAATGGGTCTTCCTTCCTACATTAAAACAACACCAATTCCATTTCCTGAGGCATCACATTCCACAATAAAGGTTTTTGTGAAGTCTGGCGTAGCTAAGACTGGTGCTCGACACATTGCCTCTTTAAGATGTTCAAAGGCCTTAGTTGCTTCAGGAGTCCATGAAAATGCATCTTTCTTCAATAATGTTGTTAGAGGTGCTGCTATTCTCCCATAATTCTTAACAAACTTGCGATAATACCCCGTTAACCCGAGAAATCCTCGCAACTGCTTTATGGTTGTGGGAACTTTCCATTCCTTAATGGCTTTAATTTTGTTAGGGTCCACTTTAACACCCTCGTGAGATACAATATGACCCAGACATTCCACCTCTTGTACTCCAAAGAAACATTTGGACTTTTTTGCATATAATTGTTTCTCCTGCAATAGTTTGAGCACCCTGTCAACATGTTCAACATGATCCTTCCAAGACCTGCTGTAGATTAGTATATCATCAAAAATACTAGCACAAATTTTCTAAGGAAGGGTTTGAAAATGGAATTCATCAACCCTTGAAATGTAGAAGGTGCATTGGTAAGGCCAAAAGGCATGACCAAAATTCATAATGACCCTCATGAGTTCGAAATGTTGTTTTTGGAATATCTTCAGTCTTCATTCTAATTTGATGATATCCTGAACGAAGATCCAACTTCGTAAAATAAATTGCTCCATGTAATTCATCCAATAATTCATCAATCACAGGAATGGGAAATTTATCTTTAATGGTGAGCTTATTGAGCTCCCTATAATCCGAACACATTTGCCATGATCCATCCTTCTTGTGTACCAATACTACAGGAGCAGAGAAAGAACTTTGACTAGGTTGAATTATACCCGCCTCTAACATTTCTGCAATCATACGTTCAATTTCGCTCTTTTGGAAGTAAGGACATCTATAAGGCCTGATGTTTGGAGGAACACTTCCTGGAATCAAATGAATAGCATGATCATGATCACGAATAGGTGGGAGTCCTTTGGGAGTTTCAAACACCTTGGAATGATTGTCCAAGACTTGGTGGAGATCTGCAGAAATAGATGATTTTGATGTTGGAACTTCTAGTGAGCATAATTGTGCAATTACGCCTCGCTGTTCTTTCTTTAGAAGCTTTGTCATGACATTAGATCTTATTATCCTTCCTGGCTTCCCCGCAATACCTCGTAATTTGACTTCCTTTCCTTCTGAAAAAAATTTCAAGAAAAGTTCTTGAAAATTAAAAGCTACCGTCCCCAAAGATTGTAACCATTGTACTCCTAGTACAACATCAGCACCTCCCATAGGAATGGAAAGCATTGGAATAGTCAAAACATATTCCCCCATGGATAGCTTGATATTATGGCATTTTCCAAAGCAATTTATAGTTCCTCCATTTGCAACCATCACTTCACATTCTGGTGCTGGGTATAGGAAACAATTTAATTTCTTGGCTACCTAACAATGAATAAAATTATGGGTGCTGCTACCTGAATCAATCAACACTATTACCTTTTTCTTCTTGATATTTCCTTCTATCTTGAGAGTTTGAGGAGTGGTAATTCCTGCTAGTGCATTACACGATATGGTCGGATTCATTTCTTCCCCTTCTATGGCTAGTTCCTGGTGTATATCCTCTTCTTGTTCATTTTCTTCTTCCTCTTCACAATCTATGTAAAATAATTTCTTCTCAGCACACTTATGACCTTTAGTGTATTTTCTACCACAATTGTAGCAAAGCCCCTTTGCTCTTTTTTCTTCCAATTGTTGTGGTGTCAACCTTGTAGGTTGTGGAAATCTAGGCGTAGCAACACTTCCTTCTTTATATAAGTGAGTGGTAGGCTTCCTTGTCGCCATAATTTTACATTCAATTTTTCTTGCCAACCTGAATGCCTTCTCCAATGAATCAGGTTCCAAAATGCGAACTTCTTATTGGATGTTATCCTTTAAAGTGCCTATGAAGAGGTCAATCCTATGTTCCTCTGGAATATCAGTTACCCTTATATTCAATTTTTGGAAGTCCTCAATGTGCTCCCCCACTAAGCCCTTTTGTTTGAGATTTATCAATTGGCTAAAGAAGGTGTTGCTCTTTTTATCCTCATAATGTGCTATCATTTTCTTTGTAAAAATTGACCAAGTGACAATTTTTTTACGGGAGCAAAGCCATAGATACCATACAAATGTATTTTGTTATAAATGTAAAGTTGCAATGCGTACCTTTGGTGTGTTTTGCACGTTATGGAGATAAAAATATTGCTCCATCTGTAGTATCTATGTTACATGATCCTTTCCATCAAACTTCCTCATCTCCATTTTTGGAATATGGTGGTTCTTCCCACCAAAATTAGAGTTTATGAAATCACAATTAACATTTATTTTGTTCTCATCATGAGTTTCTTCTAGTATCTTTTCACCATTATGAAACATTTCTTGTATCAACTTTGTCAAACCTTCCATGTCTGCTTTTGGATCATTCTTCATGTTTTCCATGTTGTCTTTCATGTCATCCATCGTAGCTTCCATGCCAGCTTCCATTCCATTCATCTTAGCTTCCACGCCTTTCTTCAAAACTTCCATTTCATTTTTTGTTGCTCTTTTCGAGAGCAAAATTTGGTGCACTTGCTCTTGTAATTTTGATAGATCATGTTGCAATTCTTCGTCTTCATGAGTCATAGTAGAGCCTTTTGAAGGCTTAATGGGTGTTGAATTATTTTTATAGGGCATATTTTAGAACCCAATACTGATATCTATTCTATAATATGCCCTTGGAATCAATTCAAATTGATTCTTCAAACAATACTTATGCAATTCGGATAAAAAAATACACACCTTTTTCTTGCTTTTGAGGAGCTCGATATTGAAATTGGATTATATCTGTGATTGCAACACTTCAATATTTGAATTTAGGTATCGACGTAGCCCTCTGAATTATATTTCGAATGCTGCAGGTCTGACCTGATTTGGATTCTCCAAGACAAAGTTGTGTCAAATCTTCCACAATGACCTAATTATGGACTGGTTCAGTAGAGCGAACTTGTACGACTTGCCCCGTGTCACTATTTCGTCCTTCGGCTCTGAAATTGATAGCCAAGAAACCAAAGTCCATGTACTTGTGACCAATTTTTATGGCACTCCAATTTGATGCTCATAGAGAGAGTTATGAATCTTTTCCCACAATCACCTCTTTGAGATGAAATTCGGGAGCCTGAAAAAGCACTACCTTCCACAGATCATATCTCCGAAAATATTGTGAACCAAGCTCTGAAATTTTTTGACGAGTTTCCTCAGGATTTTGGCTTGGAACCCTAAAAATTTCAGATTATGAACCTTTGTAGAAAATAATTTATACATAAAATTCCACGATGACCTGTTTAGAGCAGCGAAACCCTAGAATCCAAAGCTTTGATACCAAATGTTGTGTAACCAGCTCCAAAAATAGAAGAAAAGAGATATAAACGCCTTAGAAATAAGCCACTTAGAGGTGGAAACCTCAAATACATTACATAAATGAACAATTCTTGGATGATACAATTTACAAAACCTCCTTTCTATATATAGGAGTCCATGGGGCCATAATGTAATCCTAGTGGGGCCACAATGTAATCCTAGCCGACCTAACAATAATAATTTAAGGGCACAATAATAACAATATGGGGGTTACAAGGGTATAATAATAATAATAAGGGGGTTACACAAACAACAATAAGGGACTATACTAGTAATATAGGGACCTAACACCACCCGGATAACGGAGATCTCCAATGCAGAGCTTCACCTGCTATAGATCCAATTACTGTTAGCCCCTCACACGATAATCTTAAAACTAGAAATGATGACGAGAGGATGGTTACTACATCACCTGGGCTTGAACATCACCTTGCTTCTATCACCATTAATGTCCATCATGATTAACCAGCATCACACCCGTACCTCCTCCCTTGCGCCTGCTCAGGTGCTCAAGCACAACACGCAGATCCGTGCAAAGGCCACTCATCGCCATCCTCATAGATCTCATCCCAACCCCTATATAACACCAGGTTATTTGCCCCTTTCCTCACTCAGCCTGTTACCTACGCCTTTCGCTCCCCTCACTCTGCTATGGCTTCTCACCGCCTTCAATCAACTGCGAATCCTATGTCCTAGCGTGGGGCTATGGAACTTCCTCCGGATTGCCTCTCTCCATCCTGAAAACCTGCACCCCAGATATTGTTTCCCCTTTAGCCCCAGTGTGAATCTTGTCTCCCTTCCTTGGACCTGTGTGCCTCTATTTCTCCTGACTTGATCACCCCATCCCAGGTGCGTAATGGCTCCTAGACTTTGCCAACGTACTATCCGTGGAGGTCAGAGAGGGGATCTTCCGAGTTGATATCATCGTGGAGAAAATAATCACCTAGAGTCAATTGATGGCTCCTCTTCCATCAATTTTGCGAGCCAAATACCTGATCTCGAGCAGCGTGCAAAATCCTCCAGGAAAGGTACGTAGAGAGGTGGTCGAGGCTCGAGGAGGTCCACCTCCTCTCCCAGAACACACTCTCTGCACGCACTCCTGTCCCTCTGACGACTCCTTAGAAAGATGATGAGGACATGTACATCTGGGTTATGGATTTCGATGGCATTTGGACGTGGATTCCAGATGGTATAGACCCAGACTCCTCCATCCTCTGCGCTCCTGCGAGAATTCCCAAATGCACTATAGCCGATGTGGAAGCAGCTGTTGCATAGGCTCCTGTCTGTCCAGTTGAAGAGGAGAACCCCAATAGTAATGATGAAGATGATGAATAAAGTCTGACTACTATTTAGTTTTCCTCTGTTTTTTTCATGTTCGCCCTCAGGGCTTCTTTGTTATCATTTACTTTATGTTTTTTAGATATGTCAACGCTACTGCGCATAATGTACTGCTCAGTTCTAAGTTTTGTCTAGGTTGGCTTCCTCCCCCTAAACAACCCAAAAACAATGTAACAAAGGCTGGGAATGGTTAAGCGCAACTTACCAACGCAACCTGTAGCATATGTAACTTTATGTTTTCGAAATTAATAGAATAACTCAACTTACCAAAAAAAAATGCATTGGCAGGAATTATCGCTCATCAAAATCTCAATATAGAAGGACATATCAAGAAGAAAAATGTAATAGTGCTTACTGATTCGGGTAGTACCCATAATTTTATTCATTGTAAGGTAGCCAATGAATTGAATTTCTTCCTATACCCAGCGCCAGAGTGTCAAGTGATGGTGGAAAATGGAGGAGCTATAAATTACTCTGGGAAGTGCCATAATATAAATCTAACCATGGGGGAATATGTATTGAATAGTTCAATTCTTTCCATTCCAAAGGGTGGTGCTGAATTTGTAGTAGGAGTACAATGGTTACAATCTTTGGGACGATAGCTTTTAATTTTCAAGAAATTTTTTTGAAATGTTTTTTGGAATGAAAGGAAGTTGAATTACAGGGTATCGTAGGGAAGCCAGGAAAGATAATAAGCTCTAATTTCATGAAAAATCTTTCAAAGAAAGAAAAACGAGGCTTAATTGCATAATTATGCTCACTAGAAGTTCCAACATCAAAATCATCTATTTCTCTAGATCTCCAAAAAGTCTTGGACAATCATTCCAAGGTGTTTGAAACTCCAGAAGGACTCACACCTATTCGTGATCATGATCATGCTATTCATTTGATTCCAAGAAGTGTTCCTCCAAAAATCAGGCCTTACAGATATCCTTATGTCCAAAAGAGCGAAATTGAATGTATGACTGCAGAAATGCTAGAGGCTGGTATAATTCAACCTAGTCAAAGTTATTTCTCTGCTCCAGTGGTATTGGTGCACAAGAAGGACGGTTCATGGTGCATGTGTCTGGATTATAGCGAGCTCAATAAGCTCTATTAAAGATAAATTTCCCATTCCTATGATTGATTAATTATTGGATGAATTACATGGAGCAATTTATTTCGCCAAGTTGGATCTCCAATCAGGATATCATCAAATTAGAATGAATACTAAAGACATTCCGAAAACATCATTTTGAATTGATGAGGGTCGTTATGAATTTTTGGTGATGCCTTTTGGCATGACCAATGCACCCTCTACATTTCAAGGGTTGATGAATTCCATTTTCAAACCCTTCCTTAGAAAATTTGTGTTAGGATTTTTTGATGATATACTAATCTACATCAGGTCTTGGAAGGATCATGTTCAACATGTTGAAAGGGTGCTCAAACTATTGGAGGAGAAAAAATTATATGAAAAAACCTCCAAATGTTTCTTTGGAGTACTAGAGGTGAAGTATCTGGGTCATATTGTATCTCAGGAGGATGTTAATGTAGACCCTAACAAAATTAAAGCCATTAAGGAATGGAGAGTCCCCACAACCATAAAGCAGTTGCGAGGATTTCTCGGGTTAACAGGGTATTACATCAAGTTTGTTAAGAATTATGGGATAATAGCAACACCTCTAACAACATTATTGAAGAAAGATGCATTTTCATGGACTCCTAAAGCAATTAAGGGCTTTGAACATCGTAAAGAGGAAATGTGCCAAGCACTGGTAATAACTATGCCATACTTCACAAAAACCTTTATTGTGGAATGTGATGCCTCAAGAAATGGAATTGGTGTTGTTTTAATGCAAGAAGGAAGACCCATTGCTTTTGAAAGTCGTCCGATCAGAGGAAAGTATTTATAGAAAGTTATTTTTGAGAAGGAAATGTTGGAAATACTACTTGCCCTAAACAAATGGTGACCTTACCTAATGGGAAGACACTTACCTAGGTGGAAGAACTTACGCACTGAATATTCCACATGGGAGGATGAGAATTTTAAACAGAAGCATCCATAACTACTCAAGCGTTGAGGAAAACACTTTTTTGAAGGAGAGGGGCATGTTAGGGCACTATATTACTAGTTTAGTACCTTATTGTTGTTAGTGTAGCCGACTTATTGTTATTTTTGTACCCTCGTAATCCCCATATTTTTATTATTATGCCCCATAATATCCAACTATTGTTATTGTTGTGCCCTTACATTATTATTTTTAGGTCGGCTAGGATTATATTGTGACCCCATGGACTCCTATATATAGAAAGGAGGTTTTTTCATTTGAATCATCCAAGAATTGTTCATTTATGTAATGTAAACGAGGTTTCCCTGTTGAAGTGGCTGATTTGTAAGGCATTGGTCTCTCTTTTCTTATATTTTGGGAGCTGGTTTCATAACACCATCACTTATCGTTCTAACTTCATGCTTTAGGGGGAATCTGTTATACAATATTTTGTCATGCTCCACTTTGTGTCATGATGCCACCAGTGTTGCAAAATATGTTCTCCATTAAACATGCCTAAAACATACTTGAAGAAGTGAATACTTGTTTTAAAAATATTCTAGAAAGTTTGTCAAAAACCATGTTTTACAATCCCAACACGCTCTGCATAGCTACTAACCCGCGCTTGTCACCTTTTTCAAAACATGTGTCTAGCACTGGCAGTGCGATATTTGATAGGAAAATACACGTTGGTCCTCTTCAAGCAATTTTCCAAAAAATGGAGGAGAAGCTTCCTTTGATAGAAGCCTCGAGAATGATGACATGGTTTCAGGTTGTTGATGATAGGAGTGAGACCTCCTATTCATGGCCATGGATCCTCTTCCATGGATCTTTCCCTTAATATTTGGAACTCCTCCCACCTTTTATGGATCATCAACTCCCTCTCCTTCCCTATAAATGAAACCCCTACCATCCACTTATGGTTGGTTTCCATCCTATGAGCTTAAGCATGCCCAATTGTTGCCCATCTTTGAAGGAGGAATATGTTTGAAGATTCAAGGCTAGGAATTAGAGTCTCACCTAAAGGAGGCATCCAACATCAAGGATTTTGGTTGTATTGATCCCTTTATCATTCTATTAATAATATAGTGTGAAGTTTCCTTTCCATAAATGTGTCTATTTATGCACGTTTATTGTTGTGCTCCTTGATCTACTACATAGATTATACTATAGATTGTTATGCTTGGTATATGTTTTTTGTTTCCACTTTTACTTCCTTGCGGGATTTTTTCTTCATTGACGGAGAGGAGATCATGAGCGTGGAAGAGAAAGAAGCAAGGTTGACAACAAAGGAAAACATTAGCATTAGAAAGAGGTTAGACATCTATCCGCCATCGTGTTCTTTTAGCATAAGTTAGGAAATGTTGCATTCATTTTTCTCGTTTGTTTCTAGATCCTATCATTAGGACTAGAGGGATCACTTATTTTTGCAGAAGGGATTTCCTACAAAACACCTACACTGTAATATTTTTCTCCTACTTTCTGAAATTCTCTAGTGAACGCATTCTCTTGCTTCCTGAAATGCTCTAGCGAACACATTCTCCAGCTTCCTAACCTGCTCTAGCAAAAAAATAGCCAATTCAATCCTTAGCCAACCTCCTATTTGCTTGCGCAATCTTGGAGGAATTAAGCTCCTAAATAATAGGGAAATTCCCTATTTCGTTAAGAAAATGCAAGGGGAATTAATCATCTTCTCGGTGAAAAACCACTGTACACTCAACAATATACAATTATAAATAGAAATGTGCTTGTTCCTGTTAGCCACCTATAATATTTGTTATAGCAAAAGGTGGCTAAGACTTTTTGATCCTTCAAGGAACAAATTTCATTGCTAAAAATTGTTGGCTCTTTAAGACTCTGGAAGGCCTCATGCCTCTATTCAAAATCTTCACTACTGTGCCTATTCTACATCCAAAAATCCTACAGATTTCCAAGACAGATTACTGCTGCAAACCGTCATTTTCCCCCTTCGCCCACTCAAAACTAACCTTCATTTTCTCCCCTTTTTCTCCATAAAATATCCTTTGTTTTCATGATTCCTCTTCTTCCCTTCATGAAAATCATTTTTACAAGGTTAAGAAATCACTTTTTAGCCCCGATCCATTTTTTCCTTTGTAAATACAAAAACCCATTTATCCAAAGTTTTAATCTATTGTGCTAAAGTCACATGTTAAATATAAAAATGGTTAGATTGAAAACACCTGATCGTGCAATCGCATCTGAAAAATTCAATGGGTCGATTGAAAGACTGGGCTCGAGGCTCCGATTACGATTAGCCCTTTTGTTATAACGCCTCGGGCATATTGTATTTCACGAAAACCAAAGGCCCTGCAGTCGGGTGCCAGCCTTTTCATATATATATATTCCGCCACCAAAACCTTTTGTGTTATTGAAATTTGTTGGTTTTATTATATTATAACTTTTCGTCGGTTCAAATTTTCAGCCAATCTCCGTCGTCGATCTAATCTGCAGATCGACAGCGCGGAGTCCGTCTCCCCGGTGGTCCTTGCATTCCACTCACCTGTCCAAAAACCGCGCGGTATTCATTGCACTGCCTTTGGGCGAGGGTGGTTTTTTCCCGATTGGCAGCGATTCCATTCAGCGGTTGACGTGTGGCCTGGGCACTATTCACAAAACCGTCGTCAATCACGCGTTAACATTTGGACATGAACCCGGCGCGATATTGATGCGTGCCGTCTGATCTGAGGCCGTCCATCCGACGGCTATCGCTCACCGAAGATGCCCGACAGATAACCAGGCTACGGTACGGTCATTGGAAGCATCTCTGCCATCGATCTGATCTGTAGATTGATGACCCACATTCCATCACCCTGATTCGATCGCCCAGTCAACATTTTCCATTTTGACTTCCCATTTCCACTCCCGACCGTCGATCTCTGCGCGATCGATGGCTCTGATTTAAACAATTATTCTGCCTTCTCCATGACTTATCCCGATCAATCCTGACCGTTGGATGATGCCATCCAACGACCATGCTTCCTCCACATGCCTTCTACAGTAATAAACCTATAAATGCACGGATTTTATAATACTTATTTTTTTTTGCAGGGTTTAAATGGTTTTTCACCATTTCTGAAGAAAATTCAGAAACGAAGGCCGACAATCCTCCCGCATCGATTCACTAGGGGAAATCATTCACAGGTGTTAAATCCACGTTTTTATCAATCATTCATGAAGCATTGATGCCACATAACCCTGTGCAGCTCTGTATACCAGCAGAAAATCATGAATCAAGCACAGTCAAAGAGTATCAGTGTAGAAAACCAGAAATTTATCAGAACAGAGGATTAAAAACAGATTTTGCGGGGATCACAGCTAAGAATGTTTATTAAAAGCGTAATCCCCAATTAAAAACATAGTTTGAAGAAAATCTTAAGTGTTTTATTAAATAGGAAAGCCTACACCGCCACAGTTGAGGCAAATGGATCCCTCTAGCTACCACGACGCCACCTGTGCCTCAAAGTATTCAATCAGAGGCCGAATTTATTGATTAGGATCAAATATTTGTCTCAAAACGCAGCCAAAGAGTAAACTTTGCCAAGGAAATTAATGACAAACATCTGCAGAGTTACTTTGACACCACACAGAGCCTCAAAGGTCAACAAAAGTTCCCATCGAGCTTAAATATTTATGTAAATCATTTAATACAGAGGATATGTATGAAAGTTTCTTCATTGAGCCCCTCAAAGGCCAAGAAGCCATTAAGTTTGTATTAATTGTAAATTGGAGATCTTTTATCAGATCTCACCTCCTCATTCTTCTATATATACTACTGCAAAAGATGAGTGAAGGGTTGGTTGTAGAACATTGAAATATAACTGAGCTCGAGACTTTTAACTGTAAATAGTGTTCATTGGCCCTTGGAGCTCTGTTTGTGGTAGAAGAGTTAGGTTGGATAGTGAAGATGATTTCTGAACTGAAACATTGGACCTGAGTACTGTAACTGGTTTGACATCAATAGCAAGCTGTTTCTTGGGATCCTGGTCTATATCATTGGTGAAGTGCCCCATACTTTCTTATTGTTTTCCTTCTATGTATGTCATATTGTTCACTATTCTCTGATAAAGAACAACATTTATAGAGTTAGGACCTGCTATATATCAGTAACCTTCTCTGACTGAAAAGCTTTATCTCAATGTTTTCTTCCAATTTGTTTCTTAAGAATGATTTAATATAGTTTAAGCAGTTAGGAATGTTGGTGTTCCCTCGTCCTACTATTTGCTTTAAACATTGTTCTCGAAAGTTATTTTCATTGTTTGCTTATTAAAGTTAGACTAGAAAAGTAATGGTTTTCCCTGTTTCTAGCTTCTATTCTCCAAAGGCAGATTCTGAAGGTTTCCCTTGGTGTTGACTGAAAGCAGATTAGGTTTAAAAGCACCTTATATGATCTTAGGTTACATTTTGTTTCCCTTATATGTTTTCATAATTTCTGAAGGTAATTATGTGGATTACTGGATTGTTTGTCAATTAAGCTGCTTTAATACAAACTTGCCCAAGAAGTCAATGGTTAGCCCTATTCTTGGTTGGTTTTAAACAGTTACTTAAGAATCTTTTCTTGTTTTGGACTGACTATAAATCCTTTGTGAAATTATTATCAGTTTCCACCCTCCCAACACTTTATTGTTTCCATTCCATCACTCTAATCTCAATAATCTTGTGATATAGATGACTTTCCCCTTGGATCACTCTTGATGTTGTTGCTCAATTAAAGCCCTGTTATGACCCCATAGCCCAATGGACTAAAAACCAACATTATATCTATCTCTCTAGCCATAGATGTTGTATGCACTTGCAACTTCTCACCTTTGAAACTTTTTTGCATTTAGAGCTTTCCCCTCAAGAATTTTCATGCTCAACCATCCAAAAAACGAACAAAAACCCTTGGCCTTCATAACTAGCCTAATATAATTACCCAGAACTTCAAAGACAAATCCATCTTTGCACTCATTGGAGAGATCCCTCTCTGGATTCAGGAGGGCTAGATCCTAGAATCCCAAAGTTGGTTGAAATAATGTTGCTTCTGCAATTTTAGTCTCACCAATCTGCTAAAATTATAGATTCCTAACAGTTCCATCCACTCAACTAGGAAATTCTAATTACATGCATGAATAGGGTTATTTTTCGTAAATTAACTAGTTAACTGTCAAATCAGTGAGTTAAAAATAGTTACAACTACTCAACTAAAGTCATACTAACTTTATTCATGACTAAATATTAGACAACTGAGTTTCACTAACTATAACTGCACTAGATTGCTAGATATTACAAATAAACTCATGCACAACTCTAATTCTTTCCCACAAAATTAAATTGAAAGACTTGATGATCTAGGTGGATATTGGTGGCCACCCACCTATTCCACCTAGACCTTAGTTGGCTTCATCAGTTTCCTTTTTTATAATAGCATTTACTATTTTTAGTAGTTTTTTGGGTCCTAAACTTCCGGAGCAATTTTGACACTCTAAACGACTTTTTTTTGAGGCACACAACAAGCTCATAGTTGTATGCAGGGGCTTGCAGACAATCCTTTAGTACTCGGAGTGATATTTATGACTAGGTATCGTACGCACCAAACATAGATAATATGACCAAGTTATAATCCTAGGAAGTTGGCTGCCCAACTAACCCCAACGAGGCCCACAAACTCTTGGCGTTCCATCTCTTGGGGTTAAGGTTTTGGTTGTTTAGGGTGTTCCTTTGTTGTTCAATAATAAAAAATCCCTTGAGCCTCCTTGTAACATAGTTCATAGGCATGTAACCACCTTATCTCTTCTCAGAGATAAGCTACCATCGCCCGAGCGAGTTTATTTCCATTCTGTATGTAAGAATATTTTAGTTATTTGATATTAATGAAATGAAGTTTTATTTCTACTACACTTCTGTGTTTATGATTATATATGTATTCTATTGCATTCCTGCATAAGTTTAGATCACTTAACTAAGTGACTTGGTCATGTCACTCCTGCTAACTCCAACTCAAGTCATCCTGTTGATGTGGAAATTTGAATTTCTCCATTTCACTAAGGCAATAGTCAAATGAAATATTTTCTTGTTACAATTTCAACACACCCTCTTAGCAAGAAACTGGTTCTTCACAACCCCAATCCTTTTCCTGTAGGAATGTACTATAACAATAATCCCTGTCATTGTTTCTATTTCTATTGCAACAACTACAACTGAGAAGCATCCAAAATACTGAATCAACTGTGTCTTTGAGCTGGAACTGTCTCTTGAGTCTCAGCTGCTACTAGCCTATGCACTGTAGCTCAATATCTCATTGCATCAACTGAACCTGATCCTTCTGCTACTTAATACTTTGGGACCCTATATCAAGTGTAATTATCCATGAGAAGAGTATACTACAACTATTGTTTCTCTCCTATGGACCCTACCAAAATATTTGCAAATATCTACATCGCCCCACCTCACTCCTAGAGGTATAGCTGCATGGATGGAAAAATCTACCTCTACCTTGTAGAAATGTTTCACTCGAAATCCAATCTATTACACTTGTCCAATATAAGCATGCTTCAGAAAATATTTTCCCTTACTGAACACCACATCATAACCTCTTTCCTCTAATACAACTGTAGAAATAAAATTTTTCTTCAGCCCAAGTAGATACATTACATTTTTCAAGTGAATATGGGAGCTTGTATCCCTCTTAAAGGTGACAATACCAATTCATTTATTATTATACCTCCCATCATCTACAAATTCTATGCGTAATTTGAGATCCTTATCCTCTAGGCTACTGAAGAATTCCTTGTTTCCTATCATATAATATGAGACACCAAAATCAAGGTACCACTCAATCCCTCTTATTGTGCTTTCCATGAAAGAAAAGAGGGTGAAATATAACTCAAATTGTGACCGGAGCATATCCTACTGCTTCTGTTGCAAGCTCCTTACTATATTTATTGCACGAACACTTGGTTGCATAATTCCTGTATTCATGGTAGCGAAAACATTTTATTTTGATAAGGTCCTTCTTCTTTCCATTGTTCTAGTTGGATTCTACTTCGTATTGGGAATTCATGCCATTGTCCTTCTTTCCTTTTCCTACTAGAGAACAATCTTCTTCGTCATTTTCAAAGGTTGTGACACCATATGTAGTGTTTCTTTTGATATCCTCCTAGACCAAATAAACCAAAAGTCTTTCCCAATCTGGTAGCTTGTCTCTTCCATTAATTGAATCCTGATAGCTGTGCTAGGGTTTCAGAAGGCCAAGGAGTGCTTAGCTCATAAGTTTCTATGCTGGCACATTTATTCTACTCCTCCAAGTTCATATCAAACCTGAGTGAATCTAGATAGGTATTATGTAATGGTTTTATTTGTATTTTTGCAAATGCTTCTAATTTTATCTCTCAATGAAAATTTCCTTGCATCATTGTTGCTATGGAATATATTTGTGAGAGTTTTTCACATTACAAAAGGAGTCTCCTTTCCATGAAGGTTCGAAACCACGTGATCTCTAACACCCTCTAGAATAATCCTTCTGGCTATTGCTATGTCTTTCTTCCACTAGGCAAGTACTTGTGCATCTAATGCTAATGGTTTTGGAATATCAGTTTGAGTATATTCCCATAGTCCATTGTTAGCCAAGATATATTTCATCCTGTCTTTCCAAGCACAAAAGTTCGAGGTGCCCTCCAATGCATACTCAAGCCTCAATCCATTGAAAGAAATTTTTCCTGCACTAAAGAGAATCTGAACCAAAAAGTATTCAAATTGAAATTTATCTGAGAGAAGATGTGGAAAAAGGTTTCTATGTAGTATTTTGAGGCTCTAATACCATTTAGAAATCACAAGAAATGTTCCACTACTAATGAAATCGAACTGAAATCAAGAGACAAAAAATTCTTCTACTTTTTTGTGGAAAGGAAAACACACGATAGAAACAAATGCAATAACATGCAACCATAAAATCACAAGGAACACAATTATTTTATAGGGGAACTGAAATGGGAAAGACCCTTCTACTAATTTTCATTAATTAGATTAGAAAGAGAAGAAATTATAATGTATTGCTTCAACTCTGAAGCACACCCTGCACAAAAATATTGTTCTCTGCTTCCTGATCTTCAAAGGCCAACACTTATCTAATTCAAGCCTCAACCAAACTCCTATTTCTTTGTACAACCGTAGAGGAATTAAGCTCCTAAATAGTAGGGAAATTCCCTATTTTCTTTTGAAAAAACAAGGGGAATTGATCACCTGCTCAGTTCAAAAGAAATGTACACTCAACAGTATAAAATTATAAATACAAATGTACCTTTTCCATCCACTCAACTAGGAAATTCGAATTACATGCATGACTAGGGATATTTTTAGTAAATTGACTTGTTAACTAAGATATCAATGAGTTGAAAAAAGTTACAACTACTCAATTGAACTCATACTGACTCTATTCATGACTTAATATTGTGCAACCAATATTAAGGGATAATAAAAGTCAACATGCATCTATAAATAGACATGCAATCTATAAATAGAACTTGCACATAAATCTATAAATAGACCTCATATATAAATAGAATTTGCTCATGCATCTATAAATAGACATCCACCTAAAAATAGCCTGTGTGGACACTACCTAGTGTAGGTGCTTAATTTCCACTAGGATATTCTTGCACTCCCTCTCAATAAGAAAGGGATTATCCTTCACCCCGATCCTGTCTCTATGGTATTCAAATTTTCTCATGGTGAGTGCCTTCGTCAGAATATCTGCATCCTGATCTTCCGTAGGAATGTATTGAAGCAACATGATCTTCCGCTGCACACAATCTCTGATATGATGATACCAGATATCTATATGCTTAGATCTATCATGAAACACAAGATTAATTGAGAGTTTAATGCAAATCTGATGATCACAATGAATCAATGTCAGATCTAAATGAGAACCAAACAAACCAACCAAAAACTTTCTCATCCATATAGCCTCACATGCATCTTGAATTGCTGCCATGTATTCCGATTTTTCTGAACTGAGTGCCACGGATCTGTGCTTCCTGCTGTACCAAGAAAAAGCTGTAAATACGATACTAAATATCCCCCCCTGATGTTCTCTTTTTGTCTGTTGGGCTGCCTAATGAATCTGCATCCGTGAAGCCATGCAAATTCACCTAATTTGTCTGTCTGTACCATAAGCCATACTCAGATGGGCCCCTCAGGTATCTCACGACATGCTTTCCCGCCTTCCAAAAGATATTGGTAGGCTTAACCATTGCTTGACTTAGCTGGTTAACCGTATAGCATATGTCCGGTCTCGTATTCACTAAATACATTAGCAAACCCACTAAATTTTGATAGGTAGTAACATCCACTACCTCTCTAGATGTATTATCCTCTTTCCTCCAATGTCCTGGAAGAGGAGTATCCATGGGTTTGCAGCCCTCCATGTGAAACTCACCCAATATCTCCCTTTCATACTTTCCTTGAGACAAAAAAAGCACACCATATCTCTACCATATTTCCAATCTAAGGAAATAATGAAGGAGGTCCGCATCCTTCATCTCAAACTCCTTTGCAAGGTCCTCCTTGCATGAGTGTATCAGCTGCTCATCACCAGTCAGTATTAAATCATCAACATAAAGCACAATGATTAAAAGCTTACCCTCCACCACAATTTGGTATAGGTTTTCATCCTCTTCACTTTTGGTGAAGCCTAATACAGTGAAATAGTTGTCTATCTAAGTGTACCAAGCACGGGGTGCTTGCTTCAGCCCATACAATGATCTTTTGAGTCGGCACACATGCGACTCACTGCTGAAGATCTCAAATCCTTCAGGCTGCTCTATGTACACCTCTTCCTTAATGATCCCATTGAGAAATGTAGTCTTCACATCCATCTGATGAATGCGCCAACCCATTTGCGCTAAGAGAGAAAGGATGGTCCTTATGGAAGAATACCGTGCGATAGGTGCAAAGGTTTCTTCATAATCAATCCCATTGACCTGTGACAAGCCCCGAGCCACAAATCTAGCCTTGTATTTATCAACACTCACATCAGCAAATTGCTTTACCTTGTAGATCCCTCTCAAACCTACCACTGATTTATCAACTAGCCTTGGAACAATGTGCCAAGAAATGTTTTTAACAATGGAGTTATACTCCTCCACTATTGCATCTACCCATGTAGGCTCCTACACTGCTTCCTGAAAGGAATATGGATTATTCATAATACATTTTCTCATGAGATCCATGTATCTAGTAAATCGGTCAGGAGACTGTCTTTGCCTGCACTATGAAGTAGGGGCTCCTACATTCTATGCAGCATCAAGTCTCAGCCTACTAGATTTTGTGGTACGCCTTCTGCCAGTTCTGATGTTTGGCTCTGTGTGAGTGGAATCCTCCACTCCATGAACCTCATCTTGTGGCTGATCCACATCTAGAGACTCATCTTTGGGAACCAACAGTTCCTCCTTTGCATGCAAGTCCAGCTCCCTCTCAAGCGACAACCGGATGGATTTTCTCTCATCGAATTTTATATCCCATCACATAACAGTCATCTTACTGTTAGGAAAATACACACAATAATTATGGGGTGTTTCTGTGTACCCCACAAATATTTTTACTTCAGCAGTTTTCTCTAGCTTCTTCCTGGTGTTCTTGGTCACATGCACATAAAAAAATGAGCCAAAAATCTTAAAGTGTGAAATATCCGGTTTCTTACCAGTGAAAGCTTGTCCAGGTGTATTCATGCCAAGTACTATATGAGGACAACAGTTTTGCACATAAACCGCAGTGTTACATGCTTTCGCCCACAAATGCATTGGTAGGCCCTGATCATGCAACATCGCTTGTGCTGCACCCACGATCGTTTTTTCTTCCTCTCCGCGACCCCATTTTGTTGTGGGTTATGAGGCGTTATGAGTTCTCTTCAAGTTCCTTCTTTGCTGCAGAAGTCTTTGAATTCTTTAGAGATGTATTCTCCACCATTATCACTCCTCAGAGCCTTCACTTGCTTCCCCGAATATTTCTCCACCAATGCCTTAAACTCACAGGCCCTTGAGAATGTTTGATCCTTCTTCTGCATGAAGAAGATACAAAATTTATGAGAAAATTCATCAATAAAAATAACATAATACTTATGTTTTGTTGTTGAAGCAACCGAGAATGGTCCACACACGTCTGTGTGAAATCTCTCCAGGTTCATTGAAGCACGGTTCTCCTTTTCATGAAAGGTGGACTTTACACACTTCCCCATGGTGCAACCCTTCAACTGATCTAACAGAGAAAGTGTTCCCATTGGAAGTCTAGTAGATATTTTCTGCATGACTTTCAAGGCTCCATGATGAAGATGGCCCAATTGCCTGTGCCATAATTTTCCCTCATCCCGACTCACCACTTTTTCTACCTTTCCCATCATGGCAGCGCAACCATCTATCTCTAGCTTGTATATATTCTTAACTTGAATCCCTATCCTCTTGGCTTAACCCATTGTTTTATGTCACAAGAAATATTTTCCATCGCTGAAAACAACATTATAGCCTCTGTTCTCCAACATTGTGACTGAGACCAAGTTTTTCTTCAGAACTAGAACATGCATAACATATTTCAATTGAAATGGTTTACCTGAATCCCTCTCAAAGGTAATGGTACCAATTCCAGTCACACTGTAGCATCCATTGTTGCCCATATCTATATGCATTTGGAGATCTTTCTCCTTGAAGTCACTGAAAATATCCTTATCTCCCGTCATGTGGAAGGAACCGCTACCATCCGAATACCACACTGATCCCAATTCACTTGACACCATGCATGCGATAAAAGAGAAATCAAGTTCAAATTGCGAGGCAAGGCCCTCACCAGCTGCAGCTCCAGTAGCCTTCTTGTTCTTCTTCTTTTGTAGACAGTTAGTAGCGAGATGCCCATGTTCGTGATAGTGAAAACGCTTCACCTTGGAAAAATCTAGCTTCTTGCCTTTAGACTTGGATTTTGAATGGAATTTATTCCCCTTCCATTTCCTTGAATTGGAAGCCAAAGCACAATCCTCTTCATCATCATGCTTTGATGAAGAGCCATCTCTGGTGTTCCGCTTGAACTCCTCCTGCACTAGATTCGACCATAGTCATTCCCAATCCAACAGTTTTTCCCATCCATTAACAGAGTCTTCATAACTGTGCCAAATCTTAGGAAGTCATAAGAGAGCCAAGCTCACCAAATCATCATCAGCAACAGTGATTCCCACACTCTCTATTTCATCCTGACATTGGACAAACTTCGTGAGATACTTTGGAATATTGTCACCCTTTTCAATCTTGATCTTCCTGAGCTTATCTTTCAACACCAATTTCATATGGTCACTGCTGCTTTGGAAAAGATCCATCAAAGCCTTCCACATAGCATATGGTGTGGCTTTCCCATGAAAGCTTGAGACAATGTGGTCTTGTACACCTTCCAACATAATCCTTCTCGCCTTTGCCACTTTCTTTTGCCATGCATCAAGTAATGCAGCATCCGTCGAAGTGGGATTAGGAACATCATTGTCAATTAACTCCTTCAAGCCATTATCTTTAAGCAATGCCTCCATCCTGTCCTTCCAAGAAATTTAGTTCAAGCTGCCCTCGAGTGCATACTCTAGCCACAAGCCATTGAAATCCATTTCGATATTACTCAACTGTAGCACCAAGAAAATCTTTCTGCAAATTCGAATTCTTTCCACCAACAAACTCAATTCCTGCTTCAAAATTGCAATCTTCTGTGCTCCGATACCATGTAGAAATTTTAATAAAAATTATGTATTTCCTGAATTCTCCTGATCTTAAAATTATATGCCACTGTTAAATACAGAATTGTTTCTACAAAAATCTTGCAGAATTTAAAACACGATAGCCAATTGCAATATCAGGAAGAAAGATCAATCACACATAAGACAGATGTTTTTACCGGGAAAGCATAAAGCTAAAAACCCCACTATAATATATTATGTATATATCATGGATCATGAAACAATATCATACAAAACTCTAATCCAATAGCTCTCAGTATAATATACAATCGTCTCACACTGTCATACAAAAATTGGCAAATTTATGTGCCAATTTACGGCCTCTAGACAACCTACCTCCACTGCGCAATCCCAACTGATAGCAAACCCTAAATGAATGGAATCTTGATTACCTTGACTACACAATCCTCATAGGAACATCCAATGTGTGTGTGGTTGCATGTGTGCAACCGATAATGTCACAACTGATAGTCAATTGTCCCTTTCAACTACATCTCCACTGGTTCTCCACTGGATCTAACATGCATGCAGTTAATAGTAGTAAATCTTCAGTTTCATGTGAGGCCACTGATTGTGAATTAATTAATAATTAATTCACTTGATATCTCACTAGTGTATCTTCAATTACAACTAGCACAACTAAGTTTAACTCACTTAACTAAGTTAAACTACTTTACAACTTTCATAATTGCACTTCCAACTCTGTTACAACTTCGAATCACTCAGTTACAACTAAGTCCACTTGCATGTCCCACCAACCAACCTCTTAACTCAAAATTCCTATAGCTAGCTTATTTTCCACTTCAGTTAACTATTTCCAAGTGCTCATTGATAATAGATTATTGTTTATTGTCCAACTAATATTAAGGGATAATAATAGTCAACATGAATCTATAAATAGATATGCAATCTATAAATAGAACTTTGCACATACATCTATAAATAGAATTTTCTCATGCATCTATAAATATAAGTCCACCTAAAAATAGCCTGTGTGAGCCCCACCTAGTGTAGGTGCTTAATTTTCACTAGGATCTTCTTGTTGAATCTCAACACTCATTCCCTTCAAGAATTAACTTTTAGTATCTCCATGGGTGTCGTGTTTTGCATGCCCTTCAAGAATCCAAGTTTTCATGGTTGGGAAATGACACAACTATGGAGACCGTGTTGACTCAATCTTATTTTATTCTTTGTTGAGATACCAATTGTCATTGAAAAAAAGGCTATCACCTTATTGTGCACATCTCAACTATTCCTTGTGAATGATAAAATCTATGTCCTACCCTCACAACTACGGAATATCACTCGTTTCTTTTCAACTTAGGCTATGGAAAATTAAATCTAGTAGGTGAAAATATGAATATTGCTTCTCCTCCCTTGACGATACATATTCCACTTCCATACAACTCCATTACCCATTAGTGGATTTATCAACAAGTTTGTATCATATTCTTGCATACATTATAATCAAAGCATCAATCATTTCATAATTCAAAATCAAATAATATTTATGGTTGCAAGACTAAATCTAGATTTTAATATGATGTTGACACAATCTCATGCCGATAAATTCCTATGGTTCATATCACACTTGGAAAACCATCAATAACATCTACATGTTAATGTATCCAATATTTTTATTTTAATTTATCCAAAACATATGAATCAATACCATTAGTTACATCATATCAATGCAGATATAATTCATCTATGTTATCATATATATTATAAAGTTTTCAATAATCATAATTTAAAATCAATCAAAAAGTTAAAATTTTAAGTTTCATAATCGTAATATCAATTACTAAACTAGATCATTTATAAATAAATTCTTTCAAATGATAATATCTAGTCTGCCTACATAGTCAAATCAAAATGGGGTAGTACAACTAGAGACATCAAGATAAATAATATCAAATTTTCAATATTAATAGATCTAGGACCAACAGGAAGTTGTATTTCTCATAATGTATTGTTAGAATATGAAGTGGTGAAAAGTGATTAAGAATATATTATTCAAGTAGAGATGGCTTCTCGAATTAAGCTAGATGTAGGGAATCTAGCTAAATATTGTGAGATTGATTTAAATATCCATAACCTGAGTGTATTTGTAGTTGTTATGTATCCATATCAAAATGGCACTAAAACATAAGAAAATATAGATCAATGAATATATATAAAGCCACTTCAAGGGGACCACCTCCATTTGCATCACATACATGAAAAATTCTTTGATGATTCAAATAACAAGACCTCCTTGGTATATATATGAGTCTAAAGGGTCAAAATATAATTAGGGCCTTGTTGTATTTGTGACAAATAACCTCCGAAAATTTTCTTACACTTGAATTTTGGAGTCTACTTGTGATCATAGGATTTGTCGTTCCTTGATCTTTCATTCCATCTTCATGGTCATTTGATGTTCTCTCAGATTCTAAGTGTCATAGTCACTTTCTTATGCGTGCTTAGTTCTCAAAGAATATACAAGTGCACTTCTTTCGATGCAATCTTAGATAGGCATTGTGCAACTCTTAAAGGTAAGGCTTACACAATCACAAGTGACAGTGATTGCGCAATCCATAAGCACATTGTACTATGCAAGATATGTTGTAATTCAGTGTACACTCTCCATTGGCAGTCTCCCTAACTTTGATTGCAATTATACTAGTATTTCAGCGAGTTTTCTGAATTGTCATTTTAGTGCACCTTTGTTTTCACAAGTGTCGCTTTCAAATTCGTGATTTTCATTTTATATTGCTTTCACTTTAACAAGTGTCATTTTCATGTTATCTTCGCTCTAGCATATATCTCTTTCACTTTATTTAAGTCTTTGCAAGTGTCATTCACACTTTTCGTTTACTTTCGCAAGTGTTGTCTTTTGGAATGGGAAGTATCAGATGTTGTAAAAGTGGAGTTATGGTTCATTTCAAGCGGAAAATTCAGTACCAATGGGTACTATATATTATATAGACATGTTTTAGATTCATTCCAAATTTTTCATGCACTGTTGTACTAGTGTCGTCATTATCGTTGCAGAGTGTATACTAAGTGTCACACTTGGAGGAGAGTATTGTTTTGTTTTCAAATTAAGGGGGGTCATTGTTATTATGAGTGCTAAGTGTTTAATGTTGTGTCATTGAATTTGATTAGTGTGTGATCATGTTCAAGTCCAACCTTGGTCTCATCTTCACCTCATTGATCTCACACTTAGTCAAATCTTGAAAGATCTCATGCCTAACTAACTTTAGCTCACTCTACCCATCTGAACTGTGCATTGTGCAGTTGAAAGCATCAAGCATGCACCCTTACCTCCTGGAACTTCACAATTCATAGTCTCTTCCTCCTAGAACTATGCATTATGCAATCACAATGCTCAATCCTGACCTCCTACTTACCAGAACTATGCAATCATACCTCCTTGTCAGTCTCTTCATGTGCATTGCACAGTTACAAGTAGAAACAATTTGTCTCCCTGCCTTCCTAAACTGCTCAAATTTTCAATCCTATGGCCCTCTCTCTCTCTCTCTCTCCTGAAATTCTCAATTGTGCAATCCTCTGGCCCTATCTCTCACCTGAACTATGCATTACGTAGTTAAAATGGTAAAGTTTTCCTCACTCTGACCCTCAACCGTGTGGTCTTGTCTCTTGGGCCTCCAGTGATGCGCATTACACAATCAACAACATAGGTACCTCACTCCTAGCATCTGGAAATACGAACTGTGAAATATCTGAGCCTTCTTCCATATCCAATACGTAATTCTAACTCAATCAATGATTTTCATTAATTAATATAGACTAGGATTTTTTCGGTCTGATGTCATCTTGTCATGAGTGATTTTTAGTTGCAAGTATTATTTCAACATGATGAGATGATGATCAAAGAGAAGGAGAAGGAGACAACGCTAAAAGTCACTGATGAAGTAGTAAATATGGGTTGATCATTAAACATGAAGATGAAGGGACTCTAGATTGTGACACAAATTGGAATATCGAGATCATAATGAAGACTCCCTATTTTTAGTCCCTTCGAAGGTGAAGCAGAAGAATAAAGAAGATATTTCATGAAGATGAATTACTATACAAACTTCTCACAAATATTGAAGACAAAGCAATAAGAGGAACAACTTGGAATTTCCACTTCATCATGAATTCCATATGATCATTGGCAATTTGTGACTTATGTAAGTGTCATCACAGTGTCATGTGTGTCCATGTGCCTTACCACATAATTTTTGGATGTAATGATGTAATTATCAAAAGGAAAGGACAACATGTAATGTGTGGAAGTCCAAGAGTCATATGTGGAATATGAAAAGTCACATAGTCATATATGGACAAAAGAGTCTTTAGGAAATGTCCAAAAGTCATATAGAAGTCCAAAGGTCACATTATAAGTCCAAGAGTCACGAGGGTAACTCAAGAGTCATAGGGATATAAAAGGTCATTCCTCTTGTTATAAAATTGACTTCATAACTCAAGTAAAGGGATTTTGGGAGGCTTAGACTTTGGAGAGCTAGCCTTGGCTTCTCTAGCTTAGCATAAGTGAGAAGATAATTCTTTGGAGAAGTAAGAAGTGAATTAATGTTCCATTATTGGAGCTAGTGGCTTGTCATTCTAATTTTATACTTGGATATTTAACCTAGTAATCAGAAGGTCGCTTAGGCAACACATTTTCATGCACGTATCATGAATATTGTATGAATATTCTTTATATGTTTGCGGTATATGTTTTGTTCATATGTACTAAGGAAATTGAACTAATTGATTGGCTTTGGTACTTATCTTGTTGAATGTGTGTTGTGTTTTCTTTAATGTTCATTGTGTCTACGTGAAATATTTCTCTAGATAATTAATGAATCTTTCCTTGCTCTCACGTGCCTCTCTTAGGATTTTATTAATATTACTTTCCTTCTAGAGACTCACTCTTACTTCCCTCTCATGAAAGTCTCCCTTACACTTTGCAATTGGTTTTTCACAGTGTCAACTTACTTGTTGATACCAAAGGTTATGTGTATAATCTCTTGTGTTATTCATTGTAGACAAGGAAAACCTTAGAGCTATGGTGGTTGGGTTGATACTTTGTATGGGGCTCCTAATCCAAACAATGTGAGGTATAATTGAGACTTCACACTGGGGAGACCCCATTGGTTGACGAATTTCCAACACCATCAATGGTTGGTGCTAGAAGGAGGGCCAGATGAGAATTTGTTGCCATTGAGTTTCTTTTGAACCTATTATCTTAGAATGTCTCATCCCTAAATCATACTCCTGGGGTATTTTTCCAATATATCCAATGGTAAAATTTTCATCCCCGATGAACCTCTTTATGACTTGTCTCAATTCAAGTTTGATGGTGGGGGTGATACATCCATATATGAGCATAGATCTCTTTTTCTTAAGTTATATGAATATTATTAAATCAACTGTGAAGATGTGGCTGATGTTATTTTCTTCCTCACACTTGAAGGTTGAGTGAACCAATGGTGTCATACCTTACCATCATCTTCCATTCATTATTTTGAAAACTTCATCAAGGAGATTCATTTATCCTTTGAGAAGTATGATTATTAAGATGTAATTAAAAGGATTAATAAACTAAGATTGAACCTTGATGAATAAATTGAGGAGTTTTATAATTGATTCCTTCATCCATGTTATGAATTTCCAGAAGAAGATAAATATTGGGATTTATTTAAAAAAAGTTTGAGTGTTTGGTTCATATCTCTTTAAATGGTGATCTTGAACCCACTGATGTTTTTTCTTCCCAAAATTTTGAAAATCATGAGACACCTCTAATTTCAAAGGAGGAACAAACTATTCCTTTTGTTCCTTGTCCTCCTCCTTTTCCAGTACCAATTGTGGTTCCTCATTGTGATGATATCAATGTTGGAAAATCTAAAAATAAAATTTTTGATCCATCTCTTCAACTTTAATTTACCTCTCATGATCCATATCCCATGGAGAAAACCTTGGAATTGTTTATGAATCCCGGGGTGAAAAATAATCCCTCCATTCTTCAAGATGGTACTAACACTCATAAATTAAGTCTTGAATGTGATTTGGATGTTTTTCCTCCTCTATCATCTCATTCTCATAGCCCCTTGTCCCTTGATCTGCTTGATCAGTCTCTTCCAAATCCAAGCAGTGATAAAGTACAAGGTAGTCACATTTCACGTATATAGGAGTAGAAAGGTGAAGATTATTTCGATATTTATTCTCTTTTTGAAAGTAATTTATGTCAAGATAATGTTTCCCCATTCTTGGTTGATTTAGAGTCTACTAATCTCAGTGATCAATCAAATGAAATTAATTTTCCTAATCAATCTAAAGTCTTGGGAAATTATCATTTTGGTGATGATGACTCTATTGAAGTATATGATAATGAATGCTGAAGTGTACCAATTGATATTTTGGTTTCTCAAAAATATTCTTATTTCAAATGTCTCAATCTAGAATATGATTTGGTCAAAGAAGATGTTTGTATGGAAATGTCCCTTTCCCCTCCAAATCAAGTTGCTCATGAGGTTTCTTCGATTTATACATCTCCATATTTTCAATTAGAAGAATCTTAATTGAGTAATTTTTTTGTTGAAGTTGAAAAATATGATCAAAACAGTGATGCATATGGTTTCCATCTAGATAATAATGATGTTGTTAACTTAACTTATAGAAGCTGTCCACATGCAATTTGCAGCCTGAATCAATCCTTAAAATGTGGTTATCCAACTTTTCAAAGTTATGGAAATTCTCAGGAAGTCGAGGAACTTCAAATTTCATTGATGGTTATGTCAGGTTCTCATAATCTTGGTGAGATTCCCGTACCTTGTCATATTTGGATTTCCTCACAGAATTATTTCCTTTGTATTGTTTCACTGGATGCAAATTCTACTTCAAATATTTTTCGTATTTTGGTTATATTTTTTCTATCTTTAAAGATTTGTTTTCTTAATAGATAAATTATTTCGCTTTAGTTGATACAGACCCATGCAAATATGTTGTATCAAATTCAGGTTTGGAATGTATATCCTTTATGCATGCCCAAAGCTATGAAGCCTACCATTCAATTTGTCAAGATAAATATCAACATTGGTCGAAGTATTCATATCTATTAAGTGCTTTGGTGGAAAAACAAATCTTAATATTCATCGTGAATGTTATTAAATTAATAAATTTGGTTGTGGCCCAATTAATTATTTTGAGCATCGTTAAAATATTGAATCGTTCAATGGATCAAATCCTGATGTTGATATGGATACTAGATTTGATTTGACATATCCTTCTAACCATTTTTTAGCATGTTGTTTCAATTGGTTTCCCGTATTTACAAGGCCATCAATTTTTTCTAATTCCTCAAGAATTTGTATTTGCTAATATGGTATGTAATTGAACACAAAGGAAACCAAGGGAGAATCGAGAATCTCGTATGATAATTCATTAATTCCATCATAACACTGGTACTAACAAATAACACTCAACGAAACATTTTCCCATTAGTACACATGATGATAGTTGTTCTATATTGGTTGATCTTATCAATTCTTCTTATAATTCGAGTGCACTAATTGAAATATCATTCTCTCAAGAATTTCAGGGGCTTCAAAAGAATTTTTTTCAATTTCATGATTGAATTTATGATTAGTTAGAAGCATCTTGTTAGCACTCCGCCATATTCCCAAGGCTGAAGAAGGAATCCCAACAGAGGTAACCACAGACCAAACTTTTGGCTTGGTAGCTAGCCCTAACAAGTCGGAGAGGTCTCTCTCCACAAGGTCACATCCAAGAGGGCTAGATGAATTAGGGTTTTTAGGCTAGGTATATGAGTGCAGAGGTTGTTTTGATTTGATTGGGTTGATTGGATGAAGAGATTAGGTCGAGGGAGCTAGGTCAGGGAACATGAGATAGGGTTGCAGGGATTCAATGGGGCAAGGTAGGCATAAGGACTATCACTTTAAAATGATTGTGATAATATGGTTTTAAGACTGATGAGGAGCTAGGAAGAGCATGAGAGATGTATTCTTTCTAAACAGAGGAAAATTACCAAATTATGATATCTTTCCCTAAACAGAGCATGAGAAAGCATGTGTTTTTCCTATCAACTTGAAATAAATCATACAATAAAGATGTAATGAACATGAATAAAACACAGTATAAATTATGAAACTGAAGAAAAAAAATGATAAACATCATACCACAAGTATGCCCAAAAATAGCTGCAACTCTTCTTTATTAACTGACCAAACTGAGTACAATAGTTCCTTGATCAACAAGCTAACATCCAAATTGATTCCAACCTTTGAAAATGAGTAAAAAATGACATGATATAGGCCTAAAAAAACCTCTCCCAACCTCAGGGGTTGAATCCCTAAGTTGAGGGGTTAATCCACAATAATCTGAACCGATACCTAGAGTGTAGGGAGATCTAAGTGACTCCTCCCTAAATACATTCAAACTGATTCATTTTGACTCAATGATAACTTTTACCCAATGAATCTACCCTTAGGTAACTAATCCATAGAATTATTACATTTTCCATCATTAATTACATAGCTAGAAACATGATTTTCTAAAGAAAAGTCAAAATTTCAAAGAAATTCCAAAAAAATCAGCAATATGGTCATTTGCACCCTGACAGTGTCATTTGCGCCATGGCAGTGTCATTTGCACCCTCCATGTTCAGAGCCACTTTTGGGTGCCTCTTCGGTGTCCAAATTGGGCCCAGGATAGCTCGTTGGAAAGCCCTTCAAGTCTAGTTTCTAGATCTGCCTTCAGTTTCCAAACGAAGGTCATTTGTCCTCTCAAAATGGCATTATCCCAAGATTTCTATTTTTGTAGTGCCTAGGCCAAAACAAGGGCAGAAAGGTGATTTTTTGGTGGTTTTTTGAGCTTTTCACCTATCAAAACTGTAAACAAAGGCTAGAAAAAAGGTTTTATGGAATTATTATGTCTTTAGGAATCCCATGGTATCTTTATTTCCCTCGAAAAGTGCCCCAACCATTTGCGTAGCATCTAGGGAACTCTGCAAATGACCAATTTTCTACTAAATATCTGTAAAAAAAAACTCAGAAAATTCCAGATTTTGCAAAAAAGCTCCAAAATGCCTCAAAATTGTTGGAATGGCTGATGATGATGTGGCTAGGATTGGAAGGAAGCCTCAACAAGTATGTCCAATTTCTTCTTCTCCTCCATGGTCAAATATTCAAATTTTGCATTGGCTCTTTTGAGCTTGGCGATTGAAATTTTCTCCTTTAAGGCATGGTGTTTGACTTTCCTCCTCAATAGGTCATTGTCTTTGTTAGCCTTTGCTAGCAGCTTCTGCAAGTGCTGATTGGCTCTATAAAGCCATGGCTCCCTATTTTCATTGATCACTATAGAAAGTTGCTCATTTAGGGTTAGCTGATCAGCAAGCTTAGCTTCCCCTTTCTCTTTCTAGAGCTAGAGCTCTTTTCAGCCCTCTAGTTCTAGGTCTTATTCTTGGTACTTGCTCCTCTTTATCATCAAGCAAGCCATACCTTTAAAGTGTTTCATCTAGCATAGCTTTGACCTTTTCTGCCTCCCTTTGAGCAGTGACATATTTGACCTCATGTTGTAGCCTCTATAACACCCTCCAAAAAAAACCCCACTTTAAAATTTTTGGAGCCCCTTGAGCACAAAGAAAAATTAAGTAAAGAGTCGGAAGGACTAAGTTGCTAAGTCGCAAAACTTCAAATTTATGGAAAATCGCGACCCCGCAACTCTGAGGTCACAAGGTCGCAAGGTCACGAGGTCACATTCCTCTCACATCACCTCGCCACGCGACCTTGCGACCTCATAAATGGCCCACACGTGCTACCTTTTTATATATAGGAGGTCGCTAGGTCACATTTTGCATATGCAGTGGATAGAAAAAACCGCCTCTGACTGGTCGACTGGAGTGCGATTTTCCCGGGTAATTTGCCATTTTCCTCCTACTGTTCCATTTTTGGTTATTCTTGCCTAATCCCTGCATTCCTCAGCCTTTAAATTGCCCCTTTCCTTAGTCATTGTTTTCATTTATCACTTAGGGCTTTTCTTCTGATTCCAACTTTCACCCTGCTTGCCCAACTCATCACAATTTCTCATCCAGCCTCTCATGGCCTGTACCCTGCTCCAAAACCCATCCCCTGGCTCTGTCTGGACCCTTTTAGCCTTGTGTTTTGCAAGTTAGAGGCAAAAGAAACCTTGCGCCATGCGCGCCAAAACCCCGGCAAGCCCTAGCGCGACTTGCGACCTGCGACCCCGCGACCTAGTCACAAGGTCGCAAGGTCGCATTTCTGCCATTTTCTTGAAAATTGCGACCCCGCGACCCCGCGACCTAGTGGCAAGGTCGCAAGGTCGCACTTCCGCTATTTTTCCGCAATTTGTGACCCAGAAACCCCGCGACCTAGTCGCAAGGTCGCAAGGTCACATCCCCGTTGTTTTCTCACAACCCGCAACCCTGTGACCCCGTGACCTAGTCGCAAGGTCGCAAGGTCACACCTTTTCCATTTTCTCACAACTTGCGACCCACGACCCAGAAAGCCACTTATTCAGCTCTGCCTGTGTTCCTAGTTGAAATAATTGATAAGCTGTAACTGGTGTTGTATCATCATGGCATCTTTCTTATCTTGGGATTCTTTCATGAATATGACAGGTGAATTTGAAGCAGAATTGGAGTGTATACCTGTCCCCTCAGATACCAGTGACATGGGACCTCTAGTATCTAGGAAAAAATATAAGCACCTAACAGTGGAGGACGTAGAGATGGACATGCCAATGTCCCCACCCCCGATCTACAGAGATACCCTTTGCACATTTTCCAAAGGGGACAACATGCGTTGGTACCAAGTGTACCAGGCGTTCGCTAGAATAGAATTCCTAGAAGACCTCCCTGATCGGGAGATATGCTTACAGGTCAAAAGGTCTAAGCTACATCTTGCAGGTGCCCATCCGGCTATACTCCGATGCCTAGAGATGATAGATTGGATTATACAGAAAACTGACCCTAAGAAGTTCGTAATAAGAGACAACGAAGGCAAGGCTTTCGCAACACTCAAAGGCTCAGACGCTCATGTTTATTACTCTTTGCCTGAGCGAGAAGAAGAATTCATAGAAGAATGGGCTATCGCCCATGTAGTTCCTATATTTGACACTATAAAGCAGTGGTGGGAGGAGCCTGAGAAATTTAAGGTCAAGAAGGACCAGGAATATCCAGTGGCGAGCCTTAGGAAGGTATATAAATTAGTGGCTACCATGCTTTGCAGATTGTACGGGCGCCCCGACGCCACCACCTTCAACGGCACATGGGCGACTTTGATGGAGTACGTCACAGTGAACAGCACCCGTTTCAACTAGGCTAGCATATTGATGACCTCCATTCATACAAAATTATCCTTGGCATTGGTACCATATGAAGGAATGCCTTCTAAATTCTATATGGCCTCTTATTTGTTGGATGCCATCTGTTCAAGGTTGCATTTTGAGGGATGGGTACATAACTGGGATCCAAAATTGACCCGTGCAATCCACTTACAAACCAAGGTGTTTTGGGATTCCAGGTATAAACAAGACATAGAGCTGATCTCTCAAGTGTTCATCCCCGCTCTATACAGAAAATTTTTCGGCTAAGATGCTCCTTGCATGTCTTGGCGAGCCATGGAGATGCTAAGCAAGGTGGCGCATTGGTTCCCATTCGCTGAGTATACATTCATCCGAGTCTTTGGCTCGTTCAGGGCCCCACATGCCATGCCTCGTTTTGTCACAGACAGAATGCTCATGCAAGAGGTCTGTTTCCAAATGTCTTCCGGTTTCTCCAGGGTCCTGTCCAAGGGTAAGAAGAGGCTGTGGCCTATGCTACCCCTCACTATCAGCGCATACACAGTCAAAGACTTTAGAGAGGCAGAGGCAGAGGCAGAAGAGATGAAAGGTTACCGCCTTGGGGCATTAGAATACTGAACATACGACTCGGAGAGGATAGTTCCTGATCATTGCAAGAGGGCTCAGTTCAAATGGAACTATCAGCACACGGAACGCCCGGGAGAAGATGAAAGAAGGAACTGGTACAATGCAGACTGACAACTTGCTCCGGGGGCGGACTCTGGCCAAGAAGACCCGGATGGCCAAACCTTGGAAGACAGGAGCCATGAATTAGGAGGCGCTTCTTCTTCTCTGGCTAAAAATCCTCGAACCAGTACAGGGCATAGTACTTCTACCCAACAGAAAGAAATAGAGGCCAAAGCCCAGCAAGAGAGAGAAAAGAAAATGAAAGAGGATGAGGATAAGCGCAAGAAGAGCCTAAGGTCAGAACAAAAGAAAAAGCAGGCTGAGGAGGCCAAGAAGGAAAAGGAGAAACAAGAGGCTGAGGCTACAACAGAACAAGAACTCAAGAAAGAGTTAGATAAAGTAGAAGCTGACCGCCAGAAGAAAGCAGAGCAAGCTGCAGCAGCTGAGCGTAAAAGGAAAGCCGAATTAGAAGCAGCAGCAGAAGCAGAGCTCAGGCGGAAGAGAGAGCATGAAAAGGCAGAAGCCGAAAACCTACGAAGAGAAGAGGAAGAAAAGAAAAATAAAGAAGAGGAGGATGAAATGCTAGAGAACATCGAGGTATCTCCCCTTGAGGTACCTCTAGTCAGTACATGAGCCACACTCTCCGATGTTAGTTCCTCCAAGGGGAAAGAGGAGGAGGTATTCGACCTCACCAGGCTCACGTTTGATTAATTCTCCTTCAAAATCCGACAGAAGAAAAGACGATGCCTGGCGCAAAATCCTTCCGCTGCATCCACAGTCACAACCGGAAAAGACATAGTCCTCGATACTAGGACTAATCCCATGATGATAGCATCGGCTGGCATAGCCTTCGCTGTGGCCATAGAAGAGAATGTGACCAGAATGAGTAGAGAGATCGTTTCTCTATAGAATAGGCTACATGAAGCAGAGCAGCGGGAGAAAATGACAGAACAAGAAAAGACGGCATTAAGAGAGGAGGTTCAGCAACTCCGAAACAAAACTCCCCTTGTCAATGAAGTTCCGCTTACCATTCAAAGAGAGTTAGATATATTAGAGGCTACCATGAGGCAAGTTTATGGGGAAATGTTTACCATAAAATAAACAGTTGCCCCATTGGTGAGATCCCAAATGGAGACTAAGCAAAAGCACGAGCAACTGAAGGAGGCCTCAGCTGCCTTGGACAAAATGATGGACTAGACAGTGCAGTTTCCTCAGGCTCCTGAATATTTTCCAAAGAAGGACTGGATTCACACGCAAGATGCCAAAGTCCAAATCCGTATGAAAATGCAGTCCAAGGATAAGCTATCCAAGGACTTAGACAAGGTAATGGCTGCATACGAGCACCTGACCAGTGGCATCGATTCGATGCACCTCCTTCACCACATTCCTTCACTGGGTGAATTGGACGAGGGGAAGACCTGGGAACAGGTGGATCAGGAGATCTAGTCATTTTTGCAGCCCATTAAGAAAGCTGCTGCCACTCCCGATCTTGCAGCGTCACGAGAGAACCTGGGCCAGTTTCTTGTCACCCCAGTTTGGATCTACACCAAGCTCGCCTCTCTTTCCATCTGATCTCGCAGAAGAAGGAAACTCTGGTCCCAAATTCTTTGGAGTGCATGCATCGGTTGAAAGAAGAGGTCCCTCTGGATTCTCCCATAACAGCAGAGTATCAGACCTGGCAAGAATTCCACAAAGGACAGTAGATTGATGCCCCTGACCTCACAATTGCGCACACATCTTCATAAACCAGTGGCAGTAGATCGCTGGTAGCATTTGGAAACAGGTCGCAGGTCGCACCGCCCAGCCAGGTCGCAGGTCGCGCCACCCAACCGGGTCGAAGGTCGCACCGCCCAGCCAGGTCGTAGGTCACACTGCCCATCCAGGTCGCAGGTCGCAGTTCCCTTCCTGGTTACAAAGCAACTTAATAGTCAGGCAGGCAAAGAGTCAGGAAGCCCAAAGGGAAAGTTTTGATCTATAAAACTCCCTCTGGGGAAAAAGTAAAGATCCTTTTTTTTTGGGACTCAAGAGCTATACAACATTGTATTGAAAGATAACACTCTTGTGCATATGAATACAGATACTTGTTTAAAATCCTTTTGGATCTGATGTGTTTTGCTGTGCGAACACTATGAGTATTTCTTATATAGTTTTAGAAATATTTTGGTTAACGAGGCCGCACTTTTAGTGGCATCATTCATGAATTATGGTTATATATACTTGTGTTAATGATGTTTAGTTCAGTTTTCTTTATTAATGGATGTTAATGACTTTGATTATTAGCATTTGTTTTATCTTTCACGAATGAAAAAGGGGCATCTCGCCATAAAGAATTGTTTCTTTTGTGGTTAGAACAGCCTACAAGAATAACCCCAATGATGTGTTGTTAACAACACCTCCTTCGGCGTCTATGCTTCATTATTTGTCTCACTACGCATAGTGTTATATACGTGTTTAACGCATCAATCATGTATCTTGTATCATTTGAATAAGTGTGTGTCCGCAGGTTCAATTGAGTTCTTTTGAGACCAAAGGGAAAGTGACTTAAGCGGTAGCCGGACCCACACCCCGGACGGGATCCCTATTCCAAACGGCTCAAGGTCTAATTGGGACTTTCTACCGGGGAGATCCCCTACTGTTGGCCAGACTGACTTTCTCGTCAACACCTCATCAATCACCTGTTTAGTCTTCAATTGCTCATTTTATTTCTCAAGGAAGTTAATGAAATATCTGGCCTTGTCAAGATTATTTTTGAGCTCCTTAATCTTGACATCCTTACCTTTGATGGCTGCATTAGTGATTTGATCATTATCATCCTCATCTAGTTCAACAAGTTGAAATTCATGTTCTGCTTCATAAATATCTTCCTCATCATGACTGACTGCCTCAATCATATTTTATTTACCTTTGTCCACCTACTATGTTGTTGTAGAAGACATGGTCCCTTCCACTATGTGTGGATCAAACACATGCCTGTGGCCTCTCTGGTAGGTTTTTGGCAATGGCTCAACCTCAACCAAACTAGCCCACTTAGGCTCAATGTCCTCAATCCTTCTAAGTGACCCAATATCATGATGAGATGGAGATGAAGGAGGTGAATGGGGCTGATCTGATGATGATGAATGTGCTATGGGCTGAGATGGAGTGATGGAAGTGGGTGGCTGGGATGATGAAGGGACATTTTGTGCATGCTGAGTGGATGGATCATTGAAAATATAATTAGCTATGAAGGTACTCCATGCAATGTTTAGTTGATTGAGATGGTGGAGGACTATGATTTTTATGAGGGAATGATGAAATAGACTTCTCATTTGCTGTTCATACTCCTTTTTATGGGCAATGTATGCCATCTTCTCTAGGCTTTGGAAAATAGGGTATGTTAAGCATCCTTACCCTAGTGAAATGCATTAAGAGCTGGATGTGATAGGAATAAAGCCTTGAAAATATACCTTCACATGAAAAGTATTTCATGATTATCTTCATCATTGGTGCATATCTGTCCAGGAGGTGCGAAAAAGGAAAGAACCTCTTTGTATAATTTTGGTGTCTTGGTTTTAAGAAGAATTCAAAGTCTTGTTTCTTCAAATTACCTTTCTTGAACCACTTCTCCCCAACATTTGGGATCCATGTAGAAGCTGAAATAATAGCAGTAGATAAAGTAAAAGTGACACTAGCTAATGTAACTTGGTTGTCATGGAGTCCAGATTTGAAAAGTCTTGTCAACATGGGATGGTGTTGGACCCTCTGAATTTTCTCACAAAAATCATAGCAACCAACATGTTTGAAGCATGTCATAGTCAATGGAGAAGCAAATAGATCCATAGTGTTGGTAGGTTTAATTCTGAGCACTCTTCCTCCTTTATGTGGCCTCCTTACCTCTGTTTCCTCTCCTTCACTAGATGATGTGTTTTCTTCCTTTGTTTCCATTGTGTTTTTTTCAAAACCCTAGGGATTTAGGAATGGGGAATGGGAAAGGGAAAATGAGGGAGATTGTTTTTAGGGATGTATGAAATGGGGGAGGGGATAGGGAGTAGTAATATGATGAGATTTAGGATAGGGATTTGGGGATTGGGAGCCTAGGTAGATGTAGCACCTAGGACTTAGGGTTTTGGGAGAAAGGATTAGGAAAAGGGGATTTTACAAAACAAGGGTTTGGGTATCGGTTTTTGTAATTGTAGGAAGGATACAAAGTGTAAGGGAATGAAATTTGGGGGTTTTCACAAGTGTAATGGGATACTAGGGTTTTTACCAATTCAAACACCAAATTAAAACCTCAATTTTGACAACCCTTCAACACATAAACTTATGAAAAGGGTTTTTAATGGCATGAAAATCTTATTATTTTGTTGGAAGTCAATGAGTGAGTTGGTGGAGCTTTGAAGACAAATTTTCAGCACTTGAACACTTTCTAGGGCTTGTTGGTCATTTGCACCATGAACAGAGCATTTGTGCCCTCACCTAAGTGTTTACGCCATCAAATGAATATTTGCACCCTTGACTATGCATTTTCACCCTCAACAGAGAATTTGCACCCTCAACAGAGCATTTTCGCCTTTAATTGTTGATCCGAATGGAAAATGGCATCCACCCATGGGGTTCATCCACCCATGTTATCCATTAACCCATGGAATTTACCCATGGTATTGTAAATAGCATCGACCCATGGTATTTATTCGCCTATGGTATTGTAATTGACATCTATCCATGATATTCATTCACCCATGGTGTTCATCCACACATGGAATTTACCCATGGTATTGTAAGTGGTATCTACCCATGGTATTATAACTCAAAAAAAAGGCTATAAATAACAAGCCTCACTTTGTAAAAGGACAGATTTTCCACCATACTGTAGCTTCTACATTTATTCTCTGTTTTAATAAAACAATTTCTTTGTGGTTTTATTTGCAGTGTGTTCTCTCTTTTTTCTGGCATTCTAATTTTGTAGATGTTGTTAGATCCATTTAACCTTTTTAGATCTTGGGGGCCTCCCCCCAAGATCCATATTAGTGGTATCAGATTCAGGTTACGAATCCATGGGAATGAGGGTTTGAAGCATATTTCAGTTTCAATTTTTGGCAACAATCTTCAGCAAACTCAATGAATTTCTTGGGCGGCGAGTTTGAAGTTCAGATATGAAAATTTTGGTGAAAAATTTACAAAATCGAAGACCAGATTTGGATTCCTTGCAAAAAAATACCCAAATTCACAAAAACAATCGACTGAATTGGCGTTCGGATGAGGGAGATATCGCTGATTCTAAATCAGAAATGTTGTAGAAAATGTTCTGATGAGAATTCGTGGACGGCAGCTATCCTGTCATTTTTCACAGTTTTCAATGCAAAATTTCAGACAAATGGTTGTAGATTTGAGTTCCCCTAAAAAAATCACCCAATTAAAAAAAAAAAACAATCGAATCATAGTTTGGATGTGGGAGTTATCGTTGATTTAAAATCAGCTATTTTTTTTTTTTCAGAAATTTTGTAACGGTGAGACAGTTCCAGCGCGAATATGAGAGTCTAGGTTCTCTAGATATCAATTTCAAACGCATGAGAATATGCAAAATGATCATTCCATTCCTAAAAACAGGTTATAATAAATATTCTGAGTTATATTGACCGAGTTATTCTCATTTTAATTTTGGAGCAGCATTCGGAGCGGGTTCCCTTTGGAGACGTGCCCTCCCACCCCGTTTAGTAGGCACATTCTTCACATTCATCAGTTTCAGCATAGCAACATTCAACTTGGGTTATTTGGAGACATGCCCTCCCACCCCAAGCTATGTAGGCACCTGCTACTTCATCAACAATCAACATCACAGTTATGGGTCAACCGCACAAAATCCTTCTCATCGAAGTCCATTTACTAGGCCGCACACTGTTAGTAATACAGTTGGTCACAAGAATTACAGGGTATCTATATCCTCGGATCTTCATTTTACATGGTTTTGGGTCATCCACAAACCCACACTTGATCGAAGTCCATTTCCTAGGCCGCACATTGTCAATATCACAGTTGGTCACATGCATTACAGGGTATCCCTATCCTCGGATCTTCGTTCATCACGGTTATGGGTTAAATACACAAAACCCTTATCTTCAGTGGTTCTTCATATTCAACAAAGACTTCTCAGGAGGGAACTTAATGCAATGGGGACCATTTCTTCTTAAGGATGGAGGAATGATCCGAATGGAAAATGGCATCCACCCATGGGGTTCATCCATCCATATTATCCATCTACCCATGGAATTTACCCATGGTATTGTATATGGCATTGACCCATGGTATTTATTCTCCTATGGTATTGTAATTTACATCTATCCATGATATTCATTCACGCATGGTATGTATGCACCCATGGTATTCATCCACACATGGAATTTACCCATGGTATTATAAGTGGTATCTACCCATGGTATTGACCCATGGTATCCACCTATGGTATCTACCCATGGTATTGTAACAAAAAAAAAACTATAAATAACAAGCCTCACTTTGTAAAAGGAAGATTGTCCACCACAATGTAGCTTCTACAATTATTCTCTGTTTTAATAAAACAAGTTTCTTTGTGGTTTTATTTGCAGTGTGTTCTCTCTTTTTTCTGGCATTCTAATTTTGTAGATATTGTCAGATCCATTTCAAATTTTTAGATCTTGGGGGCCTCCCCCGAAGATCCGGATCAACTGTGTATTTGCGCCCTCAACATAGCATTTATGCCCTCAACTGTGTATTTGCACCCTCAACAGAGCATTTTTGTAGTGTCGTTTTGTAGACCACATTTGGAGGCCTTCCCAGTGTCCAAATTGGGCCCAAAATAGCTTGTTGGAAAGCTTATCCCATATAATTTCTAAATATGTCTTTATTTTGAAAAATGGACCTGATTTGACCTATAAAAATTGTTTCTCCCAATACTGGTAAAAAAGTTCAGAATGAGGGTGCAAACATGCATTGTGCTCTTGCAGGCAACATTTGGAGGCCTTCCTTAACTCCAAATTGAGCTCAAGATAGCTCATTGGAAATATATCTATGTATAGTTATCATTTGACTCATTAATAAAGTCATTTTGACACTTTATCTAGGAGAAAAATTTATTTTTCCAGGGTCGCTCCAGAAGTGTAGAAAACCTCTTGTAGCAATAGGCTAGGGCTTGTGGAAAAATGATGATTTTGAGGGATAAGAGTGATAGGAAGTGTTTAGGAAGGTATATTAAGGATAGGGGGAGGTTTAAGAGCATCAGGATACAAGTCTTGTTGATTATTTAACCATGTAAGTCATGAAACCAAAAAAAATTCCCTCAAAACCCTAGGGGAGGGAAATGAGCCTTCCAAGCACAACTAGGAGACAAAAATGGTAAACACAAGACCATTTACTTGGAAATGATATTTTGGAACCTGAAAATTTTGAATAAATTTTACTATTACTACTCCTTCAAAAGATGAATTTGATAGTGAAATGACCAATTTTCATGATTTTGACCCTATGACCTAATGATGGCACAACATGTAAGAATGAGCTAAATGATGACCATGATGAATATGGGACTCTTTCAAAAATGAGTGACCCGACCATGATGATTTCCATTGAACATGGAGGTGAAAGGATTAGTAATGATCTCAATATCCTAATTAGTGACCAAATTTTTGCATGACCTAGTGGAATGATAAAAAAATTATGAATGAAACCCTAATATGAATATGAAAAGAGTGATTTTGATCACTGATGGTAGTATGAAAATTATGATACTAACATTGGAATTATTGGGGATGGAAGCTCCTTGGAGGTGTCAAGAACATTGCAGACCAAGTGCCTAACCATTGGGCCAATACAGTAAAAAATTCAAACTGAAATGCATGACTAAATAATGACAACTTAATGAAAGAAAATGACTTTTGAAACTGACTGAAATTAAAAAACTTACTAAACTTATTGATGGAAGCATATCGCTGAGACTTGAAGGCTTGAAATCTCGATGACAACCACTTTTCTATTTTAAAGCATGTGGACAATTAGGCGATATCAAAATGCCGAAGTAACCAACCAAGCAAATGCCTCCTTGATTAATTCTCCCAATCAGATTCTATGGACAACAATAAATATTTACAATTTGGCAGCCAAAAACATAGCTAATAATTATATCCATCATCACTGAATACTACAATAATTATCTTCACTGCTGTTTGAAATATACTTACCACTGGATCTTGAAAAACATGAAAATTTACCTCTTGCTAATATAGAAGAAATAAAGTCCCTTTTTCTCTTCATTCTGATCTCTCTTCATAATGTACCTCAATAAGAGTGTGTTCTTGGTCGTCAAAAAAATTTGAACAAGTAGGTGAGAAAATTTCTTCTTGAAATAAAAATTCTAAACATGAAAAAGTAGAAGAAAAATCGGAATGACAGTCCTCAATGCCCTGATCCTCTGCAATCTAAATACAATATTGATCATCATCATATGACATGGCAACTAGATTGTCATGTTTCTTATCACACTCATTATTCATAAGAGGGAAAATTTCAGATTGTTCGTGAAACCCAAAACTGACATTCCTATCATTTACCTGATAATCATGCGAAGAATATTTTTCACTTACTTGAACAAAGATCTCATCTTGTTTTTCATAAAAGGACTGGATTACCTCCTCCTCAAGACTTTGTTCTGATGGGATGAGAACACTTAGGTAAATAACTTTGTTTTCTTAATTCGAGGTGATCTAAACAATAGAGCTCTCCTTCATGGGATCCATAACAACAAACACTTCATCATCAAAATATGAATTTAGATCTGGATCAACCAGCTTGACTTTACCGCAACCTGAAATTGGAACTTAATTTTCCTACATACCATCTTCTACTGCAAACAGATCTAAAATAAGACCTTGTCTTCCATCATTTTAAACTGTACAAAGACCTTCAGCCTACTTCAAAATTTCTTGAGAATCTTGATAAGTATCCTCTAATATTTCTTTATGCTGCTGAAATGGATTTTCATACAGGGCTTTCATGATCTCATCATCCATGAATTCATCATCTGTTGGGTGTGGAGCCTGATTATCTTGTTTATTTTGTATCAAAACATTGGAATCCTTGTACCTTAATGGGGCGGCAACGCCGTTCGTAATTAAACATTGCCTGGGGGGTCCAGGGGGGGCAGCTGCGACTTTATGGAGCCCCCTGGAGGGGGGTTTCAGGGGCAGCGCCCCCGAAGCTAAAAAAAGATGTAAAATTTCCCTGTAACCCTAGAAGGCAACCCCTCAATTTTATGAGGGTATTGTATTGCGACTGTGTATTGTATGTGTATTATTAGAGCAAGAAATAGATAGGGAGAACGTGAGAGAGAACATAGGATATTACAATGGATCTGCTGTAGGTTGTGTCTCTTCATTTTGCTGGATAATAGAAAGGAAGGACTGGCTGTTTGGGGTGGATGTAGCCCAAACTGGGTGAACCACGTATATCTGTGTCTCTCTGGTTTTATGTGTTTTGTGTGCTTGTGTTTTTCGAATATTTTATGTGTTGCATTGCTCTGTAATATATAATTTTATAACAACTGGTATCAGAGCCGAAGGTCTATTTGGCTGATAAACTCGCAAGAAAGAAGGGTTCCTGGTTCGAGTGGGAGCAATGGCGGAAGATGGTAAATTTAGGGTCGAGAAATTTAATGGCCAAAACTTCCCACTGTGGAAGATGCAGATGGAATATTATCTGTATCAGAAAGATCTGTACCTACCATTGAGTGGAAAAATAAAGAAGCCAACGACTATGATAGACGCAGAATGGGAGATTCTCGATAGAAAGGCACTCAGAACAGTACAGTTGTACCTCGTGGCGTCGGTAGCCTTCAATATTTCGAAGGAAACAACAACAGAGCGTTTGATTAAGGTGTTGGCAAAATTATATGAAAAACCCTTGACCTCAAACAAGGTATTTCTTATGAAATGTTTATTTAATATGAAGATGTCGGAAGTTGGATCTGTTGTAGACCAATTAAATGATTTTAATACAGTTACTAGTCAGTTAAGTTCTGTAGGGGTAAAATTTGATGATGAATTTTGGGCTCTTTTATTTCTGTGCTCATTGCTAGAAATATGGAATGGTTTAGTTATGGCCATTAGTAACTCTGTCTCTGGATCTAGTACTTTAAAGTTTGATGATGTTTTCGGTGCTATCCTTAGTGAGGAAATGCGATGGAAAAGCTCCGGTGAGACATCAGGTAATGCTTTGAGTGCAGAGTCTAGGGGAAGAAGAATGGAAAGAGGAAAGAGCTCAGGATATCATAGTAAATCAAGGAAAGGCAGATCCAAGTCCAGATCGGGGATAGTGTGCTGGAAATGCGGAAAGAAAGGACACCTAAAGAAAGATTGTAGATCTCGGAAGGGAAAAGAAGGAGACACACAGCAAGAAAACAATCATGAAGCAAATGTGACAGGAGATGTGTTACAAGTTGCTTTGATTCTTTCTTTCGAAAATGTTACTGATTCTTGGGTTGTAGATTCAGGGGCCTCATTCCATGCCACACCTGATAAGAAATATTTTCATGAATATGTTCAAGGTGATTTTGGAAAAGTCCGTTTGGGTGATGATAAACCTTGTAAAATTGTTGGAATGGGTAAGGTTCTTGCAAAAAAACATAATGGAAACCAATGGCTATTAAAGGAGGTAAGGCATGTTCCAGATCTTAAGAAAAATCTGATTTCAACAGTGCAGTTAGGCGGTGAAGGTTGTGTGACAACTTTCATAGATAAAACTTGGAAGGTCACCAAAGGAGCCTTGGTAACAGCAAAAGGCGAAAAGGTTGGTACATTGTATTTATGTAGTGGTATTTCTAACTCTGTTAATGCTTTAACTTCCAAAGGAGAAGATGCAACATTATGGCATCATAGGCTCGAACACATGAGTGAGAAGGGGATGAAGATTCTTCACTCAAGAAACTTGTTGCCCGGTTTGAAGAATGTTGATTTGGATTTCTGTGAGAATTGTATTTATGGAAAATAGAAGAGAGTCAGATTTCTCAGAGTTGGGAGAGAAAAGAAGAGCGAAAAATTAGAGCTTGTGCATACAGATGTATGGGGACCTGCTCAGGTATCATCTCTCGGTGGCTCTTGTTATTATGTTACTTTTATTGATGACACAACTAGAAAAACTTGGATTGATTGTATTCAACATAAATCTGATGTATTTGATACTTTCAAGAAATGGAAAGCTTTGGTTGAGATTAAGACAGGAAATAAGTTGAAGTGTCTCAGATCAGACAATGGAGGTGCATATTGCAGCAAAGAGTTTGATAGGTAATGTTCAGATCATGGAATTCGCAGAGAGAAGACAGTTCCAAGAACACCACAAGAAAATGGTGTGTCAGAAAGGACGAACAGAACAATCATGGAGCATGCAAGGTGCATGAGATTGCATGCAGGATTGCCTTTACAATTTTGTTCAGATGCTTTAGATATTGCTGTTTATATAATAAACAGAGGGTCTTCAAGTTCCTTGGATGGTGGTGTTCCAGAGGAAGCATGGATAGGTAAAAAGGTAAACTACTCTTTTTTAAAGCCTTTTGGTTGTGATGCCTTTGTCCATATTAAGAAAGAAAATAGAACAAAGCTTGAGGCAAAATCAAAGAAATGTACCTTTATTGGATATGGTGTTAATGATTTTGGTTATCACTTATATGATTATGAAAATCACAAAATCATTAGGAGCAGAGATGTAATATTCAATGAAAAGGTCTTGTATAAGAATTAGTTGCAGGAAAAGAAAAAAGAAAAAGAAAACAAAGAATACACAGTTCTTGATGAGATCATAGAAAAAGTAAAGGTGCCTGAAAATAATAATAATCAGCAACCACAACAACAACAACCACCACAACAGCAACAGACACCTCAAATACCTAAAAGTGGTGTCAGAAGATCTACCAGGATAAGTATACCTCTTGAATGATACTCTCCTTAATTATATTATTTATTGTTAACTGATTCCGGTGAACCCGAATGTTATGAAGAAGCAATGCAGGTTGAAACCTGGAAGAAGTGGGAGCTAGCCATGGAAGAAGAGATGGACTCCTTAATACATAACCAGACTTGGGACTTATTTAGGTTGCCTGCAGGTAAAACAAAATTGTAGAATAAATGGGTTTACAGGCTGAAGGAAGAATATGGAGGAAAAAAGAGGTACAAAGCTAGACTTGTGGTGAAGGGGTTTGCACAAAAGAAAGGTATTGATTTTGATGAAATATTTTCTCCCGTTGTTAAGATGACTTCAATCAGAACTATTTTAAGTATTGTAACAATGGAAGATTTACATCTTGAATAGTTAGATGTAAAGACAACATTTCTCCATGGAGATTTGGAGGAAGAGATCTATATGGAGAAACCAGAAGGATATGAGGTCAAAGGGAAAGAAAAATTAGTGTGCAGGTTAAAGAAGAGCTTGTATGGCTTAAAACAAGCTCCAAGGCAGTGATATCTAAAATTTGATAGGTTTATGTCTGAACAAGGTTATACTAGATGCCACTCTGATCATTGTGTTTATCTGAAAAAAGCAAAATGATGGCAGCTATATTATATTGTTATTGTATGTAGATGCCATGCTTGTTGTAGGGTCTAACATGCAGGAAATAAATGTGCTCAAAAGAAAATTGGAAAATTCATTTGAAATGAAGGATTTGGGAGCTGCAAGACAAATCCTTTGTATGAGAATAAGTAGAGACAAGAAAAATCGCAAATTAACACTGTCTCAGAATGAGTACATACAAAAGGTGTTGAAAAGATTTAATATGCAGAATGCAAAACCAGTTAGTACACTTTTTTCTAGCCATTTCAAACTTAGTAAGGAGATATGCCCCAAGACCCAAGAAAAAATGGACTGTATGTCTAAAGTTCCATATGCATCAATAGTTGGAATATTAGTGTATGCAATGGTCTGCACAAGGCCTGATATTGCACATGCAGTGGGAATTGTAAGAAGGTACATGAATAATCCAGGAAAAGAACATTGGATGTCAGTGAAATGGATTCTCAGATATTTGAGAGGTACCAAAAATCAAGCATTATGCTTTGGTGGTTCAAACTTTTCTCTACAGGGATATGTTGTTGTAGATATGACAGGTGACAGAGATAACAGGAGGAGCACTATAGGATATGTATTTACTGTAGGCTGAACAACTGTCAGTTGGGTTTCAAAAATCCAAAGTGTTGTTGCACTTTCGACAACAGAAGAAGAATATGTTGCTTCTACAGATGCTAGTAAATAAATGTTTTGGTTACAAAGGTTTATGGATGGGGTAAGAAGCATGATATGGGCACCTTATACAGTGATAGCCAAAGTGCCATTCATCTTGCAAATAACTCAAAATTTCATTCCAGGACTAAACACATACAGCTCAAGTACCATTTCATACGGTCAGTATTGGAAGATGGACAGTTGAAGCTAGAAAAGATACACACTAGCCAGAATCCTGCAGATATGCTAACAAAAGTTGTAACCAGGGAGAAACTGAGAATATGATCTATTTCAATTGGTCTTCAAGGATGACGATGAAGATGAGAGACAACCAAGTCCAAAGAGGAGTCATTGTCCAGCAAATGATGTAGCGGTGGAGTTGCTACAACCAGTCTCCAAGTGGGAGATTGTTGGGTGTGGAGCCTGATTATCTTGTTTATTTTGTATCACAGCATTGGACCTATATAATTTAATGGGGTGGCAACGTCCCCCGTAATTAAACGATACCTAGGGGGTCCAGGGGGGGGGGGCGGCTACTAAAGCTAAAAACATATGTAAAATTGTGTTGTAAAAGTATAGTAATTTCTAGTCAATCTGAGTTTTTCAGTAGGCGGATGATCCGACGGTAGAAGTTATGTTTAGTTTAGGGTTTTTTACCCTAGAAGGCAACCCCTCGCTTTTATGAGGGTATTTTATTGAGGCTGTGTATTGTATGTTTATTCTCAAAGAGAGAAACAGATAGGGAGACTGTGAGAGAGAACAAAGAATATTACAACGGATCTGCTGTAGGTTGTGTCTCTTCATTTTGTTGGATAATAGAAAGGAAGGACTGGCTGTTTGGGGTGGACGTATTCCAAACTGGGTGAGCCATGTATATCTGCGTCTCTTTGGTTTTATGTGTTTTGTGTTCTTGTGTTTTCCGCATATTTTATGTGTTGCATTGCTATGTAATATATAATTTTCTAACATCATCTCCATAAACTTCCTCAAGATTTTCAATAAAATTATCAACATGTTTAAAGAAGTTCTGAACTAATATTAAGGATGGACAAGATTCTTTATACCTTTCAAAGAACATGGTATGAAAACACTTTAAACAGTAAATACAAGCAGGTGACAATCTTTCATACCAAGATCAGGCTTCACCTTCCAAAGTGGACATGAATGTCTTTATCAAGCATTCTTTAGGAAAATCAATATTTAATCTACGCACATGCATGTGAAATCTCACCAGATGAAGAGCAGCATCATAACCTTTCACATCTTTGAACTTCGGAAGATATGTCATCCAATCAAACCGAGGTATGCGATTCAAAAACCACAGTATGTGATCTCGTATCATGGGAGCATACCTTTGAGAAATTGAATCCATTTTGATAGCAATGAAGTCACGAAGAATTTCTTCAAGCCACTCGTTCTTGAAGAGTGGAGTTGCCATGAGATTTTCGAACCTTGGGATTCTTCGACACTGGAGTTGCTAGGTGAATTATGTAAAACCTTCTTATGTGTCCAAATGTTGTTCACCATAAACAATTAGATATAAAATTTGTCTTCCTTTCCCAGGGAATATCTGATATTTCATTCCCCGGCAACGACGCCATATTGTTAGCACTCAGCCAGATTCCCAAGGCTGCAGAAGGAATCCCAACAGAGGTAACCACAAACTAAAATTTTGGCTTGGTAGCTAGCCCTAATAAGTCAGAGAGGGCTCTCTCTAAAATGTCACAACCAAGAGGGATGGATGAATTAGGGTTTTTAGGCTAGGTATATGATTTCATAGGTTTTTTTTATTTGATTGGGTTGGGTTTCACTGGATGAAGAGATTAGGTCAAGGGAGCTAGGTTAGGGCAAATGAGATAGGGTTGCAGGGATTCAATGAGGCAAGGTAGGCATAAGTATTACCACTTTAAAATGATTGTGATGAGATGGTTTTAAGACTGATGAGGAGCTAGGAAGAGCATGGGAGATGTATTCTTCATAAATAGAGGAAAATGAACAAATTATGATATCTTTCCCTAAACAGAGCATGATCAAGCATGTGTTCTGTCTATCAACTTGAAAAAATAATACAATAGAGATGTAATGAACATGAATAAAACACATTATAACATATTAAACTGAATAAAAAACAATGATAAACATCATACCACAAGTATCCAAAAAAATAGCTGCAAATCTTCTTTATTAACTGGACAAACTGAGTACAATAGTTCCTTGATCAACAAGGTAACATCCAAACTGATTCCAACCTTTGAAAATGAGTCAAAAATGACATGATATAGGCCTCAAAAAACCTCTTTGAACCTCAGGGGTCGAATCCCTAAGTTGAGGAGCTGATCCACAATAACTGAAATGATACCTAGAGTGTAGGGAGCTCTAAGTGACTCCTCCCTAAATACATTCAAACTGATTCATTTTGACTCAATGATAACTTTTACCCAATGAATATACCCCTAGGTAACTAATCCATAGCATTATTAAATTTACCATCATTAATTACATAGATAGAAACATGATTTTTTGAAGAAAAGTCAAAATTTCAGAGAAATTCCAAAAAAATAAAAAAATGGTAATTTGCACCCTGGTAGTGTCAATTGCACCCTACATGTTCAGAGCCACATTTGGGTGCCTTCTCGGTGTCCAAATTGGGCCCAGGATATCTCGCTGGAAAGCCCTGGAAGTCTAGTTTCCATATCTGCCTTCATTTACCAAAATGAAGGTAATTTTCCCTTTCAAAATGTCATTCTCCCAGGACTTTTATTTGTGTAGCGCCTAGGCCAAAACAGGGGCAGAAAGGTGATTTTTTGGTGGTTTTTTGAGCTTTACACCTATCAAAAATGAAAAAAAAGGCTGGAAGCATGGTTTTCTTTAATTCTTATGTCTTTAGGAATCCCATGATATCTTTCTTTCCCTAAAAAAGTGACCCAATCCACAAATGACCAATTTTCTGCTAAATGTCTATCCAAAAAAACTCAAAAAATTCCATATTTTGCAAAAAAGTTCCAAAATGCCTCAAAATTATTGGAATGACTGATGATGATGTGGCTAGGCTTGGAGGGAAGCCTCATCAAGTATGTCCAATTTATTCTTCTCCTCCATGGTCAAATCTTCAATTTTTGCATTGGCTCTTTTGTGCTTGGCCATTACAATTTTCTCCTTTAAGGCATGGTGTTTGACTTTCCTCCTCAATAGGTCATTGTATTTGTTAGCCTTTGCTAGAAGATTCTCCAAGTGATGACTGAATCTATCAAGCCATGGCTCCCTATTTTCATTTATCACTATCGCAAGTTGCTCATTTAGGGTTAGCTGATCAGCAAGCTCAGCTTCCCTTTGTCTTTTTATATCTAGAGCTCTTTTAAACCCTCTAGTTCTAGGTATGCTTCTTGGTACTTGCTCCTCTTTATCATCAAGCAAGCCATACCTTTCAAGTGTTTCATCTAGCATGGATTTATCCTTTTTTGCCTCCCTTTGAGCAATGACATATTTTACCTCATCAATGACCTGTTTAGCCTTCAATTGCTCATTTTATTGCTCAAGGAAGTTAATGAAATATCTAGCCCTGTCAAGATTAGTTTTGAGTTCCTTAATCTTGACATCCTTACCTTTGATGGATGCATTAGTGATTTTTTCATTATCATCCTCATCTAGGTCAACAAGCTGAAATTGTTGTTCTACTTCATGAAGATCTTCCTCATCATGACTGACTTCCTCAATCATATTTTCTTTACCTTTGTCCACCTGCTGTGTTGTTGTAGAAGGCAAGGCCCCTTCCACTATGTGTGGAGCACACACATACCTGTGGCCTCTTTGGTAGGTTTTTGGAAATGGCTCAACCTCAACCAAACTTTCCCACTTAGGCTCAATGTCCTCAATCCTCATTAAGTGACCTAATGTCATGATAAGATGGAGATGAAGGAGGTAAAGGGGACTGATCTGATGATGTCGAATGTGCTATGGGGTGAGATGGAGGGATGGACGTAGATGGTTGGGATGATGAAGGGACATTTTTTGCATGCTGAGTGGATGGCTCATTGAAAATATCAATAGTTATGAAAGTACTCCATTCAATGTTTAGTTGATTGAGATGGTGGAGGACTATGATTTTTATTGAGGGAATGATGAAATAGACTTCTTATTTTCTGTTCATATTCCTTTTTATGGGCAATGTATGCCATCTTCTATAGGCTCCAGAAAATATAATAGGGTATGTTAAGCATCCTTACCCTAGTGAAATGCATTAAGAGCTGGATGTGATAGGAATAGATCCTTGAAATTCTACCTTCACATGAAAAGTATTTCATGATTATCTTCATCATTGGTGCATATCTATCCAAGAGGTGAGAAAAATGAAATAACCTCTTTGTCTGATTTTGGTGTCTTGGTTTTAAGAAGAAGTCAAAGTCCCGTTTCTTCAAATTTCCTTTCTTGAACCACTTCTCCCCAACATTTGGGATCCCTGTAATAGCTGAAATAATAGTAGTGGATAAAGTAAATGTGACACTAGCTAATGTAACTTGGTTGTCATGGAGTCCAGATATGAAAATTCTTGTCAACATGGGATGGTGCTTGACCCTCTTAATTTTCTCACAAATATCATAACAACCAACATGGTTGAAGCATGTCAAAATCAATAGAGAAGCCAAGAGTTCCATAGTGTTGGTAGGTTCAAGTCTAAGCACTCTTCCTTCTTTATGTGGCTTGCTTACCTCTGTTTCCTCTCCTTCACTAAATGATGTGTTTTCTTCCTCTACTGCCATGGTGTTTTTGTAAAAACCCTAGGGATTTAGGAATGGGGAATGGGAAAACGAAAATGAGGGAGATGTTTTCTAGGGATGTATGAAATGGGGGAGGGGATAGGGAGTAGTAATATGATGAGATTTAGGATAGGGATTTGGGGATTGGGAGCCTAGGTAGATGTAGCACCTAAGACTTAGGGTTTTGGGAGAAAGGATTAAGAAAATGGGATTTTGCAAAACAGGGGTTTGGGTATGGGTTTTTGTAATTGTAGGAAGGATGCAAAGTGTAAGGGAATGAAATTTGGGAGTTTTCACAAGTGTAATGGGATACTAGGGTTTTTACCAATTCAAACACCAAATTAAAACCTCAATTTTGACAACAATTCAAAACATAAACTTATGAAAATGGTTTTTAATGACATGAGCATCTTACTGGTTTGCTAGAGGTTAGTGAGTGAGTTGGTGGAGATTTGAAGACAAATTTTCACCAGTTGAACACTTTCCAGGGCTTGCTAGTCATTTACACCAAGAAAAAAGAATTTGCGCCCTCACCTGAGTGTTTGCACCTTCAACTGAACATTTTATCCCTTGACTATGCATTTGCGCCCTCAACAGAGCATTTGTGCAATGAATTTTTGCATACCACTTTTGGAGGCCTTCCTAGTGTCAAAATTTGGCCCAGGATAGCTTGTTGGAAATATTATCCAATATAATTTCCAAATATGCCTTTAATTTGAAAAATGGACTTGATTTGACATGTGAAAAATTGATTTGTCCAAGACTGGTCAAAAAGTTCAGAATGAGGGTTCAAAAATGTGCTCTTGTAGGCATGTTTTGGAGGCTTTCCTCAACTCCAAATTGAGCTCAAGATAGCTCATTGGAAATATATCTCTGTCTATTTATAATTTTACTCATCAAGAAATTAATTTGGACACTTCATCTAGGAGAAACATTGATTTTCCCAGGGTCACCCCAGAAGTGCAGAAAACCTCTTGTAGCAATAGGTTAGGGCTTGTGGAAAAATGATGATTTTGAGGGATAAGAGTGATGGGAAGTGTTTAGGAAGGTATATTAAGGATAGGGGAAGGTGTAAGAGCATAAGGATACAAGTGTTCTTGATGATTTAACCATGGAATTCATGAAACCAAAAAAATGCCCTCAAAACCCTAGGAGAGGGAAATGAGCTTTCCAAGCACAACTGAGAGACAAATATGGTAAAAAAAAAAACCAATTACTTGGAAATTATAGTTTGAAACCTGAAATTTTTGAAGACCTTTGACTATTAATACTCCTTCAAAAGATGAATTTGATGGTGAAATGACCAATTTTCATGATTTTGACCCTATGACCTAATGATGGCACAACATGGAAGAATGAGCTGAATGATGACCATGATGACTATGGGATTCTTTCAACAATGAATGACCTGGCCATGATGATGTGAATTGACCATGGGGGTGAAAGGAGTAGTAATGATCTCAATATCCTAATTAGTGACCAAAGTTTTGCATGATCTAGTGGAATGATAAATTTTTTTTTTGAAGGAAATCCTAATATGAATATGAAAAGAGTGATTTTGATCATTGATGGCAGAATGAAAATTTTGACACTAACACATCTTACTTAGAAATCCATTATTCTAACAATAAGTTTCAATATTTTTTGGATTTTTGCTAAGGATGACAACATAGATGTAGGTAAATTCATAAGAATTTCTCAAGGCTTGTTTGATTGTTATGCTAATCGAGAAGGTAAGGTTCCATGACGGTTAAGGTTAGCTGTTATGACACACATTTATTTTTTAAGTTTTTCAAGTTATTATATTTTTTTTTCACGTAATTATATATTGGTTTCAACTGTTTGTATCTTTGTGTTTGCATGTTGGGAGTAGGTACAATGGTTGCATTGGAAATATTTTTACACTTGACACTAACCTTCTAGTTGGTTAGGCTAGGAGTAGGTCTATGTTGGACAATGTGTGGCTTTGTTAGTGTTCACATTGATGTAAAAAAGAGTCAATGGTGATCCATTGATATCTGCATGCTTTTGATAGAAAATCATCATAGTGGCAGGTTTTTTGAGAAGCCATAAAATGATGACTATGGTGGTTAGGCACCCAAAATTCCAAGCACAATAAGAAGAGTTAAGAAAAAAAGAGTTTGCAGTCACCTTAGAGGTAGAAAATGTGCTCCAAGCCTACATCGGACCCTACCCATTGGAAATTTCTCTAGAATATATTTCCAACAATATGCAGAAGTTCAAAAATGGGCTCCTAGATCAAAAGATATGGTATGTTGAATTTCATGGATTTGAAGCCTTGAGAAGGATAGGATATCAGAACATTGGAGAACAATACTTATCGGATATCAAAATATCGAAGATCCAAGATATCGGAAGAATGGATCAAGATGCATTTTAGATATCGGAACATTAGAGCAGGCCAACACATCAAAACCTCAGAGCACAGAGCACATAAGAACCTTAGAGCAGACCGACATATTGGAACATCAAAGAAAAAGGATTATCGAGTATCAAAATATTGGACGTTCTTAACAAAATTGTTTTAAAAATTTACAATATATAGTTAGTCCGATAGTGTTAAAAGCGCCAAGAAATGTTGAAAATCAATTAACAAAGAATTTTTCTGCGAAACCAAGGTCTGGCGGGTCCTCTTCCCTCTCCTCTGATAGGACACACGGTGGCATGAGATTTGTTCCAAGAAGCTATAGTGGAAACTGACGAAAAAATGATGTGGCAGTACAACATGACACGTGGTAGGAAGATTCAATGTTATTGGGTGGCCTAGTGGCCAAATCCAGGTGACACGTGTCTCCACTAAGGAGTTGCAATGTGGTGGAAAATGATGTCATATCTGAGATCAACATATTAGAGGATGAGAACATCGTAATTTTTGTGAAAATGGTTTTTGGAATGTTACGATAAAAGGGGCTTCCAATGTTTATTTTGGCACATGGTCATGAGATTTCAAAGAACCAAGGGCAGAGAGCAGTTAACAAAGGGAGCCAAGGATATCAGGGAATATAATGTCATATGCTATATTATTGCATGTCTCTGATGGAGCAGTATAAGGAATTGAATAAAAATAGATGGGTCGACAACTGAGGTTTGAATGCATTATCTCAGAGTTGGTAGTTGCAAAGAATAATCCTTGCAACAATGCATGAAGGAGACTGGCTAATTTAATAGAAAATTCTGGTCCCGTGCATGCCTTTGAGAATTAAAGAAAAGAGGGAAGCAGAGATGCCATTCCCGTATATTGTCCAACATTGATGAGAAATAAATACGCATGGGAAGTTCCTGTAACGTGAACATACAAACTATGAATTGAAGGCTTAGCATGGAAGGTTACATGATGAGATTATAGATATTTCAGAAGCCCATTCCTATGAATGAAATCTATAGAAGAACTCACTATGTAGATGCAAAGGAAACAAAGTAAGTCACACAAAGAAGCATTTGAGTGATGTTTTTTACTGATGACAGAAAGAGGACTATGTGGTATGAAGCAATGGAACACAACCGGCAAAATCCTCTGTGTAAGGTAGAGAAAAATAGTATTGTTGAATTTTCTAAGTGGTGAGTGATGTGGGATCATAGTGGTAGTGATGATTGAGAGAGCACAAAGTCTAAGCTATGGAGAAGCAATGAAGGATGAGTTAAGAGGCATCACAGGGGTGATCAGGAGCACATATGATGAGCTGTAGGAGAAGCAATAGAGGATGCGTTGCGAGACAACATAGTGTTGATTACATGTTATGATGAGCAGAGTACAGAAGGTGCAGCTGTGCAAGACTGGAGGACTCGGTGTTTCAGCAGAGGACTGAGATTAGAATGAAATTATATGACATAGTGGGTTGGTATTTATCTTATCTATAAATGCCTATGTTTTCAGTTTGAAAATTGTATGAAATAGTAGAATAGTGGTAGCAACAGGTTGTGGCCTAGACTCAAAGTGGTTGGTGCCTCTTCACAAGTTGGTGCTTGCTATTCTAAAGGCGTCGGTGCCTCTTGGAAGGTTGGTGCTTGCTATCCAAAGGGGATGGTGCCTCCAGTTAGTGGGTGCTCACAAACAGACTTATGTAATTAAGTGGGTGCTTAATTTACATCTTAAAAGAAAAATAAATTGGTGGTTTACCCTTTGGGTTTCCACATGAAAAAATCCTGTGTCAATGTGTGTGTGTGTGTTGATATTGAGAATTGATGATTGAACATATGAATGTTCATGTTGCAATGATTATTTACTTATGAATGAATTATCTCATAAATAACAGATGGTGGAGGGATGAAGTAAGAATATATTCAAAAGGAAAATTTAAGTAATCATACAATTACCGATTCAACCCCCCCTAAGTAATTCCTTATTTAAAAAATTGGTATCAGAGCCAGGTTCCTTCAGAAAAAGTCTAACCACTGGAAGGTAGATCTATAAGGAATTATGTCAAGGAAAGATAACCAAGAGGCTTATTCAAGCAGAATACTAGTCTTTAATGGGACAAACTTTTCCTTTTGGAAAGTAAGGATGGAAGCATACCTTATGCAATTTGGTGTAGATGTGTGGACCTTAGTACTAGTAGAATATAATGTTCCTAATGTTCCTCCCACTGATGCAGATGGTAAGAAATTATATGGAAACAATTCTAAAGCCAAGAATGCTATTCTCTTTGGTCTTAGTTAATTAAAACTTATAAAAGTCATGAATTTTAAATATACTAAAGAGGTGCACGTAAAAATTACCTAGAGTTATGAAGGGGATGACAAGGTCAAGCAGGCTAAACTGCAAACCTTCAGAATGAGTTTTGAGAGCCTCAGAATGGGAAAATATGAGAGTATTGTAGAATACTTCCTCAAGGACGACGATGTAACCAATATGATTAGAGGGCTAGGTGAAAAAGTCAAGGAAGAAATGGTTGTACAAAAAATATTAAGATCTTCGTCCATGATATTTAATGCCAAAGTATCAACTATTGAAGAGATGGATAATTTGAAAGATCTCAATATGGATCAGTTGCATGGTACTCTCACTGCCTATGAGAATAGATTTGGAAAGGAGAAGTCAACACCAAAGGAAGGAATGTTTAAAGTGTCCAAAATGGCAAAGGAGCTCCAAAAGCATCAAGAATTCTCTAGATGCAAATTTGATCAAGATTTGGTGCAGTTTTCCAAGAAACTAAAGCGTGGCTCAGGAAAATATAAAGGGAAGATTCCATTTAAATGATTTAATTGTGGTAGAGTGGGACATTTTTCGTCCAAATACCCATATAAATAAAGTACTAAAAATGAATATGATCAGAAATTGGGGAACAAATCACATAATCAAAAAAAGAAAATATTCTATAAGAAAAAGGGTTTCCACTTTAAAGAAGATAGCTCAGCATGAGAGTCAGATAGAGAGAACTCTTTGGAGAATGATTCAGATAAGTATCTGCTTATGGTCATCGGAGAAAAATCTAAGAAAAATAGTACTATTGACTCTGAAGAGGAAGAAGAAGAAGAAGATGGAGTAGTTGGCCTTGAAGGTGAACTCATCAGTACCCTTGATGAGTTAAATAAAGAAAGGAAGAAGAATAAGATGCTAAAGGAACAACTGCAACGTGCTGAAGAAGGAATGTACAAATCAGATAATGAGGAGTTTTCTTACCAAAAATGAAAGATTGAAGAGGCTATTAAAAAAAATAACGACCTGGTCCTTCTTCTAGAAGAAAAACAAGGCGCATGTGATAAATTGGAAGAAGAGAAAAAGAAGTTAAGTCAGGAGTTTCTCAAGGTAAGAAAGGAAACAATCTCAAGAACATGCAGAGATAAGTTTTTGTCCTTAAAAGTTGAACTAAAAGAAGCAACACGAAAGGAATAAGTACTTCAAGATATAATCCATGAATGGGAAGATAAATATCAAAGTATTGAGGCATTTATTGTCTCTCTACGAATGGATCTAGAGGAAAGGAATACTGAGAGAGGTATAAAGGAGAAGTTCGCTAAAGGGACAAGAAAACTAGATAAGATTAAAAGCACCCAAAGCCCCTCAGCAGTCAAAACAGATCTAGGATACTCAGAGGAACAAGATTATTCCATGAGGAATATTAACTTAAGTTCCACAAGATTCAAACAATCATAGGGTTACGAAAAGAGACATCGAGAGAAAGTCAATGAAAATAAAAAGGCAGAAGGACAAAGAGGAGATCATCAATGGAGAATTAATTGATCAACCAAGCATCCAAGGTACTCTCATGCGCAAACACATAATATATTCAACAATTGGCATGCCTATTTATTTTATGGTCATTGTTATAAGTGTGATATCTTTGGACACAAAGTTTTTTATTGTAGAATGATCAAAGTTGAAAGAGATGAAAATCCTAGATACAATAAAGTCCAAACTCTTCTCTCATAAATTAGAATGTCTTCTTTCCCTTGCTAAGTGAAGTAGAATGCTTCAAATGTAATAATTTTGTGCACAAATACAATGAGTGCAGATGTAGGTTTGAATACCTATCTAAGTCACAAAATTTTAGACAACCATCTATCCAAAAGGATAAGGGGAGTTGGAAACAAAAAAATGAAAAGAGCATGTAGTGTGGATTTTCCTTATCAACTCATAATCAAGAAAAAAAATGGTATGTGGTTAGTGGTTGTTCCAAACATATGACTGGGGACAAAAGAATTTTTTTGTCGCGAATGGAAAAGGATAGAGGAAACAATGTCACCTTTGGAAACAATGCTCTAGCAAGAATCAAAGGTAAATGTGTAGTCAGTATTGATCCAAATACATAAGCACAAAGTGTGATATATGTAGAAGGTCCGAAGCATAATCTTCTTAGTGTTATCCAAATGCGTGATAATGGCTACGATGTGGCCTTTCAATCAAAATAATGTGAGATCTGTAACATGAAGAACATAAAACTTGTGGGAAGGGCATTAAGAACCCAGAATAATGTATATGTGTTTGACGATTCTAGGGTCAAATGCTATTTAAGAAAAATGGGTGAAGCGTTGTTGTGGCACAAGAGGTTAGGGCATATGAATTTTTTAGTTTCATAAAAGTCAGCATTATGGGAGCAGTGAAAGGAATACCAATTCTGTGAAAGCCCGATAACTAAAATTGTAAGTCATGTCATCTTGGCAAACATACTAGGACTCATTTCAAGATAAAATATTTTTCCTCATCCAGAGAGTCTGGAGCTCATTCACATAGAAATATGTGGCCCAAATAGAGCAAATACCTTAAAAGGGAAAAGGTACTTCATGTTACTGATTGATGATTTCATGAGAGGCACTTAAATTATGCTTCTAAAATAAAAATCAGAAGCATTCAAGCGTTTCAAGAAGTTTAAGGCTCAAGTAGAAAATGAGAAATAGTTAAAGATAAAATGCTTAAGATCATACAAAGGAGGAGAGTACATCTTAGGATATTTTGATGAATTCTGTGAAGAACATGGTATCAAAAGGCTGTACTCAATGGAAAAAACTCCACAACAAAATGGAGTGGTGGAGAGGAAGAACAAGATGGTTCAATGTAATATTCCTAAAATTAGCATGCAGTTAATATGAATATTAGATTTTGATTTTTGTACCCAGTAGATGAATAAATGGGAAAAGGACCCATATTTAACTTGTATTGACATAAAATCCCTCTTGGTGTGAAAAGGGGATAACTTGGTGGCTGGATTTTTCACTTCCCATGTGTGAACAAGAAAAGGATCATGTTGATTCAGTCAAGTTGACCAAGTCAACAGCGCTGCCTAAGAGGTTGTGGCTTGCTTGAGAAGACAGTGCAGTTTTGGAGGGAAGTATTCACATGGTGTTGGAAACCCTAATAGGTGGGACCCAAGGTGAGGAGGCTCAAAAAATTTATAAGGAGGAAGATAGTAGACTTTTTTGGGTTAGCTTATGGATTACATTTTCATGTCTGCCTAGACACTTGAGCATTCTTCAGCTATTGAGTTGAGTATGCAATGTTGTTCAACACAAGGCATTCCTGCTTAGGGATTCCTTCTCCTTCATTGAGAGATCACTTGGAGGAGTTATGTTCTTAATTCTCTCATATCCGGGCTTTAGGCCTAGCACCTCCTACAGCTACAATGTTATTCCTGCAGTAGGAAACATTGTGTTGATGGGTGTTGCAGTGGGAGATTTACAACACCAGCTCTTGGGCTTATCTTTCAGAGGAGGGAGCTCCCCTTGCTTTTCAAGATCTGTGCAAGAGGTTTCAGAGCACATTTCACATCTTTGCATAAGGCTAACTCAGTTCCCATCCACTACAGTGCAGTTTACTGGGGAAACTGTGTCATTTTTGCCAGAGTTGTAGCAGCAGGGTTTGAACCATTGCTTGTGAGCTCATTCCTTGGAGAAAGGGCTAACCCCCCTCCCAAAAAGCTCTGTACTTCATTATTATTCTATCACTTGTATATTTTAGTCACATTTATTCAGTGCTGCAGTAAAACTGCATTATTCAGATCCATATCCACAGATCTACTCTTTTGTACATGTGTTTCTCATGAAACCCTTGCTAGGTTGATCTTATTTTTTTATAAAGAGGGAGGGATCTCCATTTTCTCAGCCATTGATGCATTGTATACTCTAGATCTATTTTTTCTCATTATTTTCTTCATAAACCCTCATAAAAATAACGCTGTTCTTGCTTCAATACTTTTTACATGAGATAGGGTTTGGGCTTATTTGAGGCATATTGACTTTGGGAGATCTGTTTATGTTGGCTAGAGTGATTTGTTTCACCTATAATTCTGCATGTGAGTTGTATATGATGTATTATAAGAGATTCAAGTTCCATTCCTCACTTGTGTAGCGTTATTTTCTGAAGACTGCTGTTTTATGCCCTATATTGTTGCATTTCCCCACTTGGGAAGGAGGATATAGGCTATCTACTTGCTGAGGTTCTTTCATCTGCTGGTGAGATGTTATTTTACACCTAATGAGCTGATATACATTTCCACGCTCATGATTTTCTGAAGCTCCAACTTTGGAATATCTTAAGATATTCCATTTGTTGTAGAAAATCCCTGTTTTTGGATATTACAGTGGTATTAGAGCTGCCATCTTGGCTCAGCCTGTGGAATTCAGATCCAATCAGAAGATAAGAAGAAGAGGAGAAAAAAATTATGGAGTGGATGAGATTAATCTCATCCATTTTCAGATCTAAGAAGAGCCTCTCCAAGGAGGTTCGACCGATGGAAGAAGAAAGATGCAATGAAACTCCAAGAGGGTTTCAAGAAGGAGAAAGCTGCAGTGAGACCTCTAGAAGGTTTCAAGAGGAAGAAGAAGATCCATGCACTTCCTGTTTTCATAGAGGAAGTGGAGATCAAGAAGACCACTTAGAACATGAGATCCTAAGTGGGTATTTGGCAGAATACAAGTGCCAACCTAGGGCTTTCAAAGAGACCCTAGATTTTCCTCAGTTTATTCAAATGAGAGAAGAAAGAAGACCATGCAGTAAGAGAATGATAAGAGGCAACAAATTCCTGTTGTCTACATTTGATGGATCACTCAAGTGTGCAACAAAGACTTGGGTGATGAAACTAGAAGCATTTTTCCTACTACATCTAGTAGTGGAAAAAGAGGTTGTGGAGATCTTAGCGCTACACTTGGAGGGAAAGGCAAGCTCTTAGTGGATCAACCATGTAAGTCATGCAAGAATATATACTTTTTCTGATTTTATGCATCAATTAATTAGGATTTTTGACAATAGAAGATCAGAGGAGGAGGATTCCTCTTCTCCATTTGAGGAGCCTTGTACCAGTGCTGTCAAAATCATGGAGGGGCAGCCATCTGTAGCAGTAGTTGGATCAGCCAACACATTGAAGAGAGGAACTCTTGCAGCCCTACAAGAGTTTCCCAAGACTCACCAAGGTATGCATGTATTTCCATTTCTGATCCTTTCAGGAAATCTTATGGGAAGCCTTAGAAATTTGTCCCCACATGGTCCAAGATCAAAACACATTGTTGTGGGGGAGCAGCAAGCTTGCACAACGCTGTGCAACTTTGGATTGATCTAAGAGGGGATGAAAATCCATTCCTTTGCACCCTTATTGAGTTGCATGCAACATAAGGGTTTAGGGTGCAAGATTGGGGGAGGCATGATGAATGTTGAGTCACTTCCTATTGGTGTTTGGCCTTCAACACACTTGGATCCTTTTGGATTCAAGAGATTGATTGACGAGAGGTATTTTCTGAAATATTTCCAAGTGGTTACATCTCAGCTTCCCATGAGGTTTAAGGAGGAATACTTGCTTTGGGAGATTGGTAGTATTCATTGGGAAGATACCAAGGGAAACAATGAATGGAGACATCCACACTTGGATGAATGGAGGTGGATGGAGAGCAAGAGGCTTGTGAGCCACTTGTAGATCTATGACACAGGGCAGCAAGAAGCAAAGCCGTGCTGGCTACTCTTGAGAGAACTTGGCCATCTTAGATCATACTCTTTGTCAAAGGGTATGTGGTGGATGGGGGCATGGCATGGCACCCATATGATAGAACAACATAAATATTGTTTGTATGGGGCATCATACAAGATAACCACCCTGATCTTATTCTATGGCTTGTATGAAGGAGAGATGAGGGAGAAGCAAGAGTTGTTTTTGCTGTGGTTACACTTGGGAGAGTATGGGCAGAAATTTTCCCATACTTTTCATGATATTTCCAGAGAGAAGGAAGGCACATTCATGGTGCAAGGAGGCGACCCTATTGCATTGGAGGATTATGAGGGGCTTCCATGTAGGAAGGAGATCTTCTCACATATCATCATGATGGTGGATGGCTTTGGCATATGGAATGTCAAAGGGAGGAGTCATGGAGCCTTATTTCTAAGGCGCACAACACTATCACATGAGAGTGTGTTCTTATTGATGGAGTGTTCCAAGGAGTGTATGTATCCCTTCTTCTTGCAGATTTTTATGAGGAGATCCTCATGGTGGAACTTACACATGGATCTCACTTTCAGCCTACTCACCATGCATGGTAAGAAATACATTTCTGTACTTGTTGATTACTCCATTGAGTATTTGTATCTTCTCACCATATATGAACAATGCATTGCTCCACAAGGGAGCAAGAGTATTTTTGGGTTTCATGATCACTTTAGGGCCAATGTTTGTAATGATAGTAGCCCATCTATACATGACTTTGGGAAAGTGTATTGTTATTTTGTCTATGTACAACTGATAGAAATTGATGCTTACTTCCCCATGTTGGAGGAGAAAACATGCACAACTTATAACTTATTGCAGAACCACTTGCCACATGACATTCTCAAACAACAGTTGGGAAGACTGCGTAATATCCAGTTGGAGAACCTTTGGTACCATCCAAAATTGCACATAACTTTCAGAATTTTTCTGATTTGGATTCCAAATGGTAATGATGTGCCATTCATCTTGAATGGAATGGTTTGGGTTGGCATGTCTCATGATTTTGGAGGAAGGGTCCTTGGAGACTCAATCTTCTTCTTGCCATTAGAGGGAAATCATGTTGCAGCCCAAGATCAGTATGCCCTCTAAAATTATCATAAGTGGAGAGGAAGATAGCGTGGGATAGGCCCTCTTGCCTATCGTGTTCATTTATTCAACCCACCTACACTTTAGGAGCCAAAGGTGGCGGAGATTCTTCATGAGTTGCCATGTTGGAGGGTGACTCATTTCATATGGATGATAGCTTGGGGGTGGAGGTTTCACTTTGGAATGAGGATTTCCCATGAATTTCATACTCCGTGCCTTGAGAGGACCTCTAGATAGCACATATTTGTCTCCTTGAGCATGTTAATTTTCCATGAGGATAGCCATTTGGGATGTGCACCAAATGCTGATTTGTTTTTCTTGGGAGAGGCACTATGGAGTTTCATTGTTGAGACAACATCTTATTCTTTGGAGAGCTCATCATATGAGGGTGCTACAGGAGGAGGGAAGGAGACTTTCCAGTTCTATCCTTGCAGTTTCTTGAGGACAAGCAACATTTGGGAGGGGAGGACTGTAATATTCCTAAAATTACCATGCAGTTAATAGGAAAATTAGATTTTGATTTTTATACCTAGTAGATGAATAAATGGGAAAAGGACCCATATTTAACTTGTATTGACATAAAATCCCTCTTGGTGTGAAAAGGGGATAACTTGGTGGCTGGATTTTTCATTTCCCATGTGTGATCAGGAAAAGGATCATGTTGATTCAGTCAAGTTGACCAAGTCAACAACGTTGCCTAAGAGGGTGTGGCTTGCTTGAGAAGACAACACAGTTTTGGAGGGAAGTATTCATATGGTGTTGGAAACCCTAATAGGTGGGACCCAAGGTGAGGAGGCTCAAAAAATTTATAAGGAGGAAGATAGCAGACTTTTGGGGTTAGCTTATGGATGAGTATTTCTATGCGTCTGGCCTGGGACACTCTATACTTCCTTCAAATGATTGAGTTGAGTATGCAATGTTGTTCAACACAAGGCATTCCTGCTTAGGGATTCCTTCTCCTTCATTGAGAGATCACTTGGAGGAGTTATGTTCTTCATTCTCCCATATCTGGGCTTGAGGCCTAGCACCTCCTACAGCTACAACGTTATTCCTGCAGCAGGAAACATTGTGTTGCTAGGTGTTGCAGTGGGAGATTTACAACACCAGCTTTTGGGCCTATATTTCAGAGGAGAGAGCTCCCCTTGCTTTGCAATATCTGTGCAAGAGGTTCCAGAGCACATTTCACATCTTGGCATAAGGCCAACTCAGTTCCCATCCACTACAATGTAGTTTACTAGGGAAAATGCGTCATTTTTGCCGGAGTTGCATCAGCAGGGTTTGAACCCTTGCTTGTGAGCTCATTCCTTGGAGAAAGGGCCAACCCTCCTCCCGGAAAGCTTTGTACTTCATTATTATTCTATCACTTGTATATTCAGTCACATTTATTCAGTGTTGCAGTAAAACTGCATTCTTCAGATCCATATCTATAGATCTGCTCTTTTGTACATGTGTCTCTCATGAAACCCTTGCCGGGTTGATCTTATTTTTGTATAAAGAGGGAGGGATCTCCATTTTCTCAGCGATTGATGCATTGTATACTCCAGATCTATTTTGTTTCATTATTTTTTGCATAAACCCTCATAAAAATAAAGCTATTCTTGCTTGAGTACTTTCTTCATGAGATAGGCTATGGGTTACAGGTTGCAAATTGTCCAAGTAGATGAGATACCTCTATTAAATGAGATAGAATACAGATCCATGATAGGAATCTTGTTGTATCTTACAGTGTCAAGGCCATATATTATGCAGGTTATAGTATTTGTGGCCATATTTTAGGATTTCCCTCATGAAATTTGTTTTGTTGTTGTCAAGATGATCTTCAAATATATTTTAGGGACAACAGAATATGGGTTGTGGTATGCTAAAAGAAAATAATTTAAGTTGAAAACATACAATGATGTTGATTGAGTTGGTAGCCTTGATGAAAAAAACATCACTTCAGGTGTAGCTTTCTTCTTGGGGAGATGATTAGTGTCATGGGTCAATAAGAAACAAGCCTCCATCTCTTTATCGATTTTTGAAGTAGAATATATTATTGCTGCCACTTGCTGAATGCAAATTTTATGGATGAAGCAGAATTTGAAGGATATGAAGGTAGAGTTGACTGATCCTATTCCAATCATGTGTGATAATACAAGTGCCATCAATATCTTTAAAAATACATTCATGCATTCAAATACAAAGCATATCCCAATTAAGTTTCATTTTTTAAGAGAACATGTTGCAGCTACTGTGGCCAGACTCAAGTATGTGGCCACTAAAGAACAATTGGAAGATATAGTTTCCAAACCAATAGCAAGAGATCCATTTGAATATATCATGCAACAAATAGGATTTGTAACTCCTCCCTCCAAATGAATTCATTTTGGTAAGGGGTGGCAGCTACTCAACATGTGGGACTCATGGGAGAGTAAACTGCAATGATTAGGGGGATTATTCAAGAAGAAATCTTTGTACTTGATGACGAAGGGGGAGAAGAGTTAATGAGAGAAGACCTTGCCTAGCATGAGGGGGAGCTTATGGTGTTGCCATCAATGCCAAAGTGGGATATTGTTGGACAATGGGTGGTTGTGTTAGTGTTGGAATTGATGTCAACAAGATTCAATGGTGATCCATTGATATTTGTAGGCTTCTAGTAGAGAATCATCATAGTGGTAGGCTTATTGAGAAGCCATAAATTGTTGACTATGGTGGTTAGGTGCCCAACATTCCAAGAAAAATAAGAAGCGTCAAGAAGAAAAGTGTGGTAGAGATATTTCAATCACCTTAGAGGCAAAATTTTTGCTCCAAGCCTACATCAAACCCTACCCATTGGAAATTTCTCTGGAAGAGATTTCCAGCGATATGTAGAAGTTCAAAAATGGGCTCCTGGATCAAAAGATATGGTCTATTGAAGTTCATGGATTTGAAGCCTTGAGAAGGATGGGATATCAGAACGTCAGAGCAAAAGGCTTATCCAATATTGAAATATCAGAGGTCCGGGATATCCGAACATCAAAGCAGGAGGCATATCAGTTATCGAAACATTGAAGTAGGTGGCACATCGGAACCTTAGAGCACAGAGCATAGAGCACATAACACATTAGAACCTCGGAGCAGACTGACATATGGAACATTGGAGAAAAAGGCTTATCAAGTTCAGAATATGGTACGTTCTTAAAAATATTATTTTAAGAAGTTAAAATATCCACTTAGCTTAGTAGTGTTAAAAGCACCGATAAATTCCAAAAATCAATTAACAAATAATTATGTTGCAAAACCAAGGTCTGGTGGGTCCTCTTCTCTCTCCTATTACAAGACACCTGGTGACATGAGATTGGTTCCAAGAAGATGCAGTGGAAAATGATGACAGCATGATGTGGCAGTGCGACATGAAATGTGGTAGGCAGATTCAATGTTATTGGGTGGCCTAGTGGGGAAAATCCGGGTTACAGATGTCTCCACTAAGGAGTTTCCATGTGGTGGAAAATTACATCATATCGGAGGTCAACATATCAGAGGATGAGAACATCGTAAATTATGTGCAAATGGTTTTTGGAATGTTATGATAAAATGGGCTTTCGATGCATATTTTGGCACATGGTCATGGGATGTCAAAGAATCAAGGGCAGAGAGAAGTTAACAAAGGGAGCCAATGATATCGGGGAATAAAATGTCATATGTTACGATATTGTGTGTCTCCGATAGAGTAGTTCAAGGAATTGAATAAGAATGGATGGGTCAGCAACTGAGGTTTGAATGCATTATCTCACAGTTGGTAGTTGCAGAGAAGAAGCCTTGCAACAATGCACCAAGAACATTGGATCATTTAATAAAACATTCTCATCTTGTGCACACCTTTGAGAATTAAAGAAAAGAGGGAAGCAGAGCTACCATTCCCGTATACTGTCCAAATCTGATGGGAAATAAACATGCATGGGAAGTTCCTGTAACATGAATAGACATACTACAAATTAGAGGCTCAACATGGAAGGGTACACGATGAGACTGTAGATATTTCAGAAGCCCATTATTTTGAATGAACTCTATAGCAGAACTCACTGTGCATATGCAAAGGCAACAAAGTAAGTCACACAAAAAAGAATTTGAGTGATGTTTTTTACCGATGAAAGAAATAGGATTGTGTGGTACATAACAGTGGAATAAAACTAGCAAAATCCTCTGTGTAAGGTAGAGAAAAAGAGTATTGTTGAATTTTCTGAGTGGTGAGTGATCTGGGAGCGTAGTGGTAGTGATGAGTGAGAGAGAACAAAGTCTGAGTTGTGGAGAAGCAATGGAGGATGAGTTGCGAGGCAGAAAAGTGGTGATCAAGAGAACATTTTCAGAGTTGTGGGAGAAGAAATAGAGGATGTGTTGCGAGATAGCAGAGTGTTAATCACATGTTATGCTGAGAAAAGTACAGAAGGTGTAGCTTTGCAAGACTCGAGGAGTCGGTGTTTCAGCAGAGGACCGAGATCATAGTGCAAATCTGTGACACAGTGAGTTGGTATTTATCTTATCTGTAAATGCCTTTTTTCTTTTTTTTTTCTTTTTTTTTCAGTTTGAAAATTTTATGAAATAGCAAAACAGTGGCAGCAGTAGGTGGCACCCTGGATTCAAAGAGGTTGGTGCCTCTTGGAAAGTTGGTGCTTGCTATTCTAAAGGGGTCGGTGCCTCTTGGAAAGTTGGTGCTTTCTATCTAAAGGGGGCTAGTGCCTCCAATGAGTGGGTTCTCATAAAAAAATAATGTAATTAAGTGGGTGCTTAATTTATATCTTAAAAAAACAACAAATTGGTGGCTTTTACCCTTTGGGTTTCCACGTGAAAAATACATGTGTCAATGTGTGTGTGTGTGTTGATCTTGAAAACTATTGATTGAACATATGAATTCTCATGTTGTAATTATTATTTACTTATTAATGAATGCTATCATAAATAACAAATGGTAGAGGGATGAAGTAAGAATATATTCAAGGGGAAAATTTAAGTAATCATATAATTAATGATTCACTGTCCCTCTCAGTAATTCCTTATTCCAACAATCTAGCTGTATTCTAGTTTCCCATTTCACACTCATCATGTGTTTTCTCTCCAGCTAGTCTTTGCATTTATTTTGTTTTCTTACTTTGGTCTCATATGATGTTGTCTCTATTTGTTTTGTTTTTTTGATTTGGTTTTTTGGTTTTGTCATATATTTACTTTTATGTTTTTTTTAATAAGACTATTGCACAAAAACTTCTTTCTTATGGCTCAAAAGACAATGTGGTGAAACTTGAAAAGGGAAATTGTGATGATGAACAATGCTTGTATTATTTGTTATCCTCTTCTCTATCTTGGTTTTATATATCTTTAAATTCAATGAAGTATGAACAGAAAATATAATTTGTTCCAAACGAAAAGCCTTTGGTTGAACTATGAAGCCATATATTTATTTGGATCTTCTTTCTAGACTCAACGATGTATTGAATAGTGTTTCGATATGTCTACTCAACTGAGTAGAGAAGGGAAATGAGAAAACCTTAAAACGATCATATTAACTCCAGTTATATTTCAAATCCATAAACAAGGAAGAAAATCTATTTCAAATAAATAAGACGGGATCCATCTTCCACCTTCAAAATAAACAAGTTCATTTTCACATTCTATTAGTAACTAAAAAAAGAGGTGAAGAAGATAAATTATTCCTGCGCAAAGAGGTGAAGCAAGCAACTTCGTTGGGGTAATGAACATGACCACTAGGAGTGAAGTGATGCTTGTATCTCCTTAAGGTGACTCCATCAGGGTACTGAACAGGTTCCTTGGTAGTGGAGAAACACCAAAGAATGTGCTTAACTATGAATATCAAATTTTTGATATACTTATTATCCTTCTCACCTATCGAAACCATTGAGGTGTGACTAGTCTTACATTAATGTGTTTGAGGATGAGAAAGGAAAATAAGAGACTATATATTCAACCATAATTAGTTGAAAATTCAGGTAATCCACATGGCGAATCAATACTTCCTAAAATATTGAGACCTTGAACTTAAACGTAAAACCTAAAAGAGGAGATGAAGTTATACCAGTGTGTCACCAAGTGTTGTCGCCGCGACAAACACCCTCCAAAATTTTGCTTACACTTGAATTTTGGAGCCTACTTATGATCCTCAGATATATTATTCCTTGATTTTTTATATTTTCTTCATGTTCAATTGATGCTCCCTCATATTCTAAGTGTCAAAGTCACTATCTTATGCATGCTTAGTTCTCGAAGAATCCACATGTGAACTTCTTTCGATTGAAGCTTAGATAAACATTGCGTAGCTCTTGAAGGTAAGGCTTTCACAATCACTAGTGACAATGAATATGTAATCCATAAGCACATTTTACTATGCAACATATGTCGACATTTAGTACACACTCTCCGTTTATAGTCTCCCTCACTTTGATTGCAATTGTACTATTATTTCGATGAGTTTTCTCAGTTGTTGCTCTACCACACCTTTGTTTTCGATAGTGTCGCTTTCACATTCACGATTGTCATTTTGGATCTATTTCACTTTAAAAAGTGTCATTTTCATGTTATATTCACTTAGGCATATGTATCTTTCACTTTATTCAAGTATTTTCTAGTGTCGTTTGCACTTTTGGCATAATTTCACAAGTGTTGTATTTTGGCATGGGAAGTGTTGCACATTGTAAAAGCAGAGTTAAGGTTCATTTAAAGAGGAAGCTTTGGTACCAATGGGTCCTATATATTATATAGACATGTATTAGAATCCTTCCTAAAGTTGGATGCACTGTTGTACTAGTTTCATCACTATCATCGCAAAGTGTATCCTAAGTGTCACACTTGGAGGAGAGTATTGTTTTGTTGTTGCACCAAGGGGATCATGTTTATTTTGAGAGATGCGTGTTTAATGTTGTGTCTTCGAATATGTTAAGTGTGTGATCATGTTTAAGTCCAAACATAGTCTCATATCTGCCTCACTGATCCCACACTGAGTCAAATTCCAGAAGACCTCATCCTGGACCAACTTGAGCTCACTCTGCCCCTCTGAACTACGCACTGTGCAATTGCAAGAATCAAGCATGCACCCTTTCCTCCTGAAATTGTGCAATGAAAAATCTATGCCTCTCAATATTGCACATTGTGCAGTCACAATTTTCAATCCTTGCCTCCTACTTCCATGCCTCCCTATCAATCTATTCCTATATTTTACGTAGTTGCAAGTGGTATTTTGTCTCTCCGCCTTCTTGAAATTCTCAAATACGCAATATTATGACCCTCTCTCTCTCTTGAACTAGGCATTGCATAGTTACAGTGGGGAAGTTGATCTCAATGTGAACCTCAATTCCGTTGTCTTGTCTCCTAGGCCTCTAATTCTGCACATTGCACATTCACAAACATCAGTACCTCACTCTTGGCCTATGGAACTATGCACTATGAAATCCTTGCGCCTTATTCCCTGTCTAGTACCAAGTTCTAGCTTAATAAATGATTTTCATGAAGAAAGCCAGATGAGGAGTTTTATGGACTGATGTTGTCATGTCATGAGTGATTTTCAGTTGCAGGGAGTATATCTTGACATGACAGGATGATAATCGAAGAGAAGGAGAAGGAGACAATGCTAAAAAATACTTATGAAGCAGTAAATGTAGGTTGATCACTAAACAAGAATATGAAGGGACACTATATTGTGAAAGAAGTTGGAAGATAAAGATCAAAATGAAGAGTCCCTAATTTCATCTCCTTTGAGGGTGAATAAGAAGAAAAAAGAAGATCTTTCATGAAGATGAAGCACTATATAGACTTCTCAAGAAGATTGAAGACAAAGCAACAAGAGGAACAACTTGGAATTTCCACTTCATCATGAAGTCCATGTCATCATTGTCAACTTGTGAATTATGCAAGTGTCATCATAGTGTCATGTGTGTCTATGTGTCTTTCAACATCATTTGTAGATGTAATGATGTAATTTTTAAAAGGAAAGGACAACATGTAATGTGTGGAAGTCCAACTGTCATATGTGGAATATGAAAAGTCACATAGTCATATATGGACAAAAGGGTCTTTAGTAAATGTCCAAAAGTCATATATAATTCAAAAGGTCACATTAGATGTCCAAGATTCATGAGGGTAACTTAAGATTCATAGGGGATATGAAATTTCATTCCTCATGTTATAAAAGAAACCTAATAACTCAAGCAAAGGGCTTTGTAGAGCTGGTCTTGGCTTCTCTAGCATAACATAGGAAAGAAGATCATTATTTGGAGAAGCAATAAGTGAATTAATGTTCCACTATTGGATCTAGTGGCTCGTCATTGTAACTGTGTACTTGGATCTTTCACCTAATAATCAAAATCTCGTTGAGCCAACACATTTTCATGCATGTATCATGAATATTTTAAGATTATTCTTTGAATGTTTGTGGTATATGTTTTGATCATATGTACTAAGGAAATTGAAATACTTCATTGGCTTTGGTACTTATATTTTTGACTGTGTGTTGTGTTTTATTTAATATTTGTTGTGTCTATGTGAACTATTTAGCTAGATAACTAACGAATATTTCCTTTCTCTCATGTGGCACTCTTAGGATAGTACAACATTAATTTCCTTTTAGTGACTTTCTCTTACTTCCCTCTCATGAAGTTCTCCCTTTACACATTGCAATTGGTGTTTCATGGTGTCAAATTACTTTCTAATTTCAAAGGTTTATTTTATACTCTATTCTGTTATTCATTGCAACCAAGGAAAGCCTTAGAGTTATGGCGGTCTGGCTGATACTCTGATGGGGATCCTACTCCAAATAGTGTGAGGTCTAATTGGGAATTCACATCATGGAGACTCCCTTGGTTGACGCGTTTTGAGCAATGTCAACAAGCCTGTTGGGCTGTATTAATCACTATTAAATGACTAAAACAATACACATAAATTATCAATCTAGGGACATCTTTTATTTCAATGACAGTTGCATTGTCTCTGCCGATACAGTCAACTAGAAGCAATTCCAAATAAAAGAAATCATTGCTGAAGTAAATGCTGGAAGTAAATCACTCATGCAGAAATAAAATGATCTATAAGATTGCAATCACACTTCAATTAATCTGTTCTAGCGCACCACACAACAATTACCCAGTTGGTGTCTCTAATCTCATATGTGTAACATCATACAAAATATTGAAATTGAAGAGAATATATTCACAGCTGAAACATCAGCAACAAGACTTCTACTGAAAAATAAACAAAATGAGAAATAGATATATACACATCTACCTTAACCGCTACAATCCATGCTAAAGAGGGGGGCCCTTCCTCCCTAGCAAGGCGTAGGTAGAGAAAGAACTTAACGAAAACTAAGTCAAATAACGCATGTAACAACAACACAATATTTCTATATTATGATGATTGAAAGTTACAGAGTCAAGATAATGATCTCATCCTCCCCTCTCTCTCTGATTTGTGTCCTTTAAATATACAAGATATAAAGGGGAATTTCCAACCAACTGATTACAAAATATAAGAGATCTTTCCACCATGTTTCAGCTGTAACAAGTCGAATCTAATTATTGCAATTGAGGAAATTTGGAAAATGGCCACAACAGAAAATATGCAAATATGTCCTTCGAAGAACCTTGTGTTTCTCCCAATGAAGACCAAATTTTGGAAAACTGCTCACAAAACACTAATTTGGTTCATTATGCACAAAACCCATAGCTCAGATTTTCAATATTCTTCTTCGTTTTCCTGAAATGTCCAACGCAAAACTGTCACTTGTTATTCCAATGAATTTCTATGTTGGAATATTTAATTATGAATTGAACATAGGATTTTATATCTGAAAGAGATCTTGGAGGCTAAAATTGTGAGTTATAACAAATTCATTAAATAAACCATCATTTACAAAATAATTCATAATAATATTCAATTTATTAAAAATAAAGTAGAATAAATATTACTTATCCATAAGAGCATAAATAATTATAAAATGGGATTAAATGATAAATTATGATAAATAATGTGATAAAAGAATGGTAGGAATGGATGAAATATATGTTAATAAATGGTAATAAGAATGAAAATTTAGTGGCCCAACAAATCCTACATAACAACAATAATATAAGGGCACAACAATAACAATAGTGGGTTTCTATGGGGCAAAAAATAATAGTATGGGTGATACACTAGTATTATAGGGATTTAACATGCCCCTCTACTTGAAAAAAGTGGTGTCCTCGATTCTTGAGTAGTTCTGGGTGCTTCTATATAAAATACTCATCCTCCCATGTGGAATATTCAATAGGTAAGATCTTCCAATTAATGAGATTCAGGTTGGGTCGGGTTAGGTCGTGTGAGGGTGGTCGTATAAAAAATGCCAATTTATGACCACCCATGTTTCATGTGCACGTTTGTACGATCCATTTTCCATTTTATCCCTCGTGCATCCTTCGGTCGGGCAGGTCAGGTCATGTCGGGTGAGGGTGCCATAGGAAACAGGTTCAGGTCGGATCATGTGAGGGAGGCCGTATAAAAAATTCTAAGTTGTGACCGCCCGTATGCCTTGTCCACGTTCGTGTGACCCGTTTTTCATTAGCCTCCTCGTGCCTTCAATGTTTGGGTGGGTCGAGTTACGTCGGGTCATGTGATGGCGCCCAAGGAAACACGTTCGGGTTGGGTTGGGTCAGGTTGTGTGTACTGTGAGGGCACCCAAGGAAATGTGTTCGAGCAGGTCAGGTTGGGTCGGGTTGTGTGAGGGCTCCCAAGGAATGCGTCCAGGTCGGGTTATGTAAGGGATCCCAAGGAAATACGTTTGGGCAGGTCAGGTCAGGTCGGGTCGGGTCGTGCCGCGTGAGGCCGCCCAAGGAAACACGTTCGAGTGGGTTGGGTTGTGTGAGGGCACCTAGGAAAACGTGTTTGGGCAGGTTGGGTCAAGTCGGGTCGGGTCGTGCCATGTGAGGGTGCCCGAGGAAATGTGTTCATGCGGGTTAGGTCAGGTCAGGTCATGTGAGGGCACCCAAGGAATGCGTCCGGGTCAGGTCATGTTGAGTCGTGTGAGGGCACCCCAAGAACGCGTTCGGGTCGGGTCGTGTGAGGGTGTGAAAAGAAACACATTCAGGCGAGTCGGGTCGTGTGAGGGTGCGAAAATAAACACATTCAGGCGGGTCGAGTTGGGTCTGGGCGGGTCGTGCCATGTGAGGCCGCCCAAAGAAACACGTTCGTGCAGGTCGGGTCGGGTCGGGTCATGTCGTATCCAAGGGTCTGCTTTTCTTGGGGTTATCCTTAGTTGCTCCATAGGATCTACATTGGGTCATCATCCTTTCTTGATGGGGATCTTGATGCCTTGGAATATTTTTCTCTTTTTGGAGTTGGCTCTAGGATAAGGTTGTGGGTTAGCCAATGGTGAATTTCTAGTACATAAGTGTGTGATTTCAAATTTATCAAGCATGCATAGGCCTGTAAAATTAGTATGGTAGACATTTTTTCTGGTGGGCAGAATTAGAGTTTGGTTGGATTTTTCTTGATTACAAACAATGGTAAACAACTTTCATCAATGTTGCTTTCCTTTATGAAACAACCAACATCAATGCCTTCCAAAAACAACTAAAAACAGAAGCAAACAAGTCTCCATTCTTATCAAGTCATCTTGGGGCACTAGGTAGTTGAATATAATCTATAAAAGAAAACACCTCTAACATTTCAGAATAAAGTATGAACAAAATGAACCATTACTTAGACCGCATTAATGTAAGACAAGAAACAAAATTTATCAATGCAAAGAACTATATTTGAGCCTACCTATTGTTCTAAGGCTCCATTTCATAGTCATACTTCTTTTCCCTCTATCCCCAAATATTCTTTTTGAGAGTTTTCCATAATTAGTCTTAATTTTTAATCAATATATTTTTTCCTTCCACTTTGTGTTCAATTCCCTCCACCTTTCAAGATGAACTACTTGCTACAAATACAACTTTGGAATCCTATGTAAAATTGGGTTTGTCTATTAGGAAAGGAATTTTAGAAAATTCTACCAAACCATTAAGGTTTTTGATGACTTTATATTTTTCCATGGAGCTTGAATCCTTAGCCACAATTCCCAACCCCTAACCCATTTAACCCCTAGTACAAGGTTTGAAAAATCGTCCCTTGATATTCTTCCCAACTTGCCATGTCTTTTTATGCAGCTTCGACCTTGACCAATGTCTTTCCCCTACCAATATTTCACTGAGACCAACCAATATAATGTCCAAGCTTCGATACCAACTGCAGCCCTGTTGTTGTATTCGGGTTGGGTCGGGTCAGATCAAGTTGTGTGATGTGCGGGTTATCAACGTGTTTATCAAGTTATTCCTCTATCATTGACACATCTGCAACATCCTCTTCTTCACATGTCTCGACTTCTTCTTCTTCATCGCAATTTGCAACTCCATCCTGCTTCATTTCCAAAACAAGTCAAAGAATATCTACTTCAACATTCTCCACCAAGAATTCAACTTCAACATGAATCTGTGGGTGCTATTCTTTCATACTCCTCAACCTATAGAAGGTTTGAAAAAACCCTTCCTTGAAATTCTTCCCAACTTGCCATGTCTTTTTATGCAGCTTCGACCTTGAACAATGTCTTGCCCCTACCAATGTTTTACTAAGACCAACCAATATAATGTCCAAGCTTCGATACCAATTATAGCCTTTTCATTGTATTCAGGTTGGGTCGGCTCGGGTTCTGTGAGGGCACCAAAGGAAACGTGTTCGGGCTGGTCGGGTTGGGTTGTGCCATGTGGGGGTGCCCAAGGAAACGCGTTCGGGCTGGTCAGGTCGAGTCGTGTCGTGTGAGGGCACCCAAGGAAATGTGTTCGGGCAGGTCGGGTTGGGTCAGGTCGTGTGAGGGTGCCCAAGGAAACACATTCGGGTGGGTCAGGTCAGGTTGGGTCGTGCGAGGGTGCCCTACGAAACACGTTCAAGCGGGCCATGGGGTCGGGTTGTGTGAGGGCGAGTGTATAAAAAATGCTAAGTTGTGTCTGCTTGTGTGCCTTGTGCACGTTCGTGTGACCTATTTGTCGTTTTCTCCCTTGTGCCTTCATTCGGGCGGTCGGGTCGTGCTGTGTGAGGGCACCTAAGGAAACACGTTCGGGTCAGGTACTCACATCGGGTTGGGTTGTGTGAGGGAGGCCATATAAAAAATGATAAGTTATGACTACCCATGTGCCTTGTGGCACACGTTCGTGTGACCCATTTTCCTTTTTCTCCCTTGTGCCTTTATTCGGGCGGGTCGGGTAGGGTCGTGTGAGGGCATCCAAGGAAACACGTTCGGGTTAGGTTGGGTCATGTGAGGGCACCCAAGGAAACTCATTCACGACGGGTCGGGTCGGGTTGGGTCGTGTGAGGGAGGCCATATAAAAAATGCTAAGTTGTGATTGTACATGTGTCTTGTGCAAGTTTGTGTGACCCATTTGTCATTTTTTCCCTTGTGCCTTCGTTCAGGCAGGTTAGGTTGGGTCGGGTCGTGTGAGGGTGTAATATTCCCAAATGGGAGAAGCAAGAATATAGTGCAAAATGTTGGAAGAATATTGCAGATCATCATTTAAAAAACAAGAGGCCAATATGGAGACCTTTCATATGTTATTACAACAACAAAATGTACATAAGAAATGGGCCATAAGATGCATAACAGGAAATACAAGCCTCCAATGGACAAAATCCCACAATATGAGGTGCTACAAATATATAGAAAAGCTAGAAGACCCTTACAACGTTATTTTATTAGCTCTGCTATAGAAAATGGTTATACATCAGATCTAGGGATGATATATGTCACAAAATATAGATCTATATCAGATCTGAGCACTATACAGGCTCCTCTAAAGAACCCCTCAAGGGTTTTCAGCAAAACACTAAGTACAAGTTGTAGATTTGAGATCTAAGACTGCATATCTACTGAAAAATACAAATCTGGAAAGTGTGGCTGATATGATATGATCAATAGAATAGCCTCCTCCAATAGATCCTCAAAGTGAAAGGCAAATCCCCTTCACTAGAAAATCATCCCTCTAAATGGTGTGCCAAACCACCCTGCAACTCCTCCTACATAAATAACGTAGATCTGGAAGTAAACTATGCTGTAGGGATGAATAACCAGTTGGCTTAATGCCAAGATCTGAAAATATGCTCAATTTCCTTCAATAATTTCCTCCCAATGGAAAGGAAGTTTCCTCCACTGAAAATAAGCAATGAGATGGCCTAGACCTAGAGATCTAATCACCACTTGCTGCAACCTACAAAAACAACCAAACCCTCAACAAGATCTGTGCTGTAGTTGAAAGAAGAAGCTTTGCCTTAAGCCTAATAGTGGAAACTTTAGTACAATCACTTCCAAGAGGCCTCTCAAGGAAAGAGGTGGGATTCCCGATCAGGAACACCCTGTACTAAACAACACTCTATCTTAGCTAAACAACAAGAGAAAGATATATGTCTAAATAGACCATATATTTAGAAATATAATATACATCAACATAATGAATATGGCTGCCATCCTCTTCCTTAAATAGAATATGAGCTTGCAAACACTAAGCCCCATCCAAAAATATCACTACATTCACACAAAGCATCTCCATCTAAAACTACGCTGTCCATCATTGATGACCACTCCTCCATGACAACGCTATTGATTTGGTCAAGGTTGACCCAGTCAAAGTGATCCAACCCCTTTCACACTAAGGGTGCTTTAATTAAGCTGTCAAGATTTGTCTCTTTCACATTTGGCATTGATTTATTCATTATTAAGGAGAATTATGGACCTCCTTTTCCCTCTTATTCTTTAAACAAAGCAACAAAAAAAAATTGAATATTCCAACTATCTCATGGCTAATTTAGGAATATTACAATCCTCCCCTCCTAAGTGTTTCTTGTCCCCAAGCAACTGTAAGGACAGAACTGAAAATGTGGGGGAAAATTTATTCTCAAATGGAGCTCCAATCTCCAAGCTATCATCCTTACAAAATGAGTCACCCTCGAGAGTGGTAATTCATAGAAAAACCCCTCCCATCTGCTCATGAGAGGCACCTCCCAAGTGCTCAAGTTACCCAAATGGATCATTCCATAAGGAAACAAGAGACCCAATGTAGCAATCATGGATGGTCCAATGCTTTCCAAAACATATGAAACATAAGAACCATGGAGAATCTCTCTCCCAAAGGACACATCCAATCCTCCCATCTTCTCTCCAATCATTCCAATAAAAAGAATAAGTACATCATCAATGTATGGGATCAAAACCAAGTACATACAAATAGAAATATGTAAAAATGGAGGTGGGAAAAAGTCCCACATATGGAAAAAACACAATAAATCCCCTGAATGCATCATATCATGATGTGGTATGTGGTTTCCCCACCACTTACTTGCTTCCCAAGTCATCTCACTATGGCTGAAATTGTGAGATATGTTTGGTGCTTTTGGAATGCACCCACAATGATACAATATCTCCCTTTGTCCTCCAAGGGAGTGGGCATGTTTAGAAATGTTTGTGGCCCAAAGTTGGCCATGAAGTTTATATGGAATACTACTACTTCTTGGAGCTATGGCCTTCATATACATGGTAAAAGAATGCAAATAATAATCAAATGAATCATTAAATACACAAGCATATTCTTCACCAAAATTTCTCCTCATACAAGTGGAGTGGTGCATAGATGTATCCCCTCTTATTCGAAAAGAGGAAAGAGGTAGCTGAAATAACTCCTTCATAGGGTCATGTCTCTTTTCCAACTTCACATGGTTCATGCATCTTTGAAAATGATGATATAGTTCCTCTTCAAAGCCCTTCCAAGTGTAGCTTTCCATGATAGTTTTGTAGGCCTTCATGGAATAAGTATGGCTGAAAAAGAACTCTTCATAGGCCCTTTGTAACAACTTCTCCTTGAGCTTGGAGGCTCTAGATAAGAATATCCTACCATGATAATAGATGAATTCATCTTGGCCTGAATAGCCCTCCTCATGTAGCTGGTCATCAAGTATCATGCATGTGAAAAGATCCTTTGAATAATCCACCAACAGCTGGGATTTCCAGTATGGATCAATCTTCCATAGTGAAAGCACTGATGATCTATCATGAATAATATTTGTCATATGGCTGCCCTTCTCCCTGAAATCTCCCATGCCAAAGGTATATGTTGGAAGACTATTATCCTTCCCTTGCTTCTCCTCCCACAACGCAAAATCTGAAATGAGAGTGGGTGATGAAAATGTTGAGAGAATGTCTCCCTCCTCCGTGAGACTACTCAAGACTCTCAACGATGTATCATGGCCCCTCAATGCTCCTTCATGATACAAATATATCAATGTTGCATCATGTTGAGAGAACTCTTTGTTTATTTCCCAATTAGGGGGTCTCCCTGGTGGAATGCCTCCATGTAATGAAACATTAAGGCTTAGAGTAAGCTGTATATGTGAATGGATTGATTTTTCCCTTATTTTGCTGCACAAATCATCCTCCTACTTCTGTGCATAAACCTTCTGAAAACGATGGGTGTGTATGTTCCCAATCACTTGATGTTGGCCTTCCTTCTCACCTTCTCCTACCACCTGTAAAAGACCTCACAGTCTAAGGTGTTTTCTTCAAATGTGGTCAACCCATGTACACCCAACATTTCCTTGGTGTCAAGAGTCTTGATCACAAAGGAATGATCTATCATCGTGTGTGTCCCAGAGATTGCATTCAACGTTGGAACACACTTCCTCCATTGTTTTTTCTCATTGCCTATCAACATAAACACATGTTGATCATGATCTTCATATGTAAGATCCTTTGGAACTTTTTGCAAAGATGCAAGGGTTCCTCTAGTTGAAGCATTTTCTTCATCTCCATCTCCAAATAGAAGTAGATCTCCTCCTACTGTCACAATGCTGGAGGATCTTTCTAGCTCTTCATCTTCCTTCTCCACATCAATGGAGAATACCTCATCATTAAGAGATCCTTTATCTTGATCTCCTCTTGAAAGAGAAATCCTCATGTCTTCTTCTTGAAGAGAAAGTTCTCGTTGAAGTGGGGCCTTTTCCCTTGGCAACATATGTTAGGTCCCTATATTAATAGTATAGTCCCTTATTGTTGTTAGTGTAACCCCCTTATTGTTATTGTTGTACCCCTTGTAACCCCCATATTGTTATTATTGTGCCCTTAAATTATTATTGTTAGGTTGACTAAGATTAGATTGTGGCCCCACTAGGATTACATTGTGGTCCCATGGACTCCTATATATAGAAAGGAGGTTTTGTCATTTGTATCATCCAAGAATTGTTCATTTATGTAATGTATTGGAGGTTGCCCCCTTGAAGTGGCTGATTTCTAAGGCATTCATCTCTCTTTTATTTTATTTTTGGAGTTGGTTTCACAACATTTGGTATTAGAGATTTGGATTCTAGGGTTTCGCTGCCCCAAACAGGTCATCATGGAATTTTTGCTATAAATTTTTTATACGAAGGTTCAGAAGTTGAAATTTTTAGAGTGCGAAGATGAAATCCGGAGGAAAATCTTTGAAAAATTTCAAATCTTGGTTCGTAACATTTTCGAAGATATGATCTGTGGAAGTTAGGTCATTTTGCAGGCTCCTGAATTTAACCTAAACAGGTCATCATGCCATTTCGCTATAACTATTTTTCTATGAAGGTTCAGAAGCTGAAATATTTATGGAATGAAGGAGAATTCCTGAGGAATATTGTCACAAAATTTCAGAGTTTGGTTTGAAATATTTGCACAGATATGGTCTGTGGAACTTAGGGCTTTTTCAGGCTCCCGAATTTAATCTCAAAGAGGTGATCGTGGGAAAATATTCATAACTCTCTCTCTAAGAATAATATTGGAATTCTGTAAAAAGTGGCCGTAAGTAAATAGAATTTGGTTTATTGTCTATCCATTTTAGAGCCGAAGGAAGAAACAATGATACGTGGCAATCCTTACAAGTTTGCTCTATTGAACTAGTCCATAATTAGGTCATTCTGGGAGATTGGACATAACTTTGCCTTGAAAAATTCAAATCAGGTCAGACTAGTGGCATTTGAAATAGGATTCAAAGGGCTACCCCAGGTCCAAATTTCATATATTGAAGATACGAAATCATAGAGATAATTCAGTTTCAATATCGAGCTCCTCAAAAGCAAGAAAAATGTGTGTATTTTTTTCCAAATTGAATAAGTCTTGTGTAAAAAATCAGTTTGAAGTGATTCTAAGGGCCTATTGAGCATATATTTCTGTATTTGGTTTTGAAATGCCTACTAAAAATAATTAAACACCTATTAAGTCCTCAGAATACTCTACTATGACTCATGAAGATGAAGAATTGCAACATGATCTATCAAAATTACAAGAGCAAGTGCACCAAATTTCGCTCTCGCAAAGAGAAGCAAAAAATGAAATGGAAGTTTTGAAGAAAGGTGTGGAAGCGAAGATGGATGGTTTGAAGAAAGGAATGGAAGCTAAGATGGATGGTGTGGAAGCTAAGATGGAGGAAATGGAAGAAAAAATGAAAGACAACATGGAAAACATGAAGAATGATCTAAAAGCAAACATGGAAGGTTTGACAAAGTTGATACAAAAAATGATTCTTAATGGTGAAAATATAGTAGAGGAAACTCATGATGAGAACAAAATAAATGTTAATCATGATTTCATAAACTCTAATGTTGGATAGAAGAGCCACCATATTCCAAAGATGGATATGAAGAATTTTGATGGCAAGGATCCCGTAACATGGATACTACAGATGGAGCAATATTTTGATCTCAATAATGTGAAAAACACACAAAAGGTACGCATTGCCACTTTACATTTAGATCAAAATACATTTGTATGGTATCGATGGCTTTGATCCCGTAAAAAAATTGTCACTTGGTCAATTTTTACGGAGGAAATGATAGCACATTATGAGGATACAAAGAGCAACACCTTCTTTAGCCAATTGATAAATATCAAACAAAAGGGTTTAGTGGCGGAGCACATTGAGGAATTTCAAAAATTGAATATAAGGGTAACTGATATTCCAAAGGAAAACATGATTTATGTCTTCATAGGGACTTTAAAGGATAACATGCAACATGAAGTTCATGTTTGGGAACCTGATTCATTGGAGAAGGCATTCAGGTTGGCAGGAAAAATTTAATGAAAAATTATGGAAATAAGGAAGCCTACCACTCACATCTATAAAGATGGAAATGTTGCTACTCCTAGACTTCCACAACCTACAAGGTTGACACCACAAAAATTGGAAGAAAAAAGAGAAAAAGGGCTTTTCTACAAAGGACAGCAAAATACACTAAAGGTCATATGCACCGAAGAAATTATTTTACATAGATTGTGAAGAGGAGGAAGAAAATGAACAAGAAACTTCAAAAGAAGAGGATATACACTAGGAACCAACCCTAGAAGAAGAAGAACTGAGTCTGACCATATCATGTAATGCATTGGAAAAAATTACCACTCCTCAAACTCTCAAGATATAAGGACATATCAAGAAGAAAAAAGTAATAGTATTGATTGATTCGGGTACTACCCATAATTTTATTCATTGTAAGGTAGCCAAGGAATTGAATTGTTTCCTATACCCAAGAACAAAATTTCAAGTGATGGTTGCAAATGGAGGAAATATAAATTTCTATAGAAAATGCCATAATATCAAGCTAGCCATGGGGGAATATGTATTGAATAGTCCAATTCTTTCCATCACAATGGGAGGTGTTAATGTTGTACTAGGAGTACAATGGTTACAATATTTGGGGACAGTAGCTTTTAATTTTCAAGAAATTTTCTTGAATTTTTTTTCGGAAGGAAAGGAAATTGAATTACGGGGTATCGCAGGGAAGCCAGAAAAGATAATAAACTCTAATGTCATGAAAAAGCTTCTGAAGAAAGAACAACGAGGCACAATTGCACAATTATGCTTACTAGAAGTTCCAACATCAAAATCATCTATTTCTCCAGATCTCCAAAAAGTCTTGGACAATCATTCCAAGGTGTTTGATACTCCTAAAGGACTCCCACTTATTCATGATCATGATCATGGTATTCATTTGATGCCAAGAAGTGTTCCTCCAAACATTAGGCCTTACAGATATGCTTATGTCCAAAAGAGCTAAATTGAATGTATGATTGCAGAAATGTTAGAGGCTGGTATAATTCAACCTAGTCAAAGTTTTTTCTTTGCTCTAGTAGTACTGGTGCACAAGAAAGATGGATCATGGCGCATGTGTCTGGATTATAGGGAGCTCAATAAGCTAACTATTAAAGATAATATCCCCATTCCCGTGATTGATGAATTATTGGATGAATTACATGGAGCAATTTATTTTACCAAGTTGGATCTTCGTTTAGGATATCATCAAATTAGAATGAATACTGAAGATATTCTGAAAACAAAATTTCGAACTCATGAGGGTCATTATGAGTTTTTGGTCCTGCCTTTTGGCCTTACCAATGCACCTTCTACATTTCAAGGGTTGATTAATTCCATTTTCAAACCCTTGCTTAGAAAATTTGTGCTAGTTTTTTTTGATGATATACTAATCTACAACAGGTCTTGGAAGGATCATGTTCAACATGTTGACATGGTGCTCAAACTATTGAAGGAGAAACAATTATATGCAAAAACATCCAAATGTTTCTTTGGAGTACAAGAGGTGGAATATCTGGGTCATATTGTATCTCACGAGGGTGTTAAGGTAGACCCTAAAAAAATTAAATCCATTAAGGAATGGAAAGTCCCCACAACCATAAAGCAGTTGCGCGGATTTCTCGGGCTAACAGGGTATTATCGCAAGTTTGTTAATAATTATGGGAGAATAGCAGCACCTCTAACAACATTATTGAAGAAAGATGCGTTTTCATGGACTCCTGAAGCAACTAAGGCCTTTGAACATCTTAAAGAGGCAATGTGCCTAACACCAGTATTAGCTACGCCAAACTTCAAAAAAATCTTTATTGTGGAATGTGATGCCTCAAGAAATGCAATTGGTGCTATTTTAATGCAAGAAGGAAGACCCATTACTTTTGAAAGTCGTTCAATCAAAGGAAAGTACTTACAAAAGGCTATTTATGAGAAGGAAATGTTGGCAATACTACAAGCACTAAAGAAATGGATACCTTACCTAATGGGAAGAAACTTCAAGGTAAAAAATGATCATGATAGTCTTAAATTTTTTTTGGAACAAAGACTATCTTCAGAAGAGCAGCAAAAATGGGTCACAAAGATGTTGGGTTATGACTTTGAAATCATCTACAAAAAAGGGAAGCTAAATGTTGTTGCAGATGCACTCTCAAGAAAGGATGAAGAAGTGGAAGCATTGCTTTGTGCCATTACAATTATCCAACCAAAATGGATAACCGAAGCAAGGGATGAATGGAAGAAAGACGAAGAAGTGTGGACTCTCATTCAAAAGTTGCAGCAAGATCCTAGTTCATCTGATACATTTAGTTGGAAAAATGATTCCTTATGGTACAAAGATCGCTTAAATATTTGTAAGAATTCCCAACTAAATTAAAATATTCTTTTGGAATTGCACACTTCTCCTTTAGAAGGACACTTGGGATTTTTTAAAAATTAGCACAGGGTGAAGAAAGAATTTTTTTGGGATGGCCTTAAATCTGATATTCAAAAGTTTGTGGCAGAATGTTTGGTTTTCCAGCAAAATAAAGTTGAGACAATTATACCCCTGGTGTTCTACAACCTTTATCCATTCCAAGCCAACGTTGGGAGGAGATTTCAATGGATTTTATCATAGGTTTACCTAATTCTGAAGAAAGGAGTGTCATCATGGTGGTAGTTGATAAACTTACCAAGTATGCACACTTTTGTGCATTATCTCATCCATTTAAAGTGAGTACAGTTGCTACTGAATTTATTGAAACATTTCAAAAGCTACATGGAAACCCGAAGATTATTATAAGTGATAGAGATCCCAGTTTTACAGGAAATTTTTGGACGAAATTATTTTCTTGTTTGGGTACTCAACTAGCTCATAGCTCATCTTATCATCCTCAATCTGATGGTCAAACAGAGATAGTAAATAAATGTTTGGAAGGATATCTTCGTTTTTTTGTATCTGATAAGCAAGCACAATGGGTGAAGTGGTTACCTCTCACTGAATGGTGGTATAACTCCTCCTTCCATACTGCAGCAAAAATGACCCCATTTATGGAACTTTATGGATATCTTACACCATCCATAAAATCTTCTTTAAAGGAAAATGATAGGGTACAAGCAGTGGAGGATCACAACGAGCATCAACAAGAAGTTCTACAACTCTTAAAGGATAACCTAAATTTGGCACAAAATCGAATGAAACAACAGGCATATCAACATCACAGTGAGAGAATTTTTGATGTGCGAGACTGGTTATTTTTATGGCTACAACCATACAAACAAATGTCCCTCAAGCAAGCTAAGAAGGATAATAAATTATCACCAATGTACTATGGTCCTTACAAGTTTTTGCAAAATATTGGTACTATGGCATACAAATTGGAGCTTCCTGCTTCTTCGTGAATGCATCTAGTTTTCCATGTTTCATGCTTAAAAAAGGTTATAGGGGACAAACTTCAAGTTCAAACAATATTACCAGAACTTGATGAGGAAGGAAAAAAATATTGGAACCTGAAGCAGTCATGGAAACAGGAACTCAAAAACTACGAAATCGATCAATTTCAGAGTATCTCATCAAATGGAAGAACTTACCCACTGAAGGTTCTACATGGGAGGATGCGAATTTTATACAAAATCCCCCGAAGCTACTCAAGCGTTGAGGACAACACTTTTTTGAAGGAGAGGAGCATGTTAGGTCCCTATATTACTAGTATAGTCCCTTATTGTTGTTATTGTAACCCCCTTATTGTTATTTTTATACCCCTGTAACCCCCATATTGTTATTATTGTGCCCTTAAATTATTATTGTTAGGTCGGCTAAGATTACATTGTGGCCCCACTAGGATTAAATTATGGCCCCATGGACTCCTATATATAGAAAGGACATTTTTTCATTTGTATCATCCAAAAATTTCTCATTTATGTAATGTATTGGAGGTTTCCCCCTCGAAGTGTCTGATTTCTAAGGCGTTGATGTAATATCCCAAAATGGGATCTGTTAGCAAGGCATGACTAGAAAATGCATTTTCCAAGAATGTCTGCTACAGGATTGGAAACCAGCACTTGGATCCCATATATCTGAGTATCTAAGTCCTAAATCCAAGAGGATATAAAAAAAAATCTTTCTATGTGGGGCAAACAGGCCTCCCACACCTAGTATGGCTTGATAAATGCCCAATTAGGGACTGCAGCAATGTATAAAAATAGTAACGGATATGAAGCATCAAATAAACTCATAGGACATGTTAAAAACACCTAGCCATCAATCCAAGCTACAAAAACAAACTTTACTTCATTTCATGAGCAAAAAGTTGGGGAAAAGCAGCAATTTATGCCCTAAAAAGGCTAATTTTAGAGACGAGTGTAAAAATAAGGGCAAGTGATGGTATGATCTCATAGATTAGGTCATTTGGGACTCACATACCAAATTTTAGCAAAAACAAATGACTCTAGGTATGTTAAACAGGTCTCCCACTCCTGAAATGGCTTAAAAATGCCCAATCCCCATGACTTAATTACTGCAGAAATTACTGAAGCACAGGAAGCGTGATTTTATAAAGGTGATGCATGTAATATGGTATAGACATCAGTAAATCAGATCTATAGCATGGTTCATACAATGTACAATAGATAAACAAAATAATTACATGAAGAAACCCTCAAGATTGAGGTGCTGCAACAACATATTGAGACTACAAAGCTTGAAAGCGTTATTTCATGGGCTGAAGCAGATGTATATTAAATTTCAGATCAAGAACAGATCTTTGTACAAAAATATAGATCTATATCAGATCCGTACGCTAGATGAGTTCCTCTACAAATTCCCCTTGGGGTTTTGATCAAAACATGAATGTACAGGAGTAGATATGAGATCTAGAATTACAGATCTGCATCAATATTCAGGAATTATGTAGTAAATGAATACATAAGTAAATAAGATCTGAAACAAACATGGATTGGTTGGCCAATCCATGGATCACCACAGTGAAAGGGAAGATCCTATCACTGGAGATCTCTCCTCCAAAAAGTAGTCAAAACACCCTGCAACTTCCCTCTTGTAGATAACACAATTATGGGAGAGAAACTGCGCTGTTAGCTTTAGAATTGAGTAGGCCTGATGCCTGGATCTAAAAATGCAGCTCTAATGATCCAATACGCTCTTCCAAAAGGTTAAAAGACACACTCACTGAGAAGAGGCACTAGATTTTCCTGGATCTGAATAGATCTAGCTTCCACTGCTGCAGCTTAAAAAAACAATCAAACCCTCAATAGGATCTAAATTGTGGTTGGAAGATGAAGCTTGGCCCAAAGCCTGATAGTGGACAAGATATAACAAGTCTCCTCCAAGAGCTACTCAAGGAAGGAGGTGGGATTCTCGACCAGGAACACCCAAGTGCTAAACAACACTATTCTCAGCTAAATAGCCAGAGAATAAGGAATGTATAAACAGAAAGCACCTTGAGAAATATCTAATAATCAACCCCCTCCTTGGTGTCCTCCTCCTCCTTTTATAATTTGGAAATATTTTCAAACCCTAAACCACCTTGATGATTTAGCCTCATTCACATGAGTGACCTCCAACATGAACTGCACTATGCCTTTAGGAGATACATTGCATGTAGAAAACACTGTGGATTTGATCTTGTTGACCCAGTCAATTGGCCCAGCCTCGTTCACACTTAAGTGTGTTTATGAAAGTAGCTCAGATTTAGCTTGTTTCACATTGAGCATTGATTTATTTTGATGTTTAGGAGTTATTATTGGTCCTCCTTTACAATTTTATTCATAAGCATGAAAAACAAAAAAAAATTGAATATTCCTATTAGCTTGGGATAATTAGGAATATTACAGTCCTCCCCCTTCAAAATGTTGCTTGTCCTCAAGCAACTGCAAGGTAGAGACAAATTTCTCCCTTCCTCTTCTTGTGGCCTCATCAATGAATCCCACCATGGCTGAAAATGATAGGCAATGAATCTGTCCTCCAATGATTCCCTCCAAGTGTAAGATAACAAAGTGTACACCATGAGAAAATGGAAGGTACAAGTGGTGATCTCCTTGTTGCTCAATGGCCTCCTCAAGGTAGGAGTGATGACCAACATGGGGAATCTTATTCCCAATTAGTGATTCCATCACCCATGCTGTCATCCAAATGAAACAATCATCAACCCCTTGTTTGTGCAATGTAGTGGGGCTTCATGGAGAGATTAGTTTTCCTCCCTTCATTTGTTTCTCTCTCCATTTATGATAAGTGTGGGGTTGTTTATGTCTTTGGGCTGAAATAATATTGCCTCCAAGTATGGCCCAAGCTACCCCATCACATAATTCAGCCATGAAGTGCCTCCTCCAAGCACCCAAGTTCTTCAAATGGTTCACTCCATATGAAGAAAAGAGTTGAGATGTGGCAATCATGGTTTTCCCATTTCTCCTCCTGAAACACATAGCATGAATAGTAGGGAGAATCACACTCCCAATGGGCATCTCCATCACATATCCCACTCTCCAAACAAATCTTCCCATAAACATAGAAACACCAGCAATATATGGAAGCAAAAACAATTGAAAACAAGCTGTCACATGACAACCGGAAAGTGGATCATAGTATCTCTCATGGAACCAGTGCAGTGCATCCTTTGCTTGCATAGCCACTTGTTTCCTGCCACAATCATTTTACAAGATAGCATCATGAAAGTACAAAGTGGTGTCATTCGTGCACACCAATAATCATGTGGCTTCCCCCACAAACCACCAATGAGATAGCCAATCTCAGTGCTACAAAAGGCTGCAAGTACATCATTATACAATATGCAATAAGAGATAATTATTCTTGGTACATCATGCTGCTCAAACAAGGAAAAGAAGTACAATACAAAATGTGAAATTATACCTCCTCCATCATATATTTGAGATCTTGAGCTGAAATGGCTCAACTGGAATTCCTGCCTCACCTCCAATGAGTAGGGAAGTGGCTGTGACCTCCTCTTCATTACCTTCCGGGCTATGCATATCTCCATATGCTGAAATATGTCATGCTGGATGCCCTCCCAAGTGAACTCCTCCACCAACTGGAAATATGCATCAAAGTGCATAGAAGAGAAGTCCTCATGTGCTTCATGTAGCAACTTCTCCTTGAGACTAGAAGATCTATTCAAGAAGATCCTGCCATAGGAATAGATGACCACATCATCCACGATGTATCTATCATCTCCATCGGGGTCATCAAGAATCATGCATGCACCAAGATCCTTGGAGTACTCTACCAAAAGTTGATACCTCCAATAGGGATCAATCCTCCTAAGAGACAGCGCTGGTGATCTAGCATATGAAGCTATCCTCATGCTGCTACCTACTACTTTGACATCCCTCATGCCAAAGTCATCCTCCAAACTCCTCACCTCCCTGGAATCCAAGAATGGTGAACCAAGAGGCAAGATGTATCTCACCAATTCTAGATCTGGTGGCCTCCCAGGTGGAATGCCTCCATGTAATGAGACATCAAAATCTAAAGTGGAATGCATGTATGAGTGGACTGATTTGTTCCTCTCTTCTCTGCACAGTGCAGTCTCCTTCCCTTGTGTAGAATTCTTCTGAAATATATAAGGGTGAATGCTCATCATCCATTGATGCTGATCCTTCTCCCCTTCTTCCATGTGTGAGAATGCCTCATCCTCCATGAGAGACCCTTGATCTCGGTCATCCCTTGAAGAAAAAGACTCCATGTCTTCAAAAATAGAAGAGGGCTCTTCAAGAAATGGGGATCTTTCCCTTGGAAAAATACCATGCATGTTTTTATCCCCTTTAAAATTATGTAGTGGAGTTGGTTCAATAGGTCTCTCCAACTCATGCAAAGTGTTTGAGTTTTTGCTTTTAACAAATGATGGTTCACAATGTTCTTTATCAAATCTCCTCATCAATCCTTTAGTGAACTCAACATAAGTTTCTACATTTGCATGAAAAAATGAAGTATAATCATTAAACCACCAATCATGGGCCATACCTTTTAGGTGCAGTGTTGCTACTTTAATGGCCTCCTTCTCAGAAACTTAGTGTAGATGAAAATAGGAATCTAGCTTTTGCTATGCACTTTGCTGATCCATCAAAGTGAGATAGGAAGATTCTACCTCTCTTGCTTCTTTTGTGGCTGTTGGATCTTGCCTCCTTGAGTTTGCAAAACCCTTGGAAGTCTAAGTGCTCTTCGAATCTCCATGATTGAGATTCATACTCCTGAATATTATCACTCAAGGTCTCCTCGCTTGGTGCACCTTCTTCCTCCATCCTTATTGCAGTCAATGTTGGCAATAGATTGCGCTGTGGATCTGCATGGGTGGCTGAATGCTCACAATCATCAAGTGAATAGCTAGGGATTGTTTCAAACCCTTCCAGAAATCTTCTACACTCCTCACATTCCATCTCCTTGAGATCTTCTTTAATACCTTCCAAGGTTTGGAAAAGAAGCAGGGAGACCTCCTCTTCCATCATTCCTCCTTTTCCTCTTTCTCTCAACAGGAAAGTAGGCATGTTATAGCATTGTAGATCAGATTGTGTGGCTGAATTCTCACACACAACATAAGAAGTATTGGGGCTTTCTTCATGAGAAGAACTCCTTGAGGGATTTGCATGTCTTCCCCTTCTCATTCCCCTGATTTATTCCTTCAATTCATTCATGGCTTGAGAGAGAATGTTAGTGTTGATGCTCCTGTGTTTAGGTAGATTGGCTAACCAAAAGACAAGACAACATCAAAACCACTTTGGGATCTCAGGATCTAGCCCTCCTGGATCCAGAGAGGGATCTATCTGTAAAGGTAAATAATAATGTATCTTTAAAGTTCAATTTAAGGTATTAGGCTAGTTATAGAGCACAAGGGTTTGTTTTGTTTGTTTGGTTGGACAAATGTGACTCAGGTGGTATAAACAGAGCATGAGAATCTACAAGTCATTGGGCAATGGAGTCATCTAAAAGTCCCAAAAGTTCTAACTCAGAAGGAAGGGAAACCAAAGGGAAAATCTAATTTGGTCAAGGATCTATTGAATAATATAGGTGAAATGGGATGAACATTAAGGACTAAGAGTGAAAAACAAGCTAAACCCTTTCACAATGGCTTAAAGATTTGGGGAACGCCCTATTTCCTCCAGTAAGCTCACTACTTTGGACTTAATCAATGTAACACTCAAATAAAGGAGAAATGCGGACTAAAACCTTCTTAATGAACTATAGGATTCAGGGAACACCCTATTTCCTCCTATGAGTTTACTGCTGAAGGCTCAATCAACAAAGACATACAATTGCATTCAAAGAAGAGGGAATGCCTTAGACATCTAGGACTGCAATTATAGGGACCTTTAACACAATAATTACAATAAGAAACAGAGGGTATGATTGAAACATACCTCACTGTCAAACTGCAAGCATTAATAATCAAAGGGAGATTTCAGACACAACATTCAGTGGTAAAGAAAGAGGGAACGCCTAAAAAATCTTTAACACAGCTGAATTAACCATTTCTGAAATAAAACGAACTGATTATTTAAGAGATCTGTTAGACTACCCTGTCATAATTCAGTAGCAGAAAACATATAAACAGTGAAGGATAAACAGGTCAGAGGTGCTTCTAAGATACATTTCTCTGCCTAAAATTTTTATCCTACTGTAAGTCAAAGCATAATGGAACAGAGTGATAAACGGGAAATAACATTAACAATAGAGATTACTTCACCATAACCAGGCTCAGACATCCAATGGTCCAACCTCCTTCATCAACAAAAAACACTGAGACTTCCACACTCTTTCAGAACACCAATGCTTATTCAAAGCAGCAATATGTATTACTTTAGAATTCACAAAATGCCAACCTTTTACAATGAGACTTTGAAGAGTCTTGATAGGAAAAATGAGGAAAAGTAGGTGAGGAAAGTTTTAAATGATCATTCAGAGATAGGAGAGGGCATTCGAATGCTCCATGCTGTGTCATAAACATAACATTAAATTTTAGACAGGGTCGATAACTTTGTAGCTTGTTGAGACCATTTTGATATGATAGAAATCACCCACAGGGTGTCCTTGAGAGGAAAAACCATCTGGAGTGGTACTGTTATCTTCTTGGTGTGAGTTAAGTGAAGAATGGGCTATGAGGACTCCCATGCTTCTAAATAACTGCTTCTGATAGTTTGTAGTAGCTTCCCTAGTGTAATAACTGCTTGGCAGGCTTGTGTGCATGGGATGGGCTACGTCTGTGTCAGTCAACATTCTGCACTAATAACTACTCTGCCTTTTTGTACTACAACGTGTTTTAACTCTATTTATGTTTTCACTTTGCTGATTGCTCGAGCTGCTTCTCTACCGATGCCCTTTGATGTTGTTTTGTGGCCCTCAGATTGCCATCTGAGTCTTTGTGTCACTTTTGTGACTGTAAAACATTAATTCCTTCATCGGCCATGAAAAAAACTGCAAACACACGAAAAAACATTATAAAATCCTGTGGGCTGGGTTTAGACTGCTTGCAGAGGCTCTGGGGTGGCGGAGGAGTAGTGAGGAAGAACGTGATTGCAGCGGAAAATCGAAAAAAATACTGGCAAAGCAGCTAACCAGGTCAATGGAGGTTTGGGTGCGAGGATGAATGTGGACCGTTAGATCAGGATGATCAATGACTGCGATCGCTCGACAGAGTCATTGGGGGAACATATAAGAAAAAATGGAATGATATCACGATATAACGTGGGCTGTTAGATCATGATGATCTATGGCTGTGATTTAATGTGAAAATGACGTTGCGGGGGAGGGTAGGTGGTATGGCGGAAAACCGGTAGCGGTTTTTGCAAAATGAAATGGGGGGGAGGCAGTTTTAGCTTTTGGAATGTGATATAGGTTAGTGTTCGACATGTGGATTTATAAAACCACCTTTATCGCGTGAAAGTTGCGCACTGTGGGAAGGGCTAAAAAATTACTCGATATGCAATGCTGGCCGTCAGATGATCGTTAGGAGATCAAACGGTTAAGGGAGAGTGTGGCAAAAGAAGAGCTGCAAGGTAAAGTGTATGCAGGGAGAAAGGCTTTATGACGCAACATCAAAAAAACCAGGGTCTAAACTAAATAAGATTTAAAATTGACTTTTGGTGTTAAAGTGAAAAAATTTATGCATGAGAAAATACATAGGAAAAAGGTGAAAATGAGAGGAAACGGGGGCACTGGTGGTGGGATCGAGAGTATGAAGGAAAATCCTGGGGGTGATTGGCGAGTTAAATGAGGGCCATCGGATCGTGATAGATCAATGACAGAGATTAAAGATGGGTCGATGATGAGGGATTATGAACGAAGTGCGATATGATCTTAGCCATTGGTTCTTGTGGATTAGACGACTGAGATTAAATCGGGAATCGACATTAGAGGATACCAGGAAAAGGGACTAAGCCTTTGCGTTTGGCCGATGCGATTGAGCAATGCGACACAGGCTATCTGATCTGAAGAGAGATTGACGGTGGAGATTAAATCGAAGGTCAGGAAGGGCGCGATGCGATGAAACACTGGCTGTTGGATCTGGCAGAATGAACGGCTGGGATTAAATCAGGGATCACACATCGGAGGTGAAAAGCGAACGGGACTTTAGATTTACAATGTACGATTAAGTGCTAGCCGTTCGATCTGAAGGATGATTGACGGTCATGATTTAATCGGCGAGGAGATGATGGAGGGATATGGGTGGAGCGCGATGAGATCCGGGTCGTTGGTTCTTGTGGATTGAATGGTCCAGATCAAATCGGCGGATCGGAGTGATGAGTGAAGAGAAGAACCATGGAGCAAAGAGATGGAACGCTGGCCGTTGGGTCTAAAAAGATCGACGGTGGAGATTTAATCAGCGACCAGTGGAAAAGTGAAAAGGGGAAAGGAAAATGCGAAGCGCAATTTAATCCTGGCTGTTGGTTCTTGTGGATTCAACGGTCCAGATCAAATTGGCAATCAGAGGAGAAGGGGCTCATCACTTTGGAAGATTGGAGGAATAAAGGAAAAGTTGGGAAAAGGAAACTCTGATTGTGATTAGCGAAAAAATCTAGCGCTTGGTTATGGCTCTGGGTCACATGCGAAAAAGGGGCTAGGGCCAAGGCCGAAAGGGGCTTAAGGCCTTAGTGTAAAAATGAATATTTTCAAGGATTTTAAAGGGTTTTTTGAGGAAAATGGAGGTTCCGATAGCGGTAAATACGGGGTTTTAAACCTCATAAAGTGATTTCACAAGGTTCGAATGGGATTTGAGGCCTTTAGAGGCTAAATGGAGGGTTAAAAGATGAAAAGAAGGCTTTATGAAAATGAAGGGAAATAAGTGGACTTGGGCAGTTTCAATGGCCTTTAGAACAACTTTATTTGGCGAATCAACATGGTTTTAAGATGGAAACAGTAGTGAAGATGAACCTCTAGGATAGGATAAACATAAGACTTCAAGGATGATATATTTTCAAAGGAAATAAATCTCTTGAAGGATTGAACACAAATTTAGCCACCATTTAGCATATCATAATTTATAGGTGGCTAACAATGGCTCCACTTGGGGAGGACAGCTTGCCCTTTAGGTGTCTAGAACCTCAGTAATCTCTGGATTAAGCAAACCAATGCCATTCCATTGGGCAAGTTTTCTTTCCTTGATTGGTCTTCTTTTGATCTGATAACCTTTGCAGTAACCTGAAAAAACTGTCATTCTTCAAAACAACATCTCTACCTACCCATTCCTACTGCCATAGAATTTTTTCTTCCTTTGAGTGCACTTGGACTGGCAAACTCTTTTTCCAACATTTTATTCTGCAAACAGAAAAATAAACCTATCTAATGCTACCCTTATTTCTCCATGAGTTCATATTAAGCAGTTGAACTCATAAGTTTCTTTACCTAATCTAATATCTGTCAGGATTAAACAGTCTGACATATTTTCATTCTCTATATTCTAAGACAAAAATTGAAAACACAGTCAAACCAGGATTAGACTGTCTGATTTTCTATGGGTCCATGGCATAAATACAAGCTGCACATGAACTGAAACTAGCAGAAATTAAAACAAAACTTGGAAGGTTTAAATATCTGGAATTCAAAAACATTCTTCCTTCTTGCTGTGACTCAGGTTTTGAGCTTTTTAGAGTCACCTTTTTTTCTTCATCCCAACTCTAGTTTTGATCTTGTTAGAGCTGTTTTATTTTCTTCTTTGCTGGTTCAAGTTTTGAGCATGTTAGAACCAGTTCTCTTTATTCTCTTTGGCTCAAGTTTTGAGAGAATTAGAGCCATATTTTCCTATGATTCTAGGTTCAAATTTTCAGCATGTTTGAACCTTTCTTTCTTCTATCCTAATCTGTTCTACCGATAAGCCAAGATTAAACAGTTTGGAAAATCTTCTTCACTATCCTATCAGCAATAAATTGAAATCTGCCCAATCATGATTAGGATGTATGATTGGACAGTAGTGCTCCTTGAAGTAGTGGCATTTGAGCTTGCACACTTTCCTATTTTCCTTCCTTTTTGGTATGGGGCTATACCCTTCTTATTTTATTTCTGCCCTCTTTTTGTTTTTCTATTGTTTTTGTATTTTTCTTTTTTTTTTTATTTATGCAAATGGTATTTAAAATGGATAAAAAACTCTTGAAACTAAGAATCTTGACATAAATAGTGTTTAAGCATCCTACCATTGACAGGACCTCCCAACACTTCTTCACCATTCAGCTCTTGCAGGAAAAATGTGTTATGCCTTCTTATGGAGTGAATAATGTAGGGCCCTTTCCATAGATTTTCAAACTTACCATTTTTTCCTTTTTCTTCTCTCCTTGAATCCCCAAATAACCTTTTGATTTTTTCTTGGACTATTTGAGTTCTTTGGTAAACTTCCTCTCTGGTTTGCTGCAAATGGATGGCCTGATTGATCCTTCTCTGCATATCATTTTCTTCAACTTGGACTTCCTGAAGGAGCTTCATGACTGGAACTCCTAAGGAAGTTGGGAAAAAAACATCCATGCCATAGACTAGTTGATAAGGGGACATGTTGATTGACTTTTTGGTGGTTAATCTATCAGCCCACAAGGCATGAACAAGCTTACTATGCCATGCTTTCTGATTCTGCTTCAACAACTTCTTGATGATGTTGATCAGGCTCTTGTTGGAAGATTCAACAAGTCCATTTGCTTGGGGGTAATAGGCTGAGGAGTGGCCCAGGGTGATCTGATATTTATGGAAGAAATCAACCATCTTCTTGGATTTAAAGGCAGCAAAATTGTCTGTGATTATTTTTCTAGGATAGCCAAATTTGGACAATATGTTGGTCTCAGGAAATTTAATAATGACAGAGTTAGTAGCATTCCTAGTGGGTATGGCCTCTATCCATTTAGTAAAATAATTAGTGGCTGTGAGGATCCATTTGTGCTAGGCTGAGGAAGATGGATGGATTTCCCCTGTGAAGTCCAAACCCCACTGTTGAAAGGGTGCTTCAACACTAATAGGTTTCAAGGGTAAGGGCAAGAGCTTTCTTCTACCATAAAAAATCTGGCATTTGTGGCAAGACATTACTAGTTTGTGGGTGTCTGGGAAAAGGTTGGGCCAATAGTAACTAGATCTAAGGATTTTGTTTGCAGTGGTTTTCCAATTTAAGTGCCCTCCACATTCTCCTTCATGCATTTCACGCATGATTTTTCCTGCATCATTCTCAAGTAAACATTTTAGCAGTATCCCAACAACATTTTTCCAATATAAAACACCATCTATCATACAATAATTTAAAGCCTTCTGTTTTACAAATCTGGCTTTCGTTTTTGACAAAGAAGGAGGAGCATTTAAATAAAGCAACACATAAATGATGTCATCATACCATGGAGAGTTCATGAATGTTTCTTCAGTAAATGGTGTTGGGATCTCTTCTATCTATTCTAAGGCAACAACCATGTTCATATCTAGAGCTTTGAAGTTAGACTCAGCCATGAGTTTTTCTAATCCTTGTCCCTTGATGAGTTTAGTAGGCCTGATTTCTAAGTCATACTCAAGAATAGTGGCAATCCATTTTCCCCTTTTACCATCGGGGTCCTGACTTATAATATCTTTAACTACGATGTGTGGCACAAAGGCAATGAATGTAAAATGTACACCCTATAATCCTTTAATTCTTTTACCAGGGCCAAGGCTTGCTTCTCCATGATATTGTATTTGAGTGGGGAATCTCTTAAGGCTTTACTGAAGAAGGATATAGGTTGTTCTTGCCCCATGCTATTATTTTGCAACAATACTGTAGCTATTGTATGTTCAAATGCAAAGGAAAAAATATAGAACTCTTTGGTGAAATCAGGACTGATAAGGACTGGTGCTTGAGTAAGGGCTTGCTTTACCAGTTCAAATGATTGTTTAGCTTGCATTGTCCATTTAACACCTACTTCTTTCCTGAGCATGTTAGTGATGTTTCTTAATAGCTCAGCAAGGTTGGGGATGAACCTCCTCAAAAAATTTATCTTTCCAATGAAAGACCGTAATTATTTGAGATTTCTAGGGTGGCTGATATTCAATATGCCATCAATTATTTTAGGATATATTTTGATCCCTTCTTCAGAGATTATGTGACCAAGAAGCTTTCCTTCTTGGAGGCCAAAGAGTGTCTTTTTAGAATTTAAAGACAAGCCAAATGTTCTGCATTTCTCATAAACTTTCCTTAAATGTTCCAAATGTTCTTCATCAATTTTGGAGAAAACAGTAATATCATCAAGGTAAATGATTATGAAGTAGCCTATGTCTTCTGAGAAGGCTATGTCCATGGCCCTCTGGAAGGTGGCCCCTACATTCATCAAGCCAAATGGCATTTTGACATACATGAATGTCCCCCAAGGTGTGGTAAAGGTTGTTTTATGCTGATCACTTGGGAGGATTAACACTTGACTATAACCCGAGAAGCCATCTAATAATGATATTATTTTTGACCCAAATACCCTTTGAAGAATGTGGTCCATTTTTGGCAAGGGGTAGTTATATTTCACAGAGGCTCTATTAAGGTTCCTGAAATCAATACATAGCCTGATCTCCCCTATTTTCTTCCTGACAGATACTAGATTGGAAACCCAGTCTGAGTATTTGAGAGGAACAATGATCCCTGCATCATACATCTTCCTAATTTATTTTTCTACTACAGGAAATAAAACAGGGTTTATCCTCCTTAATTTTTGTCTGAAAGGTTTCTGGTTTTCCTTAAGAGGGATCTTGTGCTGAATGATGCTGGTGTCATATGATTTCAAATTTTTATAGTCCCATGCAAAAACATCTATAAAATATTTGAAGAGTGCTATGTATTGCTGTTTGATGTGAGCAGGAAGGGTGCTAGATAAATTAATCATCTTAGGCTCAGTTGGGCTGCCTATTTTGTGCTCTTCCACATTAGTTTCCGTGGTTTCTGTTTTTGGTTCTTTAGCCACGTCGTTGAAATCAAAGAGTTGTTCTAATGGGGATAGGCCTTTCGGTATGGTATCACCTTTACATTCCAGAACTTCGAGGTCCTTTTGATTTGGATCATCGGGTAATTTTTCTTTGAAAATATGATCAAACTGATTTATATCAGTAGGAGAGGAGGACTCTGTTTCAGGAATTTGTTCCTCATCTAAGCTTTCTTCTTCATGGCTGAGACTTAGTGATGCTGTGGAAAACTCATTTTTTGACTGCAGGAAATCTTCTATATGCTTATCATTGTTAAACACCTCCCAATGATCCTTGTTATCAGGCACTGCTGGTCTATTTTTCACCTTTATAATGAACTCCTCATCGATTTGTGGTATTTGGAAATTTCTAGCAGCAAAAGCCAGTTCGTTTGCTAGGTGATTTTGGGCTCCTGGTATGAACATGAATTCATATTTTTCGAAATTTTTCAGGAGATCTAACACAGTGTTTCTATATTCTCCGAGTCTAGGGTTTTTAGTTGAATATTACCCTTTGATTTGTCTGATAATTAACTCAGAATCTCCCTGTAATGATATCTTTTTGGCCTTTAAATCTTTAAGTATGTGCAGGCCAAAGAGAAGGGCTTCATATTTTGCAATGTTGTTAGTGCATGAAAAATCTAATTTGAAAGCATGTCCTTTGTTTGTGTTGTATATCCACACACCAGATCCTGCACTATTTTTACTGCAAGAGCCATCAAAGCTCATTCTCCAAAGTGTTTCTGTTGCATTCTCATCTGTTTTGCGTTGGTCTAGGCTACTGGAAGTTGAGATATATAGAGGTTGGGAGGAAGACAATTCTGAATGCTTTGGTGCACTAATGTCCTGCTCATTTTCTTCCTTTGTTTGGGTGACTTCATCTTCATTATATAAAATGAAGGAATCTAGATCTGAATGGGTAAAGTAAACAGGAGTGTTGTGAGGTTTGTCTTTGCTGCTCACCATGTATTTCATGAGGGTTTCCCTATATAATCTTCTGGTTTGACCAAACACTGGTATGGTGGCATAAGAAATATCCATTTGAAGGGTGACCTGAATCTTAGCTCCCCATGATCTAGACAAGAGCATGCCATATTTTGGGGGAATGTCAGCTACTACCACATCCATTACAAGATTCTTGGAAGGAATTTGGGACAAGTTAACACACAAATATTTAATTAATCCCAAGCATTTGACCCTTCTGGAATCAAAGGAGTATAAGTCTTTATATGGTATAGTGATCTCTAAGCCTAAGCTTTCCATTACTACCTTGAGCATAAGGTTGTGTGATGCTCCTGAATCTAGCATGGCATTGTGTAAGATTTTGTCATGTATGTTTAGACTGACATAGAAAGGAGGCACAACCCCTTCCTGATATTTTCCTTCAACTTTAAGACCAAACAACAGCTCTAGCTTTTCATTTGTCAAGTTCAAAGTAGCCGTATCAACATGTATATTCAGAGCTTTTAGGACATGGTCTCTGTACACTTCTTGGGTTACCATTTCAGCCAAAGGCATGTTAATTTTAATCTTTACAATCTCTCCCTTGAGGCTGAAAGGAACTATTTATTTTGTTGTATTTACATCTCTTTTCTTGTTTATGTTTCTTTCAGCAATTTTGAATTGCTGAGTTTTATTAGGACTGTCTACCTGAGCTGTTTTAATAGGGCCACTAGCAGAGGTACTAGGGAAATTTTCTTCAACATTTGGCTGGTTGCTTTTCTCTTTGTTTAAATCTGTCTTCTTAGTCAAAATGCGGGTTTTTTCTGCTGTTTTCTTAGGCTGATTTTCTGTGTTTTTCCTAATAGCAGAGCTAGTGTTTTTGTCATTTGGATTATCTATGTTCCCTTCGCTTCTTAGATCATAGTGTTTATGCATTTCAATGATTGCATTCTCAAACCCCAATCTATAATCTTCAGACTCCTTATATGTGTCTTCTTTTGGTTCTGAGGAGAAGAAACCTTGTTCTTCTGCAGTGAGGAAAACATCATCCCCATTGTCTCTTGATCTACATAGTTTTGTTGGAAGGGAGGTCTAATTTGCTAATCATTATCTCTTTGCCTATCTTGATTATTTTCTCTTCTAAAGTTCTAGTTTCTGTTTCTATTTTGGAGGTTGTTTTGAGGTTCTCTTGGTGGCACTCTATCACTCAGGTTTATCTTTTCAAGCATTCTCTCCATTACCTTCACTAGGTTGTCAATTTTGGTATCAGAGGATGAGGTTGAGGGTGCATAATCATATTTATAAGTTACCCTCTTCTCTGATCTTAGCCTAGCTCTTTTTTCAATCAAGTTTGCTTCTACACTCACTGCTCCCTTCTGCATGTCTTCTAAAGTTACATAATCTCTCTCCCTCAGCTGATAGGCCATATCAGCATCAAAGCCTTTAGGATATTTTACCAAGGCCATGCCTTGGAGAGTTTTCATGTGAGGTGGAAGGGCATTGTAGACACTGTTAAACCTGGTGGAGTAATCATGAACGCACTCCCCCTGATTTATTTTAAGATTTTTATATTCTACTAATATCTGGAGGGGGTTGCTTTTGATTTCCCATTTGTTTATGAAATTTTGGTGCAAATAGGGCAGATCATTGATGCTATTAGGGGTTAGGCCTTTAAACCACTTCTTTACTTCTCCTCCTAAACTTTGAGCAAAGATTCTCATCTTGACACTCTCATCTTCTATTTCCATATAATCAAAAGCATCTTCCATCCTATCTACATGTTGTTGAGCTATGGTAGATTCCTTTCTAATGAAATGGGGAATTTTAGTATGATAGTCATTTGAAAAAGGAGCCATAGGTTGTGGTAACACTAATGGGGCATACCATGCTGCCATGGCTGGAAAGAAAGGTGGATTTACAGTGGGTGGATTGACAAGAGGTAAAATGGGCTGCAATGGATTTTTTTGGATAGTGATGGTATGGATTGGAGTGGAAGAAACACTTGGGCCAGCCAACTGGTTTTGAGCAGATTGGTTATGAAAGAGGCTAAAGTGGTGGAGAAGTTGTGAATCAGGAGGAGTAGAAGGTGAAGCTTCTCTACTAAAGCTCTGTTGCAAACCTACAGTTTCAAGATCAGTTTGGTTTAGATCACTTTGAGATCTAGTTCTAAAGATGTTCTTATTATGATGTAAGTTAAAGTGTGAATCCTTCAAGACAACAAGGTTTTCAGGGAGAGATTTTGTTCTTGGAATGTTCCTATCAGCAGCTGATTTTCTAGCTCTAGAAGTCTGCCGCAGAATTCTCTCTGGATTGTCAACTATGGTAGGAGGATTAGGGTCTGGATGAGATCTAATGCTGATCCTATGTGAAGCGAGACTTCTTTTCAAAAATTGAGAGAGGCTGAAGTTTGTTGGAACTGTTTTGAAATTTTTGTGTCTCAGAATGTCTTATCTAATATGGGACTAGGCTTCTCAACTTCTTCAAGGCTGGTTAACACAGACCTAAAGAAATATGGAGACCTAGATGGGCAATAGGCCTACTGGGCTAATGGAGTTTCCAGGTGGAAATTTTTTAGCTTTTTGTGAAGGTAAAATTGTTTTATGGTTCCACCACCATGTTTATTATGAAGCCAATCTGAAATATTTTTGGATTTTCTACATTTTTATGGTAATGAGAGCGTCCTATGTCTGGTCTCAGCACTTAGCTAATGTTCTCAAACAAAAAAAGTCTACTCTATGGCTCACTAACTGATTTTCTTAGAGATTTGCAGGACTAAAGAGTGCACAAGAGTTAGCTAGACTATCATATACTCAATAGGTCCCACCGTGATCGCCATTATGTTGGTGCTCCTGTGTTTAGGTATATTGGCTAACCAAAAGACAAGAAAACATCAAAACCACTTTGGGATCTCAGGATCTAGCTCTCCTGGATCTAGAAAGGGATCTCTCTGTAAAGGTAAAGAATAGTGTATCTTTAAAGTTTAATTTAAGGTCTTAGGCTAGTTATAGAGCACAAGGGTTTGTTTTGTTTGTTTGGTTGGACAAATGTGACTCAGGTGGTATAAACAGAGCATGAGAATCTACAAGCCATTGGGAAATGGAGTCATGTGAAAGTCCCAAAAGTTCTGACTGAGAAGGAAGAGAAACCAAAGGGAAAATCTAACTTGGTCAAGGATCTGTTGAATAATATAGGTGAAATGGGATGAACATTAAGGACTAAGAGTGAAAAAAAAGCTAAACCCTTTCACAATGGCTTAAAAGATTTTGGGAACACACCTATTTCCTCCAGTAAGCTCACTGATTTGGACTTAATCAATGTAACACTCAAAGAAAGGAGAAATGCAGACTAAAACCTTCTTAATGAACTATAGAATTCGAGGAATGCCCTATTTCCTCCTATGAGTTTACTGCTGAAGGCTCAATCAATAAAGACATACAATTGCATTCAAAGAAGAGGGAACGCCTTAGACATCTAGGACTGCAATTATAGGGACCTTTAACACAATAATTACAATAAGAAACAGAGGGTATTATTGAAACATACCTCACTGTCAAACTGCTAGCATTAATAATCAAAGGAAGATTTCAGACACAACATTCAATGGTAAAGAAAGAGGGAACGCCTAAACAATCTTTAAAACAACTAAATTAACCATTTCTAAAATAAAATGAACTGATTATTTAAGAGAGCTGTTAGACTACCCTGTCATAATTCAGTAGCAGAAAACATATAAACAGTGAAGGATAAATAGGTCAGAGGTGCTTCTAAGATACATTTCTCTGCCTAAACTTTTTATCCTACTGTAAGTCAAAGCATAATGGAACAGAGTGATAAACGGGAAATAACATTAACAATAGAGATTAATTCACCATAACCAGGCTCAGGGATCCAATGGTCCAACCTCCTTCATCAACAGAAAACACAGAGACTTCCACACTCTTTCAGAACACCAATGCTTATTCAAAGCAGCAATATGTATTACTTTAGAATTCACAAAATGCCAACCTTTTACAATGAGACTTCGAAGAGTCTTGACAGGAAAAATGAGGAAAAGTAGGTGAGGAAAGTTTTAAATGATCATTCAAAGATAGGAGAGGGAATTCAAATGATCCATGCTGTTTCATAAACATAACATTAAATTTTAGACAAGGTCGATAACTTTGTAGCTTGTTGAGACCATTTTGATATGATAGAAATCACCCATAGGGTGTCCTTGAGAGGAAAAACCATCTGGAGTGGTACTGTTATCTTCTTGGTGTGAGTTAAGTGAAGAATGGGTTATGAGGACTCCCATACTTCTAAATAACTGCTTCTGACAGTTTGTAGTAGCTTCCCTAGTGTAATAACTGCTTGGCAGGCTTGTGTGCATGGGATGGGCTACGTATGTGTCAGTGAACATTCTGCACTAATAACTGCTCTGTCTTTTTGTACTTCAACCTGTTTTAACTCTGTTTATGTTTTCACTTTGCTGATTGCTCGATCTGATTTTGTACCGATGCCCTTTGACGTTGTTTTGTGGCCCTCAGATTGCCATCTGAGTCTTTGTGTCACCTTTATGACTGTACAACATTAATTCCTTCATCGGCCATGAAAAAACCTGCAAACACACGAAAACACATTACAAAATCCTACGGGCTGGGTTTAGACTGCTTGCAGAGGCTCTGGGGTGGCGGAGGAAGAGTGAGGAAGAACGTGATTGTAGTGGAAAATCGGAAAAAATCCTGGCAGAGCAGCTAACCAGGTCAATGGAGGTTTGGGTGCAAGGATGAACGTGGACCATTAGATTAGGATGATCAACGACTGCAATCACTCGACGGAGTCATTGGGGGAACATATAAGAAACAATGGAATGATATCACGATATAACATGGGATGTTAGATCAGGATGATCTACAGCTGTGATTTAAAGTGAAAATGATGTTGCGGGGGAGGGTAGGTGGTATGGCGGAAAACCGGTAGCGGTTTTCTCAAAATGGAATGGGGGGGAGGTGGTTTTAGCTTTTGGAACGCGATATAGGTTAGCGTGCAACACGTGGATTTCTAAAAATACCTTTATCGCATGAAAGTTGCGCACTGTTGGAAGGGCTCAAAAATTACGTGATATGTAATGCTGGCCGTTGGATGATCATCGGGAGATCGGCTGGTTGAGGGAGAGCGCGACGGAAGAAAAGCTGTGAGGTAAAGTGTATGCGGGGAGAAAGGCTTTATGACGCAACATCACGAAAACTAGGGTCTAAACTGAATAAGTGCTAAAAATGACTTTTGGTGTTAAAGTGAAAAAATTTATGCGAGCAAATACATAGGAAAAAGGTGAAAATGAGAGGAAACGGGGGCGCTAGTGGTGGGACCGAGAGTACGGAGGAAAATCCTGGGGGTGATCGGCGGGTTAAATGAGGGTCGTCAGATCGAGATAGATCAATAGTGGAGATTAAATATGGGTCAATGATGAGGGCTTATGAATGGAGCGCGATACGATCTTAGCCGTCAGTTCTTGTGGATTCGACGGCTGAGATTAAATCGGGAATCGACATCGGAGGAGACCAGAAAAAGGGACTAAGCCTTTGCATTTTTCCAATGCGATGGAGCGATGCGACGCGGGCCGTCCAATCTGAAGAGAGATTGACGGTGGAGATTAAAGTGGAGGTTGGGACGGTGGAGGCTCATGTGATGGAAGGGCGCGATGCGATGATATGCTGGTTGTTGGATCTAGCAGAATAAATGGTTGGGATTAAATCGGGGATCACACATCGGAGGTGAAAAGAAAATGGGACTTTGGATTTGCAATGTGCGATTAAGCTCTAGTTGTTCAATATGAAGGATGATCGACGGTCAGGATTTAATCAGCGGGGAGATGACAGAGGGCTATGGGCGGAGCGCAGTGAGATCCAGGTCGTTGGTTCTTATGGATTCAACGGTCTAGATCAAATCGGCGGATCAGAGCGATGAGTGAAGCGAAGAACCATGGAGAGACGCAATGGAACATTGGCCGTTGGATCTGAGAATATCGACGGTGGAGATCTAATCGGTGACCAGCAGAAAAGTGAAAAGGGGAAAGGAAATTGCGAAGCACGATTTAATCCTGGCCGTTGGTTCTTGTGGATTCAACGGTCCAGATCAAATTGGCGATCGGAGGAGAAGGGGATCATCGCATCGGAAGATTGGAAAAATAAAGGAAAAGTCAGGAAAAGGAAACTCCGATTGCGATTAGCGATAAGGGCTAGTGCCTGGTTATGGCTTCGGGTCACATGCAAAAAATGGGCTAGGGCCAAGGCCGAAAGGGGCTTAAGGCCTTAGAGTAAAAATGAAGATTTTCAAAGATTTTGAAGGGTTTTTTGAGGAAAATGGAGGTTCCGATAGGGGTAAAGACAAGGTTTTAAACCTCATAAAGGGATTTCACAAGGTTTGAAGGGGATTTGAGGCCTTTAGAGGCTAAATGGAGGGTTAAAAGATGAAAAGAAGGCTTTATGAAAATGAAGGGAAATAAGTGGACTTGGACAGTTTCAGTGGCCTTTGGAACAACTTTCTTTGGTGAATCAGCATGGATTTAAGATGGAAACAGTATTTAAGATGAACCTCCAGGATAGGATAAACATAAGACTTCAAGGATGATATATTTTCAAAGGAAATAAATCTCTTGAAGGCTTGAACACAAATTTAGCCACCATTTAGCATATCAGGATTTATAGGTGGCTAACAGTTAGAAAAAATATTCTCTTTTTCCTATAGTAATATTTATTCAGTATTATTCTTTATTCTGCTGATAGATATATCTCACAGGCTGAGCCAAAGATCTTGCTTTGATACCACTGTAATATCCCAAAATGGGAACTGTCAGCAAGGCATGACTGGAAAATGCATTTTCTAGGAATGGCTGCTACAGGATTTGAAACCAGCACTTGGATACCTTATATCTGAGTATCTAAGTTCTAAATCCAAGAGGATATCAAAAAAAAAATCTTTCTAGGTGGGGCATACAGGCCTGCCACACCTAGTATGGCTTGATAAATGCCCAACTAGGAACTGCAGCAATGTATAAACATAGTAATGGATATGCAGCATCAAATAAACTCATAGGACATGTTAAAAACACCTAGTCATCAATCCAAGCTATAGCAACAAACTGTACTTCATTTCATGAGCCAAAAGTTGGGGAAAAGCAGCAATTTATGCCTTGAAAAGGCTATTTTCAGATATGAGCGCAAAAATAAGGGCAAGTGACAATGGGATATCATATCTCAGGTCATTTGGGACTCACATACCAAATTTCAGCAAAACACAATGACTTTAGCTATGTTAAATAGGTCTCCCACTCCCGAAATGGCTTAAAAATGCGCAATCCCCATGACTTAATTACTGCAGAAATTACTGAAGCAAAAGCAGCGTAATTTTCTGAAGGTGATGGATTTAGTATGGTATGGAAATCAGTAAATCATATCTATATCATGGTTCATACAATTTACAATATATAAATAGAAGAATTACATGAAGAAACCCTCAAGATTGAGGTGCTGCAACAACATATTGAGACTGGAGAGCTTGACAATGTTATTTCATGGGCTGAAGCAGTTGTATATTAAATTTCATTACCAGAACATATTTGTGTACAAAAATATAGATCTATATCATATCTGTACACTAGATGAGTTCCTCTACAAATTCCCCTTGGGGTTTTGATCAAAACATGAATGTACATGAGTAGATCTGAGATCTAGAATTACAGATCTACATCAATTTTAAGGAATTATACAGTAAATGAATACATAAGTAAATAATATCTGAAAAAAACATGGATTGTTTGGACAATCCATGGATCACCACAGTGAAAGGGAAGATCCTATCAGCGGAGATCTCTCCTCCAAAAAGCAGTCAAAACACCCTGCAACTTCCCTCTTGCAGATAACACAGTTATGGGAGAGAAAATACGCTGTTAGCTTCAGTACTGAGTAGGAATGATGCCTGGATCTAAAAATGCAGCTCTAATGATCCAATACACTCTTCCAGGAGGTTAAAAGACACACTCAATGAGAAGATGCACTAGATTTTCCTAGATCTAAATAGATCTAGCTTCCACTGCTGCAACTTGCAAAAAAAATCAAACCCTCAATAGGATCTGAATTTTGGTTAGAAGATGAAGCTTGGACCAAAGCCTAATAGGGGACAAGATAGAACAAGTCTCCTCCAAGAGCGGCTCAAGGAAGGAGGTGGGATTCCCGACCAGGAACACCCAAGTGCTAAACAACACTATTCTCAGCTAAACAACTAGAGAATAAGGAATGTCTAAACATAAAACACCTTGAGAAATATCCAATAATCAACCCCCTCCTTGGTGTCCTCCTCCTCCTTTTATAATTTGGAAATCTTGTCAAACCCTAAACCACCTTGATGATTTAGCCTCATTCACATGAGTGACCTCCAACATGAACTGCGTTGTGCCTTTAGGAGATACATTGCATGTAGACATCGCTATGGAATTGGTCCTGTTGACCCAGTTAATTGGCCCAGCCTCGTTCACACTTAAGTGTGTTTATGAAAGTGGCTCAGATTTAGCTTGTTTCACATTGAGCATTGATTTATTTTGATGTTCAGGAGTTATTATTGGTCCTCCTTTACAACTCTATTCATAAGCATGAAAAAAAATACAAAATTGAATATTCCTATTAGCTTGGGCTAATTAGGAATATTACAGTTGATCTCACTTTTATTCTATTTTTGGAGCTAGTTTCACAACAACATATGTTGCAGATCTTTAACCCCTTCAACAATGTTATGAAATGGAGTTGGTTTCATGGATCTCTCCAACTCATGCAAAGGATCTGATTTCTTGGGTTTGGTTGTCTCTCCCAAGAAAGTTTCATATTGTTTCAAATCAAATCTTTTCACTAACCTCCAAGTGAACTTTGCAAAAGTAGATATGTTTATATTTTTCAATGAAGAAGATTCAAATAATCATCAGGCATAAGCCTTACCTTCTAGATGCAACGCTACTACTCTAATGGATTCCTCTTCTAAAACTTGATGCAGCTATAAATATGTGTCTAGATTCTTTACCCAAGCCTTGGCTGTGCTCTTGGGTGACCCATCAAAAGTAGGTAGAAAGAATATACGCAAAGTGTGTTGCGTGCACCCTCTTCTTCTATTGTAGTTGTTGGGTCTTCTCTCTTGTTTAAGTTGATGGAACCCTTGGAAGCTTAGATGCTCCTTGAATCTTTTAGATTGAGATTCATATTCTTGGAGATAGTCACCAAGAGTCTCCTCATTTGGTGTTTCTCCTTCTGTTTCTTCTCTTGCCAATAATGTAGGTATGGTACAACATTGTAGATATGATGGTGTAGCTGAATGCTTACAACCATAATGTGAAAATCTGGATCTTTCTTCATGTAAAAACTCCTTTAGAGAATTTATATATCTCTGCATCCTCATTTCTCTGATGTCTTTGTTAATGCCATAAATAGTTTGGAAAAGAAGTCTTAAGAACTCCTTCCCTTTCATTCCTCTGGATAATGGGGCTTTACCCTTGTCTTCTTTTTCTTTTGTATAATCAAATTTTCTATGTCTTCTTCCTTGATACCTATTCTCTCTGTTAGTAATAGGCTCTCCTTCTTTAGATGAAATATTGGCTTTTCAAGATGCACAGGTCGTGCCAAGATTCTGCATTGATACCACTATAATATTCCCAAATGGGAAAAGAGGGAATATGGTGAAAAATGTTGGAAAAATATTGCAGATCATCATTTAAAAAGAAAGAGGCCAATATGGAGACCTTTCATATTTTATTACAATAGCAAAATGTACATAAGAAATGGGCGATAAGATGCATAACAGGAAATACAAGCCTCCAATGGACAAAATCCCTCAATATGAGGTGCTGCAACTATATAGAAAAGATGGAAGACCCTTATAGCATTATTTTATTAGATTTTCTACAACAAATGATTATACATTAGATCTAGGGCTGATATGTACCTCAAAAGATAGATATATATCAGATCTGAGCAATATACAAGCCCCTCTAAAGAACCCCTCAAGGGTTTTCAACAAAACACCAAATATAAGTTGTAGATATGAGATCTAAGACTCTAGATCTACTGAAAAATACAGATCTAGAAAGTGTGGCTGATCTGATATGATCAATAGAATAGCCTCCTCCAATAGATCCTCAAAGTGAAAGGTAGATCCCCTTCACTAGAAAATAAACTCTCCAAATGGTGTGCCAAACCACCCTGCAGCTCCTCCTACAAATATAAAGTAGATCTGGAAGTAAACTACAATGTAGGGATGCATAACCAGTTGTCTTGATGCCAAGATCTGAAAATATGCTCAATGGCCTTCAGTATTTTCCTCCCAATGGAAAGGAAGCCTCCTCCACCAAAAATAAGCAATGAGATGGCCTAGATCTAAATATCTAATCACCACTTGCTGCAACCTAAAAAAACAACCAAACCCTCAACAGAATATGCGTTGTATTTGAAAGAAGAAGCTTGGCCTTAGGCCTGATAGTGGACAATGTAGTACAATCTCTTCCAAGAGGCCTCTCAAGGAAAGAGGTGGGATTCCCGATCAGGGACACCCTGTGCTAAACAACACTCTATCTCAGCTAAACAACAAGAGAAAGATATATGTCTAAATAGACCATATATTAAAAAATGTAATATACATCAACATAATGAACATGGATGCCATCCTCTTCCTTAAATAGAATATGAGCTTGCAAACCCTAAGCTCCATCCAAAAATATCACTACATTGACACAAAGCATCTCCATCTAAAACTGCGCTGTCCATCATTGATGACCACTCCTCCATGAAAACGTTGTTGATTTGGTCAAGTTTGACCCAGTCAAAGTGATCCAACCCCTTTCACACTAAGGGTGCTTTAATTAAGCTGCCAAGATTTGTATCTTTCATATTTGGCATTGATTTATTCATTATTAAGGAGAATTATGGACCTCCTTTTCCGTCCTATTCTTTAAAAAAAATAATCATTGGATGAAAAATTTAATTCCTCATCTAATGAGTACCCATGTTGCATTCTTTTGATGGACCTTGCTACATGAAAAATGAGAAATACATGAAAAAATGTGATTCTAATCATGTTTTTCATGTATTTCTCAATTTTTGTGTAGTAGGATCCATCGAAAGTATGCAACATGGGTACTCCTTGGATGAGGAATTAAATTTTTCATCCAATGAGTACTCCTGCTTGAAATTTGAGTAAAACATTTGGGAGATAAGTTGAAAATACAAGTTGAAAAAGTAGTTTTTTCTTTTTTCTCTCCAAAATTTGATGATGTAATCAAATATTATTTTATTATTTCCATTATTATTTTATAATTTCCTTATGAGGCCCATTTTAGACCTCAAAATTCCCCTAATGACCCTAGTTGACCCTACCAAACTGCCCGATGCCCTGCTGAATGCTGAAAGCATGAACGTTGAATGCTTGAACACTGAACGTTGAACGTTGAACACCTGAACGCTGACTGGACGTTGAACTGACTGATGCCTTGCTGAACCCGGAGTTTGATTCCAAGGCAGAAGAGAAGTCTTCCATTGAGGAGAGCAAAGTGTTTTGGAAGCGATTTCAGTTTTCCTGCTCTGTTATCACTGAGTTGAACATTTGCTAATGTGGAGAGGCCATGTGATATCAGATACCAGAGTTGCAATTGTTCCATTCCTTGACTATTTGTCTTGGATGCATATTCCACCTTGTGAAATCCATAGTAATTTGGGGAAGAAAACACAAGCATAGAATCAACACCTTCTTGGGCATGCATGATGAAAACACACACATAGAATCAACACCTTCTTGGGCATGCGTGATGAAAACACGCGCATAGAATCAACACCACTTCCATCATGTTCCCGTCGAGTTGGAAACACACATTGCAACACCTTCATTCGCTTTTTGTTTGGATTTTTGGTTCTTTAGTAAATGGAAACAACATGCATGCTTGTTACTATGAAACATGTTCAGCCACAACAACCAGTAAACGTGGGAAAAATATGGATTTGGTATTGAGAAGGAAGAGGGTCAGATAGGTACACTTCAAGGAAAAGACCCTCTAGCAGATGTTTTTGAGGAACCCCACAGAAAAATACCCCATACATCCGTTTCTAGCGGAGGTTACTAGAGGAGGTTGGCAGATGAAGGGTTTTGCGGATGGTTTCCTCTCGGTGCACTTATCATTACATGTCGCCCTGGTGCTCTGGAACCGAGAAAGCACCGATGCAGACCAAAACATTGGCACACCAGACACCGTGCACTCTGTACACACCTGCCCGGTGCGTCTTATTATTCTATAGCACTAGTGCATCACAGATCTTCTGCACCAGTGCATTATTAAACACCGCGCCAAAACCGAAACCACTCGGTGTGGTAGAAAGAAACTGCACCGGTGCATTATAAAACACCGCGCCAAAACCAAAACCACCCAATGCGGTAGAAAGAAATTGCACCGGCGCATCATAATGCATTGCTCCAAAACACAAACCGACCGGTGCATTTGTAAGAAACAACACTGGTGCGCCTATAAACAACGTGCACCGGTAAAGGGTTAAATTAAAAAAAATTACGGCAAAATAACCCAGATTTTTTAGTTTTCCAGTGCTCCTAAGCTCTCAATTACCAATGCACGCCCTACCATAGAACACACTGGTGCGCACGAGACATTGGCACACCAGACAGCTTGCACGACGTACACACACATCTGGGGCCTCCTATTACTGTAACGCACTGGTGCTTCACCACTCTTCCACACCGGTGCATCATAAAACACTGCGCCAAAATAGAAACGTGCCGGTGCGTTCTTATCCAAGAGTACCAGTGTGCCGATAAACCACACGCACCAAAATAGCGTTACATAAATTTTTTTTTTAAGGCCAAAAAACTGGTGCTTTAAGACTATTCCGCACCGGTGCTTTACGGATATTCCGCCCCAGTGCATCTTCAAAATTTTGCGTCGAAATTGAAACATCCTGGTGCGGTGTTAGGGAACTGGCCCAGTTCATTATAAACAACGCACCAAATTTGACACAGCCCGGTGCGGTTGTAGGTAAGCGTACTGGTGCGCCTGTAAAACCTCGCGCACCAGAATAGGGTTAAATAAAAAAAAAAAAATTTGGGACCAAAAAACTTCATTTTTCACTTTCCTCAGTACTCTAGAGCTCTCAAGCACCGATGCCATTTCGCCTTGTCTGAGCCACCCTGACATCAGTGCTCTCATTGCACCCATTGCACGCACTGTTGCTCTGCATTGGCCACCAATCTGCAGCTTGCATTTTGAAAAATGGTGGGCAAATTTTCTTTTGCAAAGTTTACAGCCAATATGCCTCCTCAATGGCGAAATGTACAGGTATTTTTCTAGTGTCTCCATAATTAAGTCTTTTAGCAGATTAGAAATTGAAATAACCTTCAAAATAACCATTAAAAAAGAAAAAAAAAAATTCGCGCAGTGTGCCAGAGCTGTTCGGCTCGCACCGGATAGTGGTGTTGCCTGTAAAATTTACATGACACATTGCCACCGGTGCTAATGGTATCCACACCATTTCCGGGGCAGTACCCAAAGGCGCCTCGAATAATTTTAAAATAAAAAAATAAAATAAAGACAGTGCGCTCATTTATCCAGGCACACCATTGACCACGGGAATCACAGTGCGGTGCGTTGACGGAATTATCCACGCATGTGTATGTCAGCGCACCGCATTCTGGATTTTGAGAGGGTCAATGGTGCGGATGGGTAAAACACCATGTTATCAACTATGTAATTGTCATGAAGTCGGTGCGCTGACACAACTATACGTGCCGGGGTGTATATTTCAGTCAGCGCACCACTATTCTGAACTTTGATGAATTTAACGGTGCTTGAAAAATAGGTAGCTGCACCGAGGCCGATGCATTGTATTTCATTAGGGGCACCGGGACTGGTGCTCTACATTCTTAAGACACGCCGCGACTGGTGCATGACTGTTTTTATGGCGCACCGACTTGTCTGTTTGTTTTTTTTCAAAAAAAAAAAATATATGTATATTCCTAAATACATGCCTGTTTTAATAAAAAAAAATTATTTAATATGGCAATGATTCAAAGAGAAGAGGAGGAACAACAGTAATAACAGGATGAACAGTATGACATGATTCACCAATGGGAGGCCTGAGAGAGGGAGAGAGATGCATACCCTCACCCTATTACTGCAGATACCCAGGAGATCCTTAGGCAGGTAGGCCTCCTCAAGTTCTATGAGGAGGCTACTTCGCTAAAGGCCCACAGTGTGTTTTTGAGATATCTTATCTGCAGGTGGAATGCCCACCGACAGGCTTTCTAGGTTGGTCCTGACTAGTGGTACACCCTATTGAGGAGGATATTTATTTTATTATAAGAATATTGAGGAGAGGGGTGCATTTTCCCTCATTCCCAGACGTGCTAGCTGGTTGTGTAGTAGGGAGTCAGTTAGTTTACTCCCAGAGATACATTGGAACACATGTACTGTCTCCTTCAGAGTTTCAGGTACCTAGAGGTCAGTTACGTATAGGTGCTTTTGGTAAATAGGAGGTGCAGTGCCTCTCCCTTATCATTTCGACCATTTCTCACAACACCAATGACGGGAAATGCATTAGTTGCTCGCTTTTATATTATGTTGATTCTTTAGTACAACAGCCTCAACTTTTCAGGTGGTCTGCCATTTTTTTGCAGTAGTTTTGTACGAACTTAGATAGATGTCGTGCTCATGCACAAGGGAGGGTCAACTTCCCTTTTTCTTCAGAGCTTTTTTATTTATTTTTTGAGAGGTTTCTAGAGATGAGACCTAGTTTTGTTCAACAGCCTTGTAGGACGATGTTTGAGGTCTGGATGCACATGTGGGGGTAGATGATGCCCAAGAGGGGAGACACTTTGTTTCCAGCCAGGATATCACATGATTCACTAGACTTACTAGCCAGTGTTGATGGGCTGCATCCCTTCATTATGGTCCCATGTCCTTATGCTGGCTTAGATTGGTGAGGGTGTCCCAACATCCTCTTCACAGCTGATGAACCGCCAGATGATAGAGGTAATATTACTATTTTATTTATATTTATTCTAACATGTTCTTAATTAAATTGTTTTTATTAAATTGTGTAATGAAATTGTCTAATTATTGTTGTGTACTTGTATATATTTTGCAGACATTGGCTCTTTTGATGGCAAGGAAATGTTGGGTCCACCACATGATCCAGGTGTGGATCCTGATGATGGCGATTAGGATATGGCTGATGCCGAGCATGATCATGATGAGGATGAGGCCAGTGCAGTAGAGAGACATGCTCCTGCTCATCATGGTGCACCAGTGCTGCCTTTTGCTAGGCATGGTCGACCTGAGACCAGATATATGATGGAGTTGGCCAACCAACTCTGTGCATTGATTGTTGATGCAGGCATTAGGCCCGCTCATTACAGAGACATACAGGCTGATGATAGGCTATTACAGATGTGGAGAGGCATGTCGTGTGACATGTACGGCCTGATGCGGCATGTCGTAGGATCTACGACAGCTGTTACGCGACTGAGGAGGATTGTCCGTAGCTATAACTGTATTTGAGCCGCGACACGTGATGGACAGTTCGTGAGCAGCGACTCACATGCATCTCATGATCGTTCACCTCATGGCATGCCTGATGAGCATGACGCTCCACTGGCAGCATCTGACAGTCATTATGGAGATGAGGCTAGACCATCGGCCACGTCCAGTTAGCAGCCTGCAGCTACATCCATCAGTATAGTCATGATCATGAGCAGGCTGGACCATCGACCGCCGAGGATGCACTATTGACTAAGCAGGCCTCCACTACTACTGCTCATATTGATGTTGTACTACCACCAGCAGATGCATCCATCAATACTAGTGATCATGATCATGAGCAGGCTCGACCATCGACTGTCGAGGCTACAACCAGCTTTACTGAGTAGGAATCCACTTGTAGTACTGCTATTGATGTTGTTATACTACCACCAGTGCCTGATCCATGACATTTATATTACAGTTGTATATTTTTAACATTATTCAGTTATATATATATATATATATATATATATATGGTCCATGTATTTTATGTTCATGTTGCAGTTGTACTTAATTTTCATGTTGGTGATCATCATGATGTGGTGCATATTGTTAGGTCATGTTAGATATGTTCATTTAATGTTTAGCTTGCAAATAGATGTGTATATGTGATAGCATGAGTTATTTGACATATTGAGATGTATATTTGATGTTTGTGTTGTGATGATCTTAATATATAATGTTAATTTGATGTTTGAATGTGTTTATTAGTTGAATATGATGTTTGTACAATGGTTATCATGATCGTGATGATGTTTATTAATTAATTAAATATTAAATGACCATGATATTTATTAAATATTATGTCGTGATTGTAATTGTAATTTAAATTTTAATTGTATGTAAAATTGTAAAATTGTAATTGTAAATGTAATTGTATGTAAAATTCTAAAATTGTAATTGTATTTGTAATTGTAATTTTAATTGAATTGTATGTAAAATATTTATAAAATTGTAATTGTAATTGTAAATGTAATTCTATGTAAAATTGTAAATGTAATTGTATATAAAATTCTAAAATTGTAATTGTATTTGTAATTGTAATTTCAATTGAATTGTATGTAAAATATTTATAAAATTGTAATTGTAATTATAAATGTAATTCTATGTAAAATTGTAAATGTAATTGTATGTAAAATTCTAAAATTGTAATTGTATTTGTAATTGTAATTTTAATTGAATTGTATGTAAAATATTTGTAAAATTGTAAATGTAATTCTATGTAAAATTGTAAATGTAATTGTATGTAAAATTCTAAAATTGTAATTGTAATTTTAATTGAATTGTATGTAAAATATTTGTAAAATTGTAATTGTAATTGTAAATGTAATTCTATGTAAAATTGTAAATGTAATTGTATGTAAAATTAAAATTGTAATTGTAATTCTAATCGTAATTCATGTATGTGAATTTAATGTAAAATTGTAATTGTAATTTTAATTCTAATTGTAATTGTACTTTTAATTGTAATTGTATGTAAAATATTTGTAAAATTTTAATTCTATTAATGTGAAAATTTTAATTGTATTAATGTGAAATGATTTTATTAAAATATTTAAATTTGTAAATTTGCAAATAATTGTAAAATAACAAATCTAGAATAATACAAATTTTTTGTAACATAATAAAGTTTAGAAAAATAATGAAAATAAATTCATGTACTTTATAATTATCATTTTTTTATTATGATCTTACATACAAAAAAAAAAAAAAACTTTAGAGTCCAACACACATATCATCCTAACACGCACCGGTAACGAATAAACGCAAATAAAAAAACGCAACTCTATTTTCTTTAAGTGAAAAAAAAGCGGCAATTTGAAAAATGGGCGGCAAAATATTTTCGAAAACCTAATTTCATAAAATAATTCTTTAAATACTAAACACTTTTCATTATTTCGCTATTTTTGCTAAAATTTTCAGCCAGATATTTGCAGGAGACAACCTGGAGCAAGAGAGCAGGAGGACACTGTGGAGTAGCGAAATACGTTCGAATAGAAGTATTTAGACAATCAGAAACCAAAACTTTGGTGATTCAAACCCTGTATCATAGAATTTGAAACCATCTTGTAATTAAATTTGATTATTTTTTTTACTTTTTTCTGTACCTTTTTTTTTTTTTTTTTCCTGCAGTTGATCCATTTTTACCCTAAACCCTTCATTTTTTTGTTTTTGCCCTTTCTTCTCCCTATTTCTGTGATTTCAAAATTAGGGTTTTTAATTTTAGATTGACATCCAACCCACGGGATGACTTGCATAGTCGGATCCCAATCCATTCGGCCATTGCGTGAATTTTTGAAAAAATAGATTTTTCTTTATCGGTGTGCCCTGCGTACTATACCGCATCGGTGCTCTGTATTATACAGCGCACTGCAAAAGTACTGTAGTAAAAAAAATGAAAACGTTTTTTTTTTTAAATCCATGCGCCAAATCTGAAATAGGGCACTGGTGCTTCATTTAACTAGGAAAGCACCGTCCGATGTATTACACTGGTTTTGCGGTGCATTTATAATACTCCACACACCATTAGGTCTATTACACTGTTTTTTGCGGTGCGTTTACAATACCCAATGCACTGTACGATGTATTATACTGTTTTGCGGTGTGTTGTTAATATCCCCACGCACCAGCGACAGTGCGGACCTCGTGAAAGATGCACTAGTACCTTGAGATTTATTTTCTACTTGAAAAGTTGAGAATTTATTTATAAATATATTAATGAATAATATGGTACAAGTTTCAGATTGATAAAGAAATGTATGACAAGATATCAAGTAACAAAAATACTGTTAACACATCAAGAAAAGCAAAAAAGACAAGTTCTTTGTAAATTTTTTATAAAAAAAATTAATTTTGAACTATATGTAAGTTTAAATAATATGTATTGTTTACTATGTATCATGCAGAGCCACAAAATGATGAAGCTCAATATGATTAGTTCTGATCTAGGACCAGAAGAGCGTAAAATTTTAATGGAAAAATTGCAAAAGGATGAATTAGGTGAATGAAAAAATACTATCGATCCAATATGAGTTTATTTTTTTAATTATCATTAATAATATACTTAAAATTATTAGATAACATGTGTCAAACAATCTACTAATTCACATTTGTTTAATGCTGTACAGGGACCAACAACTTAGAAAAGGAATTTTGTTCTAAGAAAAGAAAAAAAATAGAACATGCAAATGAAAATTAATTGCTCCTTAGCTCATCTGGAGCAGTGCTGCAAGTTAACGAAAGGAGAAATTTTTTTACAAAAGTTTGAGGGATCTAGTGGAACGAATGTATAGACGTTCTTTCCAACAACAACAACGTGCTTCAAATGTAATATGTAATCATTGAATTTTTCGATCATTAGGTACAATAAATAAACAATTTAGCATTAAATATTAATTTTCAAGAATTTTCTTGAAGAAAATAAACGAAAATGGAACCCATGCACCACATAAAACAAGATGACAAGGAAGAAAATGGTTGATCTCTAAGTTTGTGAGTAATTGTTACTTCCTTATAACAACTTAACTAGATTTTATTTTTTATTTTTTAAGTTGTTTTACAAAAATCATCATTGAATGTCTTCAAACAGGTGCTAACATACAAAGAAGAACCATCAGACGAATTGATTGAAATTGGGTTAAATATGGGTTGTGAGTATATGTTGGCATATCAAAATTTAATTGTGGAATTTGTAAGCATCTATCGATCTTGTTTTAATTAGCTCCGTCTATAATTAATAGAACAAAAACATATTTTATATTAAATATATGATTTTTTATGGGGTATAAAACTTGCAGGAAACAAAGTATGGAACTGCGCCAACAGATGAAATTTTGAAAGATGGCATGGTACATGGTTTTGAAAGAATGTGTATAGTTTATGAGTCAATTTTTGCTATGGTACGTCATTTTTCTTTTTGATTTACATTGATGTATATTATTTAATATTGGAATTTTCATTATTCTCACCAATGTATATACACTCATTTCAGTTTATTTTTATGTTTGTAGATGGAAAGTGAAGAAGAAGAAAACAATCAACGCCGTGAACACAACATTCCTGAAAATAACCCAAGTCATGGAAGTAGCTCTAGCAGTGACAACAGTTCAAGCGAAGAATGATGATCACTATGTAATTTGGATATCAAAGCAAGGTGTTTTATTTTTTGAAATATGTCTGTGAAATCAGACATTTTGTTTAATGTAATGGACATAGTGTCCCAATTGAAAGACAAAGGGATACAAATATTAACTGTCCCATTTTGTATGATAAAGACTGTCTTATTCATATATATTATATATATAATCATAAAATATGTTTTAATTTATTCTATTGTGTTCTCCATTGTCGTTCTCAAATGCACTAATAAAAATTTAATTCATATGAATATTGTTATAAGATATATATGTGTCGACTTTTGATGAATAATGAATTTTTAAAAACCACAATAATTATGATATGATATAACAAATTAATCCAAACATCACATTCAAATGCATTAATAAAAATGTAATTAATATGAATATTGTTATAAGATGTGTCGACTTTTGATGAATAATGAATTTAAAACAATCACAATAATTGGACTGTCACAGGTCGACGTTTCTAAAAAATACAACATGAAAACTGGTGTGTGTTAGTAACTGTACACCGGTGCGTTTATGTGTCTATACGCACCGGTGCCATTTTACGATATATGGGCACCACACAAATACCGATACTAATTATCAATGTCGGTGCGTTTGTGTGATACTGCGCACTGGGGAGTTTACGTATCTATAAGCATCGATGCATTTTTACGATCTATGGGCATCGAACGAATACCGATACTAATTAGAAATATCGGTGCATTTTTGTGATATGGCACACCAGTGCGTTGATATGACGCATGGGCACCACACAAATCCCAAGACCAATTAGAATGGCCCCGTGCGTTGTATGACCAAAACTACGCTCGGTGCGGTTTTACATCTAAACGTCCCGGTGCATTGGACTGAGACAACCCCGGGGCATCGTCAGCATGTACGCACTGGTGAATTAAAGGCAGAGTAGCACACCGATGAAAAAAACATCCGTAATAACCTTCGGCTGCCCATTTTTTTAGTTGTGTTGAATTTCCGTTAAAAGCTCCGCCAAAACCTTCGTAACCATAAATGGATGTTGTAGCAAATGTTTTTTTGACAATTTTGGCCAAGTTTATAACACTAAAAACCTCCTTTATAACCTCCGCTAGAGGGTCTTTTCCTTGTAGTGCTAGGTTGACCATCATTCGGGTCAGAACATCATACATAAAGACAGAAGAAGATTGAAAGAATAAAATTGAGAGATTGATTAAAGATATTGATTGAAAATGTGCTCAGTTGACCCAGTAAAGAGGGTAGAAACAAAGGGGAAAGAAACCAGGGCGGGAAAGACAGGAGCGAGACTATTTTCAAGTGCTCTATCTTCCATCAAGAGATATAGTCACACAGAGCTCTGTCTCGGGCCACAGAGGATCATTTGGAGATGTTGGCTTCTTAGATCAGACATAGGAAAGTTTGAGGAACTTTTACAACTATTTTCAAGGTGTGAAACTGACTATAACTTGTGTACTTCTGTGTTTTTATGCTCTCAGTTCTAGTAAATTGTGAAAAACCAACCCTAGGTTTCACACATCAAACTTGTCATCTTTAACCAATGGAATTTTCTTTGAGTGGCTGAGTATGTATGATTGTCTTCTCCAAGATTTGATAGCAGTGACTTGTACAGAGTATGAAACCAAGATTGTATAGCTTGTAACCAACCCTTAAAAACATGATATTTAAAAATTGTGGTCGTATTTTCTTCAACCATAATTTTTTTTGAGATTTTGGTAAAGGTATTGAGTTCATTTGAGGTTATTAAAGAGGTCTAAACCACTGAGAACTGTAATCAAATGCATAGTTGAAGTCTGAAATTGCAAGGAATTTATTTTGAAGGCTTGAGCATAAGTAAAATTTTTTTTTAGGGATTTCTTACTCAAGTGCAAGAGAAAGTTGAAGCCCTTGAACTGGTGTGAAAAACACATAGAGAGAAGTAGTTTTGTGAATCTTGAAGCATTTCAAAAATTTCCTTAAAATTGAAAATTTAACTCGGATATAATTGGTTTTCTGAAGCTGGCTACAAGAATTTTTTGTTAAATATCATTACTGGGCTAATCGTTGGTGAATGAAGATAAAATGTGATAATTGGAGAGGTTTCATCACCTATTTGAGGCCCAAGCACTATCATTTGGCCTTTTTATTTGAGATACTACCCTTTGCAGTAAGGCCGCGAGGTATTGTGGCCTTATTCCTCTCTCATTGTAAGCTACAACATACTGTAAATTATACACTAGATTCAAAGCATTTCATTGCTGACCTTAATCACAGAGATAATACATAATAATCACAAGTGTTTGGCTTTATTTCCTTGCTATCTGGGTGAAAAATCTGGTCTGTTGGAGGACTGATCCTTTTACTACTGCTGACCGCTCTTAAACTTGCAGAGGTATGATCCAATACAGTAGTGGCATCTCAATAGAATGACTATATTTTCATAGTTTACATGCTGGATTTCAAGTTGTTCTTTTATTTTTTATTTTCTTTAGAACTTGAAATTTCAAAACTGTCTCATGCATATTTTCACTATTAGCTTTCTATTCTCATGAGATTATTACTATTGTTCTCATTACCCACTAAATTTCAATTGATAAGTTTTGAAGCACATGTAACGTAAGAAATCTCATTGAATAAGCCTAGTAATCTTGTTAAAATTTTGGTGTTGACTACTTTAGAACATAAGAGGTTTTTTGCTACCCCAAAGGTTTGATCACTGCTCATTGGAAATAATTGGAATACAAAGGAATTACATATATTGTTTACAATTGAGTTTCTTTGACAATTGGTGAAATGTATTAATAAAAGTGCTAACTTTGTTGTGCCTTGTGACTTCTTTAGAATCTAATTGTTTTGCGTTAAAAACTTCATTCCCTAAAGCATTAGTAACTTCTTAACAAGCTAAGTGTTCCTTGAAGTTATTATAAAGAGTCAAATTCTTAAGTATTCTCTTGCCTTCGTCAAGATTGGCATAAGAACTTTGACAAATATCATTGTAAATTTGTGAATGATTAAGTAAGGTGTACTTCAATCTGAGTGGGAAGTAAACAGACAAATGAGTGAAAATAATTTCCTCTATTATCGAGGCAGTAATATAACAGGTCAATATTATGGCCAGTCCCCTCCATGAAATGGCTCATGATAAGAAGCCTGGCCTCAATGGGTTCTCTTGTGAGTTCTATAAGGCCACATGAGAATTTATTGGGCTGAACCTTCTTCAAGTTTATAAAGAAACTCCCAAAAACTAGTCTCTGGGAGCTAGAATTAATTAGGGCCTTATCATGTTCATTCCTAAAGTGGGAGACCTAAAGCTAATGACCAGCTAGAGACCCATCACTTTCCTTAAACACATCCTATGAAATCTTGGCCAAGGTGCTTTCATTGCACATGAAGCATATTATTCCAAATATCATCTACCTATAGTAGATTTTATCTGGAGCTGCTACATTATGGATAATGTTATTGCAATAAAGGAAGGAATAGAATGGGCTTAGGCCTTGATGCCTCATTTATCTAAATTGAATTTGAAAAAAATTATGCACAAGTGTAATGGTGCTTCATTTAAACAATGCTCAGAGCTTTGGGCTTTGGTCACACCTTCATCAGTAGAGTCAATTCCCTCTTTGCAGATGCCTAGCCCTGTCTCTCCATTAACAGAAGCAAATCTGAAGAATTTGGGTGCTCTTGATCGATTAAGCAAGGGTGTCCCCTATCCTCAACCTTACATGTCTTGGTTGCTGCAACCCTAGGCTACCTTCTATGTACGAAAGTCAATATGGAGCTAATTAGAGAAATCCTTCTCCCAAACCTTACAGAGGAGCAACTTGTCAATGGATACTTTGTCGACCATTCATTTCTAACAATTGTAGAGGAAAAAACTTCGTGGAAGACCACCATGGATTGTCTGGACACTTTTTGTGTGGCTTCAAAATATAATATTCTACGAGCTAAAACTTAAAGCTACAAGCAGAGCCAACAACCTATCATCAACTAGTCAACCTTTCAAAATTGGGCTGGACCGAACCTGGCCAAGTTTTCAGATTGTTGATCATCCCTTTCACCTTATAGGTTTCTAAATTTCTCCTCAAGATCTTTGGAAGGTGGTGGTCTAGAAAGTTTAGATGAACATATCAAGGGATCACTAAATGCTCATCCTTGGCAGCGAAATTTCAAATTTACATGAAGGTTATGTCTAAAACCCACTACTCTTCATGTTGGGTAAACTCTAAAATAAATTATGAAATATTAGAGAAGGATATATGAAATTTATTATGGTCTAAGAGGGATAAAAGGAAGGCGCTCCACATAATTAATTAGGTATCGTGTTTTGTACCTCAAGATTTGGTCATTCTAGGTATCATCAATTGACCTTCAGGTTCAAACCTTATGTGCCAAGTGGGTATTCGAGCTGTTAAGGGGAGTGATGCTTGAAAGGTCCATATCCCATGCCAAATCAATCAAGTCTTTCCACTCAGGAAGCATACATGGCAGGGCTTTTTATCACCCCTTCTCAAGTTAAAGTATTTAGTACTTTTGTTTTGCAAAGAATTTGGAAGGCTTGTGAGGCTGTTAAGATTTTTGTTTCCTAGAAGGATGAATTACTTAGATATGGCATGTTATTCAATGATCACCAGCTGTGGTGGTCCCCTCTTGTGAAGTTTGGGGGCAAGCTGTTGTTTGAGTCTCCCTAGATCTCAGCCTTAAGGCTTTTCAAGAAAGGAATTAACTCAACCAATGAATTCTTTACCAATGGAATGAGGAACTAGCTCCCTTTCTTTGAGCTAAGATCGGAAGCATCCAAGTAAGCATATAAACCAATTCTAGTTCCCATTGAATTTTATTAGCACTTCCTCCATTGAAGCCCATCAAATTATCTGCCTTCAACAATTTTCCTCTACTCTATTTAGCTTCTCTTTCTAAAACTATCTTCTGTAGTTCTACATAACTTCACTTGCTAGAACTGCCCTTGTCTAGATATCCTCTATTGCAAATCATGTTTATCTTCCTCTGCTTAACTCGTGAGTATCTCAAGCTCTATTTTTTTCTTCCCAAAGAGCATTACTTTTCTCTGTATCTCTTTCCAAAGAGTATACTTGCTCTAATATCAAATGATGCAGACTTTAGAAATAACCTATGGATTATCCAAAATATCAATGTACATGATACAATTTTGTTTCTCTAGTGAAAATGACACATTCATTAGACAACTAGTCGATTTCTCCACTAGGTTAGCACTGTCAAATTTCCAATGATCTCCTTCAATTGGGTAAAATTTCTAGTTACTTCATATTGTGAATTTCTAGTTCTTGATCTTATTTATCTCCATTATTAGGCCTCTTTGTCCAATCAGTGCAACCTTCAGGCCATTTCATGTCCAAAACAATGTTGCCTAGGTAATGCATTTTACCTAGGCTTGATCAATTCTTGGTGTACATAGATGCACTCTCAACTTCTATCTCACCATTTGTAAATGCCCCTCTTCCCTAACTCTTCCTATCTAAATGGATTATCTAAATGATTTATGATTTATTTGATTGAAATCTAAAAGCAAATATGATGAACATGTTCTCCAAGAGGAATTTCATAGATGTAAAGTTCTGAAGGTTCACTAATTAACTTGATAGTGAATGGATCCTCCTTCACGTGATCCCATGATCCAATAATAAACCACCATATCATTTTATGCCATATTACTTCATACGATTACCTTTTTTGTTGTTTACTATTCTCTTGACATCCATGCATCCTCATTTGACCATGTGACTTCTCCTATGTTTAATGAAAGCACAACTGTTTACACACACAACTACTCAGTTTCACACAAAATCCCTATGTATAATAGTGTTCTCACATAAAATTGACATTGTCTCTAATCCTTAATACATTATCAATATCACTCATATGACATATTTGTACCTAAATCTATTATTAGTTCCAGAATTCAAACAAATTCATTAATGGATGAGAATGACAGAGTTAAGGAGCTTCCAAATTGGATGGAAACAAATGGATGCAATAAGATAATTGATATTTCTCAATGGGATGTGTTAGCCCCAACAATCTCCCAGGATGAGGAGGAAATCAAATGAGGTATCCTCAGACCTATTTTGGCTTGGTATCTAGCCCGACCAAGCTGGGGAGGGCTCTCTCCATGAAATCACAGTCAAATCTTGACTATGAGTGAAAGGATTTAGGATAAATCTATTAGGCTAAAAGGTTTTTGTGATTGAATGGGGTTTAGCTGGATGATGGTTTTAGGAGTGTGAAAACTAGGAGCTAGGTTTAGACTTTCAAATGATAAGTTACATAGATAATTAGGAGCAAGGTAGGTATGCATACGAGGTATTTTGGAGTTTTAGTCATTGATGGTTGTTGGCTCGAGGGGTCCTGACCCAGGTTCAGAGTGCAAGGTTTTCCAACAAAACCCTATACTACTGGCCCTTTCGGCAGTGACCTGCTTGCGTAGGTCAAAGTATCACCCGAAGTAGTATGGGTGGGTGCTGGAACCAGGTTTCCGCACCTTGAGAAAGGATAGGTAAGGCAAGCAGAATTGTGCTATACCCTGTGATTCCTAGATTACCTTGTTCTGCGCAGGGTTAATTAGGTCTCTATTCGCATCCATGTGCACTAGATCTATAATTATATGCTTTTATGACAGTATCACCATATTGCATAAACAGAACAGAACAGAACATAACAGATCCAAATACAAAAAACACACTTACATATATCTTTGCAGCTTAAATACAGAAAATACACAATGCAACAATTACCAACGATTCACACAAAGAGTACTCATAGATTCAGTTCTCTATCAACCTTTATTATTCATTCATTCATCAATTCTTCCTTACAATTCCCTTCCTAGCCTGCGCACACAGCAGCAGGGTCTGCACACAGCTAGACTTGGATCTCCGCACACACATCCAGTAGGAGTCCTTTCCCTAGAACCCAAACAGATAGCTTAAACCACAATTTGCATCAATAGCTCTTCATTTCCTACCTTACAATACAAAATGTTCCTCTATTTATATTAATCGAGCCTAGACTTTCCTATGGTCCACAAACCATGGTTTTCAGACCCCTGGTTTAGCCTTTTACCCATTACAATGCTTTCGGGGCTTTGACCCACCCCAAAACCCCTGCACTAGACTAAATCTAATCAAAAGTATTCAAAATGGACCAGTTTCGTAGCTCGTAGGAGACCCTGTTCCAACAGTCACCCAACACAGAATGCTCTTTTCACATAGTAATATCTTAATCAGCAATGGTAATGTCCTCAAAAATTTGCCTCGGAACCCTTTAACGAATCGTCGTTCGGCCTCAAAGTAAGAGACAAAATGATCAATGGAAAATTCTATCACAAATCCTCCTAGCACACTCTCCACCCAGTGATCAACTCTGCGTGTGATAGTATTATTAGTCCTCTCCAGTTGCTGAATCAGCTCTGGGGTCCACTGAGTGACTCGCTCTTCCTTCCAACACTTCTGGAACTCTACGAGTCTAGCCAGCCACTCTTGAAGCTCGATCACAAATGTCGGAAAGAGTATTTCGTAGCTTTCTATAAGAATGTACCTATTTTTCCACCTTTCCGCCTTCAAATGTTCACTGTGATTTTCTTTTACCGCAAATTCCTGGATCTGATCTTCGAACCAGTCTTCAATTTCCTTTCTTTCAGGCTTCTAATATTCTCTTGTCACTACCTGATCCCTTTCTCAATATTCTCCAGGTCCTGGCAACGGAACCATTTTTTGGCTCGAGGGGTACTGACCCAGGTTTGGAGTGCAAGGTTTGCCAACAAACCCCTATACTACTGGCCCTTTTGGCAGTGATCTACTTGCGCAGGTCAAAGTCTTACTCGAAGTAGTATGGGTGGGTGCTGGAACCAGGTTTCCGCACCCTGAGAAAGGATAGGTAAGGCAAGAAGAACTACGCTAGACCCTATGATTCCCAGATTACCTTGTTCTATGCAAGGTCAATTAGGTCTCTATTCGCATCCACATGCGCTAGATCTATAATTATATGCTTTTATGATAGTAGCACCGTATTGCATAAACAGAACAAAACAGAATAGAACATATCCAAATACAAAAAACACACTTACACATATCTTCGTAGCTTAAATACAGAAAATACGCAATGCAGAAATTACCAATGATTCACACAAAGAGTACTCACAGATTCAGTTCTCTATCAACCTTTCTTATTCATTCATTCATCAATTCTTCCTTACAATTCCCTTCCCAGCCTGCACACACAGCAACAGGGTCCGCACACAGCTGGACTTGGATCTCCGTGCACACAGCCAGTAGGAGTCCTTTCCCAAAACCCAAACAGATAACTTAAACCACAATTCGCATCAATAGCTCTTCATTTCCTACCTTACAATACAAAATGTTCCTCTATTTGTAATAATCTAGCCTAGACTTTCCTATGGTCCACAAACCGTGGTTTTCAGATCCCTGGTTTACCCTTTTACCCATTACAATGCATTCGGGGCTTTGACCCACCCCAAAACCCCTACGCTAGACTAAATCTAGTCAAAAGTATTCAAAATGGACCAGTTTCGTAGCTCCTAGGAGACCCTGTTCCAACAATGGTATATGATGAAATTGCATAAAATCAAAATGAGCACAAGAGGTGAATTTGTTTTGATAGAAGAATAAGACAAATACATGGTAATCTCCTTTAAAACAGAGCATGTATACATTAATTATGTTTACAAACTGGAGAGATTATCACTATAAAGAAAATATAATGATAAAATGTATAAATATTAACACAAGGAAGTAACATTACCAAATTTACACACCATAGGAATTCATAAAAAATAGCTGTAACTTTTGGTTTTATTATTGTCAAAATAGTACAAAAGCCTCAAATCTCTCCACCCTCACATGTCCAACACTCCAAGCTTTCACTTGTATCAAAACATAGACATATATAGACTCAAAACTACAAATACCCACCTCTAGGGGTCGAATCCACCTCTTTAGAATGTAGAGACACCTTTTTATCTAACAAAAGCCCAAATCAAGGGAGGTTATAACCACTCCCTGATTTTTCTCCAACTAGATACATTTGACTTTACAGCATTAAAATTAATGGATTTTGAGCTATTAGACCTTAGACACACTTAATACATCATATTACATCATTATTCACCATTGGAAAGTTGAATTTCACCCTAATATTACAAAAAATGGCTTTTTGGTGAAAGGTAGTGTGAAGATTGTGTTTGCTTAGCATGTGTGTAGTGAATACGTAGCATGGATTTCTTGAGCTAATTTGATGATGATGCTTTGGTCAATTATGCCTCTGAAAACTGTTGGAGGTTGATGAGGGTGTCTTCTATGCCTCTGAAGTGGTTTTGCGTCACAAAACGTCCAACAAAGTACTCAAAAGATGCATTTCCAAAAACGGGTCTGTTAAGGTAGCGTGAGTGTTGAAATGAGGGGAAAGAACTATTTTTTAGGAACTTCTTTGCATTCCCGTGTAAAATTGACTGCTGGTGAACTAAACTGAGTGTAGATCATTAAAATACAAGCTAAGGTCTTCCCAAAAATGCAACCCATTATTTATTTAGATGCCTCCATCGATAAAGGTAGCGTGGGCATACTACCTTTTTTCCCTTGCAACATATTTCAGAAAAATTGCCAGTTTACAAGAAGTCTTTAAGTGTATTCAAAATTGGTTTAAGGTGTTACATTGGCTCATGAAAAATTCCTGTTCAACCCTCTAGTTAAAGGTCTCCTTGGCTCTTTGTCTACCTATTTTCCCTTCTTAACTTTTTTCTTCCACATTAGAAACCACACATTTTCCTTTGTCAAGTGATACCACTATGCTTGATTTGATATTTCCAGCCTCTTCTTGGCTTTTTAAGAGCTTATTGTTATTTTGTTGTAAATGAGCCACCATGTAGTTGGATTTAGAAAGCCTCTCCTTTAACTCAGCAATTTCAGCATCCTTCTTCTCGAGGAGTTCCTCATCTGTTTCAAATGTATGGATTCTATTTGAATATCCTCAGAAGGTGTTTTTTCCTTTCCTTGTTCTTCTTCACTTTCACATGGACCTTCATCTCTTAAAACTGATGTCTCCTTGGCCATTAAAGGAGAAGATGAATTCTGCTCGTCATCAAAACCAAAGGTGAGATTTTTAGCTCTGCTTCTTGTCATTTCCCTTTGACTCCCTTCAACAGTAGGAGTAGCTTTTACTTTTCTAGATGACCCAACCTCCTAAGGCATGGAGGTTGAAGGTGATGAAATAGAAATTTTCTGTAAAAATGCCTCCCAAGGCATGCCAATAGCTCACAACTGATGGAGGATAATTATTTAATCAAACATTGATAGAATAAACTAGTATAGTGATCCCCTACCTTGCTTCTCACCTTCTCAGACATTTTAACAATACTCTTGTACAAAACATGTGGCAAGATCATCTTCTTGGCAGAGGTGAAATGTATCAAGAGGCAGATATTATACTGATATAAAAGAGAATATTTGCCTTCACAAGTAAAGTATGAGATTATGACCCTCATAAAAGGTATGTACTTGTGTTGCCAGTGTGTCATAGGAAAGGTAGCTGCAAGAGCTTCTTTATATGGTGTTTTCAGGAAAATCTTGTAACATTATAGGTCAAGATCAACCCTTTTGAACCAAAACTCTCCCTGAAGAGGTATCCCGGTGGCAAAATCGATGGATTGAGGAGATATAATGAACTTAACCCCAGCAGTGATGATATCATTCTCTTTAAACATGGTAGCAAATACACTAGTCAACTTCACATTGAATCCTACCTCTTGGATTTTTTGGAAAAAAGGGAGGTGACCAGATTATTCAAATAACATTTTGGAGTAAGGGGATTGCATAATATCAGTGATTTGTTGTGGCTCAATCCAGCTTAATTTTCCTCCTTTATTATAAATCTTTTTCTCCTTTTTAGTGCTCATGATGACACCTTTCTTGTTGTATTTGACAAAACAGGGCAGGGAAACAAGGGATTTTCAAATTTTAATGAATGGAGGGGGATGAAAGGGGAAAAGGAGATATAATTTTTTGATACAATTTGAGGGATTGTGGAGGGATATTAGGAATATTATGGAAGTGGAAGGGAAAAAAAGGATGACGAGAAGGGGTGGAGAAAGCCGAAACATAGGCCCAATGTTTAAAACGTAGTGAGGGTTTGGGGAAAAACGGGAAAAACGATAGAGATGTGGGAAAAAAGCTTTGAAAGAGATGGGAAAGGTGATGAAATGATTTTATAATGTAATTATATCAAATTTTGAGGAGTTTTGCTAAAACTTGAGTCAAAATATTCAAAACAAGAAAAATTGTGCCATGAACTCCTAGCAAACTATTTAATTCGACATTTTTGAGCATTTAGGAGGAAACCACTTGAAATATTGGTGAAAATACCTATTGAAAAGCTATAAAGAGCTTGAATATTATTGAATTGAAGATGTTGAACTCTCGATTTTTCCCTTGAATGAAAAAAACTGGGTTTTGCTAAAAACGTACCGTGGAGGAAGCTCTGCGACCTTTGAGGTGTCCTAAGGTAGATTTAAAGATGTGTCTGGCTTCAAAATATTTGGGTGCAGCTTCAGTGTTCAAAAAACCAACAAGAAAGGGTTTTTAAATGATTGTTTCAACAAAAGAGTAGTGGCACGCTACCTTTTCACCCACAAGATCATGATTTAGCCAAAACTCTATTGCTAAGGAGAAAGAAAGGCTTAGAAGAGGGAAAATTAGTCCGATTGATCAGAATTGAGGTGAATTTAATCCTTGCTGAGATTTTTGAGGGTGAATGAAGTGAAAGAGTAGCAAAATCATGAAAACATAGCGAGCTGACCCTTTACGTAGCAAGCTAGATAAGGTTTAAAAATTTTAGCTAATGGAAGGTGTTGCTGAAGGATGAGAGGTCTTCTCGAGAAATGGAGAGGGAAAATGAAGCTTTAATGTAGTTTTTATAGCTTTGTACCACTTTTGATAATGATAGGTTGGCTCACCAATTCACCTTTAATATTTTGCTTTGAGTGGCTTTAGGAACCTTTGGAGCAACTTACTTTTCAACTTTAGAACTTGTTGCACATGCTTTGAAATGATTTAGTACCAAATTTTTTGAGAAGATACGTCTTCCACTCATGATGACCTATAATGACATGTCCTTAATTCTATTTTGATGATTTCACTCCATCATGACACATTACAGACTATGAAACCATGAACTTAACAATAACATTTTGAAATGAAAATTTGACCATATAAAGATGACTAACATGACAATTACATCAATGAATCATGACTTATAACCTTTCATAATGGCAGTACAAAATAATCATTTTATAACCCTAGTCATGGTGGAAAAAGAAAACACCTAACAACCTAAACCAGTGAACAAATTTTTATTTTGAGACTCGATGAAATACTAAATTTTTTAAAAAGACTCAGACAAATTTAGAAAGAGCATACCTATTTGATCATTGGTGATAAGAAAACTTGACTGGAACTAAGTGGGTGCAAATGGACATTGGGCTAGTTGGAAATGTCACAATATCCCCTTGAATATTCAGTCTCATTATATTCCATTGATCAATTCTCCATATTACCTCACTCTAATTGAAACCACAAATTTGGATCAGAGAACATGGACAAGCAGTAATAAATTCCTCTATTCATTTAGGGTGGGATATGAAATGTTAGTTCAGAAACTACCTCATCCCCCTTCAGATAGATTGTGGGAAATATTCTGGCATAAGGATAGTCTACCTAAAATTAACTTATTTTAATGGGAAATGAATGGTTCATGGGAATATTATGATGGAAAATAATCTCAGAAAAAGGAACACTCGCAGTCCATCCTGATGTGTTCTATGTGAGAAGGATGAAGAATAAATTCACAAGAGAGGATATTCCTATACATTCAATATATCCTTTTAGACCATCATGTTTCAACAACTCTTCAGAAATATAATCAAGAGAATTTCAACTTAGGAAGGAAACCTTAACAAATATTCATGCCTAGTTCTTGAACAATGAAAAACAAGTACATACCTTGTCAATTTTCCTTGTTCATACCTTCAATAGATGAATGCCATATTCTTGTGACAGAGATACCTCAGATTTCTAGTTGTTTGACCATAGAGAATTCTTTCAAGCAAGGTGATTTTCCTCTTGGTTCACATGGATTTCATGCGCACATTCATAGCAAGGTGATTGCCCATTAGTTCACAGGGTGGTCCTCCACTGTAAGGGAGTCAACTTCAAGGCATAAAACTATCTACAGGTCCTCACACATAAAGAGTCTCATTATCAGACTATATACCACATTTTTATTCTCTAAAGTGTCAAAGTAAAGTGTCCCAAGGCAATTTTTAGATTACAATAAACTTCTACTCTGTCCTACTCATATCTCAAAGAGTAATGTCCTTCGGATCCTCAAATGTAACTAGAATATTGAACTTAAATCAGAAGAACATATTTTTAAACTAGAAGATGACATTCATGAATGACATACACAACATTTCATTGGGTATGTTGTGATTTGGATCAAGGATCATTAGTACAACTTCAAACCAAATAAACACTTGGAACAACTCAGATTATCAACCACAAGAATTTCGGTCAAGAATTAACTTCCTTCAAACTTCGTACTGCTTGATTCTAATCATGATATGGGAAGATTGTAGATGACTTGTGGATAATTCAATGGATATATATTGAAATCACAGTTTCATATTGCTCCTTGGATGCACGAATTTTCCCAGGGACTCTTGTTCTTGAAATTCAGACCTGTAGCTATGTGTTTTGTTAACACACAAATATTTTTGTCCTATAACTTTGGAGATGATATACTTGAGTTTTGGATATAATCACAAAATTTTCATTAATTCAAAAATTTGTCACAATAATAGAATTTCAAACTGCCTTTTGAGAGTGTACATACTTGGTACTTTCAGATTGGATCTTGAATATCTCTTTAACAGGGAAATGCAAATTTAAGATCATACCTTGTTGGCTTATCTAAAGATACGTATCTCTCTATAAAAGAATACTAAAGGGGAGCATAGGCATCTAGAGACAATAGTCAAGGACCGAGACATTTAAAAATTCTCTCTATGGTATACATCCGAGTTCAGCGAAGCCTTAACCAAACTTTGTAGCATGATTCAAAATCTGAGAACTTGTTCAAGGAGGTCTGAAACTTATATTATGTGATCCAATTACTATCAGTGTTTTTTTGTTTAAAATCTAAGCTCAGGAAAAGGTGTGTTCAGTCTTATTTCTTATGGTATGATAAGAATATCTGTTTTGTAAGAACCATGTAGAAGAGAACCTATTAAAGAAAATCAACAACACATTTTCTCTAAGGAAATACAGGTCTATAGCAACATTTCTTCTGTCGCATCTGAGTTATGACAAAATTTTTTCTCTATGGACAAGTTTTATTATATTACTCTATGACCCGTAGTTATGATCTAGGTAAATTGGATGATCTGACACCAAGCAATTTCCCAAAAACCCTGAACAAAGACCCAATTCATGCATATACAACCCTATTTTTTTTTTCCAACTACCATTTTTGCTGTCAGAATTCTAAAATTTCCAAACATTTGGACTCACCATCTTCTCCTCCAATGTGAAATAATATTTTTCTCCAATTCCCTCACTACTTTGAGATGTGACAAACTACTCAATTCTTGATACGGGAAACTCAATGGAAGTAGGAAAAAAGAAAGAACTTAGAGTGTGGGATCAAATTCAATGGGTGTGACAGAAGGAAGTGGAATAATGTGGTCCACTGGGATAGGAAATTTGAAATTTGTGAAGAAAACCGTGTGCTGTGTGGAGAAATTTTTTGGTCTTGGCTCCAGTTTCTTTTCTGTGGACTGTTTCTCTCACAATTTTAAATCCAGTTCGAGGTGTGGAATCAAATGCATTCCAACTATAGAATCAAAATCAAACCATCTGGTTCTCCTGTTTTCTATGGATTTCTGTACTAATACATTTGCAAGTAAGCAACGAATCTTAGGTGGTCCATGTTAGAAATATTTTGAAATATCTGTCTGTATGTCTTTGTCAGGTTTGTTGTATATTTCTCAACACTATGTTCGGATATAGAACAGAGAAAGGAAACACTTACTGCAACCATAAACTCTCTATTCGCACATCCCAATGAAACAACTTCTGAACATGATACCAAACCATCAAAAAATTCTAATGCACTGGAGGGGAGAAAACCAACCTTACCCTGGTCCACGTTCTTTATTTAGCATCCAACAAAGGTAATCAATTTTCAAAATTTCCGAAATTTTATTTCAAGGATTTAATGGAGGTAGGTTTTGCGATGATTTTTTCACAATATAAGCTGAACTATAGTGTTTTTTTCACCTATAATTGGTTTTCACTAATTAAGTCTAAAATATCTTTAGTGTTTAGAGAATTCAAATCCAATTGCAGAGTGTTGCATGTCTGATGAAACTCTTGACTACCGTCGTCTTATAATGTCTACAACCAAGGTAATCCATGTATCTAAACTGCATTCGTGTTCTTCATGCCACCTCTTATTTTTATACAAATGTTGAAAATGCAGGGCGGGTTTATGCTAATAAATTTTTTCTATTTGTTGCTCTAATGTGTAGATTTTTCAAGATTTGTTCCCTAGAGAAGAGTTGTTTCCTTAAGCAGCAGAGTTGGAAGACAACACAGAAAAACTAGATCTAAACAGATACATCACAGAAAACGTAGACAAAAAACGTAGAACCATGGCGGCTTTATGCTAATAAATTTCCAAACAACCTTGAATAGACCCAATTCATGCATATACAACCCGACTTTTTTTTTTCCAATTACCATTTTGGCCGTCAAAATTCCGACGATGGTTTCGGTCGAAACTATGACAAGTGGTTCACAACATCAGACTTGCGACGACAGAATCACACCATCAGAATAGCGACGAATGGTTCACATGTCAGACTTGCGATGACAGTTTCAAGACATCGGACTTGCGACAACCTATTTGAACCGTCAGAATAGCGTTGAAAGGTTCACACGTCGGACTTGCAACGAAAGTTTCAGCACATCGGACTTGCGACGAACTGTTTCAACCATCGACATAGCGACGAAAGTTTCAACACGTCGGACTAACGATGGAATTTTCAAAAAATCGGATTTGCTACGAACGTTCCAAAATGTCAGAATAGTGATGATAGGTTAAAACATCAAAATTGCAACAAAATTTTCAAAACGTCGGAATTGCGACACTACCAAAAAAATGTCAGAATTAGTGTCACTCTATCAACAGTTATTAGAAGTGTCGGAATTGCAACATGAAAATAAATGATGTTTTGCCCCACCTCAAAGTGTCGCTCTTGGGATACCTATGTGTCACAAGAGAGACATTTTGGCCGTCGGAAATTGTGCCAAATGTGCTAGTGTATGATTGCTTCAATCTATAATAATATTTTTCCTTCGTCATCAAGTTATTGCAATATATTTTGAACTGGGAGCTTATCACTTATAACCTTATTTAAACAAGAGACATGGAAAATTGGGTGTTAGTATGAATATTTCGTCGTAAAATATCACTTTAGCTATGCATAACAAATAGCCCTAACATCGATTATGGCTGCAAAATATCTTTAAGTCTGCTGCACAAATCCAGATCTAAGCACAAAAGACATTAAGAAGATAAAATATAATATGGCTCCATGCATCCAATAGACAAGACAAGAACAATGTGTTTAAAAGAATGTTTTATATTATATTAAAGAATGGGGCACCTGAGAGGAAAACAAGAAAGGTGTTTTCCGGTTCTCCTCAATGGGATGGGTTCTTGAAAGTCCTCAGTGTTTCAGATCTAAAATTCCTCTCTCTTATTGTGGTAGAAAACCCTGACAAACATAGAACTCAATGGGAGCTCATAAAGAAAAAATGAAAAATGGTGACCAAGAGTAGATCTAGTGTGATCTAATGCAATGAAGGTGACTAATGAATGGGGAAAACCCTCCTATTTATAACAAAATATTAGGGTTATCTAGAACTTTTTGCATGAATAAAATATTATTAATCAAATTCTAGAACCACCCTTTAGGAATATTTTATTATATTTGTTGGTGGGAAAAGGTCTTTTGACGTGGGTCAATTCCTTTATTTATAAAAAATAAATAAATAAATGATTTATTTATTATTTTAGGGAGATGATGGAGATATAATTAAATAAATAATGATTATTTAATGATTTAGTCAAATTTAACTAGGAATGTTATTAAATAATGATTTAAATAACTTGTTCCTAGGAAATAATTAAATAAATAATGATTTATTTAATTAATTTTCTTGTTTTGGGTTAAATATGACCAGGAAATATGGACCAATGTTATTTGACATGGTGAAAGCAATTTTACTTAGGGTAAAATTGGTCTTACATGGTGTACTTGGGTTCATCTAATGATAATGAGTTAGATGACCAAAAAAATGGTGTAACAGATTGCCCCCCAACGTACGAGTGTTAGGAGCAAATTGTATGACCGAAGTACGTTGTAAGAACTCAATCACTAGGCATCAAGAGGGAAGTGAGAGAGAGGAATGTAAGGTAGTCTAATGTGCTAAAGGACTAGACCCGGAGGAGATGAGACTTACAGGTGCAACAAGTCTCTAGGTGATGAAGTAGTACCAGTGTTAAAGGCGGCGGGGGAGGCATCTCTATGCCCGCCGATACAATAGTACAAAGAATAAGGCGCCTGGAAAACCACGGAACGCAATAATGAAGCATCTGCTGGCCTAAACATGAGCCCGATAAAAATGATGAATCCCACATACATGTGATGCCTGGAATAACCTTCAAGACTTATGCAAGAAGATTTTAGTACATGAGATACAAATATACCCAAATGCCCCCTACACACGGGGAAGGGCTCACAAAATTTGACTGATATATGCAAATCGAAGAGGCGCTGCAAGCGGTTGAGGCCGATATCATCAAATGAGAGGAGCTGCATCAGGGGCTGAAATGAAGAAGTCATCCGAGCATGTGGGGGCTACCTGCAGGGCCACCCCTTCATGAGGGTTGAGACATCTCACACACGCCCGGGAATCACCAATAGTTGCTGCTGCATCACTGGACCATCAAGTGTATAGATCACGATCATGTTGATAAGAGCTCGAACCAAGGTACATTGCCCCCTAGACCTAGCTTCTGGAATAAATGAGCTGATGTCGACAGAAGTAGGTCTGCCATAGGTGAGGCAATAAGGGAACCCCAACTGAGGCACGAGGGAAAATATTAGAGCGACGAACAGATAGAAACTAATGATGATGATAGAATGGGGGATACGGAGGAGCGGTTTGACGACTTCCCTTGTTAGAGCATAAAGGGCATGAATGGCTTGGCAGCGACTGACACAATATCAGGAGGGATAGGGGACAAGGGTACTGAAGTCCATAATGTGCGACACGAGAGAGGAACCAAGCAAGAAAGGATGGAGGACGATGGCGGGGTACAAATGGACTCGGAATGGACTCCATGAATGTGAGGGTGACTCGACTCAGATGCTCTAAACAAAGGCGACTCGATGGTGCTACCTCATAGTAAGGATCCAATGGGAGACCATAAAAGCATGAGTACAATGGGGTAGCTCATGATGAAAATCAACACGAACAAAGACAAGTAAGGAGGCAAAGTGGTGCCCCAAGTACAAGTGTCGTGAGTGAAGAATTTTGATTTTGAGAATGGGTTAATAGACCCTTCATGGACAAAATGTGTCCTGGTGAAGTATCAAAACATGGAAAACTGACAGATACCCATTTGAGTGCTCGGTGAGAGCTTTCCAATGGTGCAAACAGTGTGTCAAACAGGGCTACGGTTTGGCCGCAGCAGGCGAAAGAAAAAACAGGGGTTTTCTTCTAATAAGGCGTTTTCCCTCCAAAATCATTCATTTTCTTGTGTAGCTGTGGTGAATGTGGAGAGGAGAGAAGGCCCTAAATCTTGTGGCAATCGTAGCAGACAAACCGACCGTTGGAATCGTGATCCGTCAGTTGCAGGTAAGAGGCCTAATCCTACTCTTTGTTTTTGATGGATTCAAATTGCATATTAGGGTTTTAAATCTCAGTAACTGCCCCTACTTCATCATTACGGTCGGGTCGCACTTTTTATGGCAAAAGATGCGACCTGGGATGTAGGTTTTGGCCTGAAAGGTGCAACCTGGCCTAGGTTTTGCCCAAAAAGTGCGACCCCTTAAATGTGGGAGGTTTCAGTGCTATTATGGGCTGAGATTGAGTTTTGGTGTAAGGTAATGCAATTTGTGAATCGGGAGACTGAAAAAAATGATGGTTTTGTGCAGATATGGCAGATATATGGATCAAGTGGAGAGAGAGAGACTTAGGTACATTACGGACGGAAATCCAAGCGGATCAGGGTGTCCGTCGTGCACTGGCTAGGTATGGGGTTCTGAAATTTCTGGAGAGCCATTGTTGGCTCGGATTATCAGTTACTGGGATCCAGATCATGAGGCGTTTATAGTGCAGGGGCACAGGATCGAGCTGACGGTCCAGGATATGTATTTCTTGACTGGTCTCCCACCATTAGGGATGGTGGGAAATACGCAGCCAGTGTTACCACAGGGGTGTAACATTATGGATTTTGTTGATCGACATTGTCAACCAAGTGTTCGAGTTAAAGGGACACAGATATCTATTGGGGATCTAGAGAGGTTGGAGACCCGGGCAGTGGCCGCAGCAGTGTTTCGGATCTTTGGTAGCCAGGCGTTCCATCACATCATTGGAGGGAAGATGATGATTGTAGAGAGTGTGTTGGGGGGTACCTACTATGGGTGGGCTTAGATGATGTTGGTGTCGGTGAAACGACAGTTGTCGCTATGCAAGCGGCAAGTGAATCATGATTGTGCCTATGGGACGGTTTTGTGCTCTTTCTTCTTTGAGAAGATCCCGACCTTGCGACCTCGTATACAGTTGCCTGATGGAGGTCCGAGAGAGCCCCGGATGCGTCAATGGGGACGATTAATGTGTAGAGGAGGAGGAGGGGCAGTCAGACGGGTGTTCCGACTAGAGTTCTTCGCCCATTGGGATCAGATGCCACTATACATAGACGACTATCCCTATAGTGGGATGAGTTATTGGGGAGATCCGGACTTGCCGCTTCCTCCTAGTCGAGTGTGGGGGCCCGATGGGAAGTGACAAGCTGCTAATCTGTTATGTACATTTTAGAGTTTTTGACTAGTAATCATGGTACTAATCTTTATATTTTTTGGGTATGCAGATATAGCTCTGGTAAAACCGGCCGGATATATGGGACGACCTGCAGCAGCAGGAGCTACAGGTGCCAGTGGATCAAGGATAGCACAGAACGAGGATATGGCCGCTCTGGTGGAGGACATCTGTCGTAGATGTGAGGGGCTGCTGACCGGTGTGTCAGAGCGTGGTTGGCAGGATTTAGACGACCAGTACATAGATTTATGTATTGGGCTACCCTCGGAATGGAAAGGTATCATGCGATGCATGGCGATGGCTGGTCAGACTGTGCGTGATCTACGAGCTGCAGAAGTAGAGCCGTTGACTTGGGACCCTCCAGAGCGGTGATGTAGGGGCAAGTGGTGCCCCCCATTTTGTAGTTTTGTTTTTTGGACCATGCTATGGGCATGTTGTATGTTTCAAAGTAGATTGACTCTAAAAACACATTTTATATAATATATATATGTTTTATGTACATTTTTTTGATGATGTGAAATGTTATTGTCTTGAGTGTGATAAATGCCAGTCTAGAACATGATTTGCGATTTGATCTACTTAGTGATTTTGATGTCAAGGGATATGGGTTATGCACACGATAGACGCCATTAAGTTGTAAGACAAGAAGCAGGGAGTCTAAATGAACATGTAGATGAAGGATGTGATGAGAGAGAGTATCGGCTAAGAGGCCACGTACTGCATCATATTCAGCCTAATTATTGGTGGCATTACCAATGCAGAGCCCATTTGCAAGAACCAGGGCATGCAAGGGGGTAAAGATGGCCCATGCTGCCGAAGAGAGATTCCGGGAAGAGCGACTTGCCCCATCGGCATAGCCAAGATAATGGGTGGAGGAGAGGGCCGATGTAATAGTGTCACGGGACAACAAATGGGAGGGATGAGAAAAAGGATGGTAGCGTGAGTAGAGGATAGACATCCACTGATGGATATGGGAGGGAGTAGTCTGGGTAGGAAGTCTAGGACTCATAGATCGATGAGAGGGAGATGGATGAGAACTATGGGATGAAGAGCGGGAACTCAGGCTGCGAAGAACATCGAAGATACGGATGGTATGATCATGATTATGGGATGGAATGGAAGGGTCAAGGGGACCATATGACACTGCAAAGCTACCTAAATCAATAGTATGGGAAGAGAGGCGCAGATACGAGTCATCACGGGGAATGACAGAAGAACAGGTAAAAAGATGGTCAAAACATGAAGAGCTCGAGAATGTGTCTGAAGGAGGATCAAGCAGAACAGATGGAGTGGATTCGGAGGGAATGTACTTCGATGGTTGCGCGGATGATGATAGGTATAGGAGGGGAGCAGCAGATTCCGACATTTCAACATCAGGGGGAGGAATGTCAATGGTAGCAGGAGGATCCTCGAGTAGACCTGACGCATATTGAGCAAGGATGGGAGAAGCAGATTGATTTTGTTCAATTTCGTACTCGCGAATGACCTCTAAAGAGGCTCGGTAATGCGTGAGGTGAGGAAAATGGTGAGAGTAATGGCCATGGACACCACACAGAGCACAGGGTTTGTTGGTGTGAAGAGTCTTTGAGGTCTTGTCTACGGATGAGGAAGAAACAGAGGTTTCAGGGACCGTCGATTCAGGGAACACGACTTTAACCATGGGTTGGATACGGGGCAACTCAGGACAAGTATGGGTGGGGTGACTGATACCATCACACAAGGCACAAGGCTTGGCAGGTGGGGGAGGGGGAGGGGTAGGGTCGGGTGCGTGGCTTTGTCTTGGGATGCCCCCTTTCGAGTTTTTCTTTTCCTGCTTGGAGGGGTTGCAGCATGGAGAAGGTCCTGCGGAGGGGCTAGGGGCACTATAGCGGTGGAAGGAGTGAAGGGAATCGGTTGCAATGGTGTCACAACTATGTATGGTTTGGGGTGGCCTGGTGGGGTTTTAGCTAGAGGAGTAAGATACCATACTGGAATTCCCAAAGTTAAATTAGGTAGGGAAAGGGTGGCCATGATGGGGACCGAATAAATGTCGGGGAGGGGGGACCAAGGAAAGGTATCTGACCGACGCGTTAATGACCAGGAGGGATGGCTCCCATATGGTGGGGACCTCAGGGAACCGACTCAGGAGGGTAGGGAGGTTCTTGAGTGGGAGGTGGATGGGGAGGACCAGGCAAAAATGGTTCGGTCAACTTAAGCGAAGAGCTAGGAGTAGGTTGCGGTGGGCGAGATGGAGGCTGTTGACTAGCCAAAGCAGGCTGTGGAAGGCCAGGCTGAGACGATTGCATCATGCAAACATTCGCTAAATTGGGGTCAGAGACAGGAGGAGGGGGAGGACCAGGAAAAGTTCCAAGCAAAGAGGAGTCTTTGTAGACACCAGGGGAAACACTGGTTAAAGAATCAACAGTTGGTTTATTGGTGACGGTAGAGATGGTGGACTCAAGGGAGGTCTGAGATTTTGGTTCATGGTAGGTCAACTGGTCAATGGTGACAATCTTGCCATTATGAGGAAAGAACATCTTGCGGTGGACTGCGGATGGGACGAAAGACATGGCACAGGTGTAACTACACCCCAAGAGAATGTTGTAGTCAAGAGGGGCGTCAATAACTTCAACGTCGACACAAACAGTATTGCCTGCAAGGGTGATAGGAAAATTATGGAATAGGCCAATGGGCTGAGGCATGGCCATCCCAAGCATGAAGGGTGATTGTGGAAGGGGCCAGCTCAGGGGATCTGAGTTGTTTCCAAACCGAAGCGGACATTAAAAAAGGTATATGCCCCCTCGTCAATAATACATCAAGCAACATTGGCATTGCAGATTTTGACAGGGATTTGGAAAGCAACGGAAGGAGGAAGAGGGGGATGTTCTGACTGACGGGCGTCGAAAACAATCAATTGGTCATCAGCAGGATCTACAGCGCCCACAACAGATAGTAGAGCCTTCCTTTGGGAAGTACACGAGTGGAGGAGTTCCAATGTTGAAATGGAAGCAGGGGATTACACCAGATCATCTACTATGTTGTAGGAGTGGGAAGCCCAACCAAAGGCAGCATTTCGGTGTAATGGTCCCTTAGGAGTCTTGGGATGAACCTCAGCTTTGGGCGGAGGGAGTTGGAAGGGACCATTAGGTGTCGATAGAGGCTCTGTAAGGCCTGGATATGGGGACTCGGAGACAGACGGAACGGGAGGCGTGGAATACTGACAGGACCGAGTTTGAAGGTTAAGGTCGACGGTGAGTGGTTGGTCAGAGGCCATCATGAGAATCTGGTAATTGGAGGAACTAGAAGGGGAAGGTTGAGTGGTTACTGGGGCATGAGGCGGTTGAATGGCCATGAATCCTTATTGAGGGAAAGGATCAGTAAACACAGCAGGTTGAGAAGTAGTTGGATTGGGAGGGACAGTAGGGGAGGAGTGTTGTCCTCGTACGGTGGCCTGGGACTCCCACATATGCCACATTTGTGGTAATAAGGGACAATCTTGAGTGTAATGACCATAAACACCGCAACACGAATAGGGCTTATTGGTGTGAAGCGGCCTGTTCGACTTGGGCTGGGAGCCCTGTGGCTGGTTGGCAGTGGTAGGGTCAATACTGGAAGGATTGGATCCACGATTACCAGAAGCGGATTGATTTCCTTTTCTCTTTCTTTGAGAAGGAAGAAAATTAGGTGCCCCCTGCTATGCAAATACTTGCCTTGGAGGGGGTAGTAGGTGCGGTTGCGGGGGTGGAGAAGGAAAGGGAGTGGGAGGTCCAAATGCTGGAGGAGCTGGGACACCAGGTTGTAGGTACGGATATGGGGTAGGGTGGGCAACATTGAGATAAGCAGGAGGGTGGGAAAAAGGAGGAGGCATGCCGTATCCTGGATACATGTTACCTGGAGGGGGGAACGTGCCGAAGGGGCTGGCCCCTCCTGGAGGGAAACCATAGCCCATAGGAGGTTGAGGAGAGGTATGTGACAGGGCTCAAACGATACCTTCGGCAGAGTGAGATGCCCCCGAGGCATTAGGGCCACCGGGCTTGGGGAGGTCAGGAAGGATGCTATAAACATAACCGGATTGGGTGTAGATGAGGTCATATTTCAAGGCGACTTGGAGGGCGGCTTCCTCGGTTTGGGGAAAATGGGATGCGACATCTTTGCCAATGGGAGGTAAGAGAGAGTGAAGGAACCAGTCCATGTAAACCCGATCTTCAAAGGGAGGGGTGCGACACAGGCTCCATCTTCGTCGCCATTCTTGGACATGAGCATAAAGGCGGGTCGAAGAGGATTGGTGAAAAGAGGTTAAGATTTTAGTGCCAGTGTCGTATCGGAAAGGAAGTTGGAAATAGGATAAAAAGGCTTGGGCAATGGTCACAAAGGTGGTATGGGAAGAGGTGGCTTGATCAACATACCATTTAGAAGCTTCGCCGGTAAGCGTGCGTTGGAACAAACGAAGACGGATGGAGTCATCAGTGATGCAATTGGAGGAACACCACATGTGGAAAGATCGGATATGGTTGGAGGGATATTTTCTAGCAAGGCCTTCAAACTTGGGAATTTCAGAAGGAAGCTTGGTTGGTATAGCAGGCCAACTAACATCGTGGCGAATAGGGTCATTAATGAGCTTATTGAAGTCGGGGAGACTGAGGTCGGCCATATAAGGGAGCAATGGGGCAGTTGAGGTAGGTCCCGTAGTGGTTCCACTAGAAATAGACCCAGCGGTAGAACTGGGGTTACGGCTAGGTCCCGAACTAGACATGGTGAAGGTAAGATAGGGAGAACGAGAAGTAGGGGGAGAACCCAAACAATCAGAGGAAGAGTCGGAGTGCAGACTCGAGGGGGGACTTACTCGAGGATGATAGGAAAGAGGAAATCGACCGACCGGAAACTGAGGGTGAAGGCCAAGAAGTCTCCGTGAGAAGCGCCTTGGGGGTGCAATGATGACGGGAAGAAAAAACCGACAAGGGCAGGGAGGGACAAAATCAAGTGAGGTCAAGGGTGGAGGGGTGAAGTGACAATTGATTTTGAAGTCTTTGCCAGGAATTGTTAACCATGCTCTTCTTCACTTAGGGTCAGTGTGTGGCATGTGTTAATTTTAATTGTTTAAACCTAGACATTTTGAGAGTAAAAGAAAAAGTGTGATGCGTAACTGAAAATAAATCTGCAGTAAATAAGACTAAAAGAACAGAAAATTAACAGCTACCAATGCATCAATCTAACCCAAGAAAGCGGGTCTCTCAAAACTAGTCTATAAGAGGGAAAAACGAAGCAAAGCATGCTAAAAAGAGGCCAATAGATCTAAGGTCGGGAGGGACGGGGATCTAAAGGGGAAATCTGCTGAAAAGAGGTGCAGAGGACAGCAAAGAGGCAGAGGCAAGGTTTCTGCTAAAAAGGAGGAGATTAGCTAAAAATAGGAGGGACAAGGAGGTGGCCCTAGAAATGAACCCAAACAAAACTAAATTAGGTTATTTGAAAGGGATAAGAGCTAATCGAAAGGGATCTGAAACTGAGGTGTCAGATCTGAAAGCGATAAGGCTGAAACTTTGGAAATTCAGAATTCTGAAACAACAAAAACTCTCCCACAAAAAGTGGAGGGTACTAGAGCCCTAAGGGGAAATATTCCCACTTAATTGAGTGAAACAGATAAGAAACAGGTCTAAATGGGTGGAGACGGAGGCTGGAAAACCCTGACAGAATCTTTAGACAAACCCAGAAGAAGTACTGGAAAACTTGCAGAAAAAGTGCAGGTCGCAGGTTCTGACCTGTTTTCAGTCCAGGTCACAGGTTTGGGGTAGAAAAGTGTGTCCTCAAGCTCAAGTCGCACTTTTTGGGCCGATAGTGCGACCTGCAGATCCGACTCTCTCGGCAGCAAATTTCAAAAAAAAAATTCGTCTCAGCTACGACTAATGTTTGTCACCTGCGCAATAAGGCCAGAAACACACGGAAGTTAAAAATTTGACTGTTTGAGGGTTTTAGAGGTGGAAAGCACCATAAAAATAGGAAAAACAGAAAATGGAAGAGAAACCCTAGGGTCTGAAACAGCTGGATATGTAGGAATATATGAAACAACAACGGTCGCAAAAGAAAACCTGTGTGGAGTCGCCAATTGTTAGTATGAATATTTCGTCGTAAAAGATCACTTTAGCTACGCATAAAAAATAGCCCTAACATCGATTATGGCTGCAAAATATCTTTAAGTCTGCTGCACAAATCCAGATCTAAGCACAAAATACATTAAGCAGATAAAATATAATATGGCTCCATGCATCCAATAGACAAGACAAGAACAATGTGTTTAAAAGAATGTTTTATATTATATTAAAGAATGGGGCACTTGAGAGGAAAACAAGAAAGGTGTTTTCTGGTTCTCCTCAATGGGATGGGTTCTTGAAAGTCCTCAGTGTTTCAGATCCAAAATTCCTCTCTCTTATTGTGGTAGAAAACCCTGACAAACATAGAACTCAATGGGAGCTCATAAAGCAAAAATGGAAAATGGTGACCAAGAGTAGATCTAGTGTGATCTAATGCAATGAAGGTGACTAATGAATGGGGAAAACCCTCCTATTTATAACAAAATATTAGGGTTATCTAGAACTTGTTGCATGAATAAAATATTATTAATGAAATTCTAGAACCACCCTTTAGGAATATTTTATTATATTTGCTGGAGGGAAAAGGTCTTTTGACTTAGGTCAATTCCTTTATTTATAAACAATAAATAAATAAATGATTTATTTATTATTATTTTAGGGAGATGATGGGGATATAATTAAATAATTATTTATTTAATTATTTAAAAATGATTTAGTCAAATTTAACTAGGAATGTTATTAAATAATGATTTAAATAACTTATTCCTAGGAAATAATTAAATAAATAATGATTTATTTAATTAATTTCCTTGTTTTGGGTTAAATGTGACCAGGAAATATGAACAAATGTTATTTGACATGGTGAAAGCAATTTTACTTAGCGTAAAATTGGTCTTACATGGTGTACTTGGGTTCATCTAATGATAATGAGTTAGATGACCAAAAAAATGGTGTAACATTGGGTGTACTCGCGAAGATGTAGGAAACCCCAATTTTTATGCCTTAGTACTAATATTTTGTAAGGCCTTGTAAAGAGCATAGTACTTGGGTGATAATTCATTATCATTCTTAGCTTGATTGAGGGAAATTTATTTGTACGGTTGTAGCCATAAAAATACCCAATCACCCACGTAAAAACTTCTTTCACTTTGATGCTAAAATTCCTGTTGTTTCATTTGATTTTGTGCCATAGTTAGGTTATCCTTTAATAGTTGGAGAACTTGTTTTTGATTCTTGATGTGATCTTAAACAAATTGAACCTTAGAATTTTATCTTAAAGATGATGTAATCGATGGTTGAAGATATCCATAAAGTGCCATAAATGGGGTGATTTTTGTTGTGATATGGAAGGAAGTGTTATACCACCATTCTGCTAAAGGCAACCTCTTGAACCATTAAGTTTTTTTATTATATAAAAAGCAACAACAATATCCTTCCAAACATTTTTTTATTATGTCATTTTTCCCACCATCAGATCAAGGAATATAAGATGATCAATGAGCTAATTGAGTACTAATATAAGAAAATAATTCTGTCAAAAAAGTTACAGCAAAACTGGGATCTTTGTCACTTACAACTATATTTCCATGTAGCTTTTGAACTATTTACACAAATGAATTAGCGACTATAATTAATTTTAAAGGATGATATAGTGCATAAAAGTGTGTATACTTGGTAATTATATCAACTAGCACCATGATGACACTATTTCCTTCAAACATAGGTAAACCTATGATAAAATCCATTGAAACAACCTCCCAACGCTGAATTGGAATGACTAATGGTAGTAAAAGAGCTAAGATTTTAATTGTCTCAAACCAAACATTCTGCCACAAAATTATAATTATTAGATATAATGTAATCCCAAAAAAATTCCTTCTTAACCATGTGGTAAGTTTTTAAAAATATTGAGTTCTTTCCTATATGATAGATATGAAATTCCAATAGAACCTTTTTTTTTAGATCGGAATTCTTATATATATAGGTGATATTTGTACCACAATGAATCATTTTTACAGATAAATGTATCAAAATATTTGGGATCTTGCTGCAACTTTTGAATCAGTTCCTACACCTGTTTGTCATTCTTCCATTCATCCCTTGTTTCAGCAATTCAATCAGGTTGATAATATAAATGTCATAGAGCAATGCCTCCACATCCTCATCCCTTCTTGAGAGTGCATTTGTAGAAAAAAATTTCTTCCTTTTTTTGTAGATGATTTGAAAGTCATACCCAAACATATTTGTGACCCATTTTTGTTGCTCTTCTGAAGATAATCTTTGTTACAAGAAGCATTTAATAATATCATGTTTTCTTTTACCTTGAAGTGTCTTCCCATTAGGTAAGGGTGACATTGCTTTAGGGCATGTAGTAATCCCAACATTTTCTTCTCATAAATAGGTTTGTGCAAATACTTTCCCTTGATTGGAAAACTTTCAAAAGCAACAAGCCTTCCTTCTTGCGATAAAAAAACACCAATACCATTTCTTGAGGCATCACATTCCATAGTAAAATTTTTTGTGAAGTCTGGTGTAGCTAGGACCGGAGCTCGAAACATTGCATATTTAAGATTTTTAAAGGCCTTAGTTGCTTCTGGACTCCAAAAGAATGTATATTTATTCACTAATTTTGTTAGAGGTGCTGCAATTTTCTCATAATTCTTAACAAACTTGTGATAATACCCTATCAACCCAAGAAATCCTCAAAGATGCCTTGAAGTTGTGGGGATTTTCCATCCCTTGTTGGATTTATTTTGTTAGGGCCTACCTTAACACCCTCATGAGATACAACGTGACCCCAATATCCCACTTCCTATGCCCTAAAGAAACATTTGGAGGGTTTTGCATACAAATTTTTCTCCTTCAATAGTTTGAGCACCCTCTCAACATGTTGAACATGATCTTTCCAATACTTTTTGTAGATTAGTATATCATAAAAAATACTAACAAAAATTCTCTAAGGAAGGTTTTTAAAGTGGAATTCATCAAACCTTGAAATCTGGAAGGTGAACTAGTAAGGAAAAAAGGCATGAACAAACATTCGTAATGAACTTCATGAGTTATGAATGTTGCTTCCGTAATGTCTTTTATCTTCATTCTATTTTGATGATATCCTAGACAAAGATCTAGCTTAGTGAATTAAATTTCTCTTGTATTACATCCAACAATTCATCAATGGCAAGAATGAAAAATTTATCTTTATTAGTAAGCTTGTTGGTCTCTATATAATATGAACACATACTCCATTATCCATCCTTCTTATGCACCAATAATATTGGAGAAGAGAAATAACTTTGGATAGGTTGACTTATACATTCCTCTAGCACTTTTGCAACCATATGTTCAATTTCACGTTTCTGGGCATAGGGATATCTGTAAGGTCTGATGTTTCAAGGAACACTTCCTGGAATCAAGTGAATAGCCTAATCATGATCATGAATAGATGGGAGACATTTGAGAGTCTCAAATACCTTGGAATGGTTGTGAAGGGCTCTTTGTAGATATGGATAAATGGATGACTTAGATGTTTGAACATCTATTGACCATAATTGTGAAAATACCCCTCGTTGTTCCTTCTTCAATTTTTTTTTCATGCCATTAGATATTATTATCTTCCTAGGTTTCCCTACAATACCCCTCAATTAAATTTCCTTTCCTTCCAGGAAAGTTTTAAATAAAAGTTCTTGAAAATTAAATGCTAGCGTCCCCAATGATTATAACCATTAGACTCATAATAAAACATCAACACCACCCATTGGAATGGAAAGCACTAGAATTTTCAATACATATTCGCCCATGGTTAGAATGATATAATGACACTTCTTTGATCAATTTATAGTTCCTCCATTTGCAACCATCACTTGACACTTTGGTGTTGGATACAAAATGAAATTCAAATCCTTCGTTATCTTACAAAGAATAGAATTATGGGTAGTACTTGAATCAATTAATATTATTACCTTTTTCTTCTTGATATATCCATATATCTTGAGATTTTGAGGAGTCGTAATTCTCTCCAATGCATTACAAGATATGGTTGGATTCATTTTTTCTTTTTTCAACTTGTAGGGTTGGTTCTTAGTGTATATATTTTTCTTTTGATATTTATTATTCATCCTCTTCAAAATATATGTAAAATAATTTATTCTCAACAAACTTATAAACTTTAGTGTATTTTCTATCACAACTGTAAAAAATCCATTTTGTTGTTTTATCCTTCAATTATTCTGGTGCCAACCTTATAGGTTGTGTGAGGCTAGGAGCGACAATACTTTTGTAATATTCCTAAATTAGCATGCAACTAATTGGAATATTAATTTTTCTCCAAACAAATAGTTAGATGAATAAATGGGTAGGGAGACCCATAAATATTTTTAGCAGTAATAAAAACCCTCTTAATGGGAAAGGGGTCATATTCACAACTGGATAAAACACCTTCATGTGTGAACAAGGGCTAAATGCATGTGGACAAAGTCAAGTTTGACCAAGTCATCTAAGCTAGTATCAATGATGTGGAGCATTAATGGAGATAACCTTGTGGGGATATGGACCAGTTTAGATAGTTAGAATAAAGCCACCTTGAGTGTGGAAGAAGACAATGCATGGAGATCCAGTCAAGATTGACCAAATCCATCAGCGTTGTTATGGAGAAGTGGTATTGATGATGGGTGTTGGTATGATTTTATGGCTATCTTTTTCTCCTAAAATTCCATCATTTATCCACCATTTTCTTCCATAAATCCCTTATAGTTTATTGAAATTGATTAATGTAGCATTATAATTGTTATTTTTACATTAAATTTAATTTATGGAATTTTTGTGTTAAAAATTGAAAATTTTCAAGAAAATTACAGGATGTGATAACTTCCTGTAAATGGTTTATATTTTGACATGTGGCATAACAGGTAGATCAAAACGAAGGACAAGGACGTGATCTAGGATGTACACACATGATGAAAAATCTATCCAGCATCAAATTTGAAGCTCCTGAATAGCCGGTCAACGCCGGTCAAATCCAACCAATCTAGTAGAAAAATCTGAAGTCATAATGAATGAGCTTGATATTTTGCCTATGATTAGGAACTCTAAACTAATTCGATCTGTTTTGGAGATCAATTAGGATTAGGAGGAACGAAAATAACCTCTTTTGATTGTAAATTTGATAAATAAGAGAATGGAAGCATGTAATAAACTAATGATGCTAGTGATAATATTGAATGTAAGAGAAGGCTTGAGACTGTATACGTGCTTCAGAAATTTGTTTTTAATGTAACTCATTCCCAGATCTTAATTAGAGACAGAATTTCATCATTTATGGTGTTTTTGAGTTAGCGTTCTCATCATTTGAAGTTTTCCAAGTGTGCCTTCAAAGCATGGAAGGGCCCCCATGTGAAGTTGGTACACTTTCTTTACATTTCTATTAGATTTAGTATTCAGATCTTATTAGTATTTTATTTCATTTTCATGCTTTTGAGTTCATCGATTTTGACTAGAAGTGCTTGTGATTCTATTTATCATTTTTATTTCATGATTCATAGTAATAATTTGAGAATTCAATTGCAAAAATTAATGAACAGTCCTTGTAAGAGGTTTAATTGAGTATTTAATCTCAAATCATTTTTGTGATGTCTGTTTTAATGAATTCGATTTTTAGTATGCTTTAGTGTGTTACTTTGAAAGAGTTTGTGTGAACTATAACCTTGTAAGAGAATTGAAAACTCAGACTAGTAGCACTTTGTTTTTAGAATAGTAGATTAGATTTAGTTACATAAGTGTTTAAAGTGTGAAAGGAACCACATTCCAATCTCTTGTAAAAGAGTGCTGGAGCCTATCACGATAAACATTTACCTAGGCAAATAGAACAGATCCTTTTAGGTCTATAAACATTAGACACGTGCCTCTAAGATTACCTACCTTGGTTGACAATAAATTGAGCCTAATCTAGAACCATAGATTGGTCTACACATTTTGGCACCGTTTCCAGGGAGGTGCAACTAGAGGATTTTTAGAAACAAAAATAAAAAAAAACAATAAAAAAAACAAACAAAAACATAGATTTAATTTTAATTCAACATTTTAGAAGTCATGGCTACTTATTTCTGGACCTACAGATGATAAAGGTAGATTCATAAAAACCCCCCATCCAAGAACTAATCCATCACTAGGAGCAGACCCTTTAGAGAGGATTGAACACACAACTCCAGCCAGGAAAGTCACTGTACAAGAATTAGAGGACAAACAAAAATCAAGGCAGAGACTCACACTCATAGAGAGACAAATTTTATTTGCATACGAAGCAAAGAAGAAAAATCTCCCTGAATCCTCTATAACAAGAGAAAGTAGCAAAACAACCCAACAATCTCTCCTCGAACCTACTGATTTTGAAAAATCTCAAGAAGGAGAAAAACCACCAGAACAACCTTTCTTCGAAACAAGTGACACTGAACAAGAAATTAAATCAACAAAATAACCTATCAAAATGACTGAGTAAGGAGGAGGATCAACAAGAGGACCCACTCCTGAACAACTTAGAGAATATGAGAGACATCAAGAGGAAAGAAGAAGACAAAGAGAGGCTGAACTGAAACAAAGGCAAGATGAAGATCGAAGAGAAGAGGAAGATTCAACTTTTAAATTTCCTATTCAAGAACCAGGAGAAAAAAATCATGAGGAAATAAAAATGAAAAACATACCTCCATCTGTGCTACCAAACTTTTATGGCATGGCTTCAGAAGATCTAGATTCATTCTTGTTTGAATTTGACATAGTATGTTGAACATATGGTTACACAGATGATGCTCATAGGCTTAGACTCTTCCCAGCAACACTAAAAGCATCGACATTAAGGTGGTTCATGGGACTTGGTGAACATGCAATAACTGATTGGGATGGCATGAGAAAAATATTCTTAAAGAAATACCAACCTTATTGTAGATCAAGAGATTCTAAAGATGATATCTTTAGAATGAATCAACAAGAGGATGAGAGCTTAGAGGAATATTTGGAATGATTTGTTTACAATCTACAAAAATGAAAACACAGAACCATGTCTCTTGATTTGATCTGAACAATATTTTTGAATGGCATTTGAGAGGAATACTTAGATGATCTTAATTTTATGGGAAAAGGTGATATTTCCACCTTAACTTTTGATGAGATTGCTGATTTATGTGAAAAGTATTCCAAGAGCAAAGCTAGAAACGAAAAAGGAACCATATCATCCAAAGCCACAAAATCTGCTTCAGCTAGTGTCACAAGGGCTGAAATAGGAAATTTATTAGAAGAATTCAAAACAGACCTATTAAGTACCTTAGGAAATCAAATTGACACTTTGAAAGAAAAGAAAAGATAGGAAGAGGAAGATCAATTAATGGTTGTCTTTTGCCCAAAGTGCCCGAAGAAACATTCTTTAAAAGACTGCCCTTTAGAAAATGTTCAAAATATTCAAGTTTGTGCCTTTTGCACTGAAAATCATGATATATTTCATTGCTCTAAAATTAAGATTTTGCAGAATTGTAATTTGGAAGCCAACGCAGATATGGAAAATGTATATTTCATGGGTGCTAAGAGACCATGGCAACCAAGACCTCCACTGCCAGGTATGTTTCCAAACCAAAATATGCAATTTCCTGCGCAAGATCAGATGTATGTTCAGAATTCTTGGAATGTTCCCATGCCATGGCAACACCAAACTTACCCATAGCAACAATGGAAACCATTACAACAATACTCTCAACCATACCAACAATATCCTCAACCATATCAACAGTATCCTCAGCCATATCAGCAATATCCTCAAACATATCAACAATATCCTCAGCAACAAGTTGTCCATCAACCTCAAAACACTTAACAAACATTTCTTGCTCCTCCACCAATAAATCCACCTCAATTAAAACTTCCATCAAACCAGCCTCCTAGACCTACTCAGATTCCTACTCAACCTGTACCCAATCCAAATAATAGAGCAGATAGACCAACTTACAGTGTAGATGAGGGACCATCTTATCCCACTCTACCTTTACAAAATATCAAGCTTAGGTCTGGTAGGATACTTCAAAAGGAACTTCCAGTAGCTGAAAAACAAAAAGAAAACAAAGAGAATGAAGATGAAACTCTAACTCAAAAGAAACAAAATGATGACATCCAGAATAAACAAATGCAACCAATGCATCCACCACCTTTTCTAGATAGGTTGATCCAAGCAAAACTCCCCATGTCTTTACCTTAGTTTGATGTTTTAGATGAGCTAAAGAATGCTTATATAAAAATTCCACTACTTCAAGCCATAAAAGACATTCCGATATATACTAAAGCAATCAAAGAACTATGCCTCAAGAAGCCTACAAAGAAAAGACTTGACCCACAAACTATTCATGTTATTGGACATCTAGTTGGCCTAATGACAAACAGTATTTCAATGGAAAAGTTTGTTGATCCTGGTATTCCCAGAGTCAATACAATCATTAACAACATACCTATTACAAACACTTTGATTGACCTTGGGGCTGCAATAAATGTGATGACCCTTGAAACAATGAGAACACTGCAGCTCACAAACTTGCAATACACCCCAATTGTCCTAGAACTAGCTGATAGGTCTAAAGTAATTCCTGAAGGGATATTGGAGGACATAATTGTTTCACTAGACTCTTGGGAGTATCCAGTTTACTTTTTAGTTCTTCAGCCAAAATATAATTTAGGAGGACGCCCTATCATAGGGTGTAGATCAGGTAATATGATTATTTCACGAGGAACTGAAAGGAAAAAACTCACTCTGTACCCATAAGCACAATCACCAGCAGTAGCAAACAAATTATGGCTCGATGACAAATACAATGATAAAGAAGAAGTTCAATTTGTTTTCAGCATCTATCAAATCTCTGATTTTCAAGAACATAATAATGATGATTTGGTAGAATTGTTTCTTTCTCAACCTGATATTTCTGAAGAATTAAGAAATGAACAATACAATGCTGCAGATCAACTTTTAGCACAGAGTTTTCAAGAAACATGTACCATTGAATCTTTGCAAACATTATTTGAAAACATTTTTCCCATTCAATCTGTTACAAACACACAGAGTAAGACCATAGAGATTAGTCCAGGAAAAACATTGAATATTAGCACTCACCTAGACTTATCTCAGGAAGAAAAATTGATTCAATTATTGAGAAAATATCAGAAAGCATTTGCTTGGGACTACACCGATATGCACGGAATCCACCCTGAAACATGCACTCACCATATTTACACAGATAGTAATATAAAACTAGTGAGGCAACCATAGAGAAGAATGAATCCCATCCTCCAGGATATTGTTAGAGATGAATTACAAAAAGTATTGAAAGTCAATTTTATTTATCCCATCTCTGATAGTCAGTGGGCATCTCCATTGGTAGTAGTGCCCAAGAAAAATGGTAAGTGGAGGATTTGTGTTGACTACAGAAAATTGAACAAAGCAACCCTCAAAGATTATTTCCCACTACCATTTATTGACCAAGTGTTGGACACATTAGCTGGAAAATCATCATTCTCTTTTCTTGATGGTTTCAGTGGCTATAACCAGATCAGGATAGCCTTAGAGGACCACGACAAAACCACTTTTACTTGTCCCTAGGGCACTTATGCCTATAATGTTTTACCATTTGGACTCTTCAATGCTCTAGCTACATTTCAGAGAGATGTATAAGCTATTTTTGCTGATTTAGTTCATGAGTGTGTTGAAGTTTATATGGATGATTTTTCAGTGTATGGTAATTCATTTGAGCATTCATTAGAAAATCTTGAGAAATTTTTGAAGAGATGTGTTGAAGCTAATCTATCCTTGAGCAATGAAAAGTGTTTTATGATGCTAAATGAAGGGGTAGTATTGGGTAATTATATTTCTTCTGAAGGCTTTAAAGTAGATCCATCAAAAATCCAAATCATTGTCAATTTTCCAATTCCAAAGACTCAAAAAGAGGTAAGAAGCTTTCTTGGGTATGCAAGCTATTATAGAAGGTTTATTAAACATTTTAGTAAAATAGCTTTACCTTTGTTTAAGCTTCTAGCAAAATATACACCTTTCAACTGGAATGAAAATTGTCAGAAAGCTTTTGAAACACTCAAAGAAAAGTTATCAACCACACCAGTCTTAAAAGGACCTAATTGGACCCTACCCTTTCACATCTTTACAGATGCATCTGATACTGAAGTAGGTGCCTCATTAGGCCAAAAAGAAGAGTCTTTGAACTATGCCATCTATTTTATTAGTAAAAATCTAACACCTGCAGAATTAAACTACACAGTCACTGAAAAAGAAATGCTTGCAATCATACATGCTGTGAATAAATTCCGACATTATATAACTGGTTATGAGGTTTTTGTACATACTGACCACTCTGCCATTAAGTATCTAATGAACAAACCAATCACTAATGGCAGAGTTACCAGATGGCTGTTATTACTACAAGAATTTAATATTACATTGTTAGATAGACTAGGTAAGGAGAACGAGGTGGCAAATTTTCTTTCTAGACTCCAGAATTAAAGTGAGGTTGTTCCAGTTGCAGATTCTTTTCCAGATGAAAATTTATTTTCAATTTCAGTAGTGGATCCATGGTATGCTGACTTAGCTAATTATTTGTCCACAGGAAAGACACCTCCATATTTTACTACAAAGGAGAAGAAGAGGCTCATCAAACAAAGTGCTAGATATTCATGGGTTAATGGAGATTTATTTTACACTGGTTATGATATGATTATTAGAAGATGTGTAAGAAATGATGAAATAATTGATATTTTAAAATCTTGTCATGACGAACCGTGTGGTGGGCATTTTGCAGCAAAAAGGACATCATTCAAGATTCTCAACCTTGGCTACTATTGGCCATCTATTTTTAAGGATTCCAAGAAGTACGTGAAGAGTTGTGATAGTTGTCAAAGAATGGGTAGACCCACATCTTCAGATGAAATGCCACTTCAGCCCCAAGTACATTTAGAGCCATTTGAAAAATGGGCTCTAGATTTTGTAGGACCCATCAATCCACCTTCAAAGGGAAAAAAGTACATCCTAGTATGTACTGACTACGTGAAAAAATGGGCTGAAGCAAAAGCACTTGTCCGGGAAACAGAGCAAACAGTGGTAAACTTCCTCTTTGAAGAAATTTTTGTAAGGTATGAAGTACCTAGGGAGATAGTGACAGATCAAGGTACTCAGTTCACTTCAAGGTTGGTTCAAGATATCACAGAAAAATATAAAATCAAGCACAGAAAAAGTACACCTTACCATCCACAAGCCAATGGCCAAGTGGAATCAACAAATAAAACTTTGGAAAGAATTATCACTAAAACAGTAGCAATGAACAGAAAGAATTGGGAGGAAAAGCTCAAAGATGCACTCTAGGCTTACAGAATCATGTGGAAAGACACTACAGGATTTACACCATATCAGCTGGTGTATGGAAAAGAGGTAATGCTTCCTATTGAATTTCAGATACATACTTATAAAATGGCTGCAGATTTAGGAATTGATCTCAATGAAGCACAAAAGGAGAGAATTATGCAATTGAACCAGTTAGATGAAATGAGGCAGCAAGCATAAGAGAGAACAATCCTAATGCAGAAACAAAGGAAGCAGTGGCATGATGCACACATTAAAAAGAAGCAGTTTAAAGAAGGAGACTGGGCTTTACTCTTTGACTCTAAATTCAGAGATCATAAAGCCAAATTTACAACACATTGGATGGGCCCATATGAAATAGTTCAAGTATATGAAAATGGATCAGTCAAACTTACTACAATTGATGGAGAAGGCAACACCTTTATTGTCAATGGACATAGGTTGAAACTCTATCATAAGCCCATCAGCAAAGAATATTTTATTCAAACTGTATCTCAGCAAAAGGAGGTTGAGATATCACAGCCTTCAGCTATGATATCTCTACCTTAGTCATTTCAATTTCTTCAAAAAAAAAATTAATAAAATATATAAAAAATAAAAGATAAAAAAATAATAATAATAATAAATAAATAAAATAAAAAATAATGGTTTAGATGTGAAAACCAGACTCTGGCACACTCTAAACCCAAATTCTTACTGGAAAACCAATCATTTGGCTGGTAAGAATTCATTCTTCTATTTCTTTCCCGTTTTTCACAAATTCAATAATGACTTGAGGACAAGTCAAAGACTTAGTGGGGGAGAAGAAACAGTGGTTTTTCCCTATCTCATCTCCTCAATTTCAATTTTTCAAGGAATTTGTTTCAGTAATTCAATCAAAGAGCTGTTTTGTTCTAATCAGTAAAGGGACCTATTCAAGCAACAAAATATGCAGTGGGACCTGTTTCAACATGATTATACAGAGGGACCTGTTCAAAGGATATGTTAATACTACCAATATCAGAGGGACCTGTTTGAAGAACTGCATCAAAGATACACAAGGCTACTTCAACAAGTTTTCAAAGGTTGCTTATCAGAATATTAATCAAGGCTACATCAACACCAAAGATAAAAGAAGCTTCATAAACATGGCTCTTCAGATTTTAAGGGAACTGTTATATTCAATTTCAAAGGGACCTGTTTTAGAAGATAAGGACTAGTCACACCTGTACAAGTAGATCAGTCACACCTGTACAAGCAAAATCATAATTTTATCAGCCAACAAGTGTAATGTATTGAAAAAATTTTGTTTTAGCATTTAAAATTCCTAGATTATTTTAGTGTTAAGAATAATAATTATGATTGCTTATTATCAATTTTAAAAAGCCTTTTTATAACCCTTAATACCCATATTTTTTGTAATATTCCTATATGCTCACTCCATTACCACTCTGCCTATTTCTATATGTTCATTTCTATTATCATATCACACATAACATCATTATAAACTTTAGCCTATTCCTACTTACGCCCTTAAAAACTTTTCATAAACTCATCATTCTTTCAAATTGACCTCTGTCAACAAAGTACTAACAAGTAGTGGCCTTAATAGACGCCCAATGTAAAGGTCTACCCAATGGGAAGACATCTGTTAAAACGCCTGTCCTCAAATGATTTCGTTCATTCCGACTGCCAGAAGTACAAAAAAACAATCTTTCAACCCAAATTTTCTTATGAATGTATCCACCACGATTTGCATACTATGCTACCATGATTATGTTTTTGAAAATCATTATTGCTCCTCTGTATTCATGATTTTAACTCTTTGGGACACGCCTTCCAACTCTACAAACAAACTCACGGCCTCTGACAAGTAAAACTCTGTTCTCTGCGCTATCATCATAGCAATTTCATCTTATGACATCAAGTAAATTCAAGGTCGGCCGTTGAGTTTTCATTTTATAAAAATTTGAGTTTATAAAGTCAGTTAATATTCGGACCCTGAGTTTTTAAAATAGGAAGGCCGAGATAGTAGGTGAAAGGGAGAAAACATAGTAGTCGGGCTTGTCCAGAATTTTGACTTCCGCCTAGAATTTGAAGAGCAGCTCAGACATTGGAAGAAGTAAGTTCGGAAAATTGAGGAAGTTAGCCAGGTCAGCTCAGTGGAACACAAGAAGAGAGGTAACAAGTTGAAAAACCCTGGTTAAAATTTTTGTTTTACAGAGCATAAAAAAAGGGGGTAGAACAGATATTTTTAAAATGAAAAATAGAGTAGAGCCTCAGAAAATTGATAGTTCAAAATACCATGAAGACTGTGTTAAGATTTTGAGGGAAAAACACTGATTGTCTTTTCTAGAGAAATTCAATGGAAACAATGAAGAAGTTACAAAACAGTTTTCATTTTCATTTAATGGAGAAAAAGCTTTGATAGGAAATTTCTCTTTCAGAATTTCAGAGGATACAATAGCCCAGTCATTAGATATCAGTCCAGAAGGGGAAAAGTATTTCAAAACCAAGCAATTTAGAGAAAAATCATGGACTCATTTTATCTCTAGGTCAAGGGTTTCTTCTGTTAATTGGAAAAAGGGTGTTCCTAGAAGTTGGTTAATCCACCCATGGGATGAAATGGTATACGTTCTTCAAAAATTTGTCACATGTGAAGGGCGTTACAGCATAGTATACCTATATCACATAAAAATTTTGTTGCACTTAAAGGGTCAATGCACTATCAGTCTGCCCTATTTTCTTTTACAAAGTTTGACTAAAATTTCAAAGACCACTCAGAAACAAAAGGGTAATGAAGATAGAAGCTTGTATCATTTTGTTTTGATCAAAATTCTAATTGAATTTGAGCTGCAGAAGAGAGGGAAAACATGGGAAGGATTTTTAATTGCCAATCAAATCAAAACCAAAGAAGATGAACAGGAGAAACAAGGAAGCATAGAGTTTATGGTTGATATTGATGTGGAAACCCCTGAATTTAAGTCAACCACTGTTGCTCAACCCAGTAGTAGTGTGAAGACAAGGAGAATGAGGCAAGAAGATGCCAAGAAAATTGCAAAAGACAAAATTTTCACTACTTAAAGAAAAAGATCAAGGAGAATAAAAAGAAATCAAATACAAGATGATCAACCAGAGCAAAATGTAAATACACCAATGGAAATTGAAAGCAGTGCTAATTCACAGCCAGAACAAGAAGCAGAAATGGAAACTGAAAGAAACAAGGGAGAAAGGGAAGAGCGAGTACCTACAAACAAGAAACAGAGAAAGTTAGAGAAACAAATTGAAGAGCTAAAAGAGGAACTTATGGAAGAAAATATGTTAGAGAAAGTCATAAAGAAAGAAAATGAAATGTTAAGAGCCCAGAGCAAGAAGATTCAATAGAAAAATGAGAAATTGAAGAAGAAAGTCAAAGAACTTAAAAATGATCAAATTGAAATATGCAAATGGGCAAAAAAATGGTACACACAAAAAAATGCTATCAAAGAAAAATATAAGAATATGAAGCATGAGTTGCAAGTTCAGAATAATGTAGATGTATTGCTACAAGTAGCAGAGGCAGAAGTAGAAACAGAACATAAAGGGAGCACATCAGGTTAGCATGAGGACATGCTAAATCATTGAGTTTGGGGGAAATGTTGGTACTATTTTATTGATATCTTTTTCTCCTAAAATTCCATCATTTATCCACCATTTTCTTCCATAAATCCCTTATAGTCTATTGAAATTGATTAATGTAGCATAATAATTGTTATTTTACATTAAATTTAATTTATGGAATTTTTATGTTAAAAATTGAAATTTTTCAAGAAAATTACAGGATGTGATAACTTCTTGTAAATGTTTTATGTTCTAACACGTGGCATAGCAGGTAGATAAAAATTAAGGACAAGGACGTGATCTAGGATGTACACACATGATGAAAAATCTATCCAGCATCGGATTTGAAGCTTCTGAATAGACGATCAACGCTGGTCAAACCCAGCCAATCTAGCAGAAAAATCTGAAGTCATAATGAATGAGCTTGATATTTTTCCTATGATTAGGAATTCCAAACTAATTCGATCTGTTTTGAAGATCAGTTAGGATTAGGAGGAACTAAAATAGCCTCTTTTTATTGTAATTTTGATAAATAAGAGAATGGAAGCATATAAAAGACTAATGATGCTAGTGATAACATTGAATGTAAGAGAAGACTTGAGACTGTATACATGCTTCAGAACTCTGTTTTTAATGTAACTCACTCCCAGATCTTAATCAGAGACAGAATTTCAACATTTATGGTGTTTTTGAGTTAGCTTTCTCATTAATTGAAGTTTTTCAAGTGTGCCTTCAAAGCGTGGAAGGGCCCCCATGTGAAGTTGGTACACTTTCTTTACATCTCCATTAGATTTAGTATTTAGATCTGATTAGTATTTTATTTCATTTTCATGCTTTTGAGTTCATCAATTTTGATTAGAAGTGCTTGTGATTTAATTCATCATTGATATTTCATGATTCATAGTAGTAATTTGAGAATTCGATTGCAAAATTAATGAACATTCCTTGTAAGAGGTTTAATTGAGTATTGAATCTCAAATCATTTCTGTGATCTTTGTTTTAATGAATTCAGTTTTTAATATGCTTTAGTGTGTTACTTTGAAAGAAGTTTTGTGAACTATAACCTTGTAAGAGGATTGAAAACTCAGACTAGTAGCACTCTGTTTTTAGAATAGTAGATTAGATTTAGTTACATAAGTGTTTAAAGTGTGAAAGGAACCACATTCCAATCTCTTGTAAAAGAGTGTTGGAGCCTATCACAATAAACTTTTACCTAGGCAAATAGAACAAATCCTTTTAGGTCTATAAACATTAGACACGTGCCTCTAAGATTACCTACCTTGGTTGACAATAAATTGAGCCTAATCTAGAACCTTAGATTGGTCTTTACATTTTGGCGCCATTGCTGGGGAGGTGCAACTAGAGGATTTTTAGAAACAAAAATAAACAAAAACAATAAAATAAAAAACAAACAAAAACACAAATTTAATTTTAATTCAACATTTTAGAAGTCATGGTTACTTATGTCTAGACCTAGAGATGATAAAGGTAGATTCATAAAAACCCCCCATCCAAGAACTAATCCGCCACTAGGAGTAGACCCTTTAGAGAGGATTGAGCACACAACTCCATCCGGGAAAGTCACTATACAAGAATTAGAGGACAAACAAAAATCAAGGCAGAGACTCACACTCATTGAGAGAAAAATTTTATTGGCATACGAAGCAAAGAAGAAACATCTCCCTGAATCCTCTATAACAAGAGAAAGTAGCAAAAAAACCCAACAATCTCTCTTCAAACCTACTGATTTCGAAAAATCTCAAGAAGGAGAAAAATCACCAGAACAAACTTTCTTTGAAACAAGTGACATTGAACAAGAAATTAAATCAACAGAGGAACCTATCAAAATGACTGAGGAAGGAGGAGGATCAACAAAATGACCCACTCCTAAACAACGTAGAGAATATGAGAGACAACAAGAGGAAAGAAGAAGACAAAGAGAGGCTGAACTGAAACAAAGGCAAGATCAAGATCGAAGAGAAGAGGAAGATTCAACCTTTAAATTTCCTATTCAAGAACCAGGAGAAAACAATGATGAGGAAATAAAAATGAAAAACATACCTCCATCTATGCTACCAAACTTTTATGGCATGGCTTCAGAAGATCTAGATTCACTCTTGTTTGAATTTGACATAGTATGCCGAACATATGGTTACACAGATAATGCCAATAGGCTTAGACTCTTCCCAGCAACACTAAAAGCATCGGCATTAAGGTGGTTCATGGGACTTGGTGAACATGTAATAACTGATTGGGATGGCATGAGAAAAATATTCTTAAAGAAATACCAACCTTATTGTAGATCAAGAGATTCTAAAGATGATATCTTTAGAATGAATCAACAAGAGGATGAGAGCTTAGAGGAATATTTGGAATGATTTGTTTACAATTTACAAAAATCAAAACACAGAACCATGTCTCTTGATCTGATACAAACAATATTTTTGAAGGGCATTCGAGAGGAATACTTAGATGATCTTAATTTTATGGGCAAAGGTGATATTTCCACCTTACCTGTCGATGAGATTGCTGATCTATGTGAAAATTATTCTCATAGCAAAGCTAGAAACGGGAAAAGAACCATATCATCCAAAGCCACAAAATCTACTTCAGGTAGTGTCACAAGGGCAGAAATAGGAAACTTATTAGAAGAATTCAAAACAGACCTATTAAGTACCTTAGGAAATCAAATTGACACTTTGAAAGCAAAGAAAAGACAGGAAGAGGAAGATCAATTAATGGTTGTCTTTTGCCCAAAGTGCCGGAAGAAACATGCTTTGAAAGACTGCCCTTTAGAAAATGTTCAAAATGTTCAAGTCTGTGCCTTTTGCACTGAAAATCATGATATATTTCATTGCTCTAAAATCAAGATTTTGCAGAATTGTAATTTGGAAGCCAACGCAGATGTGGATAATGTGTATTTCATGGGCGCCAAGAGACCATGGAAACCAAGACCTCCACCTCCAGGTATGTTTCCAAACCAAAATTTGCAATTTCCTGCGCAAGATCAGATGTATGTTCAGAATTCTTGGAATGTACCCATGCCATGGCAACACCAAACTTACCCATAGCAACAATGGAAACCATTTCAGCAATACTCTCAACCATACCAACCATATCCTCAACCATACCAACAATATTCTCAGCCATTTCAACAGTATCCTTAGCCATATCAACAGTATCCTCAAACATATCAACAATATCCTCAGCAGCAAGTTATCCATCAAACTCAAAACACTCAACAAAAATTTTCTGCTCCTCCACCAATAAATCCACCTCAATTACAACTTCCATCTAACCAGCCTCCTAGACCTACTCAGATTCCTGCTCAACCCGTACCCAATCCAAATAATAGAGCAGATAGACCAGCTTACAGTGTAGATGAGGGACCATCATATTCCACTCTACCTTTACAAAATATCGAGCTTAGGTCTGGTAAGATACTTCAAAAAGAACCTCCAGTAGCTGAAAAACAAGAATAAAACAAAGAGAATGAAGATGAAACTCCAACTCAAAAGAAACAAAATGATGACATCAAAAATAAACAAATGCAACCAATGCATCCACCACTTTTTCCAGAAAGATTGATCCAAGCAAAACTTCCCATGTCTTTACCACAGTTTGATGTTTTAGATGAGCTAAAGAATGTCCATATAACAATTCCACTACTTCAAGCCATAAAATACATTCTGATATATACTAAAGCAATCAAAGAACTATGCCTCAAGAAGCCTACAAGAAAAAGACTTGATCCAAAAACTATTCATGTTATTGGAAATCTAGTTGGCCTTATGACAAACACCATTTCAATGGAAAAGTATGTTGATCCTGAAATTCTCAGAGTCACTACAATCATTAACAACATACCTATTCCAAACACTTTAATTGACCTTGGGGCTGCAATAAATGTGATGACCCTTGAAACAATGAAAACACTGCAACTCACAAACTTGCAATGCACACCAATTGTCCTAGAACTAGCTGATAGGTCTAAAATGATTCCTGAAGGGATTTTGGAGGACATAATTGTTTCACTGGACTCTTAGGAGTATCTAGTTGAATTTTTAGTTCTTAAGCCAAAATCAAATTTAGGAGGACACCCTATCATCCTTGGTAGACCATGGCTAGCAACTGCTGATGCATTCATAGGGTGTAGATCAGGTAATATGATTATTTCACGAGGAACTGAAAGGAAACAACTCACTCTGTACCCATCAGTACAATCACCAGCAGTAGCAAACAACTTATGGCTCGATGAAAAATACAATGATAAAGAAGAAGTTCAATCTATTTTCAGCATCTATCAAATCTATGATTTTCAAGAACATAATAATGATGATTTGGTAGAATTGTTCCTTTCTCAACCTGATATTTCTGAAGAATTAAGAAATGAACAATATAATGCTGCAGATCAACTTTTAGCACAGGGTTTTCAAGAAACATGTACCATTCATTCTTTGCAACCATTATTTGAAAACATTTTTCCCATTCAATCTGTTACAAACACACAGAGTAAGACCATAGAGATTAGTCCAGGAAAAACATTGAATATTAGCACTCACCTAGACTTATCTCAGGAAGAAAAATTGATTCAATTATTGAGAAAATATCAGAAAGCATTTGCTTGGGACTACATTGATATGCATAGAATCCACCATGAAACATGCACTCACCATATTTACACAAATATTAATATAAAACCAGTGAGGCAACCACAGAGAAGAATGAATCCCATCCTTCAAGATATTGTTAGAGATGAATTACAAAAACTATTGAAAATCAATTTTATTTATCCCATCTCTGACAGTTAGTGGGTATCTCCATTGGTAGTAGTGCCCAAGAAAAATGGTAAGTGGAGGATTTGTGTTGACTACAGACAATTGAACAAAGCAACCCTCAAATATTATTTCCCACTACCATTTATTGACCAAGTGTTGGACACATTAGCTGGAAAATCATCATTCTCTTTTCTTGATGGTTTCAGTGGCTATAACCAGATCAGGATAGCCTTAGAGGACCAGGACAAAACCACTTTTACTTGTCCTTGGGGGACTTATGCCTATAATGTTTTACCATTTGGACTTTGCAATGCTTCAGCTACATTTCAGAGAGTTGTATTAGCTATTTTTGTTGATTTAGTTCATGAGTGTGTTGAAGTTTATATGGATTATTTTTCAGTGTACGGTAATTCATTTGAGCATTCATTAGAAAATATTGAGAAAGTTTTGAAGAGATGTATTGAAGCTAATATATCCCTGAGAAATGAAAAGTGTTTTATGATGGTAAATGAAGGGGTAGTATTGGGTCATCATATTTCTTCTGAAGGCATTACAGTAGATCCATCAAAAATCCAAATCATTGTCAATTTTCCAATTTCGAAGACTCAAAAAGAGGTAAGAATATTTCTTGGGTATGCAGGCTATTATAGAAGGTTTATTGAACATTTTAGTAAAATAGCTTTACCTCTCTTTAAGCTTCTAGCAAAAGATACACCTTTCAACTGGAATGAAAATTGTCAGAAAGCTTTTGAAACACTCAAAGAAAGTTATCAACCACACCAGTTTTAAAAGGACCTAATCGGACCCTACCCTTTCACATCTTTACAGATGCATCTAATACTGCAATAGGTGCCTCATTAGGCCAAAAAGAAGATTCTTTTAATTATGCCATCTATTTTATTAGTAAAAATCTGACACCTGCAGAATTAAACTACACAGTCATTGAAAAAGAAATGCTTGCAATCATACATGCTGTGAATAAATTCCGACATTATATAACTGGTTATGAGGTTTTTTGTACATACCGACCACTCTCGCCATTAAGTATATAATGAACAAACCAATAACTAATGGCGAGTTACCCGGATGGTTGTTATTACTACAGGAATTTAATATTACAATGTTAGATAGACCAGGTAAAGAGAACCGGGTGGCGATTTTCTTTCTAGACTCCGAGATTCAGGTGAGGTTGTTCTAGTTGAAGATTCTTTTCCAGATGAAAATTTATTTGCAATTTCAGTAGTGGATCCATGGTATGCTGACTTAGCTAATTATTTGTCCACATGAAAGACACTTCCATATTTTACTACAAAGGAGAAGAAGAGACTCATCAAACAAAGCGCTAGATATTCATGGGTTAATGGAGATTTATTTTACACTGGTTATGATATGATTATTAGAAGATGTGTAATAAATGATGAAATAATTGATATTTTAAAATCTTGTCATGATGAACCTTGTGGTGGGCATTTTGCAGCAAAAAGGACAGCATTCAAGATCCTCAGTCTTGGCTACTATTGGCCATCAATTTTTAAGGATTCCAAGAAGTATGTGAAAAGTTGTGACAGTTGTCAAAGAATGAGTAGACCAACAACTTCGGATGAAATGCCACTTCAGCCCCAAGTACATTTAGAGCCATTTGAAAAATGGGCTCTAGATTTTGTAGGACCCATCAATCCACCTTCAAAGGGAAAAAAAAGTACATCTTAGTATGTACCGATTACGTGACAAAATGAGGGCTGAAGCAAAAGCACTTGTCGGGCAACTCGAACAAACAAGTGGCAAACTTCCTTTTTGAAGAAATTTTTGTAAGGTATGGAGTACCTAGAGAGATAGTAACTGATCAAGGTACTCTGTTTACTTCAAGGCTGGTTCAAGATATCACAGAAAAATATAAAATCAAACACAAGAAAAGTACACCTTACCATCCATAGGCCAATGGCCATGTGGAACCTACAAATAAAACTTTGGAAGGAATTATCACTAAAACAGTAGCAATGAACAGAAAGAATTGGGAGGAAAATCTCAAGGATGCACTCTGGGCTTACAGAATCACGTGGAAAGACACTACAAGATTTACACCATATCAGCTGGTGTATGGAAAAGAGGTAATGCTTCCTATTGAATTTCAGATACATACTTATAAAATGGTCAGCAGATTTAGGCATTGATCTCAATGAAGCACAAAAGGAGAGAATTATGCAATTGAACCAGTTAGATGAAATGAGGCAACAAGCAGAGGAGAGAACAATCCTGATGCAGAAACAAAGGACACAGTGGCATGATTCACACATAAAGAAGAAAGAGTTTAAAGAAGGAGACTGGGCTTTACTCTTTGATTCCAAATTCAGAGATCATAAAGCCAAGTTCACAACACATTGGATGGGCCCATATGAAATAGTTCAAGTATATGAAAATGGATCAGTCAAACTTACTACAATTGATGGAGAAGGCAACACCTTTATTGTCAATGGACAAACTCTATCATAAGCCCATCAGCAAAGAATATTTTATTCGAACTGTATCTCAGCTAGGTTGAGATATCACAACCTTTAGCTGTGATATCTCTACTTTAGTCATTTTAATTTCCTAAAAATAAAAAAAATAAAAAAAATATAAAATATAAAATATAAAATGAATAAAATAAAAAATAATGGTTTAGATGTGAAAACCAGACTCTGGCACACTCTAAACCCGAATTCTTATTAGAAAACCAATCATTTGGCTGGTAATAATTCATTGTTTTATTTATTTCCTGTTTTTCAAAAATTCAATAATGACTTGAGGACAAGTCAAAGACTTAGTGGGGGAGAAGAAACAGTGGTTTTTCCCTATCTCATCTCCTCAATCTCAATTTTTCAAGGAATTTGTTTCAATAATTCAGTATTTCAATAAAAGAGTTGTTTTGTTCTGATCAGTAAAGGGACCTGTTCAAGCAACAAAATATGTAGTGGGACCTGTTTCAACATGATTATACAGAGGGACCTGTTCAAAGGCTATGTCAATACTACCAATACCAGAGGGACCTATTCGAAGACTGCATCAAAGGTACACAAGGCTACTTCAACAATTTTTCAAAGGTTGCCTATCAGGTTGCCTATCAGAATTCTAAGCAAGGCTACATCAACACCAAAGATAAAAGAAGCTTCACAAACATGGCTCTTCATATTTCAAGGGACCTGTTATATTCAATTTCAAAGGGACCTGTTTTAAGAAGATAAGGATCAGACAAGCAGATCAGTCACACCTGTACAAGCAAAATCATAATTTTATCAGCCAACAAGTGTAATGTATTGAAATTTTTTTGTTTTTAGCATTTAAAATTCCTAGATTATTTTAGTGTTAGAAATAATAATTATGATTGCTTATTATCAATTTCAAAAAGCCTTTTTCATAACCCTTATACGCATATTCTTCTTAATATTCCTATATGTTCACTGCATTACCGCTCTGCCTATTTCTATACATTCATTTCTATTTCCATATCACACATAACATCATTATAAACCTTATCCTATTCCTACCTACGCCCTTAAAACCTTTTCATAAACTCATCATTCTTTCAAATTGACCTCTGCCAACAAAGCACCAACAAGTAGCGGCCTTATTAGACGCTCAATGTAAAGATCCGCCCAATGGGAAGACATCTGTTAAAATGCCTGTCCTCAATTGATTTCGTTCATTCTGACTGCTAGAAGTACAAAAATGATCTTCCGACCCAAATCTGCTTATGAATGTATTTTCCATGATTTCATTATCAACACGATTTGCCTACTATGCTACCATGATTATGCTTCTGCAAATCATTATTGTTTCTCTGTATCTATGATTTTAACTCTTTGGGACACACCTTATGACTCTGCAAGCAAGCTCATGGCCTCTGATAGTAAAACTCTATTCTCTGCGCCATTATCATAGCAATTCCATCCTATGACATCCAGCAAAATCAAGGTCGGCCGTTGAGTTTTCATTTTATAAAACTCTGAGTTCATAAAGCCAGTTAATGTTCGAATCTTGAGTTTTTAAAATAGGAAGGCCGAGATAATAAGCGTTGAAAAAGGGAGAAAACATAGCATCAGGCTTATCCAGAATCTTGACCTCTGCCTAGAATTTGAAGAGCAGCTCAGACGTTTGAAGAAGTAAGTTCAGAAAATTGAGGAAGTTAGCCAGGTCAGCTCAGTGGAACACAAGAAGAGAGGTAACAAGTTGAAAAACCCTGGTTAAATTTCCAGTTTTCCAGGTTAAAACACTATCAGGGTATTTCCAGTTTTATTCATGGTTGAAACCCCTCTTTTTGCATGATTTTTTAGCAATAATTGATTGGGAGTCTTGTTTAACTAAGCTACCATGATTTGTTTCAGATCTTGTTTTTTACATGACTGTTATAATATATGAATGAATGGATCCATGGGTTTCATTTAACTATTTTTGCATATATCTCTGAAAAATGCATTTTTAGTGCATGTATTGTTTCATTTCCGCATTTGGGAATATTACAGTGGTATCGAAGCATGATCTTTGGCTCAACCTATGAGTTTTCATCCAATATGCTATAAGAAGAAGAAGAGAAGGAGAAAGAGATTAGAAATATGGGAGGAATGAGTTTCATCTCATCTCTTTTCAGATCTAAGAAGGACCTCACCAAGGAGGTCAAGCAAAGAAAAATGGAGAGAATAAGTGAAACCACATTAGGGTTTCAAGATGAGGAAGGTCCATGTACTTCCTATCAGCAAAAAGAAGTTCTGGTATTGCATAGAGCTCCAAAGAAACATACTATGGCCTTTCCTTTTGAAGATGAGAGGCATAGAGATGGAGAACACTTAGATCATGAGATTCTAAGTGATTATCTTGCATAATATAAGTCTCAACCTAGAGCTTTCAAGGAGAATCTAACCCTCCCACAGTTCATAATATAAGTCATCCTCATGCACAACAAGGGCTTGGGGAAAGATATTGGATGCATTTTTCCTACTACATCCAGTAGTAGAGAAAGAATCTGTTGAGATTGTAGCGCTGCACCTTGAGGGTGAAGCAAGAATTTGGTGGTTCAGCCATTTGAGTCATGTAAAGGTGACTGCATATGCAGATTTCACTCAAAGGTTGATAAAAATGTTTGACAAGAAGAAATCAGAGGAGAAGAAGCCTTCACCACCACTTATTGCAGGATCACTTACATCAGGAGAAAAGATACTTGCACCTTTGCAAAGTAGTCTTGATCTCTTGACATCTAGAGTCCCATGCACTATTCTAGAGATGCATGAGGAGGAGGAGACTTGTACCAGCACTGATGAAGCCATAGAGGAGAAACCATAATCATCAGTAGTTGGGGAAGCCATCACACCGGAGGAAGGAACCCTTGTAGCGGTACAAGATGTTCCCAAGTTTTACCAAGGTATGCACATGTTTCCATTTCCTGTTATTTCAGCACATCATATGGAGGATTGTGGGAATATGCCATTGCATGACCAAGGGTCAAAACATATTGCTGATTTGGAGTAGCAGACTTTCACTGTGCTGGGTAGCCTTGATTTATTCAAGGAAGAGATGTACTTTCATCCTAGAGTACCATTATTGATCTACACACAACTCTTGGGGTTGGAGTGTAGATTCTTGGAGGATGGGATGAGTATTGTCCTGAACCATGCCATGCAGAACTATGTGTTCAGCATAGAGTATGATCTGAAGACAACAAATGCACCATCATGGAGATCAACAACACTGTCATTGAGAAGTAGTGATGAGTTGGGGGCCCAACAATTGTTGGAGCATTCCAATGACCTTCCCATAAGTATGACAAAGGATGGGCAGATATTTGTTGGGGGACATCTTATGATGGATGACATCTCTCATGGTTTAGATGGATATTTCTTGATGAATCTTTCACATCATGATGGGAGGATTTTTCCTACCACCTATTTAGATCCTTATGGGATCAACTTGGTCATTGATGAGTGGTCTTCATTTGGAGATCTCCAGGAGATTGCATTTCGACATCCCATGAAATGAAAAGACAAAAATCTGATTTGGGAGGATGGTATTCTCCATTGGAGGAATTCCACTTTTGGACATTATGATAGACACTCACCATGGGTTGGATGGGTGATGTTGATGAACAAGAGGTTGGAAAGCCACTTGCAGATTTATGATACTGGGTAGCAGGAGGCAAGGCTGCATTGCTTACTCTTGAAAGAGTTTGGTCATCCTGTGGCACATTATATTTCAAAGAGTTGGTTGGTGGATGGAACTTGGCATGGCACTTACATCATATGGAATCAAGGAGTTTTGATGTATTGGAATGATGTGATATATTTCATATAAATTATTATGATATTTCTCCATGATTTATATGATGATGGTGTGGGGAGGCAACTATAGTTGTTGTTGCTTTGGCTTTTATTGAGAGAGTATGGGCTGATATTCTCCCATACTTTGCATAATGTTGCAGGAGTAGGAGATGAAAATATCATGGTGCAAAGGGGCTACTCCTTAACCTTGGAGGATCAAGAGGTACTTCCACTTTGGAAGGAAAACCCCACATATAGCAGCATTATGATTGATGACTTTGGCATGGGGGATGTCAAGGGAAAAGACAACAGCATGTGGGGAGCCTCACATTTCAAATCTTCAGTGCTATCTCTTAGGATGATTGATCCATATTGGAGGTCTCAAATTTTGGTAAAGTACTCCAAGGATCTTGCTTCTTGCATGATTCTTGATGATCTGGAGGGAGATGATAGATACATGGTGGATGATGAGGTCATCTATTCTTATGGAAGAATCTTCTTGACTAGAGCTTCTAAGCTCAAGGAGCAGTTGTTACATGCAACACATGTGGGCTTTCGTTCCATGCACTTTGATGCATATCATTCCTTGATGGAGGAGTTCACTTGGGAGGGCATCCAACAGGATGTATATCAGCATATGGGGAGATGCATAGCCCGGATGATGATGGAGAGGTTGTCACAACCACTTCCCTACTCATTGAGAGTGAGGGAGAACTTTTAGTTGAGCCATTTCATCTTAATGACCACAGTACATAATGGAGGATGTACATTTATGCATTGTGACTTGTATTCCTTTACTTTTTATGAGGAACATATTGTACCAAGGAGGATCTTTCCTTCTTGTATCTTGTATGGTGAGGTACTTGAGGCCATTGGCAACATTGATGTTGGCCATTCTATTTGTGGTTTGTGGGGGATGCCACATTATTTTTGGTGTACACCATTGGCACCAAATTTTACTTTCATGATCCCATCTTGTATATTGATTGTGACAGCAAACAAGTGGCTGAAAAGACACTTGTTACACTTTGTTTTGAGGCAATGAAGGGATGCACTGTGTTGGTTCCACATATGGAACTATGATCCACCTTCTGGTTGTCATGTGGCAACTTGTTTTTACTTGTTTTTGCTTCTAGGTATTGATGATGTTCCTATTCTTATGGGAAGCTTTGTTGGGAGGATGGCACGAGAATTGGAGGTGCCCATTGGGAGTATGATTCTTCATACTTCATATGTTGCATGTTTCAGGAGAAACAATGGGAAAACCATGATTTCCACACTACACCTCTTGTCTTCAGGTGGGAGGAGCCATTTGGAGAATTTGAGTTCTTGGGGGAGGCACTTCATGGATGTTTTGATTGGTGGGGTGACTTGGGTCATTATTAAAGACCGTAATATTTTAGCCCAGGATCAGAAACATCCCCATACATATCATAAGTGGAGAGAGAAACAATTTGGGATGGAAATTTTAATCCCACAAATTCAACTATGCATCCCACCTTCTTTGCAGGAACCTAAGGTGGAGGAGATGTTTCAAGAGTTACCATGTTGGAGGGTGACTCAGTTTTTGTGGATGATAGCTTGGGGATGGAGGCTTCACATGGGGATGATGATTCCCAATATATTTTTGATTACATGCCTGAAGAAGGCCTCTAGGCCACATATAGTTGTTTCCATGGATATCCCACTTTTTCATGATGAGAGCCATTTTGATTTTTCACCAAAGGCATACTTTTACACATGGGAGGAACAAATTAAGAACACATTGATGAGAAAGCATCTTGTTCTTTGGAGGAACCTATCATTTAAGGATGCTACAGGAGGAAGAGGAGAGGCTCTTCAGTTCTATCCTTGCAGTTGCTTGAGGACAAGCAACATTTGGGAGGGGAGGACTGTAATATTCCTAAATTAGCATGCAACTAATTGGAATATTAATTTTGCTCCAAACAGATAGTTAGATGAATAAATGGGTAGGGATACCATAAATATTTTTAGCGGAAATAAAAACCCTCTTAATAGGAAAGGGATCATATTCACAGCTTGATAAAACACCTTCATGTGTGAACAAGAGCTAAATGCATGTGGACAAAGTCAAGTTTGACCAAGTCAACTAAGCTAGTATGGAGGATGTGGAGCATTAATGGAGATAACCCAGTGGGGATATGGATCAATTTAGATAGTTAGAATAAAGCAATCTTGAGTGTGGGAGAAGAAAATTCATGGAGATCCAGTCAAGATTGACCAAATCCATCAACACTGTTATGGAGAAGTGGTATTGACGATGGGACAATGCAGTTTTGGAGAGAGATTCATTGCATGAATATGGAAACCCTAACGAGTGGGACCCAAGGTGAGAAGGTTCACATTTTTTATAAGGAAGAGGATGGCAGCCATATGAGGTTAGCTTATGATTATGATTTTCTGATATATGGTCTGTTTAGACATATTTCTTTCTCTGGCTGTTTAGCTGAGATAGAGTGTTGTTTAGCACAAGGTGTTCCTGATCGGGAATCCCACCTCTTCCATTGAGTAGCTCTTGGAGGAGTCTTGCACCATATTTTCCACTATCTGGCTAAAGGCCAAGCTTCATATTCATTTGATAGCGCAGATCCTATTAAGGGTTTGTCTATTTTAGTAAGTTGCAGCAAGTGGAAACTAGATCGTCAGATCTAGTCTATTTCAGTGCTTCTTTCTGAGTGGAGGAGGGTTCTAATCCATTGGAAGGAAAATATTGAAGGTATTGAGCTATATTTTCATATCTTGGCTATAGGCCAACTATATTTTGATCCCTAAAGTGCAGAAGAAGTCCAGATTTGCGTAATTTCTAAAGGACCAGTTGCAGGGTGATTCAGTGCACCATTTGGAGAGTTGATTTTCTAAGTGTTGGGGATCTGCCCTTCACTTTGGAGATATTTTGGAGGAGGTAATTTTATTGTTCATATCAGATCAGATCCACTTTCCAGATCTGAATATTTCCATAGATCTGCAAAATTAGATCTCAAATCTATACTGTGTACATGGTGTTTTGCTGAAAACCCCAAGGGGGTTCATTAGAGGAGCCTGTATAGTACATAGATCTGATATAGATCTAAATTTTTATACACATAGCAGCTCTAGATCTGATTTACAACTTACTGTTGTTTTCGGATTAATAAAATAATGTTGTCATGGTATTTCCAGTTTTATTCATGGTTAAAGCCCCTCTTTTTGCATGATTTTTGTGCAATAATGGCTTGGGAGACTTGCTTAACTAAGCTACCATGATTTGTTTCAGACCTCCTTTTGTACATGGCTGTTATAATATACGAATGAATGAATCCATGGGGTGCATTTAACTATTTTTGCATATATGTCTAAAAAATGTGTTTTTAGTGCATGTATTGCTGCATTTCCCCATTTGGGAATATTACAACTTCCATCTTTATATTTTTGAGTGGTAGACCTCCTTGTTGCCATAATTATGTTTTCAACTTTTCTTGCCACCCTGAATGCATTATCAAATTTCTTAGGTTCCCAAAGGTGAACCTCACATTGGATATTATCCTTTAAGGTCCTTATGCAGAAATCAACCATATGCTCCTTTGAAATATCAATTAACATGATATTGAATCTTTGGAAGTCCTCAATGTGCTACCCAACTGAACCATTTTTTTTTATATTTATCAATTGGTTAAAGAAGGTATTTAACTTTGTATCCTATAATTTGTTATCAATTTCTCCGTAAAAATTATGCATGTGACAAGTGATTTACGAGAAGAAAGCCATCGATACTAGACAAACTACTCCATCTGTAGTATCCATGTTGCGATATCCTTTATTTTTCTAGAAAGAAAAAGATGCTTTCATTATAGGATAGAAGGTACATTTGTAATATTTTTACAATGCAACCAGAAAATTCAAGAACAAGAGGAATCTATGAAGACTTCCCACAGGGCCATGTATGAACTAGCTACATTGACTTCTAATCAATTAAGAGAAAATTGATTAAAAAAAACATAGCAAAGTGAGAGCTAAGAAGAATTAAAAATAAAAACAGATTGATGCAAGTGAAAATAAAAATAGAGTCTTCCCCATCAAAACATGATTTTTCTAGATCTCAACAAACCACCAATGCCAAAAGCTTGAAAATTGATCAAACCCAGAACCACACAACATCCCTCCTTAGACAATCTGTCATCCTCGTTGTTTTTCTCACAAAAGATATGAGAAATAAATATCTTCCTAAAGTTCAATATCAATACCTTGATCCTTTCTTTCCAATTGGAGAGAGCCATCAAATTTCCTCGAATCGATATTTGGAATATGGATGGTCTTCAACCCAAAGTTGGAGTCTCTAAAATCATGATTCACATTCCTTTTGTTTTCATCATGAGTTGTATGGAATACATTGTCACCATTAGGGTGCCTTTCTTGTAGAAACTTTGTGTTGGGCTTTAGAATTGATACATTTTTCTTACCTTATTTATTATTTTCATATTATTTTACTAAGATTTTTGTGTGCAGATTGGGATAACTCATGCAATATAGATACTAGAAAGGAGTCAATGGATTTTCATTATTTTATGTCTTTAATGAATTGATTTAAATTATGAAAGTTGTGGTTTTCTTACGATTTGAACTATTATTTGGATAGGAATATCTGATACATGATGATGTTCCCTGGAATAGATGAGGAGGAACATATTATGTGGACATGTTCAGGTTAATTATAGTCGGATGAAAGAGATTGATTTCTATCCTGGATGAATCAGTTGAGGAAGAGATCCTGGACTTGCCATTCTGGGAAATGATGGATATTTTTGTAATTTAAATAAAGCATCCTGAGAATCTTCATATTCTCAAGATCACTTTCCATTTGAAAATATACTTGTTTTGTAATATAAAAATGGGGAATTGAAGTTTAGTAGTTTTATAGTTTGAGTCATAGCTGTAATCATTTTGATATATACTGTAAATATTTACAGACATTCCTTGTAACTTACTCATTATACCCTAATGGAGACTTTTGTTGTTTGATTTTAACTTATCGCGCCGAGTTAGCTACGAGGTAGTTGAATTCCAATGATTTTGGGCCCGATTCTACAACTACTATTGTCCTTTCTTGCATCATTAGGTTTGTATTTTTCTTTCAATTCTTGTCATTCAATTATTGAGTTGTTTTCTAGATAAAATTATTGTTAATCAGATTTACTGTTAAAGTGTGTGTTTTGCAGCAACTACAGTTGGATATCATAGAATTAGATTTATTGCAATTGGTTATTTAGAGTGCTATCTTTCCTTGTTGATTCTTGTTGGTTAATTTAGAGTTGTTAATTTTTATGATTCAATATCATTTCTAGTGAATTCATTTCCAGTTATAGTGTTGTTCCTTTCTTACAGACGTAGTTCCCTAGAAAACAATTTTGTATTTGGTTGGATTTCTTCACTATTTTTGGTAGGAGTCTTAACGATTTGATTCCTTTAGCAGTCTTGTTTATTTGAGCATGAAGTCTAGAATCCAATTGTGAGTTATTTATTTTAGTAAGTGTGAGTTGTTACTTTCATTCATATGTCTTTACTTTTCAATAAGTTCATACAAGCTAAGTCATATTAGCACAATTTCTTTCACAAACTGTGTGAACAACCTTGAAATAAAAAAATGAAACTCTGGGTTGATGATTAATGTCTAAGTGATTAGATGTTTTCATTAAGAAATTTATTTCTCCAAAATTTTGGTGTTGTTGTTGAGGAGGTCGTCAAGGAAGTGCTAGCGATATATCTGAAGGGTTGGGTATTAAAGATGGAAGGTAAGAACTTGCGCACACACTAAGTAAAAATATTGTGCTAGTGCCTACCCTCAACTGATACATTTAGATCATTTAGTGTGTATGAATAGGAATTAGCCTAGGACTAGGAATACACCTAAGACTAGGAATAAGCTTAGGACTAGGAATCATATAGATATAGATAAAAAATCTACCCCAAAAACACCAAAATCCAAGGTCAAGTTGGCCTTGGAAGAACGATCTTTATAGAATAAATCATTCACAAATATGAGTCTCAAGTGTCGGTAGGTCCTCGAGCAGTATTTGGGAAGGGTTCTACTATTTCCCCTTGAGTAGCAGGGTCATCTGCTGCAACTAACGTTGAGATTCATAATAAAATCGTAGGATCTGCGGAAATATTTCAAGACACATATGTTAGGAACCTTATTCCATCTAATAAAAGTGAGGGAAATTCTTGCAATTTAAGAGAGGCATAATGTGAGACGAGTGAGCCATACCCATGAATTTCTAAGCCGGAATTTCCTGTAACACATGTTGTGGGGAGATAGCCTCAATTTCTTGATCTAAATAGTGTTATAAGACCTGGTCAAGGTCTGGAACCCAACCAACATATTATTTTTTGGATAATACCTCCTGATTACGAGATTCCTGAAGATTACTATTAGATATTTAACCAAATGGAAAACGCAACAACAGGAACACAAACTACAACCATAGAATATCCTATTGTGGACCCATAGGATAATGCACTAATGAAGGCTATCCCATTGCATAATATTCCAAATTTAAATGGAATGGATTCTCAGGATCGTGGTGCTTTTTTATTTGAGTTTGATGTTTTATTCCAAGGTTACAACTATACTACTAACCCCCAAAAGTTAAAATTGTTTCCTTATACTTTAAAGGGAGAAAAATTACGATGGTTCATGGGAATAGGAGGTGGTACTATAGCCTCATGGGATCAAATGAAAGAATCCTTCCTTACTAAATATCATGACTATTATTGGTTTATGGATTTAAGAGAAGAAATATTTAAAATGATGTAAACATAATATGAAACTTTGGAAGAATATGTTGAAATATTTCAATATCATTTGTAAATATCACCATACACTACGCTACTTAGAGATGTATTGAAAACTACTTTGATTAGGGGCATGCAAGATGAATGGATATAAAAACTTAATATAATGGGATAGGGTGATATTTATAAAGAATAATATGATGATATCATAAAAATTTGTATCAGGTGCTCATGAGGGAGTACACAAACCAAATCTAGAATTCATGATCCTCTCAACAAATCTAGTAGAACTGCAGCAGAGGAGTTACATGAGCAGAAATAGGTAATATTTTAGTAGATTTTAAAACTTTTATTTTGAGTACATTTACTACACAATTGGATGTTTTATAGGTGAAGAAAAAATAGGTTGATGCAATGGAGGCCCTGGCTATTTTTTGTCCTCATTTTCAGAAGAAGAACAATTGCAAAGAATGTGTGCTGGACACACTTGAAATATGTGATATCTACGCTAACTATAACTCAACTGAATGTTGTCCCTCACTCCCTAGATTGAAGGTTGTATTCAAGGAAGTTGAGGAATACCCAGAGCCATCCTATCTCATGGAACAACAACGGCAGTGGCATACCCTTCCTCTAAATATGATGTAGGATATTTCTCTGTTTTATTATAGAAAATATGCTTAGTAACAGATTCTTGGATCAACGTGGCAGGGCCAAAAAAATCTTAATACCGACTGGAAATATCAGCCATATTCCACACCACCCTGGATAAATCAAACATTCATTGGACCCTTGAGGAAAACTCAATAGTATACTACATATTCATGGAAAAATACATCAAATAATTCATATCCTTCATAATGGGGAAACTCACATACTTAGGGACCAATGTGGTATCATAACTGGAAGCATCCTATGGGAACAATTAATAAATCAGTCGGAATGCCGCCTTAGTCACAACCACCATTGCAAGATTCACTTAAATTTCCCCCAAATGTCCCACTTCCATTACTTCCTCAATTAACTGCTCAACCGAATTGTAATCCGAATACTAGGCCCATCCAATATTTGGAGATTTTTGAAAACTCAAAGTGGTTATACCTCCTTTGAATGTAATGAAATGCGATTGAGGTCTGTATGGAATATATTTCTAGAAGATTCTACAGAAAATTGAGAGCATGCAAACAATGGAAATCCCATCAAGGAGAAGCCCTTAGTAGAACACCCTTCTTCCACCATATTTGTCACTGAAACATAGGCATCTAACAAGAAAACCAAACAAAAAGAGCCTATTAAAAATACAAACGTTTCTCCTCCATTCCATGAGAGGCTTACTATGACCAAACCACTTTTTTATACTGATTTCGATCTCATAAGGGAAACAAAAAAATTATGTATTAAAATTCCTCTTCTCCAAGCTATCCAGGATGTCCCGATCTATGCTAAAACCATTGGAGGACTCTGTGTCAAAAATCAAGGGAGAAAACCAAAAGACTCTCCTGCAGTGCATGTCCTTGGGACACTTTTTGATCTCATCTTAGGGAAGCAAATACCTATTAAATATGATGACCCCATAAATATAATATTTACTATTAAAATTCAGAGTCATAACTTCCCAAACACCTTAGTGGACTTAGGATCCACAATAAGAAATTTGACTATAGAAACCTACAATTGCAGTTCATAATAGTGTTCTCGTCGAAATTGAGCCTAGTTGTAGGTTTTAACCCTGTACAAAAATGATCTGCAAACGAACTCTTAAAACATGAAATAAGCAATAGAGAAAGAATAAAACATAAAACAGATATACACATAGATTTTCCTCTCGATCCCAAAACCAAGACTACCAACTTGATTTTTCCATTATATTCCTTTCAATGTTACAATATATATATATATATATATATATATATATATATATATATATCTGTTGAAGCATTCATAAACCCTAATCCATTAACCCTGGATTAGAATATAACCGTACTTACCTTGATTCAATCTACAAAATACCATGGACATAAAACCATCATGCCCAAAACCATATGCTAAACCCATGAAAAAAACCATAGGTAGGTCCGCCCACCTAATATAGGGTCGTGGAAAGAATATAACACACACCCAACATTTTCCCACTTGTTGTTTTCTTTCCACAGGGGGCCACAAGAGAGCTTAGTAATTGGTCTAGCCCTGCCACACCCATTTTTTCTCTACACCGAGAGAACTTCTCAGTGCTCACAGACTTCGTCAATGCATCTGCAACATTCTTCAAAGTGTCCACCTTTACCAGCAACGCCTTTTTATCCTCAACCATATCTCTCACAAAGTGATACTGAACAAAAATGTGTTTTTTCTTTGAATGATAAGCAGGGTTATTAGCCAAGAAAATTTGACTTTGGCTATCACAGTCTATCCTTATAGCTCGTTGCACCAACCCCATACTTGAATAGAATATTTACAACCAAATTACTTCCTTACTTGCATGAATGTTTGCCATTTTTTCAACGTCTGTATTTGAAAGAGACACTACAGACTTCCTTTTTCTCATCCAAATTACTGCTCCTCCAAATTGGTTAAACATGTACCCACTTGTAGATCTTCTCTAATCTAGATTACCAGCCCAGTTTGCATCAACAAAGCCACATATATCCAAATATTTGTCGAATCCTGGTCTTCCTTGGTAGCACAAACCATAATCATTAGTGCCACACAAATACTTGAAAACCTGCTTCACTTCTGTCCAATGCTCCTTCCATGGTTTTAACATAAACCTGCTGAATACTCCCACTACATGTGCAATGTCTGGTCTAATAAAGACCATTTCATACGTCAGACTACCCATTGCACTTGCATATGGAACACAGGACATTTCCTCTCCTTCTTCTTGTGCCTTGGGACAATGTTCAACATTTAACTTTACACCTACAAGAATAGGAACCTTCACCAGTTTACTATCTTGCATATTGAACCTTTGAAATATTGTCTCGATATACTTCCTCTGGTTTAACTAGAGCTTCTGATTTTCATGATATCATTTAATTTCAATTCCCAAAATATATTTTGCAGCACAAAGATCCTTCATGTCTAATTTGGAGAACAATTGGGTCTTCAAATTCTATATAATTTCTTTTTCATTTCCAACCAACAACATATCATCCACATACAGGACCAAATAAATAACATGGTCATCAATTAATTTAAAATACACACAATGATCCTCTTTGCTTTTGGTGAAGCCAAGTCCTCGAATATATGTATCAAATTTCTGATACCACATCCTTGGTGATTGTTTAACCCATACGAAAATTATTTTAACCTGCATACCAGTTCTTTTGTTATGAAACCAGCTCCCAAAATAGAAGAAAAGAGAGATTAACACCTTAGAAATTATTTACGGGACTGCTTCAGGTTCCGATAGGATTTTTAATTCCTCATCAAGTTTTGGAAATATTGTTTGAACTAGAAGTTTGTCACCTATAAGCTTATTTAAGCATGAAACATGGAAAACTGGGTGCACTCGGGAAGATGAAGGAAGCTCCAATTTGTATACCAAGAGAATCTTTTGTTTTAGTTTAGAATTCTTACAAATATATAAGAGATCTTTGTACCATAAGGAATAAATTTTCCAACTAAACGTATTAGATTTACTGTGATCTTGTTGCAACTTTTGAATGCTTGTCCATACTTCTTCATCATTCTTCCATTCCTCCCTTGCTTTGGTTATGAAATCGGGTTGGATAATATAAATGGCACAAAGTAATGCTTCCACATCCTCATTCGTTCTTGAGAGTGCATCTGCAACAACATTTAGCTTCCATTTTTTGTAGCCTGATTTCAAAGTCATAACCCAACATCTTTGTGACCCATTTTTGCTGCTCTTCTGAAGATAGTCTTTGTTCCAAATAGTATTTAAGACTATCATGATCATTTTTTACCTTGAAGTGTCTTCCCATTAGGTAAGGTCACCATTTCTTTAGTTCATGTAGTATTGCAAACATTTCCTTCTCATAAATATCTTTCTGTAAATACTTTCCTTTGATTGGATGACTTTCAAAAGAAATGGGTTTTCCTTCGTGCATTAAAACAACACCAGTTCCATTTCCTGAGGCATCACATTATACAATAAAGGTTTTTGTGAAGTATGATGTAGCTAAGACTGGTGCTTGGCACATTTCATCTTTAAGATGTTCAAAGGTTTTATTTTCTTCAGAAGTCCATGAAAATGCATCTTTATTCAATAATGTTGTTAGAGGTGCTGTTATTCTTCAATAATTCTTAACAAACTTCTGATAATACCTCGTTAACTGGAGAAATCCTTTCAATTGCTTTATGGTTGCAGGGACTTTCCATTCCTTAATGGCTTTAATTTTTTTAGGGTCTACCTTAACACCATCTTGAGATACAATATGACCCAGATATTCTGCCTCTTGTACTCCAGAGAAACATTTGGAGGTTTTTTCTTATAATTATTTCTTCTCCAATAGTTTGAGTACCCTGTCAACATGTTGAACATGATCCTTTCAAGACCTATTGTATATTAGTATATCATAAAAAAATACTAACAAAATTTTTAGTGTCCTTAAAACCTTCCATGTCTTTCTTCAAATATTCCATGTTTCCTTCTATACGATCCATCTTAACTTCCACGCCTTTCTGCAGACCATCCATCTTAGCTTCCATTTTTCCTTCTATACCATCCATCTTAGCTTCCACACCATCCATCTTGGGTTCCACACCATCCATCTTGGTTTCCATATCATTCATCTTAGCTTCCACAATTTTCATCAAACTATCCATCTTACCTTCCACAACTTTCTTCAAACCATCAATATTAGATTCTATTTCTTTCTTTCTTTATTGTTTTCGAGAGAAAAATTTGTTGCACTTGTTCCTGTAGTTTTGATATATCGTGTTGCACTTCTACCTCTTCATGAGTCATAGTAGAGCCTTTTGAGGGCTTAATGGGTGTTGAATTATTTTTAGGGGGTATTTTAGAACCCAATACTGATATATATGCTTCAATATGCCCTTGGAATCCCTTCATACTATTTTTTCAAATAAGACTTATGCAATTTAAAAAAAAATACACACCTTTTTCTTTTTTTTTAAGGAGATTGATATTGGATCTGATGTATCTCCGTGATTTCGGATCCCCAATATTTTGTCCTCAGTCCTTTATTAGCCCTCTGAAACTTCTTTCCAATGCGACAGATTTGACTGGATTTGGATTTTTCAAGACAAAGTTATGCCCAATCTCCCGCAATGTCCTAATTATGGATTGGTTCAATAGGGAAAACTTGTATGACGTGCCACATGTCACTATTTCCTATTTTGGCTCTGAAATCGATACACAAGAAACTACACTCCGTGTCCTTTTGGTAATTTGTTATAGAATACCAACCCAATGCTCGGAGAAAGAGTTATGAAAATTTTCCCAAGGTCACCTGTCTGAGATGAAATTCAGGAGCCTGAAAAAACCCTAATGTCCACAGATCATATCTCCAAAAATATTGTGAACCAAGATCTGAAATTTTTACAAGAAGTTCCTGAGGATTCCTCGAAAATGGGTTTTTTTTTAGCATCTAAAACTTTGTAGAAAAATAGTTATAGTGAAAATTCCATGATGACTTGTTTAAAGTAGCAAAACCCTAGAATCCAAAGTTCTGATACCAAATGTTATGAAACCAGCTCCGGAAATAGAAGAAAAGAGAGATCAACGCCCTATAAATCAGCCACTTCGAGGGGGAAACATAATCTACATTACATAAATGAACAATTCTTGGATGACATAGATGAAAAATCATCTTTTCTACATATAGGAGTCCATGGGGTCACAATATAATCCTAGTCGACCTAATAATAATAATGTAAGGGCACAACAATAACAATAGTGGGCTATTATGGGGCACAATAATAACAAAATGGGGACTACATGGGTACAAAAATAACAATAAGGGGGCTACAATAGCAATAATAAGGGACTACACTAGTAATATAGGGCCCTGACATATTTCTTACCCTTCCACACAACCTTCAGGTTGATTCATGTAGATCTCCTCTTCCAGATCCCCATGAAGAAATTTTTTCTTCACATCCATCTATTCTACCTCAAAATAAAATGCAACAACAACAGATAAAAGTAATCTAATAGATGTTAGCTTGGCAACAGTAGAAAAAAATATCACCAAAATCAATTCTCGACACCTCAGAATAACCTTTTACTACCAACCGAGCTTTGTATTTCTCCACCTTTCCTTATGCATTCATCTTATTCTTAAACACCCATTTTCTTCCAATGGGTTTCCTTCCAGCTAAAAAATCCACCAGATCCCATGCCTCATTTTTTTGCAATGATGCTATTTCATCAACCATGGCCTCCTTCCAGAGTTTTCCATCCTCTCAATCGAGTGCGTCCCTGATCGTTCTGGGATCATCATCAGTGATAGATAAAACAAAATTTGAATAGAAAGTAGATGGACTATGCCTTTCTGGATGCCTTTTTTCTCGAACTGATCTTCTCACACCTGGAGTTTGTGTCTATTCCTCTTCTGAATCTATGGTTCTGCTGTAGAGTTTGGACTCTAGTTCTTCCTCCTTTAGAGAAAAATCTATCTTCTCAGGTTCCTTTGGTAGGACTTCATGTTTAACAACATATTTCACCTCTCTAAACACCACATCTTGGCTATACACAACCTTACTTGTTTCTGGGTTCCAAATATTATAACCTTTTAAACATTCTTTATACCTAATAAAGATGTACCTTTCAGATTTACTCTCCAACTTGGTTATTTTCTCCTTTGGAACATGTACAAATGCATCACAACCAAATACCCTCAGATGTGAAAGAGAGGGTTTCTTACCAGACCATACCTATTTTGGACTCTTATCCTCCGACACTGATGAATGTGGTATGTTAGTAAGGTAGCATGAAGTATCCACTTCCTTTGCCCAAAATCCTTGTCCTAACTTGGTACCACTCAACATGCTTCTTGCCTTTTCCATCAAAGTCCTATTCATTCTTTCTGCAACTCCGTTTTTCTGAGGTGTGTATGGAGTAGTATTTTGTCATGATATACCACACTTCTTACAGAACTCTTCAAATTATTTCTTTCAGAACTCTTAACCATTATATGTCCTCAACACCTTTATCTTCTTCTATGTTTCATTTTCTACCAAATCCTTAAATTCTTTAAATCTGTCAAAGACTTCATATTTCTTCCTCAGGAAATATATCCATGTGTTCCTTGAAAATTCATCTATAAATGACACATAGTACAAAGATTTACCCAATGATGGAACCGACACAGGTCCAAACACATCACTTTGCACAAGCTTTAATATCTTGTTAGCCCTCTTAGCACCAAAATGGAAACTCACCCGATTCTTCTTCCCATATACACAATGTTCATAGAAATCGAAATCCAGAGAGAAATTAGACATACCTTCTACCATACCATTACCATCCAGTATTTAAAGGCCCTTCTCTCCAATATTTCCAAGCCTTTAATGCCATAGCATGGTATTTTATCTAGAGACCACTAGGATTTTTGCTCCACTTTCAAGAACCATAGAACTATTTCACGCATCACAACAGTTCTGTTATCCATCTATAAATTTTTCATATACTATGATGGCTAAAACAAGTCTATTAGTCTTCAAGAAACAAATTTCATGCAAAATATGTGACTTCTTGAAGCCTCTCTGTGTTCTTTATCCTCAAGAAATTCATTCCATTGATAAACTTCATTCAGATTTCCTCAAAAAAGTATCTTGTTGTTTCCAAAGAAAAAATTTTTTTCTAAAGCCCCATTTCACCCATTTTCTCACTCTTTTTCACTTATCCTAACTCATCAGCTCATTCCCCTAAGAATCCCCTTTCCTCCCTCATTTACCCTCATTTTTCTTATAAAAATCCTTTAAACCTATAAAAAATCTTTTTTTATGGTTTAAAACATCCCTCTTTACCTATCGGGACCCTTTAAAGGCATTAAAAAAACCCATTTTTGGGCCTATTTTGACCTGTTGGCCACCTATAAATTTTGGTCTATCAAAAGGTGGCCAAAACATTTTTTCAGCCTTCAAGTAACATTTTCCATTTGCAAAAAGTTATCTCTTGAGGCTTGCAGATGATCTTATGCCCTTGTCTGAAAGCCTTCATTTCTGATCTCTTTCAAAACTCCGAAATTCTACCAAAAATCCATGAGGAATACTGCTGCAAACCCTTTTCCCTTCCCTTTCTTCTTGACAAATTAGCCTCATTTTAACCCCTTCTTCCCCCATGAAATCCAAATTTTTCCCTTTCTTCTTCATCAAAACCCTTTTATGAGGTTCAAAGACTCTTTCTTTGCCTTATCGGAACTCCTCTAAACCTTGAAAAACCATTGAAAATCATTCAAAACACATTTTTCATAAAGTATGGGACTTAAGCCCCTTCCGCTGTGCCCTTAGCCCCTTTTCTCACATACGCCCACACCCTAGAACCAAGTCCTAACCCTTTGGCGCTTATCGCAAAGCGCGGATCGCAGGAATCCAAATTGCAGTTTTATTTAAAGTGTTCATCGTAAATATCTGCGCTGCGATCCATCGCAAAATCGCGATCGCAGAAAATGCGATGGGTTGATTGAAAGACCATCGCAAAATTGAAATTTTGTGCTGTGGTAAGCCCCTTGCCTATATAACGCCTCAGTCATATGTTCCTCCACGCGCCCAACGGCCCCGCAATCGGGCGCCCATCGCATAATCGCAATATCGCATTTTCTCTCCGTCGCATAATCGGCCATCGCGTTTTCCACTTTTGCGATTTGCGATCAGTCCCGCCGGGCACACCCTACAACATCCTCGCTATTCATATAAAATGCGCCTTTTCCCTTTGTAAAGTTGAAAAATGTTATTTTTTGTTGTTTATAAAGGTTTTTGCCATTACCTCCCACCACCGCATTTCCACCGTCGATCTCGCGCGATCGACGGCTCAAATTTAATCACCCCTTCCCTCATGCTTTTTCGACCATTTCTCAATTAATCCCGACCGTCGGATGCAGCCATCCAATGGCCATGCTCCTTCCACACGCCACCTAAGCAGTCAACCAAATACGTAGGATTTTATAACAAATTGTTTGTATTTCGCAGGTATTCAAATGATTTTTCCGCCATTTTTGAAGAAACCACAAAGGCCAAGGGTGACGATCCTCTGTCTTATGAGTTCATAAAGAATCATTCGAAGGGTGTTCAACTTACATTTTATCAGTGAATTCATGAATCATTGATGCCATTCGACCCTGCACAGCCCTGCGCACCAAGAAACACAGTTGAAATGGGCATCGTCAAAGAGTATCAGTGCCGAAGATAAAATATACCAGAAGAGGAAGTTTGAAGACCCAAAACATGGATTTCAAGTTAATTAAAGGTGTTTTGGGGAACGACGAAGACATCTGTCGAGTTGAGAAACCCTCCACCGCCATAAATAGAGGCTAATTGAACCCTCTACAGCTCCTAAAGACACCTGCAGCCTCGCAGAGATTAAAGACCGCCGAACAATTAATAAAAATCAAAGAATCTTATCTCTAATTGTCGGAAAAACCTATTTTCGAAAATGAAGAACAGTTTAGAAGCAAATATTTCGATTATTTGGCCTCAAAGAACAACAACAGAGCTACTTCAATATGAAACGAAGCCTCAAAGAACAACAAAAGCTCCCACCAAGCTTAGTCTTAAGTGTAAATCAATTAATGCAGATTAACACCTGTGAAGTTCTCCATCGAAGCCCTCAAAGGCCGAAGTGTCATCAATCCGCATTAATTGATCCAGGGGATCTTTCATCAAATACAACCTCCTCATTCTTCTATAAATACTTCTGTAGAAGATAAGAAAAAGGTTGGTCTCTGGACATCTGAATGCATGTAATGGTTATTCTGAAGCTACTGATGCCCTGTCTTGTAACTGAAAGATACACAAGCTGATATGAGAATTTCAAAGCTGTAGAGACCCACCGGGCTTGCAGATTGTAACTGGTTTGAAACATCAATACAAGCTGCTGATTCATGGAATCCTCAATTATGTCAATGGTGATGTGCTCCTTACTGTTAATTGTTATTTTGCTTATGTTTTCACTTTGTTCACTTTCTCTGATAAAGAGCAGCAAACATAGAGTTAGGATATACCCTCCACGGTACCCTACTCTTACTGAAAGCTTTACTTCTATGTTTTCTTCATTTGAATGTTCCCTTTGAAGAGTATTTTAATGCAGGTTAGTTTAAAAGTACTTCCCTGAGCTAGATTGCTCTTTAAACGAATGTCTTTTGTGTTTTCCCTAGAGTTTATTAATGCAGGTTAGTTTAAAAGTACTTCCCTGATCTAGATTTCTCTTTGTGATTATCATCTGTGTTTCCTTATCGAATATGCTGAAAGCAGGCTAGTTAAAAGAACTTACCTGATCTTAAGTAGTTCGAGCTGTTTTTTAAATGTTTCTGATTGAAATTACTTCAATGCAGGCTAGTTTAAAAGCACTTACCTGATCAACAGAAATACTTTTATGTTTTCCCCTTAAGTACATGTTGAAAGCAAGCTAGTTTAAAAGTACTTACTTGATCTTAGACTGTGCTTTGTTCTTCCTTTTGTTTGGTCTTTCACTTCTTATCTGTTTCATTCCATAAAATCACTTTAAAAGATCCTTTGATATAAGAAACTTGCCCCATGGATCCTTCTTGAATCTTGTTGTCCAATTAAATCCTCCTATGACTCCATAGCCCAATGGGTTAAAACTATCTTTGCCCTTTTCTGTCAACTCAATTATTCCTTCATTGCAAACATTTTCACCCTTTACTTAGAACTGTCTTTCATCTTCATCATGTCTTTGCCCAACCAAAAGCAAACAAATCAAACCCATGCTCTTCATAACTAGCCTAATATCACAATTGCAGCCTTTGAAGATCACATCTTTTAACTCATTTATAGAGAGATCCCTCTTAGGATTCAGGAGGGCTAGATCCTTGAATCCCAAAGCGGTTTGATGTTACCCCTGCAGTTGGAATTTTTCCAATCTTGCTAATTACAGGGTGATAACATAATGGCAACTCCACTGGGGAAATTTTTGAGTTCATAGTTGCTTGGCCAGCTTTTATAAACTCTTTAGTTTCCATACAGCCACAATAACTCAGAAAACCCAAAAATATTTTAGATTGGTATCTAATAAACATGGTAGTGGACCATAAAACATTTTACCTCTGAAAAGGAGCTAAAAACTTCCACTTGGCGACTCCACAATCCTGAACAGACCTTAAGACTCCACTGGAAAGAACCCTCATCACTATACTATCCTTCAAACTCAGTCAGAGGACTATAGGATCGAAATTTGTGTAAAACATATTAGTTAACCTCTCAAAGATTGTCATACCTGGTTGAACTTTTCTTGTTATTAGGATCTAAAAAACACAGCATAGTGGCTCCTAGAAAGATTCAAACTAGAGCCCATCCTGATCCAGATCCACCTGAAATAGTTGATGACCCAGAAAGCATCCTTTGGAAGTCTCCTAGGATTAAATTATCAACTATTTTCAGATCACCCTTGAGAGCTAATTCTGTCCCAGAAAATATATCAGCTCTACAACAATCACAAGATGACCTAGTAAATCCCCTTAGAACCAGGTCTCTTGGCGATTTAGATCAGTTAGATTCTGAGTCTTCACTTTCATCTCTTGAGACAAGTGAACATCCTGGTGGTAGAGAAACCACACCTCCTGACTTACATTTCCTTAACAACCTAGGTCTCTCTCATCCAAGATCAGCTCAGCAATCTATTCCTGGTCCATCTACTTCCACTCACCCTACATCCACTGTCCAAACCACTCCATTCCAGCCTACGATACAGAGATCATCCAGCACAAGATTCCTTTGAGAGAAAAACAAAAACCCTTTAAGCAAAAACTGCGTCGAATTAATCCGATACAATTGCCTCTAGTGGAAAAGGAAATCAAGAAAATGTATGAGGCAGGAATCATTGTGCCTGTGAGGTTTTCAGATTGGGTTTCTAACCTTGTAGATGTGAGGAAAAAGACAAGAGAAATAAGACTCTGCATTGATTTCAGAAACCTTAACAGAGCCTCCCTAAAAGACAATTATCCTCTGCCCAAAATGGAACACATTCTACAGAAGGTAGTTGGTTCAAAGAGGATTTCTCTGTTAGATGGTTTTTCAGGATATAACCAAGTTTTAGTACTCCCAGAAGACCAACTCAAGACAACTTTCACCACTCCTTGGGGCACTTTCATGTATGTGAAAATGCATTTTGGATTAATGAATGTTGGGGCCACTTTCCAAAGGGCCATGGACATTGCATTTTCAGAAGAAATAGGGCACTTCATTGTAATTTACCTGGATGACATAACATTTTATTCCAAATTTGATGAAGAACACCTTAAACATCTAAGAAAGGTCTTTGAAAAATGCAGAAGATTTGGGCTATCTTTAAATCCCAAAAAGACAGTATTTGGCCTACAAGAGGGTAAACTCCTTGGCCATATTATATCAGAAAATGGAATTAAAATAGATCCAAAAAGAGTTGAGGGGAATACTACAGATTAGCCACCCAAGGAACATAAAAGAACTGCAGTCCTTTATTGGGAATATTAACTTCTTGAGGAGGTTTATTCCCAACTTAGCAGAGCTCCTTAGAAACATGACTAATATGCTCAAAAAGAGTGTAGGAGTAAAATGGACTGTAGAAGCCAAAAAATCTTTTGAGTTAGTAAAACATGCACTCACCAGGGCCCCAGTCTTGATCAGCCCAGACTTTTCAAAAGATTTCATTATTTTTTCCTTTGCTTCAGAACATACAGTGGCTGCAGTCATATTTCAGAAAAACTTAGAGGGACAGGAACAACCTATTGCTCTTTTCAGCAAGGCTTTAAGAGATGCACCCTTGAAATATAACATAATGGAAAAACAAAACTATGCTTTGGTAAAGGCCTTAAAGGACTTCAGGGTGTATATTCTTCATTCCCACACCATTGCTTATGTGCCTAACATAGTGGTAAAAGACATCCTGTCTCAAGACCCAGATGGAAAGAGGGGAAAATGGATTGCTGCAATCCTAGAGTATGATTTGGAGATCAAACCCACCAAACTCATTAAGGGTCAGGGCTTGACTCAATTAATGGCAGAATCCAATCTACAAGCCCTAGACATTAACATGGTAGATGCCTTGGATGAACAGGAAGAATTATCTGCTCCCACTGTGGAAGAGCAGTTCCAAAACTCACCTTGGTATGCTGACATCTTGTATGTACTTACAAATCTTAATGCCCCTCCTGATTTATCAAAAAAAAAGGCAAGGTTTTTAAAGTTGAAATCTAGGAACTATTGCATTTTAAATGAATGTTTGTATTGGAAAAATGCTAATGGTTTATTACTTAAATGTTTGTCTGAAGTGGATGTAGAGAGGATCAAGCATGAATTCCATGAAGGAGAGTGTGGAGGTCATCTCTATTGGAAAAACACAGCCAATAAAATCCTTAGAGCTGGCTACTACTGGCCCACCCTCTTCCAAGATGTCCATAAAATTATAGTTGCCTGTCACAAGTGCCAAGTTTTTGAGGGGAAAAGAAAACTCCTCCCCTTACCATTACAACCTATCATTGTTGAATCTCCTTTCCAACAATGGGGCCTAGATTTCATAGGAGAAATCCATCCTGCTTCATCTTCCCAACACAAATGGATCCTCACAGCCACTGACTAATTCACAAAGTGGATAGAAGCCATCCCTTCTAGGAATGCCACAGATTCTGTCATTATAAAATTTCTTGGAGACCACATTCTGTCTAGATTTGGATGCCCTAGGAAGATTATTACTGATAATGCTGCTGCTTTTGGTTCCAAAAAGATGATTGATTTTTGTCATAGGTATCAAATTACACTTGGGCATTCCACTGCTTATTACCCCCAAGGTAATGGGCTAGCTGAATCATCGAATAAAAGTTTGGTGACCATTATCAAGAAGCTACTTGAAGAGAATAAAAAATCATGGCATAACAAGTTGGTGCATGCATTGTGGGCAGACAGGTTAACCACAAAGAAATCCATTGGAACCTCCCCTTACCAACTTGTTTATGGAGCAGATGCAGTGTTTCCTACCAACCTAGGTGTACCAGTAATAAAATTAGTCCAAGAAATTCAGTTAGAAGATGACAGTATGATAAGGAGGATTAATCAAAAAATACATCTCCAGCAGACAAGGGAAGAAGTTTACAACAGAGCTCAAAAAGTGCAAGAGAACATAAAGAAATTGTTTGACAAGAGAGCAAAGGCTTGTGATTTCAACATTGGAGATAAGGTACTCAAATGGGACTCTAGAAGAGAGGAAAAGGGTAAACATGGCAAATTTGACAGTTTGTGGCAAGGTTCTTATATCATTCAGTCCACCATTGGTCCAAATGCCTTTTTTTTGCAAAAGTTAGATGGCACAGATCTATTTGGGGGTCCTGTCAATGGCAGGGTCCTTAAGCATTACTACTGCTGAGTTCAAATTTTGAAGTTTTCATTCCCATTGTAATTATCATTGCTTTGTTCAGTTTCATAAAGAAAAAATACAAAAAAAATAAAAGATAGAAAAGAGGGTAGAAATGAAAACAAGAAAGGCACAGCCCCATGCCAAAAAAGAGAAATAAATCGGAAAATGTGAAAGCTCAAATGCCACTCCTTAAAACACACTCCTAGTTAGTCAAACTGTTTAATCTTGACTAATTAGCTTTAAATTTTCTGTTGATAGGATAGTGAATTTGATTTGCCAAACTGTTTAATCTTGGCTTATTAGTAGATAGATTAGGATAGAAATCAAAGGTTCTAATAAGCTCAAAATCTGAACCAAAGAAAAGGAAAGAACAGCTCAAACAGAATTCAAAACAGAACTGTAAAAAGATCGAGGAACTGCTTTGAAATTTCAGATCTTTAAACCTTCAGTTTTTGTTTAAATTTCTACAAAATAATGTCTATGTGCAGTTTGTTTTCTATGCCATAGATCACAGCAAGTCAAACAGTTTAATCTTGACTTGACTGTTTTTAAATTTCTGTTTTAGAATATAGAGAATGAAAGTCTGTTGGACAGTTTAATCCCAACAGATAGTAGATTAGGTAGAGAATTATATGGGCTCAACTGTTTAATCTGAGTCCATGGAGAAATAAGGAGTAGAATTAGATTAGATTTATTGCTTTCAAAATAATAAAATGTTGTAAATATTTTGCCAATCCAAATGCACTCTAAAGGAAGAAAAAATGTTAGATTGGTAGGATTGGGTAGGTAGAAAGCTTGTGTTGATGAAGATTCATTGTTTTTTCAATGCTGCCAACATATTCAAGCCAGAATAAGATCATTTCAACAAATACAGAAGCCCAAAGGATGAGGCACAGGTCATCCTCCCAGAGAATGCAGGTCTAAAGTTCTTGATGCCTTCAAGAAGGCACCATCCCCAAGTGGAGCCACTGTTGGCCACCTATAAATTTTGGTCTATCAAAAGGTGGCCAAAACATTTTTTCAGCCTTCAAGTAACATTTTCCATTTGAAAAAAGTTATCTCTTGAGGCTTGCAGATGATCTTATGCCCTTGTCTGAAAGCCTTCATTTCTGATCTCTTTCAAAACTCCGAAATTCTGCCAAAAATCCATGAGGAATACTGCTGCAAACCCTTTTCCCTTCCCTTTATTCTTGACAAATTAGCCTCATTTTAACCCCTTCTTCCCCCATGAAATCCAACTTTTTCCCTTTCTTCTTCATCAAAACCCTTTTATGAGGTTCAAAGACTCTTTCTTTGCCTTATCGAAACTCCTCTAAACCTTGAAAAACCATTGAAAATCATTCAAAACACATTTTTCATAAAGTATGGGACTTAAGCCCCTTCTGCTGCGCGCTTAGCCCCTTTTCTCACATACGCCCACACCCTGGAACCAAGTCCTAACCCTTTGGCGCTTATCGCAAAGCGCGGATCGCAGGAATCCAAATTGCAGTTTTATTTAAAGTGTTCATCGCAAATATCTGCGCTACGATCCATCGAAAAATCGCGATCGCAGAAAATGCAATGGGTTGATTGAAAGACCATCGCAAAATTGAAATTTTGCGCTGTGATAAGCCCCTTGCCTATATAACGCCTCAGTCATATGTTCCTCCATGCACCCAACGGCCCCACAATTGGGCACCCATCGCATAATCACAATATCGCATTTTCTCTCCATCGCATAATCCGCCATCACGTTTTCCACTTTTGCGATTTGCGATCAGTCTCGTCGGGCCCACCGTACGACATCCTCGCTATTCATATAAAATGCGCCTTTTCCCTTTGTAAAGTTGAAAAATGTTATTTTTCGTTGTTTATAAAGGTTTTTTCCATTACCTCCCGCCACCGCATTTCCATCGTCGATCTCGCGCGATCGACGGCTCAGATTTAATCACCCCTTCCCTCATGCTTTTTCGACCATTTCTCAATTAATCCCGACCGTCGGATGCAGCCATCCAACGGCCATGCTCCTTCCACATGCCACCTAAGCAGTCAACCAAATACGCAGGATTTTATAACAAATTGTTTGTATTTCGCAGGTTTTCAAATGATTTTTCCGCCATTTTTGAAGAAACCACAAAGGCCGAGGGTGACGATCCTTTGTCTTCTGAGTTCATAAAGAATCATTCGAAGGGTGTTAGACTTACATTTTATCAATGAATTCATGAATCATTGATGCCATTCGACCCTGCACAGCCCTGCGCACAAAGAAACACAGTTGAAATGGGCACCGTCAAAGAGTATCAGTGCCGAAGATAAAATATACCAGAAGAGGAAGTTTGAAGACCCAAAACACGGATTTCAAGTTAATTAAAGGTGTTTTGGGGAACGACGAAGACATCTGTCGAGTTGAGAAACCCTCCACTGCCATAAATGGAGGCTAATTGAACCCTCTACAGCTCCTAAAGACACCTACAGCCTCGCAGAGATTAAAGACCACCGAACAATTAATACAAATCAAAGAATCTTATCTCTAATTGTCGGCAAAACCTTTTTTTGAAAATGAAGAACAATTCAGAAGAAAATATTTCGATTATTTGGCCTCAAAGAACAGCAACAGAGCTACTTCAACATGACACGAAGCCTCAAAGAACAACAAAAGCTCCCACCAAGCTTAGTCTTAAGTGTAAATCAATTAATGCAGATTAACACCTGTGAAGAGTCATCAATCCGCATTAATTGATCCAGGGGATATTTCATCAAATACAACCTCCTCATTCTTCTATAAATACTTCTGTAGAAGATAAGAAAAAGGTTGGTCTCTGGACATCAGAATGCATGTAATGGTTATTCTAAAGCTACTGATGCCCTGTCTTGTAACTGAAAGATACACAAGATGATATGAGAATTTCAACGCTGTAGAGACCCACCGGGCTTGCAGATTGTAACTGGTTTGAAACATCAATACAAGCTGCTGATTCATGGAATCCTCAATTATGTCAATGGTGATGTGCTCCTTACTGTTAATTGTTATTTTTCTTATGTTTTCACTCTGCTCACTTTCTCTAATAAAGAGCAGCAAGCATAGAGTTAGGATATACCCTCCACGGTACCCTACTCTTACTGAAAGCTTTACTTCTATGTTTTCTTCATTTGAATGTTCCCTTTGAAGAGTATATTAACGCAGGTTAGTTTAAAAGTACTTCCCTAATATAGATTTCTCTTTAAACGAATGTATTCTGTGTTTTCCCTAGAGTTTATTAATGCAGGTTAGTTTAAAAGTACTTCCCTAATCTAGATTGCTCTTTGTGATTATCATCTGTGTTTCCTTATCGAATATGCTGAAAGCAGGCTAGTTTAAAAGCACTTACCTGATCTTAAGCAGTTCGAGCTGTTTTTTAAATGTTTCTGATTGAAAGTACTTCAATGCAAGCTAGTTTAAAAGCACTTACCTAATCAACAGAAATACTTTTATGTTTTCCCCTTAAGTACATGTTGAAAGCAAGCTAGTTTAAAAGTACTTACTTGATCTTAGACTGTGCTTTGTTCTTCCTTTTGTTTGGTCTTTCACTTCTTATCTGTTTCATTCCATAAAATCACTTTAAAATATCCTTTGATATAAGAAACTTGCCCCATGGATCCTTCTTGAATCTTGCTGTCCAATTAAATCCTCCTATGACTCCATAGCCCAATGGGTTAAAACTGTCTTTGCCCTTTTCTGTCAACCGAATTATTCCTTCATTGCAGACATTTTCAGCCTTTACTTAGAACTGCCTTTCATCTTCATCATGTCTTTGCCCAACCAAAAACAAACAAATCAAACCCATGCTCTTCATAACTAGCCTAATATGACAATTGCAGCCTTTGAACATCACATCTTTTAACTCATTTATAGAGAGATCCCTCTCTGGATTCAGGAGGGCTAGATCCTTGAATCCCAAAGTGGTTTGATGTTACCCCTGCAGTTGGACTTTTGCCAATCTTGCTAATTACAGGGTGATAACATGACCTTTTTCAAACATAAGGCTCTAAGCCCTTTTTGGCCTTCAGCCCTAACCCTTTTCACCATATAACCCAATGTTTATGACCATCGGCTAAAAGCTTTTAGCCCCTTCTACTTTTGCTCCTGGTCCTTCGCTCCACCCACAGGACCCTTTCCCACTCCTTTCCTTCTAGCCCCTTTCCTTCATAACTCCCCGTTCTGACAACTATGCCCCCGATACAATCTCCACCATTGATTGCAACAATCTAACGGCTCAGGCTAACTGCGGGGGCACCCGAGCAAGGTTGCTCGTACTCCCTAGTGCCCCCGCAGTTGAATCTTTTGACCACAAAATATCTTCATGCAATGGCTGAGATTTACTGCTAAGGCACAGGCCACGGAATTCCTCCGTACCCCCCCAGTCCCCCCGCGGTTGATCTCAGCCATCGATCTTCTCCAAGATTCGACGACCATCAACTCTCCTCCAATTAAACCTTCCCAAATCATCCTGACTGTCGATCATACGGATCTAACGACTATAATGCTCCCACCCCTTATCTTTCCTCTTGATCATTCCTTTGCCTTTTTATTCCTTGGAGCGATCTCTGCCATTGATCACCTCTGATCTAACGATCCACGTTAACCTAAACCATTTACCCCCCGCCGATAACACATCCCATCACCCGTTGGCCCACCTTCCACTAACGTTTCACCAGCCCACTCTCCACCCACCAACTGTCCTCCACCATCCCTTTCCACTGATCAACTTCATTCGATCATGCTCCCTCTCCACCGTTGATCTGGCTCCCCCAGATCCAACGACCCAAAACTAATTTCGCGCTCGTTTCTCCAAAAGAATTGATCGCGCATTTTCAACACGAAAACAATGGTTTTTATTGGACACGCATCACCCAGGGACCCGTATCTTGTTCATTCGGGTTAAAATCGTTAACCGCTTATCCCTCGCATGAATATCATTGGTGGTTTCGAAAACCATTTTTCGCCATTTCGCACCCTAATTCAAATATTTCTCCATTTCTTCATATTTTCGCCATGAAAATCCTCCTCTGCATAATCCCCATTCTCTGCATTGCTCCATAACACCCACCTCGAGCCTCTGTTAGCAGTCAAAGCATCAAGCGCAGGTTTTTATAATATGTTTTTTGTTTAGTTGCAGGTTTTAATGGCAGCCATTTACACACAGGCCTCCCACAACAACATCTAAGTTGCAAATGCCCGAGGGTGACAATCCTCTATGGCCTAATCAAATGTAGAAAAGGGACAAAAAGGGTTGAATTTCAAGGTTTAATCAGTGTTTCATGGACATTGATTACACGACAAACCCTCTAGCATAAAGAGATACCTGCCAGCAAATAGCGAAGAACAGTGAAGACCAATTAGAGATTAAAGGTGAAGATTAAAAATATTAAGCATAAAACCCGAAAATCAAAGCTTAATTAGCAGATCTACAAGGATGAAACACATTGGAAGACAAAAAAATTAAAGTGAAAAAACAGTCAGTAGAAAGGACAAAAAGCCCCGAAGGTGATTATTAAAATCCTTAAAGCATGATCAAAGGAAAATCAGTGTCTAAAGCCAAAAAGTAGACAGATCAGTAAGGAAATCCTCCAAATGCCACATCAGTGAGGCAATTAATCCTCAGAAATGCCACCTGCTAGTTTATTTTCCTCAAAAGAATACAAATTCAATGTACAGTCAGAGATATTTTCAAAGACAGCTTAGAAAGTAATTGCCAGCCTACCAAAAGCCTCAAAAGTCAACAAAAGTGACTGAAGTAGATGAAACTTAATGTAAAAATCAATTAATAGAGTTAAGACATTAGATATCTTCTCCATTAGGCCTCCCAAAGGTCGAGAAGCATTTACTCTGTATTAATTGAATAGTTAGACCTTCCTTTCACTCCACCTCCTCAATTTACCTATATATATCATATGAGGAGCCTAGTATTGTTGTTGGTTGAATACTTATTGAATGTAAATAGTTACTAAGGCTGCTGAAGTTCTGTTAGTGATTGAAGAAAGATAGGCCAAGAAGAGAAGTTTGATGTTGTAAAGACCTACTAGACTTGAAGATTGAAACTGGTTTGAACATAAAATACACAAGCTGATTTATGGGATCCTAGTCTATGTCAATGGTGGTGTTTTTCCTACTGTAATTGTTGTTTTTCTCATGTTTTTCATACTGTCCACTTTCTCTGATAAAGAACAACAAATTTAGATTAGGATTCACTGTAAAAGGTACCCTAAATCTCACTGATAAGATTTATCTTTATGTTTTCTTCTAATTGTGCTTTGAGGATAATTCAATAGAGTATAACTAGTGAAGTGTTGGTGAGCCCATGTTTCCTTAGTACAACTTGAAATATTGTCTTTGAAAGTTCTTGAAAATTTTTCTAAGTAAAGTTGAACTAGAGAAGTCTATGGTTAGCCCTGTCATCTAGTTTATCTCCAAAAGTTGCTTGGAAAATTTCCTTGAGAGTATGCCAAAAGAAGGATAGGTTCAAATTCCTTACTTGATCTTAGGCTATTCTTTTGTTTATCTTGAATGTTTTCTACTTTTTGAAGGTTTTCTGTTAGATTGTTGGATTGTTGTCTAAAAGTGTGCTTTATTAAAAGTTTTCCCAAAGAAGTCTATGGTTTTCCCTGTCCTTTGGATTGCTTCAAACAGTTACTTTGAAAGGCTTTTTTTGTTTAGTGAAGTTAATATATTCTTAAATGGTTATTATATTTTCTTCCTTCACAACACTTTTAATGTTCCATACCACAAAATCAATCTAAAGAGATTCTTTGATATAGATGACTTGCCCCATGGACCACTCTTGAAACTTGTTGTGCAATTAAATCTTTTTGTGACTCCATAGCCCAATGGATTGATATTGTCTCTTACCTATCCTATCAACTAAACCATTCTTTCAACTTTCTCACACCTTTACCTTTCAAAATACTTCCTTTATTTTGATGATATCCTACCCAACCAAAAACAAACAAATCCCTTGTGCTTCATAACTAGCCTAATATCATATCATAAGCCTTAAAGGTATATCCTTTGAAAACACTTATATAGAGAGATCCCTCTCTGAATCCAGGAGGGCTAGATCCTAGGATTCCAAAGTGGTTCTGATGTAGGCCCTGCATCGTTTGTTCTTGCCAATCTTGCAAACTACAGGGACCATAACATAGTGGCGACCATACTGGGGAAGAATATTGAGTAATAGATAACTTCACAACTCAATGAACCCCTATTCCTAAATGAATCAAGTGTCACCAAGACTGGTTATTATTGATTGTTGATGGTGAAGAACAACCAAACCTTGAAAATAAGTAAAAATCCTTCACCTAGCGACTCCATTGGTATTCAGTAGGCCTGCTGACCCCACTGGTTTTTCCTAAGACTCCACTGGGAAATTATTTTGTCCTTCAAACATCATTCAAACCCAGTTAAGAAGACTTTGAGGCTTGAGTTTTATTTGAAAAAGATTAGTTAGCCTTTAAAAGACTGTCATACTTGGCTGAACTTTTCTTATCATTAGGTCCAAAAACACCACATAATGGCTTCTAGAATAATTTATAGTAGAGCCTATCCTGACCCAAATCCTCCTGAGATAGTTGATAATCCAGAAATTATCCTTAGGAAATCTCCTAAATCCAAGACTTCAACTGTTGTCAGACCAATTCATAGAGCTAATTCTATCCCTGAAAATCTCTCAGCTCTGCAAGATACATAAGTTGACTTACTATTCATAAGAAACCCATCCAGAACTAAGTCACTTAGTGGTATAGATCAGATAGACTTTGAGCCTCCACACTCATCCCAACATAGTGGTGAAAATACTGATAGCAGAGAAACCACCCCACCTGATCTACATTTCATTCATAACTTTCGTTTCTCTCATCCTAGATCTGCTCAACAATCTCTTGCTGGTCCAAGTACTTATGTTATCCATACACCCACTATTCAAACTACTCCATTCCATCCTTCCCCTCCTTTCATAAGCCCTCCACTTGTAAACCCACCATTTATCCCACAACTTCCTATCATGGCAACATGGTATGCTCCTCTAGTCCTCCCTTTACCTTTAGTCAATTTGCCACAGGAATATCAGTCCAAAATTCCCCATTTCACTGGAAATGAACCCACTACTGCTCAAGAGCACGTAGACAAGGTGAACGATGCCTTTGATTATATGGAAATAGAAAATGAGACCATTAAGATGAGAATATTTGCCCAAACTTTAGGAGGAGAGGCCAAGAAATGGTTTAAGGGTTTAACTCCTAATAGTATAAATGATCTCCCTTCTTTACATCAAACATTCATAAAAAAATGGGAAATTAGTAATAACCCTCTCCAAATACTTTCAGATTACAACAACCTCAAGAGAAACACTGGGGAAAGTGTTCAAAATTATTTCACTAGATTTAATAGTGTTTATAATGCACTACCCCTAGATTTGAAACCTCCACAAGGCTCAGCTTTGGCCAAATTACCTGAAGGATTTGATCCCAAAATGGCCTATCAGCTAAGAGAAAGGGATCCCTTAACTTTAGAAGACATGCAGAAGGGAGCTCTTAGTGTGGAAGCAAATCTGATTGAGACGAGAGCTAGAATGAAGACTGAGAATAGGGTATCATATAGGGATGAAGCTGCACCTTCCACATCTGACTCAAAAATGGAAAGGATGATGGAGAAGATGTTGGAGAGGATGAACATATATGAGAGAGCACAATCTAGAGAAAATCAATCAGTTCCTCAAAACAGAAATCAATCCCAAAACCAAAATCATAACTTTAGAAGAAATCAACCTCAGAATAGACAAAGAGATGTTGATCAACAGATTAGACCTCCTTTCCAAGAAAATTATGTTAATGAGGATGAAGAAACAATTGAACAAACAGAGGATGATGACATGAACATGTTGGGAGTGAACAATGAGGATTCGGATTGCCTCCAAAAAAGAAAACAAGGTCTATATACACCCTATGATGATAGAATACTAGAAAATGAATGCTATGAACAATACTTGGAAAATTCCATCATAGGATCACCTATACAATATGACTTAAGAAGTAGAAAGAATCAAGAAACTCCCGGGAACAAAACCTCTGATAATTCTGCCAAAAACAACCCTGTAAATACTTCCAAAAAGACAACAGAAAATAATAAAAAAGTGGCTAAAAGTTCTGATCCAAACAAAGGAAAAAACACCCAAATCAATGAAAAACAGAGTGGTGACCCTAGCAGCACTAGCATTCTAGCTAATGCTCCTGAAAAAACCATTTTGACCGCTGTAAATATTAGAAATCAGCGAGCTGATTTTGCTAATGAATCAATGACTAAGAAGGCTGAATCAAACATTTTGAAAAATCAGATTCCCTTTAGCATAGAGAATGAAATTTCCAAAATCAAGATCTCTGTCCCACTCACTGAGTTAGTCACTAAAAATGTATATAGATGTCAAGTTTTGAAAGCTTTGAACATAGAAGAAATTCATGATACTGTTAACTTGAATGATGATACACCAGAGCTTCTGTTCGGTCTTAATATTGAAGGAAAATTTCAAGAAGGATCTATCCCTCCATTCTACATCAGTTTGAACATGCATGATAATATTTTGCACAATGCCATGCTTGATTCTGGAGCATCACATAACCTCATGCCCAAAGTAATAATGGAAAGATTAGGTCTAGAGGTAACCAGACCATACAAAGATTTATATTCCTTTGATTCAAGCAGAATGAGATGCCTAGGTCTAATAAAAGATCTATGTGTTAACTTAGCCCAAATTCCAACCAAAAGCTTAGTGATGGACATTGTAGTGGCTGATATACCCCCCAAATATGGCATACTTCTTTCAAGTTCATGGGGTGCTAAGTTGTAAGGTACTATGCAGATGGATATGACTTATGCCACCATCCCTGTCTTTAGTCAACCTAGAAGACTCTATAGGGAAACACACATGAAGTACATGGTGAGTAACCAAGAAAGACCAGAAAACTCTCCTCTTTATTCCATACACACTGGCCTTGGCTCATTCATTCTTTACAATGATCAGATTCCTAATGAGAAAGGGTTAGTTAATGAAACATCATCCAATATAGTGGTCACTCCACATCCAAACATAATGGCAACCATAGAGGAAAAGGAGAGAAAGGAAAAATCATTAGATCAGTTTGCAAACTCAAACATTTACAGCAAACAAATTGAGGGTATTGAGGTCCAAAACAGTCATAAATATAGTGCAGATCATGATAATCAAAGAATGAGGCCTCAATACAGTGAAAATATTGAGGAACAAATCAAAGAAAAACATAGTGCAGGCCCTTACACAAAACGTAGTGGTGAACAAGACAGAGAGGACATCAATGAAATAAAAGACAAATCTGAAAACAGTCCTCTTTGGAGTATGAGTTTTGATGGATATTGATCTAAAACTAGTGCAGGAGCAGGCATATGGGTACACAACACTAAAAAAAATCATGTTTAGGTTCATTCTTATATATTAAACTTCCAATGCACGAGCAACATAGCAGAGTATGAAGCTTTCCTTTTAGGCCTGAATTTATTGAAAAAATTAGGGGTTGTTAGCCACCTATAAAATTTGTCATATCAAATGGTGGCTAAATCATTTTTTTAAGCCTTCAAGAAACAATTTTATTGCCAAAATTGTTAGTTCTTAAAGTCTTATGAAGATGAATTATCCTTGAGTTAATTTGCATTGCTGTTTCCCTCTCAATTCTCAAAATCTGTTGTTTTCCTGAAGGAAAAACTGCTACAAAAAACCCATTTTTCCCTTCATTTTTACCCCCTCTTCCACTCAAAATTAACTTCCTTTTTATCCCCTTTTACCTTAAAAAATTCCTCTATTTTTCCTCATTTCCCTTCTTCCCTTCATAAAAACCCCTTTAAAAAGGTTTAAAACTCCTTTTTAAACCTTACCGAAACTCCCAAAATCCTTTGAAAATCCTTGAAAATTCATAAAAAACCCACTTTCACATTATAGGCTTAAGCCCCTTTTGGCTAAGCCCTAAACCACTTCCCCACCATATAACCCACACCCATGACCAAGAGTTAAGTCCTGAGTGCTAATCACAATCGGAGGTTTGCGATGGGCATGTTTCTTTGTTTAAACAAAAAATCCTGATGCGATTGGCCCCTTTCCTTTTTAAAACCACGACTCCTCCGCTTTCTCTCACATAACCCGGAGCCCGTAATCGAGCGCTAAACATTATATAATACCCCTCCCCAATACAAATTTTCCTTTGTATTTCATAAAAACCCATTTTTCCTATGTTAAAAGAAAATATGCCGGTTCATTGGTTGAGCAAATCCCCACCGTTGATTTAAACCAATCAATGATCTATGGGATCTCGCATCGGAGTTTTCCATTGGATATGTTTTAATATTTTATTTCCCCCCTCCGATTGGCAACCTTCCGATGTTTTCCCAGCCGTCGATTTGTTCTGTTATACCCAGATCCAATGGCCCACATCACTCCATTCATAAGCCCATCCTTTCGCCTTTAGACCTCCGATTCATTCCTAACCATCGATCTCTTCAAAGATATGACGATCCATATATAATCGCATCAACACTTTTTACCCCTTGCCCCCACCGATCGCGATCTTACGATTGTATCTGGGCCGTCCATACACTAAGATCCGACAGTCCAGATCAATCCTCACGACCTTTGTTAATTTCATAAAAACCCCACTGTGTAATGTTTTTCGGCGAATCTCTACCGTTGATCTTTGCAGATAAACGACCTGCATTAACCCAAACTTTTCCTGACCCCTCACCTCATATTTTATTCCATTGACCCCAAGATTGGATATGGGCCATTCATTCCACTCATCTGATAGTCCAGATTCAGCCCGATAGGTCCAACTCCTTTGGGTCCTACCTTTCTCCAGATCAAATCTCCACCGTCCATTCCTTGATCTGACGGTCCAGGTTAAAACTTCCTTGACCCTACCCCATATCTTATCGCCCGTGAATCTATTCTCCATTGCGCTCTCCTCACAGGCGTCCGATCTAAGACTCCAGATCTAACGGCTAGCGCGCGGTTTCGCATAATTTTTAGTCTGGAGGTTAATGATTTAAATTTATGCGATGAGGGCGGTTTTAAAAAAGCCACATGTCAAGCTCTAATACATATTGCGTTCAAAAAGGCAATACCGCCTTTCCATCTTTTTATCGTGCGAAACCAGCAGTTTCTCCAGCCGAAACCTCCATTCCCATTTCCCATTTCATTTTCCTGAAATAGATCTCTGTCGTTGATTTTTGAGATCTAACGGATCGAGTTCAATCTCGCCTTTAGTTCATCGCCCTCCGCCGATCCTCTAAGGGATTTCAGAATCATTCTCTGTCGTTGGTCTCTGTGGCCAATCTCATCCGATGGCCCAGAATATTTCTGAAACCCCAATTTCAATTTTAACCCTTTTATCCTCTACCAAAAGTTTTTTCACCTATTTTCTTTGCATTTTCTTCCATTTTGCAAATATATGACCCCCTCTACATTATATTTCCCCGATCAATATCAACCGTTGATCTTTGCAGATCGACGGCCCTGTCTTAATCTCCCCACCGTTCATCCAACCGCCTCTCCTTTCGACCTCGAAAAGGTAATCCTCACTGTTAGATGATTTCATCCAACGGCTGCGCTCTAAACCTAAACCTATGAAGCAGTGTTAACCTTCCTCGCAATATTTTTTCTAATTTTTCTTTATTTTGCAGGTTTTAATGTTTTTTTCAAAAAATTTTAAAAGAAAATTGAAGGCCAGGGATGACGATCCCCCAGACCTTTATTCATCAAGAATATCATTCTACAGGGTTCAACACCATGTTTCATCCATGCCTCATGAGCACTTATTCCATTTTAAAACCCTCTGCGCACCTGCTCATTAACAAGACATAGCAAAGCCAAATCAAACAGAGAGTATCAGTGTTAAAGGATCCAGTCATAGCAGAGATAAAGAATCGAAGATGGTTTACACAGTTTTGAGGGATTACGGCCTAAATCAACTATCTAAAACCTAATCCACTCAATTAAACACAGTTTGAAGAACAGAAGACAGAAATTAGGCCTAATTATGCCTAACACACAGAATTAAAACAAATTAACAGTGTTTAAAGAAAAGCAATAATATCTGTCAGTCCGAGAAGCCTCCACTGCCACATCAGAGGCTAATTTAATCCTCTCAGCTGCCAAAGCCACCTGTAGCCTCAAAGCTTTCAAAAGAGGCATAGTTATGACCATAACAGAAGATATTTGCCCCAATACAACTGAACAATTAATTCCACCAAAGGAACTTATTAAAAACTGTCAGTAGAGTTATTACAAGGATAACACAGAGCCTTAAAGTCAACAAATCTTCCCAACAAGCTTAATAATTAATGTAAACTAATTAATACAGAGGAAATATCAACAAATTCTCTATTGAGCCCCTCAAAGGCCGTGAAACATTTAACTGTATTAATTGAACCTAGAAGATATTTTATCACATCCCACCTCCTCATTTCTTCTATAAATACTTTTATAGAAGATGGGATAATGTTGGTCATTGCATATCTGTTGCCTGTAAATAGTTTACTGAAGCTACCGTAAGCTCTGTTTGTAATGGAAGATACCTAAGTTGAGATGAAAAGCTTGAAGCTGTAGAGACCCACTGGACTTGAAGATTGTAACTGGTTTGAAGCATCAAATACAAGCTGATTTATGGGATCCTGGTCTATGTCAACGATGATGTTTTTCTTATTGTAAATTGTTATTTTATTTTTGTTTCCATTTTTTCCATCTTCTCTGATAAAGAACAACAATTATAAAGTTAGGATTTACTGTCAAAGGTACCCTGCTCTTACTGATAAGCTTTATCTACATGTTTTCTTCCAAATTGTGTATTTAAGAATGACTCAATACAGTCCAAGCAGTTAGGAATGATGGCGTTCCCTCGTCCTACTTTCTAAGCTAAAAATTGTTCTTGAATGTTAGTTTCAGTTTCTGCCAAGTAAAGTTATAATAGGGAAGTCTATGGTGAGCCCTGTCCTCTAGTTTTATCTCCAAAGGTTGTCTGAAAGTTTCTCTAAGGGTATGTTGAAAGTAGGATAGGTTCAAAGTCCTTACCTGATCTTAGACTATTCTTTGTTATCTTATGTGTTGTCTTGATAAGTTTGCCAAGTAAAGTAGAACTAGGGAAGTTTATGGTGAGCCCTATCCTCTAGTTTCTTCTCCAACAGTTGCTTTGAAAAGTTTCCCTTAGAATATGCTGAAAGCAGGATAGGTTAAAAGTCCTTACTTGATCTTAAGCTATTATTTTTGTGTTTTAAATGTTTTCTATTGAAAGTGCATCAAAATCAGGCTAGTTTCAAAGTACTTACCTGATCTTAGATTACTTTTATGTTTTTCTTAAGTGTATGCCGAAAGCAGGGTAGTTTCAAAGTATTTACTTGATCTTAGGATACTCTTTGTTCTTCATTTGTTTTTTTCCCCTTCTTATTGTTTCATTCCATTCCATAAAATCAACTTTAAAGAGATCCTTAGACATAGATGACTTGCCCCATGGACCACTCTTGAACCTTGTTGTTTCAATTAAATCCTACTATGAATCCATAGCCTAATGGATTGAAGTTGTTTCTTGCCTATCTTTCTTGGATGAATCAATTTTCACTTTCATTCACCTTCACCCTTCATTTAGACTTCATTCACCTTCATTTATCTTTTCCCAACCAAAACAAACAAAAAACCTCGTTCTTCATAACTAGCCTAATATCACATTTAAAAGCCTTAAAGATAAACCAATCTTTGCACTTATAGAGAGATCCCTCTCTGGATTCAGGAGGGATAGATCTTAGAATCCCAAAGTGGTTCATATGTAGGCTTTGCAGTTTGTATTTTCCAATCTTGCAAATTAAAGAGAACCTAACAGGGGCCAAGAGGATAACAGTTCATGGAGATTCAGAGTTGATAATTAGGAAAATAAATGGGGAATACACTGCTAAACATCCCAGAGTTAGAGCCTATAGAGATGATGCCATGGACTTGTTAAAAACATTTGCTGAATTCCAACTTACCTTTGTCCCAAGGAACCAAAATATTCTTGCCAATGGATTAGCCTTTGCTGCTAGTACTTGTCTAAGACCTTATGAAAGCAAACAATACACCATCCAAGTCAAATATAGACCAGATGTCCCGGATAATGAAAAATATTGGCAAGTTTTTGAAGGAGATAAACAAATAGAAGACTTCCTACAGTCCATAAATGAATTTGAAATACCAAAATCAGATTCAGAATATGAATAAGATTTTCCTACTGAAGAATACCCACTTTTTGAAGAATAAAAGTCTCTTGAGATTGTTGAAATAAATCTGTTAACTAATAGACCCAAACATACAATAGAAAATAACACAGATTTAGAAAATGAAGACTTAGAAGTGCTGCAATCTAAAAATCAAAACTTGCCAAAAGGACTGGTCCCATTAGAAGAATTGTTTGAGTTGAATGATGTTGCAAAAAGCCAAAACTGGAGCCTATTGAAGCTGAAGTGGAAGAATGCAACATAGGTAGTGAACACAAGCCTAAAATGATCAAGCTGTCTAAAACACTTCCAGCCCGCATTAAACTGAAATACATTGTGTTGTTTAAAGATTTTTTTGATGTATTTGCATGGAATTATGAAGACCTGAAATCATATGATACAGAAATAATCCAGCATAAGATACCCCTCAAAGAAAACCATAAGCCTTTTAAACAAAAATTGCGCAGAATCAACCCTGTTCAATTACCTCTGGTAGAGAAAGAAATTAGAAAAATGTATGATGTTGGAATTATAGTCCCTGTTAGATACTCAGAGTGGGTGTCTAATCTTGTATCTGTTAGGAAGAAAATAGGAGAGATAAGGCTTTGTATTGACTTTAGAAACTTAAACAAAGCCTCATTAAAGGACAACTATCCCTTGCCCAAAATGGATCATATTTTACAAAGGGTAGTTGGTTCTAGAAGAATTTCTTTGTTAGATGGCTTCTCAGGTTACAATCAGATATTGGTACATCTTGATGATCAACTTAAAACAACCTTTACTACTCCTTGGGGTACTTTCATGTATTTGAAAATTCTCTTTGGTTTAATGAATGCTGGTGCCACATTTTAGAGAGCCATGGATATAGCATTCTAAGAAGAAAATAGGTTACTTCATTGTGATTTACCTTGATGATATCACTCTCTTTTCTAAAACAAATGAAGAACACCTAATACACTTGAGAAAAGTCTTTGAGAAATGCAGAAAATATGGGTTATCTTTAAATCCAAAGAAAACATTGTTTGGTCTCCAAGAAGGTAAAATTCTTGGACATATCATATCTGAAGAAGGAATAAGGATAGACCCAAAGAGGATTGATGCTATATTGCAAATCAACCATCCTAGAAACATCAAGGAAATTAATCTTTCATTGGGAAGATTAATTTCTTGAGAAGGTTTATAACCAATCTCGCTGAACTCCTTAGAATCATGAAAAATATGCTTAAGAGAGAAGAAGGAGTTAAATGGACCTTAGAAGAAAAGAAATCATTTGAGCTGGTAAAACAAGAACTTACCAAAACACTAGTTCTTATCAGTCCCGATTTTACAAAGGATTTCTTTATTTTTTCATTTGCATCATAACACACAGTAGCTGCTGTCCTATTACAGAAAAACTTGAAGGGACAAGAGCAGCCAATTTCATTTTTCAGCAAGGCATTAAGAGATGCACCTTTGAAGTACAATATTATAGAAAAACAAGCCTTTGCCTTGGTCAAAGCCTTAAAAGACTTCAGAGTTTACATTTTACACTCACACATTATAGCATTTGTGCCTCATTCAGTTGTAAAAGACATATTGACCCAAGATCCATATGGCAAGAGAGGAAAGTGGATTGTTGTAATATTGGAATATGACTTAGAGATCAAACCCACTAAGCTCATAAAGGGTCAAGGAATAGCAAAGCTTATGGCTGAATCCAAATTTCAAGCTCTTGATATAAACATGTTTAATGCATTAAATGAATAGGAAGAGTTGACAACTACAATTATTGAAGATTATTTTCTGAATTCATCTTGGTATGCTGATATTTTTTATGTTTTGCTCAATCTTAATACCCCTCCTAGTTTGTCTAAAACAAAGGCAAGATTCTTAAAGTTGAAAGCTGTAAATTACTGCATTTTGAATAAATGTTTATATTGGAAAAATGCTAGTGGATTATTGCTTAAATTTTTCCCTGAGAATTATGCAGATAAGATCAAGCACGAGTTTCATGAAGGAGAATGTGGAGGCCACCTCTACTGGAAGTCAACTACTAACAAAATCCTTAGAGCTGGTTACTACTGGCCCACCCTCTATCAAGATATCCACAAAATGATTATTTCTTGTCACAAATTCCAAATATTTGAAGGCAAAAGAAAGCTGCTTCCCTTACCTCTACAACCAATCACTATTGAAGCTCCTTTTCAGCAGTGGGGTCTAGACTTCATTGGGGAAATCCATCATGCCTCATCTGCCCAACACAAATGGATCCTCACAGCAACAGAATATTTTACTAAATTGATAGAAGCCATCCCCTCTAGGAATGCCACAGACTCAGTCATCATTTAATTCCTTGAAAACCATATACTGTCTAGATTTGGCTATCCTAGAAATATCATAACTGACAATGCTGTTGCATTTGGATCTAAAAAGATGGTGGAATTCTGTCATAAATATCAGATTATATTGGGTCATTCTACAGCTTACTACCCTCAAGATAATGGGTTGGCCGAATCCTCAAATAAAATTTTGGTAAACATAATCAAGAATTTGCTGGAAGAAAACAAAAAATCATGGCACAACAAGCTAGTACATGAATTATGAGCATCCAGATTGACAGTTAAAAATTCAATTGGGATGTCTCCTTACCAGCTAGTTTATGGAACAGATGCAATATTTCCAACCAGTTTAGGAGTGCCAGTCATGAAGATGATTCAAGAAGTACAGTCTGAAGATGATGATATGACAAGAAGAATACACCAGACTATACATCTACAACAAACTAGGGAAGAAGTATACATCAAAGCACAACAACTACAAGAAAACATCAAGAAGCTGTTTGACAAAAGAACCAAGGAAAATGAATTTAAAATTGGTGACAAAGTATTGAAATGGGATTCAAGGAGAGAAGATAAGGGAAAACATGGAAAATTTTATAATTTATGGCAGGGCCCTTATCTTATTCAATCTGCTATTGGAAACAATGCATTTTTTTTGCAAGAACTGGATGGAGTTGAATATTTTGGAGGTCTTGTCAATGGCAGGATTCTCAAACATTATTTTTGTTAACTGATATTTTAGTTCAAATATTTTTTTTCATTGTATATAACACTGCTTTTGAATTTGATAAAAGAAAAAAATACAAAAACAATAGAAAAAGAGAAAAAGAGGAAAGAAATAAAAGGAGAAAGGTATAACCCCATACCAAAAAAGAAAAGGAAAATATAAAAGTGTGCAAGACTGAATGTCACTACTTAAAAGAGAGCACTGCTATTTAGTCATACATCCTAATCATAACTAGATAGATTTCAATTTACCGCTGATAGATTAGTGAATCAGATTAGCCAAACAATTTAATCTTGGCTTATCAGTAGACTAGATTAGGATATAAAAACAAAGGTTCAAACAAGATTAAAGCCTGAACCTGTAAGTTTGTTGAAGAATGGCTCAAATCAGATAAAAAACTGAGCCAAAGAGAAGAAAAAGAATTGGTTCAAACATGTTGAAAACTTGAACCAGGTAAAGAAGAAGACAACTCTAAAAAGATCAAAGCCGGAGTTGAAAGAAAGAAAGAAGGATGTTTATAATTTTCAGATCTTAAGCCTTCACAATTTTGTTTCAATTTCCTGTAAATTTCAGTCTATGTGCAGCTTGTTTTTATGCCATAGTCTTATAGCAAATCAGACAACTTAATCCTGGTTTGGCTGTGTTTTAATTTTCTGTTTTAGAATATAGAGAATAAGATCTGTCAGACAATTTAATCCTGATAGATAGTAGTTAGGTAGAGAAGTAAATGAGTTCAACTGTTTAATCTGGACTCATGGAAGTTATGAGGGTAGATTTAGATTAGTTTCCTGCTTTCAATAACAGAACAAAATGTTGATGTCAAAGGTTTGCAAGTCCAAGTGCACCACGCTGAAGAAAAAATGTTAGGAAAGTAGGCTGTGTAGGTAGTTGTCTGGGAAGAAATTGATTTGTTATGATGTAATGTTGATCATCTTTTCAAAGCAGCATGATCAAAGAGGAAAGAGGATTGCCAAAATGCAGGACATTGATCTACAGTCCAGAGATAAATTTCTGACGTTCTTGACACCTCCAAGGAGCTTCCATCCCCAAGTGGAGCCACTGTTAGCCATCTATAAATTTTTCATATACTATGATAGCTAAAACAGGTCTATTAGTCTTCAAGAAACAAATTTCATGCAAAATCTGTGACTTCTTGAAGCCTCTTTGTGTTCTTTATCCTCAAGAAATTCATTCCATTGATAACCTTCATTCAAATTTCCTCAAAAAAGTATCCCATTGTTTCCAAAGAAAAAAATGTTTTCTAAAGCCCCATTTCACCCATTTTCTTACTCTTTTTCACTTATCCTAACTCATCAGCTCATTCCCCTAAGAATCCCCTTTTCTCCCTCATTTACCCTCATTTTTCTTATAAAAATCCTTTAAAACTATAAAAACCCCTTTTTTATGGTTTAAAACATCCCTCTTTACCTATCGAAACCCTTTAAAGGCATTAAAAAAACCCATTTTTGGGCCTATTCCGACCTTTTTCAAACATAAGGCTCTAAGCCCTTTTTGGCCTTCATCCCTAACCCTTTTCACCATATAACCCAAAGTTTATGACCATCGGCTAAAAGCTTTTATCCCCTTCTACTTTTGCTCCCGGTCCTTCACTCCACCCACAAGACCCTTTCCCGCTCCTTTCCTTCTAGTCCCTTTCCTTCATAACTCCCCGCTCCGAAAATTATGCCCTCGATACAATCTCCACCATTGATTGCAGTAATCTAACAGCACAGGCTAACTGCAGGGGCACCCAACCAAGGTGGCCCATACTCCCTAGTGCCCTTGCAGTTAACTCTTTTGACCACAGAAGATCTTCATCCAACGGCTGAGATTTACTGTGAATGCATAGGCCGCAAAATTCCTCCGTACCCCCCCAGTCCCCCCGCAGTTGATCTCAGCCATCGATATTCTCCAAGATCGAACGACCATCGACTCTCCTCCAATTCAACCTTCCCAGCTCATCCCGACCATCGATCATACAGATCTAATGGCTATAATGCTCCCACCCCTTATCTTTCCTCTTGACCATTCCCTCGCCTTTTTATTCCTTGGAGTGATCTCGGCCATTGATCGCCTCTGATCTAATGATCCACGTTAACCTAAACAATTTACCCCCCACCGATAACACATCCCATCACCCGCTGGCCCACCTTCCATTAACCTTTCACTAGCCCACTCTCCGCTCGCCACCTGTCCTCCACCATCCCTTTCCACCGATCAACTTTATTCGATCATGCTCCCTCTCCACCATTGATCTGGCTCCCCCAGATCCAACGGCCCAAAACTAATTTCGCGCTCGTTTCTCCAAAAGAATTGATCGCACATTTTCAACGTGAAAACGGTGGTTTTTGTTGGACACGCATCACCCAGGGACCCGTATTGCATTCATTCAGGTTAAAACCGTTAATCGCTTATCCCTCATGCAAATACCATTGATGGTTTCACAAAACCATTTTTCGCCATTTCATGCCCTAATTCAAATATTTCTCTGCTTCTTCATATTTCCGCCATGGAAATCTTCCTCTGCATAATCCCCATTCTTTGTGTCTCTCCGTAACACCCACCCTGAGCCTTTGTTAGCAGTCAAAGCATCAAGCGCAGGTTTTTATAATATGTTTTTGTTTAGTTGCAGGTTTTCATGGCACCCATTTACACATAGGCCTCCCACAGCAACATCTACGTTGCAAATGCCCGAGGGTGACGATCCTCTGTGGCCTAATAAAATGCAGAAAAGGGACAAAAAGGGTTGAATTTCAAGGTTTAATCAGTGTTTCATGGACATTGATTACACGGAAAACCTCCAGCATAAAGAGATACCTGCCAGCAAACATTGAAGAAAAGTGAAGACCAATTAGAGATTAAAGGTGAAGATTAAAAAGATTAAGCATAAAGCCTAAAAATCAAAGCTTAATTAGCATATTTACAAGGATGAAACACATTGGAAGACCAACAAATTAAAGCGAAAAATAGTCAGCAGAAAGGACAAAAAGCCCCGAAGGTGATTAATAAAATCCTTAAAGCATGATCAAAGGAAAATCAGTGTTTAAAGCCACAAAGTAGACAGATTAGTAAGGAAATCCTCCAAATTCCACATCAGTGAGGCAATTAATCCTCAGAAATGCCACCTGCCAGTTTATTTTTCTCAAAAAAATACAAATTCAATGCACAGTCAGAGATATTTTCAAAGGCAGCTCAAAAAGTAATTGCCAGCCTACCAAAAGCCTCAAAAGTCAACAAAAGTGACTGAAGTAGATGAAATTTAATGTAAAAATCAATTAACAGAGTTAATACATTAGATATCTTCTCCATTAGGCCTCCCAAAGGTCAAGAAGCATTTACTCTATATTAATTGAATAGTTATATCTTCCTTTCACTCCACCTCCTCAATTTACCTATATATATCATATGAGGAGCCTAGTATTGTTGTTGGTTGAATATTTATTGAATGTAAATATTTACTGAGGCTATTGAATTTCTGTTATTGATTGAAGAAAGATAGGTTGAGAAGAGAAGTTTGATGCTGTAAAGACCTACTGGACTTGAATAATGTAACTGGATTGAACATCAAATACGCAAGATGATTTATGGGATCCTGGTCTATGTCAATGGTGACGTTTTTCTTACTGTAATTGTTGTTTTTCTCATGATTTTCATACTATCCAATTTATCTGATAAATAACAACAAATTTATATTAGGATTTATTGTAAAAGGTACCCTAAATCTCACTGATAAGCTTTATCTTTATGTTTTCTTCTAATTTTTCTTTGAGGATAATTCAATAGAGTATAACCAGTGAAGTGTTGGTGAGCCCATGTTTCCTGAGTGCAACTTGAGATATTGTCTTTGAAATTTCTTGAAAAGTATGCTAAGTAAAGTTGAACTAGAGAAGTCTATGGTTAGCCCTGTCCTCTAGTTTATGTCCAACAATTGCTTGGAAAAGTTCCCTTAGAGTATGCCAAAAGAAGGATAGGTTCAAAGTCCTTACTTGATCTTAGGCTATTCTTTTGTTTATCTTGAATGTTTTCTACTTTCTGAAGGTGATCTGTTAGATTGTTGGATTGTTGTCTGAAAAGTGTGCTTTATTAAAAGTTTTCCCAAAGAAGTCTATGGTTTGCCCTATCATTTGGCTTGCTTCAAACAATTACTTTGAAAGGTTTTTCTTGTTTAGTGAAGTCAATAGATTCTTAAATGGTTATTAGCTTTTATTCTTTCGCAACACTTTTAATGTTCCATACCACAAAATCAATCTAAAGAGATCCTTTGATATAGATGACTTGCCCCATGGACCACTCTTGAAACTTGTTGTGCAATTAAATCCTTTTGTGAATAAATAGCCCAATGGATTGATACTGTCTCTTACCTATCCTATCAGCTGAACCATTCTTTCAACTTGCTCACACCTTTACCCTTCAAAAGACTTCCTTTATTTTGATGATATCCTACCCAACCAAAAACAAACAAATCCCTTGTGCTTCATAACTAGCCTAATATCATATCATAAGCCTTAAAGGTATATCCTTTGAAAACACTTATATAGAGAGATCCATCTCTGAATCTAGGAGGGCTAGATCCTAGGATTCCAAAGTGGTTCTGATGTAGGCCCTGCAAAGTTTGTTCTTGCCAATCTTGCAAACTACGGGGACCCTAACAAGTTCTACCTAGAAGCTTGTACAATGTTCCAATACAAACTCCCTGCATCAATACCAGTGCTCCCTGAACCATCTTGGAAGTATCTTTCTTGAACACTATTTTCACACCTGTGTCATCCATATTGCTTACAGAAATTGGATTTTTGGCCAATGCAGGAATATGAAGAACACTGGGAAGTGTTCTAATACTTCCACCTTGTAAATTAAACTTTAATTTTCTGTGTCTGACAATTATGGACTTCCTATCATCCCCTAGGAAGACATCACCACCATCACATTTCTCATACTCGTAGAGCCACTCCCTGTGGGAGTGAAGTGAAAGGATGCACCTGAGTCAATCAACCATGCCTCATGATCTACATGTGTATTTGAAGAAGAAGCCAAGTACACATCTCCACCTTCATTTGAGGTAGTTTTCACCTCTGTAGAAGGAGCATGATAAAATCCATTTCCTTTCTCGGAAGCTTTAGATCTATAGTCCTTTTTTAAGTGCCCTTCCTTTCTGCATTTCGAGCACACCTTTAAATGTTTTCCTGGAGATTTTGATCTCCCTCTAGATTTAGATCTCCCACTAAAGAAATTATTTTTGTTTATGTTTTAGGACCATCCTCTTACAAACAAGGCATCTCCATTCTGGCCCTCCATATTTTTCCATCTCATTTCCTCTGACAACAAGGCTAAGAAAATTTCATCAAACTTCAAGGTTGTTGTATTTCTACCTACTGCAACAACCAGACTATCCCACGAATATGGTAGAGAACACAGAAAAATGATGCACTTATCTTCATCTGAGATTTTAATATCAACATATAAAAATTAACTTACCACAGTATTGAAGGCGTTTAGATGCTCTGTCACCAAGTCTCCATCCTTCATCCTTAGGTTATACAACTTTTTTCATAGGAACATATTGTTCCCCAGAGACTTAGATTGATACAAAGTCCTTAAATTTTCCCACAAAGCCTTCGTCGTAGCTTCCCGAGATATATTCAACAATATTGAATATGAGATACACAACTGTATTGTGCTCTTTGATTTCTGATCCAAATTTTCCCAGTCTTCATCTGACATTGTTGTTGGTTTGGTACATGGATCTATTGTGATCCACTGATATTTATCCACCAACATATCCTCCATCTTGAGCTTCCACAACTAAAAAACTGACCGTCAAATTTCTCGATCTCTATCTTTCCACTTCTCGCCATCTTCTTTCAATGCAAGGATCGATCTCGTAGATCTCCCACTAAACAAGGTCTACCACAGGCCCGAGCAAAAAAACCCTAAAGAGAAAAGGTGTCCCCTTGAAGCTGAAAATTGGCTCTCATACCAAATGTAGGTTTTAACCCTGTACATAAATTATCTAGAAATGAACTCTTAAAACATAAAATAAACAATAGTAAGAGAATAAAGAAAAACACATATATACACAAATATTTTCCCATGGATCCCATAACCAGGACTAACAACTTAATTTTTCCATTATATTCCTTTCAATGTTACAATACATAAATACATACATACATACATACATACATACATATATATATAGATGTCAAAACATTCTTAAAGCCTAATACATTAACATTTGATTAGAACATAACCATAGTTCCCTTGACCGGATCTACAAAATATCATGGACATAAAACCATCATACCCAAAACCATGCACTAAACCCATGCAAAAAACCATAGGTAGGTCTGCCCACCTAATATAGGGTCGTGGAAAGAATATAACACACACCCAACACTGGTAAGACTTTGAACATTAATGCTAATCTAGACAACTTGCAAAATAACAAATTAATTTGAATCCTCTTGAAATATAAACATGCTTTTGCTTGGGAATATTCTAATATGAGAGGCATCGATCCCCAACTGTGTACACATCACATTTATATAGAAAAATATGTTTGTTCCATTCACCAACCTCAAAGAAGATTAAATCCACACCTTAGGGATATAGTAAAACAATAATTGCAGAAACTCCTTGATCTTAATTTCATATATCCTATTTCTAACATCCAGTGGCTTTCACCGCTGGTTATGGTCCCTAAGAAAAATAAAAAATGGAGATTTAGTGTGGATTATAGATAATTGAATAAAGCTACACCAAAATATCACTTTATTTAGATGCCTCCATCGATAAAGGTAGCGTGGGCATAATACATTTTTTCCCTTGCAACATATTTCAAAAAATTGGGTAGTTTACAAAAAGTCTCCAAGTGTATTCAAAATTCGTTGAAGGTGTTACATTGGCTCATGAAAAATTCCTCTTCAACCCTCTAGTTAAAGGTATCCTTGGATCTTTGTCTACCTGTTTTCCTTTCTTATCTTTTTCTGCCACATCAACAACCACAATTTTTCCTCTATCAAGTGATACCACTGTGCTTGATTTGATATTTCCAGCCTCTGCTTGGACTTTCAAGAGCTTCCTCTTATTTTGTTGTAAAAGAGCCACCATGTATTTGGATTTAGCAAGCCTCTCCTTTAACTCATAAATTTCAGAATCCTTCTTCTCGAGGAGTTCCTCAGCTATTTCAAATGTCCGAGATTCTGTTTGAATATCCTTAGAAGGTATTTTTTCCTTTCCTTGTTCTTCTTCACTTTCACGTGGACCTTCATCTCTTAAAAATGATGTCTCCTTGGTCATTAAAGGAGAAGATGAATTCTTCCTGTCATCAAAACCAAAGGTGATATTTTTAGCTCTATTTCTTGTCATTTCCCTTTGAATCCCTTCAACAGTAGGAATAGCTTTTACTTTTCTAGATGAACCAACCTCCTGAGGCATGGAGGTTGAAGGTGATGAAATATAAGTTTTCTGTACAAATGAATCCCAAGGCATGCAAATAGCTGAAAAATGATGGAGGATAATATTTTTAATCAAAAAGTGACGGAATAAACTAGTATAGTGATCCCCTACCTTGCTTCTTACCTTCTCAGACATTTTAACAAGACTCTTGTACAAAAAAATGTGGCAGGTTCATCTTCTTGGCAAAGGTGAAATGCATCAAGAGGCAGATATGATAATGATATAAAAGAGAATATCTTCCTTCACAAGTAAAGTATGATGTTATGACCCTCATCAAAGGTATGTACTTCTCTTGCAAGTGTGTCATAGGAAAGGTAGCTGCAAGAGCTTCTTTATATGGTGTTTTCAGGAAAATCTTGTAACATTGTAGGTCAATATCAACACTTTTGAACCAAATCTCTCCCCGAAGAGGTATATCGATGACATAAGCAATGGATTGAGGAGATATCATGAACTTAACCCCAATAATGATGATCTTATTCTATTTAAATAGGGTAGCAAATAAACTAGTTAACTTCACATTGAATCCTACCCCTTGGATTTTGTGGCAAAAAGGGAGGCAACCAACTTCTTCAGACAACATTCTGATGTAAGGGGATTGCATAATCTCAGTGATTTGTTGTGGCTCAATCCGGCTTACTTTTTCTCCTTTATTATAAATCTTTTTCTCCTTTTCAATGCTCATGATGACACCTTTCTTGTTGTATTTGAAAAAATAGGGCAGGGAAATAAGGGATTTTCAACGTTTGATGAATGGAGGGGGATGAAAGGGGAAAATGAGCTTTAAGTTTTTTATAAAATTTGAGGGAGTGTGGAGGGATATTAGGAAGATTATGGAAGTGGAAGGGACAAAAAAGGATGATGGGAAGGGGTGGAGAAAGTTGAAACACAGGCCTAGTGTTTAAAACGTAGCGAGGGTTTGGGGAAAAATGGGAAAAATGACAAAGATGTGGGAAAAATGCTTTGAAAGAGATGGTAAAGGTGATGAATGCTTTTATAATGTAATTATATCAAATTTTGAGGATTTTTGCTGAAACTTGTGTTATCACTCAAAAATTTTCAAAACATTATGGTGTCAACTTTGTTTTTGTTCATGATTTCAAAATAGGTTTAGAAGTCATTTTAGGATTTGGTTAAGGGTAGGTTAGATTTTTACAAGTTCAAAGGTCATCATTAAGTTCAAATAAAGTCTTTTAAAGGTTCATTCATTGTCAAATATCCACATTTTCCATTTGGCAGTCATTCCATAAGGTTTTGGGTCAAACTATGCAATTAGCCAAGAATCCACATTTTTGTAGTGCCGCTAGTTCAAAAAATTTGATTTGTGCTACAAAAGCGCTAATAGGTTCGTAGTGCAAAATGGGAAAAATACACTGCCGGCGCTACGAAAGCGTGGTTTTTTAACTGTCTTGTCATTCGAGCTGAAATTTGTCAGAATCCATTGGGAAATGATAGGTTAGTGGTATGATGAGTCAATTAGTGATGAGATTCAATGTACTTACCCATATTGTAGTCATCATTGTCATGATAGGGTACGAATGAGGCATCATTTAGTTATGAGATGACATTTCAAATTCAAAATTTTGCCTAATTTAGTCATTCTCGTTTCATTTTCCTCCATAAAATTATCTGAGCTCTGAAGTAGTCAAGCCAAACCTGTGGCTATTCCATACAAAGGTTGTCTTCATCCTAATCAAGCGAGGCTGTTTCATATAATCAAGTGAGGCAGATATATCCTAATCAAACGAGGCTATTTCATATATTCAAGCAAGGTTATTTCATATGTCCAAGTGAAGCTGACAGGTTTTTTCTGAGAAGCATGGTAGAGGAAAATAAAGTTCACAGAGGGGGAAATTGCTTAAGATATGAGCCTGAAAATATGAATGCCATTGTTGAAGACCCAGCAGTGATGGAGGCATTCAGCAGAGTAGGTTGTCTTGGGTTTTGTGAAAAGCTACAGGGTTGCCACACACAAGTGTCTAAAGAATTTTCCTTGCACTTCAATGGAACAACTACCAAGGTTGGAAAGCTAAATGTGCCAATTACACAAGAAATTATTGCTACTGTGACAGAATTACCAAGGGGACAAGAAAATTGGTTCAAAGGTTTAAAATTTGATATGGAGCCATGCAAGGAATTCATGAAATCTGAGTATGCAGATATGGACCTCAATAATGCAATCCCTAGAGGCTGCATCAAAGACATTTATGCAAAGCTGTTGCTCAACATCCAAAGATATTTTACATGTGAAGGCAGGCATGATAAGGTCTATACATATCATTTCAATATGCTTCTGCATTTCACAGGTAAAATTTCACTTGATTTTCCCTTTTACCTGCATAGGAGTCTTGCTAAAATGGTTGATAAAGTACAAGCCAAATTTGAAGTTTGTGAAACATCTTTGTTTCATCATGGTTTGATGAAGTTGTTGATTTTGAATGAGCCTCAGAAGATATGAAGGGATTCGTCATCCTTTTTGTTTATGAATGGTTTTGAGCTGGAAACCCTAACCCTAGCTAGAAACCCTAACACTAAAGGAACTCCTTCACCACGAGTAGTAGAATCTAGTCAGCCTATGGTTTCAAAACCAAAGGAATTTGCAAAACTGAAACCAAGGAAACAAGTTGAGAAAGGGACAGAGCATACACAAGTGCTTATTTCACCAACTCCATCACCTACAAAACAGAGGTCAAAGAGTGTCAAAGAGGCAAAACAGAAAAAGGATGCCAGCAAGCAGGAAATCAAAAGAGTGACAAGAAGCCAAGTAGTGACATCAAAAGGAAAGACAGTTGTTTCATTTTTAGAGGATAGCCTAGTAATTAATGGAAATTTAGATGACATTCTACATGCTATTGACATAGAGGAGACACCCATTGTGCAAGCTAATTTCATTGGAGTAGATGAACACAAACATAAAAAGGTTAAGTCTACAAAGAAGCTTGAGTTTGAGGGTGAAAATTCAGCCTTTATCTTTCAAGCAAGGAAACCTTTAACTAGGCATGCTAAGAAACTCAAGGAAGGCATAAAGGAAGTCCAAGAACCTATTGAAATAGCTAAAGTCCCTGAAGAAGTGGTTGATCTCTCATCACCAACAGTAGAACATGCAGCTAGTAGAACAATGAAGGGAAAAAAAGAAATGACAGTTTCAACATCTTGAGAAGAAATTGAGGTTAGCAAACCAAGAAATTGCTATGATGATAAAGAGGGATAGGAAGCATAGTATTGAAAAATCAAAATTCAAAATAATGAAGGCACTGTGGGAAGGAAAAACTGGTTCTAGGTCTGAAACCCCAAGCAGTGCAGAAAGTTTTTTCACATGGACAGTTCCAACCATCAAGGAAGCTAAATTTGTCAGAGTAATCAATACTCACTTGAGAGAAAATAATAGAAGACTTAGAGATCAAGTGGAGGACTTGAGCAGCAACTGAAATTGACTCAAGATGAGTTAAAGAACAAAGGTGCAGAATGACAATCATTAAAAAGTCAAAAACTAAATCAAGTTGAAAATTAAGAAGGAACCTTATGAAATCTGTGTTTTTCAGTTCATATGAATTTTTGATTTGATGAAACCAGTGTTATTTTGAGTTTTGGAAAATTTATGGTTTTCATTTTGAAATTTTTTTGACAAAACTGCTCACTCAGCATTTTCGTAGCACAAACAGTGTAAAAAGAGTGAAAATCGCTACGAAACTGCTGTAGCAGCTTTTTTCACTCTTTCTCATAAATTTTTGAAGGGAAAAATTGTGAATTATGACTTGAAATTGCTGGGGAGGATGTAATAAATGTTATTGAAGATAATTCTTGAGGAAAGAAATCAAAATTTTGGAGAAAAAAGGGTAAAGGAGCTGCACTACGAAAAGCGCTACGAAATTGTGTTGTTTTCGTAGCACATTTTATTCCAGCTCATTTTGAACAGTTTGATGATGGTTTTGGACAACTTGGAATTAGGGAGGAATTTGGGTAGGTTTTATTTCAGTTTCTAATAGAAAATATCCTCGAAATGATGAGTTCATGATGGTCAGAGTCTCTCAAGAATACAAAGAATCCTATGCCTAGAAAACAGGGGATTGTTTCCTAGTTTAATGGAGATTAGCATTATGGTCATAAAGTTTTGAAGCTTATCATCTGGATTCGACCATATGTGAATACACTTGGAAAATAATGTAATTTAGTTTAGATAAGGTTGTTATTAGTAGAGATAAGGATTTTGAATCCTATTTGCAATAGGATTGTTTATTAGATTAGCAACTATCTTTTTGTAATAAATACCATGTCATATGGTTAGGCAAGGTTTCAAGAGTCAAGAGTTCAATGTATCTAGCTGTAGATAAGGTTATATTATGTTGTAAATTATCTATAAAATATCAAGAAGTCAAATATGCATGGGTTGGACATTTTTAGCAAGAGACTGTGTTTATTGTAAGTGACTGGTTTTCAGCTTAATACAGAGTTTTCTACTTAGCCAACTTGAGATTCATAAAGAGTTCTAGTGTGTTCTTGTTCTAATTGCATATTATTACTATCCTATGGCAGTGGTGTTTGTTTATGTTACTTAGAATTCATCTTTGATGCTCTGACTTCCTGTATAGACAAACTGACTGTGTTTTTTATTGTTTCACATGTGTATCTCTTGACTAGAACTCTGATATGCCTTGACTTCCATGCTAAGTAGATTTCTTGGTTTTTATGAAGCTATTTTGACTCCATAAGCCCAATGTGCACTTATTGATGTGATTTTCAACCAATATCTATCATTTATCTGCTTATTACCGCACATAGAGTTAGCCATCTATATTTTTATCAAAAATCATTAACCCTTGAGAGAGCCCTCTCAGGTTGAGGAGGCTAAGCCTCAATCAAAAGGTTGGTTTGAAGCAATTACATGAGATTTATTTGATTAGAAGCCTATCAGGTCTAATTTTGTGATAACAACTTGAGTCAAAATATTCAAAACAAGAAAAATTGTGCAATGAAATCCTAGCAAACTGTTGAATTTGACATTTTTGAGCATTTAGGAGGAAACCACTTGAAATATTGATGAAAATACATATTGAAAAGTTGTAAAGAGCTTTAATATTGTTGACTTGAAGATGTTGAGCTCCTAGTTTTTCCCTTGAACGAAAAAAAACTAAGTTTTGCTGAAAACATAACAATCTGGGTTGAAAACATAGCATGGAGGAAGCTCTGATACCTTGGAGGCATCTTAAGGTAGATTAGAAGATGTGGTTGGCTTCAAAATCTTCAGGTGCAACTTCATTGTTCAAAAAAACAACAATAAAGAGGGTTCAAATGATGGTTTCAGCAAAAGAGTAGCGACACGCTACCTTTTTTCCCACAAGATGATGATTTGGCCAAAAATTTGTTGTTGAGGAGCAAGAAAGGCTTAGGAGAGGGAAAATTAGTATAATTGATCAGAATTGAGGAAAATTTAATCCTTGCTAAGTTTTTTTATGGTGGATGAAGTGAAAGAGTAGCGAAATCATGAAGTAGTGAGCTGGCCCTTTATGTAGCGAGTTGGCTAAGGTTTACAATTTTAGCTGATGGAAGGTGTTGCTGAAGGATGAGAGGTATGCTCAAGCAATGGAGAGGGAAAATGAATCTTTTATGTAGTTTTTATAGCTTTGTACCACTTTTGATAATGATAGGTTGGCTCACCAATTCACCTTTAATATTTTTCTTTGAGTGGCTTTAGGAACCTTTGGAGCAGCTTACTTTCGAAATTTAGAACTTCTTGCACATTCTTTGGAATGATTTAGTACCAAATATTTTGAGAAAATACTTATTCCACTCATGATGACCTATCATGACATGACCTTAATTCTATTTTGATGATTTGACTCCATTATGACACATTACAGACTATGAAACCATGAACTTAACCATAACATCTTGAAATGACAATTTGACCATATAAAGATGACTGAAATGAAAATTACATCAATGACTCATGACTTATAAACTTTCATGATGGCAGTACAAAATAACCTTTTTATAACCTTGTTGAGCTGCATTTTTGTCCAAATTTTTACAGTTTTTATTAAATTATTATATGCTTGTACCTAGTGTTTTGTCCTTTTAAGTTAATGACTAGAGGCATTTAGAGACAATAGTTATTAATTCATAAATTCTTCTCATTAATTAAATTGAAGAAGTGTTTTGTGTAATAATATCATAAATACCAGGTTCTCTTGTGACAGGTGCTAGTAGTCCTGCATCACATTCCGACACCATGCATTCTGCCCCATGTATTCCTATATTACAAATTCTTGTATGAGCAGTGCAAGAAGAGGATGTTGCAGAAATAAAAATGAGGCTATTAAAATTGATAACTTCTTTACTGGTTCAAAGGAAAATATTAGAAGATGGATCAAACATCCAAATTTCAAGCTTATTAGACATGATGTAACAAAGCCTTTACTGATAGAAGTTGATCAAATATATCATCTAGCACGCCTAGCAATAAAGATCATTATTGGTACATTGAACATGTTGGGACTTATTAAGGAATTTGGAGCAAGGGTTCTACTAACATCTACATCTGAAGTATATGGTGATTCTCTTGAAAAATCCTCAAAAGGAATAATATTGGGGCAATTGGTGTAAGAAGCTATTACGATGAGGGAAGGCGCATCACAGAGATTTTAATGTTTGATTACCATAGGCAACATGGGTCAGAGATCTGTATTTCTCGAGTATTTAATACCTATGGGCCACGAATGAACACTGATGATGGTCATGTTAGGGGTGAACCAATGAAATTCCAAGCCCCAGGAATGTGAACCTAAGCTTCTGCTATGTTTTTATATGGTTGATGGATTGATTCGACTAATGGAAAGGGATAATATCGGGCCTATTAATATTAGAGAGTTTACAATGCTAGAAATTGTTGAAGTAGTGAAAAATCTTATTGAAACATCAAAAATTGCAAGGATGGTTGAAAAACACTCTAGATGATCCACGCAAGAGGAATCCAGACATTACAAAGGAAGCAATACTTCTTGGATGAGAGAACCAGAACTTTATCCTCAGTCATAGTTTATGCACAGGAGGAAGAGAAAGATCTAAAGATCTGATCAAACATTTGAAGTATGTGAAATTAGGACGCTTGAAATAGAAGTTTCTAAATGTTCCAGTGATGGCTCTCACAACCACTGCAACTCACGCATTACAAGGACAACCACGAGCTCTGCAATGGTGGAGAGCTCTTTGGCAAGACCGCTGTGTGGAGGGTAGATGTGAATGTTCGAGCTCCAAGTTCAGATCTCCTCGCTTATGGCACATTTGATGGAAGTTTAATAGTCTGCAAAGTTGCAGAACCACCTTCTATACTCTAGCAGCTAAAAGGACATAACATCTGTGCTTATATATGGCAGTATTCTTTAGTTAGGTATCCTATTTCATCCTGTAAACAACAACTTCTAGTAGGAAACATAAACAAGGAGATAATTGTGATTAACTTCAGTACTGGTATATTAATAAGGAAACTTGCCTTAGAGAGTGAGGTTACTACAGTTAACACTGATCATACAGGACATTTTACCTTTGTTGGTAATTTCCGGGGTTGCATTAATAATATCAAAGTAAATTCTCCCACTAGAGCACTTTCTCGAACCCACAGAAATCATAAGTGGCGTTAAGTGCAAATACTCCTACCACAATTGTGTAGTTTCGAACATTTTCTCTTCTGGCACGAGGTCCAGTTCTCTTTTCTGGTACCAAGGATGGAAGCCTATATTTCTTCAGCATTAATTTAGGCAGTGGGTGATTGTTTGGCCCTTCGGTGCTCACCAGTGATTAGCCCTCGAGCATGGAATATACAAGCTTCATTTTTCCATGACTATCTTTAGAGAAACGACAAATGTGAGTTTGATGTTACATGAGCGAATTCGATTGATGGAACATCACATTATTTTCTGAAGGCCATGTCAACAAACCTTTCATGAGTGATGATGGAGTGCGTGGCATGCTTCTACATCACAAGAACTGCAGAAGGTTATCCACCAGTTATTTTTGCAAATGCTTCTTGCCAAAAAATTATTGGAACTATGGTGTTGAGATCCAGTAAGAGGAAAATGCCTCAGCTAGCTATGTGGTGGTCAAATTATTCTAGAAGGCAGGATCGCATCAAATAGGAAAGAAAATATTTTGTTCTGATTTTAAATAATTTGTGTTAACTATAATCCTAAATTCTGCACACAGTCGATTCATCTTAATTTGGGCAGCATTACTGCTATAAAAGTGATTGTTGTACATTGATTTGAGAGATTAGAGATTATCTATCATGGAATGTAATTACAAGAAATTTACTGTGTATTTCAAAGACTCTGTTCCAGTAATAGATTGTGGGTATGCTTTGATTCAGATTGTTGTGAGTTATGGTTTACTATGAGTCTTTTATTTTAGTACTATTTTAATCCTTCCTTTACTATAAGTAGTTTTAAGCTTGCCCAGGTGTGGTAGGGCCCACCACCATCTGGGATCAATATTCTTATTAGTTAAAATAGATAGTTGTGAGATCAATTCATAGAACCAATATGTTCATTTAGTTAACGCGTGAATTCACTGAGTTTCTTCTATTTCATTGCGAGAGGTATATAACTGATTTCTAGGTGTTTTTATTATTATAAGAATTGCACTCGTCAATTAACAAACTAGATTTGAGTTTATATGTTTCTATTGATCACATAGATCGTGCACAGTTTCCTTTGGTAAATCCGAGTCCATTTAATCATCACTGGGGTATTCAACTATCCATTATGAAGTGCACTCTGAGATTAGATTATAACACATAGAAAGAGTTTGAATAAATTCATATTTAATGGTTAATTTGCAATTCGAAGTAATATGGTTGATGAGTGAGTTTTGCTGATAGACACACACACACACACACACACATACTGTGCTTAGTAGTGTTAATAGATCATGTGTGCGTATTTATTGATTTTATTTTAGAAACATCGTGATCCTATTAAACAATATGGTTTGTTTCTTACATTGAGGTAGTGTGATTTGATGCCGACAATTTCATGATGATTGAATTCATTTAAAGGTTGCATGTGATTTTAATTTAAATATTAATTTCCAGTATCTAGGATTGATTTTCATTTCTAGTATTATAGAATAAGGATTGATTTCAAGCATCATCAGTGTGATTTAATTCAAGTTGTGAGATTTCATTTAAAACATTTGTGTGGTTTAAATCATTCCCATCATTCGTATTTCGTTCCATCACTTCCAGTTTGTCTTAATTAGTGTGAGTTAATTCGAAGCATTGTCATTTTGATTAAGATCTAGTTTTTATTTCTGAACAAATAGAATAGAATAGGTCCAATTCTCATTCCAAGTATAATAGCATAGGGATTGATTTTATAACAATATGGTAGAGATTCCATTCACAAACGCAACATAATTTCATTTCCCTTTACGCATCAATAGATCGATTTGCATTGTTTTCAAAGCTACTAATAAAAGTGTGGGTTTTAATGCATTTTATTTCTGAGCAAGAATAGATTAGCGAGATTGAATACGTATGATAGGGGTTAATTTTGGTTTTCATTCCATGCTGCAGCATTACATTTTGATTTCTTAGATATTAGGTTTTGATGATTGCTTGTCTCTGTCTTTTTAATAATTAGAGTTTGAATTTCTTGTTTTGAAAATGTTTTATTTCAAGAATTGTAATTTAAATTGGTTTTCATCAAGCCTTTCATTTCAGTAGGTTTGTCTTTCGATTGCAGAAATTTAGAATAATTTGTGTTGAATTAAATTGATTGCTGAAGAATTCTTCTATGAGAATGAGATGAGTGCTAGTATTCTTAATCAATATTGTTTCTTTTTCCATCATTCAGTACTTAACGATCAAAATGAAACCTACATACTCTGACAATTAAGATAAACCAACATGCAGTACAAATCATGTTTACGACTCCCGGATTGACAATTAAATATTAAGAGCTTTAATCTGACAATTAAAACTCTCAACAAACCCTAGTCATTGTGGAAGAAAAAAAACACCTAACAAGGTAAAACAGTGAACAAATTTTTATTTTGAGACCAGTGAAAACTCAGAAGAACATATTTTTAAACTAGAAGATGACATTCATGAATGACATACACAAAATTTCATTGGGTATGTTGTGATTTGGATCAAGGATCATTAGAACAACTTCAAACCAAATAAAAACTTGGAACAACTCAGATTATCAACCACAGGAATCTTGGTCAAGAATTAACTTCCTTAAAAATTCGTACTTCTTGATTCTAATAATGATATGGGAAGATTGTAGATGAGTTGTGGATAATTCAATTGATATATATTCGAACCATAGTTTCATAATGCTCCTTGGATGTATGATATTTCACAGGGACTCTTGTCCTTGAATTTAAAACCTATAGCTATGTGTTCTCTTAACACACAAATATTCTTGTCTTATAACTTTGGATATGATCTACTTGAGTTTCAGATATAATAAAAAAATTTCATTAATTTAGAAAGTTGTCACATTAATAGAGAATTCAGACTACCTTTTGAGAGTGTACATACTTGGTACTCTCAGATTGGATCTTGAATAGCTCTTGAATAGGGAAATGAAAATTGAATATCACATCTTGTTAGCTTATCTAAAGATATATATCTCTCTAGAAAAGAATACTAAAAGGGAGCATTGGCATCTAGAGACAATGAGACATTTAAAAATCATCTCAATGGTATACATCCAAGTTCAGTGAAGCCTTAACCAAACTTTGTAGCATGATTCAAAATCTGAGAACTTGTTCAAGGAGGTCCGAAACTTATATTCTATGATCCAAATTACTATCAATGTTTTTTTGTTTAAAATCTAAGCTCAGTAAAAGGTGTTTTTAGTCTTATTTCTTATGGTATCATAAGAATATATGTTTTGTAAGAACCATGTAGAAGAGAACCTATTGAAGCAAATCAACAACACATTTTCTCTAAGGCAATGCAAGTCTGTAGCAACATTTCTTCTGTTGCATCTGAGTTATGACAACATGTTTTCTCTATGGACAAGTTTTATTATATTACTCTATGACCCGTGGTTATGATGTAGGTAAATTGGATTATATGACGCCAAGAGATTTCCCAACAACCCTGAACAGAGACCCAATTCACACATATACAACCCGAATCTTTTTTTTTCCAACTACCATTTTGGTCGTTAGAATTCTAAATTTTCCAAGCATTTGGACTCACCATATTCTCCTCCAATGTGCAATAATATTTTCCTCCACTCCCTTCACTACCTTGATATGTGACAAACTACTGAATGCTTGATATGGGAAACTCAAAGGAAGTATATATATGAAAACATAAATAATTTAGAGTGTGGGATCAAATTCAATGGGTGTGACAGAAGGAAGTGGAATAACGTGGTCCACTAGGGTAGGAAATTTGAAATTTGAAATTTGTGAAGAAAACCATGCACTGTGTGTAGAAATTTGTGGGTCTTGGCTCCTCTTTATTTTCTGTGGACTGCTTCTCTCACAATTTTAAATCCAGTTCGAGGTGTTTAATAAAATGCATTCCAACTATAAAATCAAAATCAAACCATCTGGTCCTCCTCTTTTCTGTGGATTTCTATACTAATAAATTTGCAAGTAAGTAGTGAATCTTAGGTGGTCCATGTTAGAAATATTTTGAAATATCTGTCTGTATGTCTTTGTCAGGTTTGTTGTATATTTATCAACACTATGTTCATTATATAGAACTGGGAATGGAAACACTTACTGCAGCCATAAACTCTCTATTCATACATCCTAATGAAACAACTTCTAAACATGATACTGAACCATCAAACAATGCTAATGCACTGGAGGGGAGAAAAACAACCTTACTCTGGTCCATGTTCTTTATTCAACATCCAAAAGAGGTAATCAATTTTCAAAATTTCCCAAATTTTATTTCAAAGATTTAATGGAGGTAGGTTTTGTGATGATTTTTTCACAGTATACGCTGAATTGCAGTGTTTTTGTCCCTGTAGTTGTTTTTCACTAACCAAGTTTGAAATATCTTCAGTGTTCAGAGAAGTCAAATCCAATTGCAGAGTGTTGCATGCCTGATGAGACTCTTGACTATCGTCGTCTTGTAATGTCTACAACCAAGGTAATCCATGTATCTAAACTGCTTTCATGTTCTTCTTGCCACCTTTGATTTTTATATAAATGTTGAAAATGCAGGGCGAGTTTATGCTAATAAATTTCTGTTGTTTGTTGCTCTAATGTGCAAATTTTTCAAGATTTTTTCCCTGGAGAAGAGGTGTTTCCTTGAGTAACAGAGTCGGAAGACATCACTGAAAATGTAGACCCAAACATAGACATCACAGAAAACGTAGATGGAAAATGTAGACCCAGGGCGGGTTCATGCTAATAAATTTCCCAACAACCCTTAACAGAACCAATTCACACATATACAACCTGAATTTTTTTTTCCAATTACCATTTTGGCTGTCAGAATTTCGACGATGATCTCCATCAGAACTACGACAAGCGGTTCACAATTTCGGACTTGCGACGATGAAATCACATCATCGAAATAGCAATGAATGGTTCACACGTAGGACTTGCCACAACAATTTCAGGACATCGGACTTGTGACAACCTGTTTCAACCTTCAAAATAGCGACGATTGGTTCACACATTGGACTTGCGACAAAATTTTCAGCACGTCAGACTTGCGACAACTTGTTTCAACCATCGGCATAGCAATGAAAGGTTCAACACATTGGACTTGTGATGAACTATTATAGTTATAGTGTTGTTCCTTTCTTACAGACGTAGTTCCCTAGAAAAAAATTGTATTTGGTTGGATTTCTTCACTATTTTGGTAGGAGTCTTAACGATTTGATTCCTTTTTCATTCTTGTTTATTTGAGCATGAAGTCTAGAGTCCAATTGTGAGTTCTTTATTTCAATAAGTTTGAGTTGTTACTTTCATTCATATGCCTTTACTTTTCAATAAGTTCATACAAGCTAAGTGATATTAGCACCATTTCTTGCACAAACCATGTGGACAACCTTGAAATAAAAAGAAAAACTCTGGGTTTATGATTAATGTCTAAGTGCTTAGTTGTTTTCATTAAGAAATTTATTTCTCCAACATTTTGGTGTTGTTGTTGAGGAGGTTGTCAAGGAAGTGCTAGTCATATATCTAAAGGGTTGGGTATTAAAGATATAAGGTAAGAACTTGTGCACACACTAAATAAAAATCTTGTGCCAGTGCCTACCCTCAACTGATACATTTAGATCGTTTAGTGTGTATGACTAGGAATAAGCCTAAGACTAGGAATAAGGTTAGGAATAGGAATCAGATAGATATAGATAAAAGCTCTACCCCAAAAACCACCAAAATACAAGGTCAAGTTGGCCTTGGAAGAATGATCTTTATAGAAGAAATCATTCACAAATATGAATCTCAAGTGTCGGTAGGTCCTCGAGCAGTATCTAGGAAGGGTTCTACTATTTGCCCTCGAGTAGCAGGGTCATATTTTGCAACTAAGACTGAGATTCATAATAAAATTGTAGGATCTAAGAAAATATTTCAAGACACATCTGTTGGGCACCTTAGTCCTTCTAATAAAAGTGAGGGGAATTCTTGCAATTTAAGAGAGGGGGAATGTGAGACGAGTGAGCCATACCCATGAATTTATGAGCAAGAATTTCCTACAACAAATGTTGTGAGGATATAACCTTAAGTTCCTAATATAAATAGTGTTGTGAGACCTAGAAAAGGTCTGGAACCCAACCAACATATTATTTTCCAGATAATACTTCCTGATTACGAGATTCTTGAAGATTACTATTTGATATTTAGCCAAATGGAAAACGCAACAACAAGAACACAAACTACAACCATAGAATATCCTATTGTTGATCCATAGGATAATGCACTAATGAAGGCTATCCCATTACAGAATCTTACAAATTTCAATGGAATGGCTTCTCAGGATCTCGATGAATTTTTATTTGAGTTTGATTTTTTATGCCAAGGTTACAACTATACTACTAACCCCCAAAAATTAAAATTGTTTCCTTCTACTTTAAAGGGAGAAACATTACGATGGTTCATGGGAATAAGAGGTGGTATTATAGCCTCATGGGATCAAATGAAAGAAGCCTTCCTTAATAAATATCATGACTATTGTCAGTCTATGGATTTAAGAGAAGAAATATCTAAAATGATATGAAAATAATATGAAACTTTGGAAGAATATTTTGAAAGATTTCAATATCATTTGCAAATATCACCATACACTACCCTACCCAGAGATGTATTGAAAAATACTTTGATTAGGGGCATGAAAGATGAATGGATATAAACACTTAATCTAATGGGACAAGGTGATATTTATAAATAATAATATGATGATATCATAAAACTTGGTATCAGGTGCTCACGAGGGAGTACACGAACCAAATCTAGAATTCCCGGTCCTCTTAACAGATCTAATAGAACTCTAGGAAGAGGAGTTACATGAGCAAAAATTGGTAATCTTTTAGTAGATTTTAAAATTTTTATTTTGAGTACATTTACTACACAGTTGGATTTTTTACAGGTGAAGCAAAAACACGCTGATGCAAAGGAGGCCCTAGCTATTTTTTTGTCCTTGTTGTCGGAAGAAGAACAATTGAAAATAATGTGTGCTGGACACACTTGAAATATGTGCTATCTACGCTAACTATAACTCAACTAAATGTTGTCCCTCACACCTTGGATTGAATGTTGTATTCAAGGAATCTGAGGAATACCCAGAGCCATCGTATCTCATGGAACAACGATGGCAGTGGCATACCCTCTATCCAAGTATGATGCAGGATATTTCTCTGTTTTATTATAGACACTATGCTCAGTAACAAATTCCTGGATCAACGTGGCACGGCCAACAAAATTTTAGTACTGCCTGGAAATCTTAGCCATATTCAACACCACCCTGATAAATCAACCATTCGCTAGACCCTTGTGTAAAAATCAATGGTATATTACATATTCATGGAAAAATACATCAAATAATTCATATCCTTTACAATGGGTAAACTCACATACTTAGGGACCAATGTGGTATCATAACTTGCAGCATCCTATGGGACCAGTTAATAAATCAGTCGGAACGTTGCCTTAGTCACAACCATCATTGCAAGATTCACTTCAATTTCCCCAAAATGTCCCACTTCTGTTACATCCTCAATTACCTACTCAACTGAATTTTAATCTGAATAACATGCTCGTCCAATATTTTTAGATTTTTGAAAACTTAGAGTGGTTATACCACTTGCTGATGCATAATTTGACTCAGCTAAAAGTCATGAGAGGTCCTGAGAAATTCAAGGTTGTTGAGGAACAGTTGTTAGAATGTCAGGAAGACCTGAAATATGCTCAAAAGGATAAGCACAAGCACAACGAGGATTCATCATCACATGTGCACTAGAACCAAATTCAGGGAAGTAGTAGCAGCATTGGAGGTGTAATCAAAGACAAAGGAGAAACAAAGAAGAAAATGCTAAGATGTCTTGAAGTTAAAATTAAACAATATTATCATTCTTCCAAGTGCAAGCACAGTGAAGTCTAGTATTCATTGCGCCCAGATCCAACGGCAACTCGGGAACACAAATTGCACAAGATTTATACCAAGGAGTGCCCCTGCAAGAAGTCTCGTTAAATCCACTATTAAATTCCCTTCAAATTCCAAAAATCCTGCTTAAGTGCCCCAGTAAGTGGTTTCAGGTTTCAATAAAGGACATTACATGGTGATAGCTGGATCCCACACCCTTTAGTTTCAAATCAGAGAAAGTAGAGAAATGGCGTATTTTCCTTAAAATAACTTAAGGGTTTTGGAGGAGGCGCAAAGGGAAAAATAGGCGATCAAGGTCAAGCACATAATTGAAGTGGAGAGATGGACGAAAAAGATTAAATCGCAAATGGAAAATCGCAAGTTTCAAAGGATAAGCACAGAGGCAAATGTTAAATTCGCCAAAGTGAGATATGCAATGACGTGGAAAAGTGACGTGGAAAGGTGACATGGTAGATGATGTGGACCCGACCCCACATATCACAGTTGATTTATGATGACATGGCAGTGACGTGTCAAGGTGACATGGCAAGGTGATGTGGCAGATGATGTGTTCCTGGCCCGCATATCGCACATCGCAAGTTTTAAAAGTTAAGTGCAAAGGGTTTGAGTTATAATCGCTGAAGTGTGATATGCGATATGGTGGGGCCTCATCACAAATCGAAAATATCAATTTTTAATGAATAAGTGAAGAGGTAAGAGTTAAATTCACCGAATTGTGATATGTGATGATGGTGGGACTCGATCGCATTCACAAATTGCAAGTTTTAAAATATAGTGCAAAGGGTTCACGTTAAAGTCGTCGAAGTGCGATGTGCAATGCCAGGTGGGACCTGATCGCGTAGCGTACATCGCAAGTCTTAAAAAAAACAAAAGAAAATTTAAAAAAAATGAAATGCAAAGTGCAATGTTGGCACGGATGCAATGTGGTTCCAAGATGAAATCTAAAAGATTTCAGGTCCGGGCATATGAGTTTTGTGCACAATTTTATGAAGAAATGGACTAAACACAGTAGGCACATACAAAAGAGGCAGAGTCGGGTAGTAGGTGACATGATGACAACGTTAGAAACACAAAACCATGTGTAGATTCGGGTGGATATGCGTTTATGAAGACACTTAGGACCTCACAGCCGAAACGGAAGGAGACACATCAACAACAAATCAGACTTAGAAAAAGGATTATATTCCAAGTGTATTTTGTTTTCTTTGTTAAGATCGAAGCTACAATAGTGTCCTTGATTGCAATTTAATAAGTAGTTTAACAGTTTAGGCAGTTTAGGAGTTTCAAGAAGCTTGATTAGTTACAAACTACTTTTGTTTGCATTTAAGGAAGAGAGAAAGAGGGAAATAGGGGCTAAGTTCTGGACCTCTTGGGGATTACATTTTGTACTTCTTTTTCTGATGGGTAAATGAAAGAAGCAGTAATTTTCCTGCAACTATTGATGGTGATTCATGTTTCTTGTGCCATTTTTTGTCCCTTATTTTTTGAATGAAGTGTAGCAATGCAACATCTGGTCCCTTAATTACATCTGTGAGTAAGAGTTAAATAACCTTAATCTGCACTCCTTCACTCCATCTCTTCTCCCTTCACAAATTCTCTCTGAAACTTAAAAATAATAGATTCTCTATTTACAACATATTATTTTGAGTTTCCCCTTTCTTCAAAAACGCCTGATGAAACTTTAAAGTAATAGATTCTGTGTTTACAACATATTATTTCAGGTTTCCTCTCTCTCCATGAATTTCCTCTGAAACTTAAAAGTGGTAGATTTTGTGTTTACAACATATTACTTTGAGTTTCCTATGTTGTTCTTCTTTTCATTAAGATATCAGCAATGAATGGCATTATGAGATCTTTTATTATTCTAGATCATTAAGGGTTTTAGAAAACTAGTCTCTAGAGGGATAGAACATAGACCTCATGATAAAATCATTTATGTGACACATTTTTAAAATGTCTTAAGCACTAATTCCTTTCACAACCGAGGGATTGTCTCTTAATATACAACACCTGCATTGAATGTAATTAGATGCGACTAAGGTCTGGATGGACTATCTTTCCCAGAAGATTGTACAGAAAACTAAGAGCATGCAAACAATGAAAATCCCGCCGAGGAGAAGCCCTTAGCAGAACACCCTTCTTCCATCGTATTTGTCACCGAAACAAAGGCATCTGACAAGAAAACTAAACAACAAGAGCCTATTAAAACTACAGATGTTTCTCCTTCATTCCATGAGAGGCTTACTATGACAAAACCACTTTTCTATTCTGATTTTGATCTCATAAGGGAAATAAAAAACTTATGTATTAAAATTCCTCCTCTCCGAGCTATTCGGGATGTCCCGATCTATGCTAAAACCATTAGAGAAATGTGTGTCAAAACCAAAGGATAAAAACAAAAGACTCTACTACATTCCATGTTCTTGGGATACCTTTTGATATTATCTTAGGGAATAAAATACCTATTAGATATGATGACCCCATAAATCTAATAGTTACTGTTAAAATTCAGGGTCATAACTTCCGAAACACCCTAGTGGACTTACGATCCACAATAATCATTTTGACTATAGAAACCTATGGAACCCTTGGAATCAAAATATTTAAATCGACCTCCATTATGTTGGAATTGGTTGATATATCGATAGTAAAACCAGAAGGCACTTTGAATGATATTATTGTTTCAATATATTTTTGGGAGTTCCCAGTGGAATTTCTGGTTCTCAATCCTAGAAATAGGTTGGATGGACAACCTTTGATATTAGTAAAACCATGGCTGGAAATTTCAGATGCATATATCAAGTTTCAGACAGGAAATATGATGATTACAAAAGGGACTGCCATTAAAAATCTTATTTCATACCCACCCGCAAGACCCAACCTATCAGTGGACAATCATCAATCATTCCCTCCCAAATACTAGAAAGGAAATTTGAATTCTCCTCTTACCCTAGATGAAGCTCTTATTTTTAAAGGGAAAAACGAGATGATGTAATTAATGGTTTTATTAACCAAGCTTCTATTATTAGGAATCCAACATGTTAGATGTTAAAAGTTATGTTTGCAATGAGGCCCAGTGAGATCCACCGAGGTTCTGAATAATGAGCATATACCCACAGCTGCAGTTCATAATAGTGTTCCCATCGAAATCGAGCCTAGTTGTAGGTTTTAACCCTGTACAAAAATTATCTGTAAACGAAATCTTAAAACATAAAATAAACAATAGAGAGAGAATAAAACATAAAACAGATATACACATAGCTTTCCCTCTGGATCCCAAAACCAGGACAACCAGCTTGATTTTTCCATTATATTCCTTTCAATGTTACAATATATATATATATATATATATATATATATATATATATATATATATATATATATATATATATATATATATATATATATATATATATATATATATATATATATATATATATATATATACATGCTGAAGCATTCATAAACCTCAATCCATTAACCTTAGTTTAGAATATAACCATAGTTCCCTTGAATGGATCTACAAAATACCATGGACAGAAAACCATCATTCCCAAAACCATATGCTAAACCCATGCAAAAAACCATAGGTAGGTCCACCCACCTAATATAGGGTCGTGGAAAGAATATAACACACACCCAATATTTTCCCTCTTGTTTTTTTCTTTCCATAGGGGGCCACAGGAGAGCTTAGTCATTGGTCCAGCCCTGCAACACCCATTGTTTCTCTACACCAAGAGAATTTCTCAATGCTCACAGACTTCATAAATGCATCTACAACATTTTTCAAAATGTCCACCTTTACCGGCAACACCTTTTTATCCTCAACCATATCTCTCACAAAATGATACTGAACATCAATGTGATTTTTCTTTGAATTACAAGCAGGGTTCTTAGCTAAGGAAATTTGACTTTGGCTATCATAATCTATCCTTATAGCTTGCTGCACCAACCCCATACTTGAAAGGAATCTCTGCAACCAAACTGCTTCCTTAATTGCATGAATGGTTGCCATGTTTTCAACATCTGTAGTTGAAAGAGACACTAAAGAGTGTATTTTTCTCATCCAACTTACTTCTCCTCCAAATAAGTTAAACACATACCCACTTGTAGACCTTCTCTAATCTAGTTCACCAGCCCAGTTTGCATCAACAAAGCCATAGATATCCTAAAATTTGTCCAATCCTGGTCTTCCCTGGTAGCACAAACCATAATCATTAGTGCCACACAAATACTTGAAAACCCACTTCACTACTTTCCAATGATCCTTCCATGGTTTTGACATAAACTTGATCAATACTCCCACTACATGTGAAATGTATGGTCTAGTATAGAACATCGCATACATCAGACTACCCACTGCACTTGCATATAGAACACATGACATTTCCCCTTCTTCTTCTCGTGCCTTGGGACAATGTTAAAAAGATAACTTTACACCTACAGGAATAGGAACCTTCACTAGTTTACTATATTAGATATTGAACCTTTGAAATGTTGTCTCGATATACTTCCTCTGGTTTAACCAGAGCTTCCACTTTTTCTGATATCATTTAATTTCTATGCCCAAAATATAGTTTGCAGCACCAAGATCCTTCATGTCGAATTTGGAGAACAATTGGGTTCAAATTATATATAATTTATTTTTCATTTCCAACCAGTAACATATCATCCACATACAAGACCAAATAAATAACATGGTCTTCAATTAATTTAAAATACACACAATGATCCTCTTTGCTTCTGGTGAAGCCAAGTCCTCGTATATATGTATCAAATTTCTGATACCACATCCTTGGTGATTGTTTTAACCCATACAAATAATTTTTTAACCTGCATACCAGTTCTTTTGTTATGAAACCAGCTCCCAAAATTGAAGAAAAGAGACATCAACGCCTTATAAATCAACCACTTTGATGGGGAAACCTCCTTTACATTAGATAAATGAAAAATTCTTGGATGACACAAATGACAAAACTTGCTTTCTATATATAGGAGCCCATGGGGTCACAATATAATCCTAGCCGACCTAACTATAATAATGTAAGGACACAATAATAACAATAGTGGGCTATTATGGGAAAATTAATAACAAAATGGGGATTGCATGGGTACAAAAATAACAATAAGGGGACTACACTAACAAAAATAAGGGACTGCACTACATCAAAAATTCTCTCACTGTGATGTTGATATGCCTATTGTTTCATTCGATTCTGTGCCAAGTTTAGGTTATCCTTTAAGAGTTATAGAACTTGTTGTTGATGCTCGAAGTGATATTCCACTGCTTGAACCTTGGAATTTTCTATTAAATATGATGTGATGGATGACGGATGATATTCATAAAGTGCTATAAATGGGGTCATTTTTGCTGCAGTGTGGAAGGAAGTGTTATACCACCATTCAACCAGAGATAAACAATTGACCCATTGTGTTTGTTTATCATATACAAAGCAATGAAGATATCCTTCCAAACATTTTTTCACTATCTCAGTTTGCCCATCAGACTGAGGATGATAAGATGAGCTATGAGCTAGTTGATAACCCAAACAAGAAAATAATTTCGTCCAAACATTTCTAGGGAAAATGGGATCTCTATCGCTTACAATAATCTTTGGGTTTCCATGTAGCTTTTGAATTGTTTCCACAAACACAGTAGCAACTGTACTCGCTTTAAATGGATGAGATAATGCAAAAAATTGTGCATACTTGGTAAGTCTATCAATTGCCACCATGATGACACTCTTTCCTTCGAACTTAGGTAAACCTGTAATAAAATCTATTGAACCTTCTCCCAACATTGATTTGGAATGGATAAAGGTTGTAGCATACCCGGGGTCTTAATTGTATCAACTTTATTTTGCTATAAAAGCAAACATTTCGACACAAAATTTTGAATATCAGATTTAAGGACATCCCAAAAAAATCTTTCTTCACCTTATGGTAAGTTTTTAAAAATCCCGAGTGTCCTCCTTAGGGAGAGGTGTGCAATTCCAAAAGAATATTTTGTTTTAGTTGAGAATTCTTACAAAGATATAAGCGATCTTCAAACCATAAGGAATAAATTTTCCAACAAAACGTATTAGATGTACTGTGATCTTGTTGCAACTTTTGAATGCTTGTCCATACTTCTTCATCATTCTTCCATTCCTCCCTTGCTTTGGTTATCCAATCGGGTTGGATAATAGAAATGGCACAAAGAAATGCTTCCACATCCTCATCCTTTCTTGAGAGTGCATTTGCAACAACATTTAGCTTCCCTTTTTTATAGATGATTTCAAATTCATAACCCAACATCTTTGTGACCCATTTTTGCTTCTCTTCTAAAGATATTCTTTGTTCCAAAAATTATCTAAGACTATCATGATCATTTTTTACCTTGAAATGTCTTCCCATTAGGTAAGTTCGCCATTTCTTTAGTGCATGTAGCATTTCAAACATTTCCTTCTCATAAATATCTTTCTGTAAATACTTTCCTTTGATTGGACAAATTTCAAAATAAATGGGTTGTCCTTCTTGCATTAAAACAACACCAATTCCATTTCCTGAGGAATCAGATTACACAATAAAGGTTTTTGTGAAGTCTGGTGTAGCTAAGACTAGTGCTTGGCACATTTCCTCTTTAAGATGTTCAAAGGCTTTAGCTGATTTAGGACTCCATGAAAATGCATCTTTATTCAATAATGTTGTTAGAGGTGCTGCTATTCTCCGATAATTCTTAACAAACTTCTGATAATACCTTGTTAACCCGAGAAATCCTCGCAACTGCTTTATGGTTGTGGGGACTTTCCATTCCTTAATGGATTTAATTTTGTTAGGGTCTACCTTAACACCCTCCTGAGATACAATATGACCCAAATATTCCACCTCTTGTACTCCAAAGAAAAATTTGGAGGTTTTTGCATATAATTCTTTCTCCTCCAATAGTTTGAGCACCCTATGAACATGTTGAACATGATCCTTCCAAGACCTGTTGTAGATTGGTATATCATCAAAAAATACTAGCAAAAATTTTCTAAGGAAGGGTTTGAAAATGGAATTCATCGACCCGTGAAATGTAGAAGGTGCATTGGTAAGGCCAAAAGGCATGACCAAAAAATCATAATGACCCTCATGAGTTCAAAATGTTGTTTTCGGAATGTCTTCAATCTTCATTCTAATTTGATGATATCCTGAATAGAGATCCAACTTGGTGAAATAAATTGCTCCATGTAATTCATCTAATAATTCATCAATCACATGAATGGGAAATTTATCTTTAATATTGAGCTTATTGAGCTCCCTATAATATGGAAACATGTGCCATGATCCATCCTTCTTTTGCACCAATACTACTGGAGAAGAAAAAGAACTTTGACTAGGTTGAATTATACCAGCCTCTAGCATTTCTGCAATCATACGTTCAATTTTTCTCTCTGTAAGGCCTGATGTTTGGAGGAACACTTCCTGGAAACAAATGAATATCATGATCCTGATCATGAATAGGTGGGAGTCATTTGGGAGTTTCAAACACCTTGGAATGATTTTCCAAGACTCTTTGGAGATCTGGAAAAATAGATGATTTTGATGTTTGAACTTCTAGTGAGCATAATTGTGCAATGACGCCTCGTTGTTCTTTCTTCAAAAGCTTTCTCATGAAATTAGAGCTTATTATCTTTCCCGGCTTCCCTATGATACCCCATAATTCAATTTACTTTCCTTCCAAAAAATATTTCAAGAAAAGTTCTTGAAAATCAAAAGCTACCTTCCCCAAAGATTGTAACCATTGTACTCCTAGTACAACATCAACACCACCCATTGGAATGGAAAGAATTGGACTATTCAATAGATATTCCCCCATGGTTAGCTTGATATTATGGCACTTTCCATTGCAATTTATAGTTCCTCCATTTGCCACCATCACTTGACACTTTGGTGCTGGGTATAGGAAGCAATTCAATTCCTTGGCTACCTTACATTGAATAAAAGTATGAGTACTACCCAAATCAATAAGCACTATTACATTTTTCTTCTTGATATGTCCTTATATCTTGATATTTTGAGGATTGGTAATTCTTGTCAATGCATTACAAGATATGGTCAGATTCATTTCTTCTTCCTATAGGGCTGGTTCCTGGTGTATATCCCCTTCTTTTGAAGTTTCTTGTTCCTTTTCTTCCTCCTCTTCACAATCTATTTAAAATAATTTATTCTCACTGCACTTATGACCTTTAGTGTATTTTCTATCAAAACTATAGCAAAGTACTTTTCCTCTTTTTTCTTCCAATTGTTGTGGTGTCAATATTGTAGGTTGTGGAAGTATAATAGTAGGTTGTTGAACCTCATGTTGGATGTTATCCTTTAAAGTCCCTATGAAGACATCAATCCTGTGTTCCTCTGGAATATTAGTTACCATTATATTAAATTTTTGGAAGTCCTCAATGTGCTCCACCATTGAAACCTTTTGTTTGAGATTTATCAATTGGCTAAAGAAGGTGTTTCTCTTTGTATCCTCATAATGTTATATCATTTCCTCTGTAAAAATTGACCAAGTGAAATTTTTTTTACAAGAGAAAAGTGATCAATACCATACAAATGTATTTTGTTCTAAATATAAAGATGTAATGCATACCTTTTGCATGTTTTTCACATTATGGAGATAAAAATATTGCTCCATCTGTAGTATCCATGTTATTGGATCCTTGCCATCAAAATTCCTCATATCGATCTTTGGAATATGGTGGGTCTTCAATCCAACATTAGAGTTTATGAAATCACGATTAAGATTTATTTTTTTCTCATCATGAGTTTCCTCTACTAATTTTTTGCCATTAGGAATCATTTCTTGTATCAACTTTGTAAAGCCTTCCTTAAAACCTTCCATGTATTTCTTCAAATATTCCATGTTGCCTTCTATACCATCCATCTTAACTTCCACGCCTTTCTAAAAACCATCCATCTTAGCTTCGATGTTGCCTTCTATACCATCCATCTTAGCTTCCATGTCATCCATCTTGGCTTCCACGCCATCCATCTTGGTTTCCATACCATTCATCATAGATTCCATGATTTTATTCAAAATATCCATCTTACCTTCCACGCCTTTCTTCAAACCATCCATCTTAGTTTCCATTTCATTTTTTGTTATTGTTTGCGAGAGTGAAATTTGTTGCACGTGTTCTTGTAGTTTTGATATATCATGTTGCACTTCTTCCTCTTCATGAGTCATAGTAGAGCCTTTTGAGGGCTTAATGGGTGTTTATTCTTTTTAGGGGACATTTTATAACCCAATACTGATATATATGCTTCAATATGCCCTTGGAATCCCTTCAAACTATTTTTTCAAATAATACTTATGCAATTTTTAAAAAAACATACACCTTTTTCTTTCTTTTGAGGAGCTTGATATTGGATCTGATGTATCTCCGTGATTTCAGTTCCCCAAGATTTTTTCTTCAATCCTTTATTAGCCCTCTGAAACTTCTTTCCAATGCCACATGTCTGACTTGATTTGGATTCTTCAAGACAAAGTTATGCCTAATCTCCCCCAGTTTCCTAATTAGGGACTGATTCAGTAGAGAAAATTTGTACGACATGTCACATGTCACTATTTCCTACTTTGGCTCTTAAATCAATACACAAGAAACTAAATTCCATGTACTTTTGGCCATTTTTTATAGAATTCTAACCTGATGCTCAGAGAGAGAGTTATGATGATTTTCCCAAGGTCACCTCTTTGACATGAAATTCAGGAGCATAAAAAAACCCTAACGTCCACAGATCATATCTTTGAAAATATTGCGAACCAAGATCTGAAATTTTTAGAAGTAGTTCCTCAGGATTCCTCGCAATTGTGTTTTTTTTAGCGTCTGAAGCTTCGTAGAAAAATATTTATCACGAAAATTCCACGATGACCTATTTGAAGCAGAAAAACCTTATAATCCAAATTTCTGATACCAAATGTTATGAAACAAGCTCTAGAAATAGAAGAAAAGAGAGATAAAAGCCTTAGAAATCAGCCACTTCAAGGGGGAAACCTCATCTACATTACATAAATGGACAATTCTTGGATGACACAAATGACAAAACCTCCTTTCTATATATAGGAGTCCATGGGTTCACAATATAATCCTAGTCGACCTAGCAATAATAATGTAAGGGAACAACAATAACAATAGTGGGCTATTATGGGGCACAATAATAACAAAATGGAGACTACATGGGTACAAAAATAACAATAAGGAGGCGATACTAGCAATAATAAGGGACTACACTAGTAATATAGCGCCCTAACATATTTCTTACCCTTCACCACAAAACCTTCAGGTTGATTCATGTCGGTCTCCTCTTCCAAATCCCCATGAAGAAATGTTGTCTTCACATCCATCTGTTCTACCTCAAAATAAAATGTAACAACAACAGATAAAAGTAATCTAATAGAATTTAGCTATGCAACAGTAGAAAAAATATCACCAAAATCAATTCTTGACCATTTCATCAAAATATCACCATTTCATCAACCATGGCCTCCTTCCAGAGTTTTCCATCCTCTGAATATAGTGCCTCTCTGTCTATTCTGGGATCATCATCAGTGATAAATAAAGAAAAAATTGAATAGAAAGTAGATGGACTATGCCTTTCTAGATGCCTTCTTTCTCGAACTGATCTTCTCACACTTGGATTTTATGTCTTTTCCTCTTCTGAATCTTGTTCTGTTGTAGAGTCTGGACTCTGATTCTTCCTCCTTTAGATAAAACTCTATCTTCTTAGGTTCCTTTGGTAGGAATTCATGTTTAACAACATATTTCACCTCTCTAAACACCACATCTTGGATATACACAACCTTCCTTATTTCTGGGTTCCAGATATTATAACCTTTTAAATAGTCCTTATACCCAATAAAGATGCATCTTTCATATTTACTCTCCAACTCAGTTATTTTCTCCTTTGGAACATGTACATATGCATCACAACCAAATACCCTCAGATGTGAAAGAGAGGGTTTCTTACCAGTCCATACCTATTTTGGAGTCTTACCCTTCGACACTGATGAAGGTGGTATATGAGTAAGGTAGCATGAAATATCCACTTCCTCTGCCCAAAATCTTTGTCCTAACCTACTACCCCTGAGCATGCTTCTTTCCTTTTCCATCAACATCCTATTCATTATTTTTGCAACTCTATTTTGCTGAGGTGTGTATGGAGTAGTATTCTGTCATGCTATACCACACTTCTTACAGAACTCTTCAAGTTATTTCTTGCAGAAATCTCCACCATTATATGTCCTCAACACCTTTATCTTCTTCTCTGTTTCGTTTTCTACCAGAGCCTTAAATTATTTAAATCTATCAAAGACTTCATATTTATTCCTCATGAAATATATCCATGTGTTCCTTGAAAATTCATCTATAAATGACACATAATACACAAACTTACCCAGTGATGGAACCGACACAGGTCCAAACACATCACTTTGCACAGGCATTAATATCTTGTTAGCCCTCTTGGCACCAAAAGGGAAACTCACCCTATTTTGCTTCCCATATACAAAATGTTCACAGAAATCAAAATCTAGAGAGAAATTAGACATACCTTCTACCATACCATTACCATGCAGTATTCGAAGGCCGTTCTAACCAATATTTCCAAGCCTTTGATGCCATAGCATGGTATTTTATCTAGAGACCACTAGGATTTCTGCTCCACTTTCAGGAACCACAGAAATGTTGCACCCATCAACAACAGTGCTACCCATAAGCTTCTACAAATTTCCAATATAAACTCCCCGCATCAATACCAGTGCTCCCTGAACCATCTTGCAGGTATCTTTCTCAAACACTATTTTTACACCTGCATCATCTATCTTGTTTACAGAAATAATATTTTTGTCCAATGCAGGAATATGAAGAACACCAGGAAGTGTTCTAATCCTTCCACCTTGTAAATTCAACTTTACTTTTCTGCGTCATACAATTATGGACTTCCTGTCATCCCCTAGGAAGACATCACCACCATCACATTTCTCATACTCGTAGAACCACTCCCTATGGGGAGTGAATTGAAAGGATGCACCTGAGTCAATCAACCATGCATCATGATCTACATGTGTATTTAAAGAAGAATCCAAGTACACGTCTCCACCTTCATTTGAGGTGGTTTTCACCTCTGTAGAAGGAGCATCATCAAATCCCTTTCCTTTCTCAAGAGCTTTAGATATACAGTCATTTTTGAAGTGCCCTTCCTTTCTGCATTTCCAACACACCTTCACAAGTTTTCCTAGAGATGTAGATCTCCCACTTAAGAAATTATTTTTGTTTATGTTTTAGGACCATCCTCGTACATACAAGTCATATCCATTTTTTCCCTCCATGTTTTTCCGTCTCATTTCCTCTGACAACAAGGCTGAGACAGTTTCATCAAACTTCAAGGTAGTTGTATTTCTACCTATTGCAACAACTAGAATGTCCCACGAATCTGGTAGAGAACATAGAAAAATGATGCACTTATCTTCATCTAAGATTTTAATATCAACAGATAACAATTGACTTACCACAATATTGAAGGTGTTCAGATGCTCTGTCACCAAGTCTCTATCCTTCATCCTTAGGTTATACAAATTTTTTCATAGGAACATTTTGTTCACCAGAGACTTAGATTGATACAAAGTCCCTAACTTGTCCCACAAAGCCTTCGTCGTAGCTTCCCCAGATACATTCAAAAATATTGAATATGAGATACACAACCTTATTGTGCTCTTTGCTTTTCGATCCAACTTCACCCAGTCTTCATCTGACATTATTGTTGGTTTGTTATTTGGATCTGTTGCAAGCCACTGATATTTATCCACCAATGAATCCTCCATCTTGAGCTTCCACAACTCAAAAATTTGACCATCCAAATTATCGATCTCTATCTTTCCACTTCTCGCTATCTTCTTTCAACGCAAGAATCAATCTCGTAGATCTCCCACTGAACAGGGACTACCACAGGCCCGAGTAAAAAACCTTCAACAGAAAAGGTGTCCCCTTGAAGCCGAAAATTGGCTCTGATACCAAAAGTAGGTTTTAACCCTGTACATAAGTTATCTGGAAACGAACTCTTAAAACATAAAATAAAAAATAGCAAGAGAATAAAACAAAAAACATATATAAACAAATATTTTCCTGTGGATCCCATAACCGTGTCTACCAACTTAATTTTTCCATTATATTCCTTTCAATTTTACAATACATATATATACATGTCGAAACATTCATAAACCCCAATACATTAACACTTGATTAGAACATAACATTTTTTCCCTTGACCGGATCTACAAAATACCTTGGACATAAAACCATCATGCCCAAAACCATGTGCTAAACCCATGCACAAAACCATAAGTAGGTCCGCCCACCTAATATAGGGTCGTGGAAAGAATATAACACACACCCAACACTGGTAAAACTTTGAACATTAATGCTAATATAGACGACCTGCAACGTAACAAATTAGTTCAAATCCTCCTGAAATATAAACATGCTTTTGCTTGGGAATATTCAGATATGAGAGGCATCAATCCCCAACTGTGTACACATCACATTTATATAGAAAAATATGTTTTTTCCATTCACAAACCTGAAAGAATATTAAAACCACACCTTAGGGATATAGTAAAACAAGAATTGCAGAAACTCCTTGATGTTAATTTTATATATCCTATTTCTGACAGCTAATGGGTTTCACCGTTGGTTCTGGTCCCTAATAAAAATGAAAAATGGAGATTTTGTGTGGATTATAGATAATTGAATAAAGCTACACAAAAATATCAATTTCCTCTTCCATTTTTAGATCAGGTCCTCGACACTCTTGCAGGATTTTTTTTTTTTCTCTTCCTTGGATGGCTTTAGCTGATATAACCAAATCTATATTTCTCCCAAAGATCAAGACAAAACCACACTCACCTATCTATGGGGAACATTTTCATATAGAGTTTTACCATTTAGGCTGTGCAATGCACCAACCACTTTCCAGAGGGAAATATTTAGTATTTTTTTTTTACTTAATTAGTGAAGGAATTGAACTATACATGGATGATTTCACTCCTTACGACAATTATTTTGGCCAAGCCTTATAGAATTTAGAGAAAGTTATTGAATGCTGCATAGCTACCGAATTATGCCTTAGTAATAAAAAATGACATATGATGATGACAAAGGGTGTAGTTTTGGGGAATTTAATCTCAACTACAGGCATTTAGGTAGGCCAAACAGATATTGAGGTAATTATTATGGTACCTACTCCTCGTACACCAACTGAGGTGCATAGTTTCCTTGGCTATACTGGTTATTATCACCGTTTTATAGCAATTTTTTGAAAAATAGCACCATCATTGTATGTATTGACAGGAAATGTGGAATTTGGGTGGACTAACAGGTGTGATGTTGATTTTTCATATATGAAAAATTTGGTCTCAACAACCCCCATGTTACGAGGGCCAAATTGGAATTTACCATTACACATCTCATTCGATGTATCAGACACAAAAATAGGAGTTTCACTTGGATAGGAAGAAGATAAAAATTCATATGATATCTATTATATCAGTAATATTCTTACACCGGTGGAGCTAAATTATATAGTGACGAAAAAAAATTCTTAGTTGTTGTTTATGTTATCAATAAATTTTGTCACTACATAACATGATACCTAGACTTTTTATATACTGATCATTTTTCCATTAGTTATTTAGCTAATAAACCTATTAATAATGGTCGAATAACTCGCTGGTTATTGTTGTTATAGGAATTTGATATTACTATAAAATATCGACAGGGGAAGGAGAATCTTGTTGCGTATTTTCTATCCATAATTTCGTTAGTAGTTGATTGTTTACCTATGGAAGACCAGTTTCTAGATGAACGTATGTTTGTTGTGATATTTAAAACGCTATGGTATGTTAATGTCAATTTCCTAGCAGTAGGAAAAATGCCAACACATTTACCGTCCTGGGAAAATAAGATTATCATTCAACGCAGTGTGTGGTTCTCCTGAATTAACGATTACCTCTTCCATACATGGTTTGATCTTCAAATCGGTAGATACATTAGGGAAGAAGAAATTTATGATATTATTAAGGCTTGTCATGATGAACCTTGCGGTGGGAATTTTGCTGATTCAAGGACTGGGTATAAAGTGTTACAGATGGGTTATTACCGGCCCGCAATATTTAAAGATGTAAGGAAATATGTCCAGATATGTGATAATTGTCAAAGGATGGGTCGCCCCATTCAAGCCGATGAAATTCCCCTGCAACGTAAATTGTACCTGAACCTTTTGAAAGATGGGTGATGGATTTCATGGGCCCTTTCAACTCACCATCAAACTAGAAGGTGTATATTATGGTTTTGACAAACTATGTAACTAATGGGTGGAGCCAATAGCTCTCTCAAAGGCTACAAAATAGGCAGTTATTAACTTTCTATTTGAGTTATTTTTGCGGTATGGATTTCCTAAAGATATCATAACATATGGGGGATCATAGTTCACTACCCACAAAATTTATGCTACCTTGCAGAAATATCACATTAAACACATAATTACTTCTAACTACCATCCTCAAGCAAACGGATAGGTGGAAAGCATGAATAAATTTTTGGAGGAAATCTTAACTAAAACAATATCTGCGAACCACCGAAATTGGGCTTCCAAACTCCCTGATGCCTTATGGGCCTATCAAACAACTTGGCGCAACACAAATGTCTATTCACTGTATAAACACTTTTTTTGGTAAGGGGCCCATTTTTCCAATAGAATTCGAAATCAAGACTCTAAAAACCACCAGGGAAGTTGAATTGGATTTCACTTACAATTCTTGAAACAACTTAATGAATTAGATGAAATGTTCCTATTGGCCTTACAACACACAACTATTATTCAACAAAAAAGGGATAAATGGCATGATCGACTGATTAAGAAGAAAAAATTTAATAAGGGCTACTGGGCACTATTATAGGACTCCACATTCCAATATTTCCGAGGGAAACTCCAAACAAGATGGTTGGGACCATATGAGGTCGCTAGAGTTTATGACAATGAAACTGTGAGCCTTACTACAATTTATGGTTATGGCATCTCTTTCCTTTCCAATGGACATTGTCTTCATCTCTATCATCAACTTCTCACAGAGGAGTCTTTTCTTCACGAGGTAAGTAATGATTCCAATTTTCAGGTTATAGCTAATTGGGGAGGTAACCCCACACCTACAACCAACTGAAGTATTTTGAAAATTATTTCATTTTATATATAATATACATACCTTTTATGAATGTTTTTTTATTGAATTTATTTTAATAAATAGTAAACAATAAAATATAATCTCATTTAAAAAAAAAAAAAAAATTGTTGTTCCCTTAGTCATAGCTATTGTTCCCTTAGTCACAGTTGTTGTTCCCTTGGTCATGGTTATTGTTTCCTTAGACATAGTTTATGTTCTCTTAGACACATTTTTTGTTCCCTTAATCACAACTGTTGTTCCTTTGGTCACGTTTTTTGTTTCCTTAGTCACAATTACTGTTCCCTTAGTCGCAATTGTTTTTCCCTTAGTCATAGTTGTTTCTCCCTTGATCACGGTTGATGTTTCCTTAGTCACAAATGTTTTTCCCTTGGTCACGGTTGTTGTTTCCTTAGTCACATTTGTTGTTCCCTTAGTCACAGTTGTTGTTCCCTTGCTCACGATTGATTTTTTCTAGCCACAATGTTTTTCTGACATAGTTATTTTTTTTTGAAGCTCTTCTTTGATATCATGGTGAGATAATTAGTTTTCCCAAATGATTGCCACAAGAGAATGTTTTATAAGAAAATTTTAATCGACTTCTAAGCCTCCTAAAACTTTAAAAACCCTAATATTGTAAATACATAAATATGTTTATAATTCATTTCTTCAATCACCACTAGAGAAATTTTCCTTCATTCTAGTTTCTCATACTTCTTCGATCTCCTTAAAAATAAATTTTGTGAAGAAAAACGGTGAGCTAAAAAGGTAATTATTACAATCATTTTTACTTCATCAGTAAATATTAAGGAGTTGATAATCCATCCCATTTACTAATATTTTTTCATAACAAAAAGAAACAAAAAACGAATAAATAAAAAAGAGAAGAAGAGAATCAAACAAAGGATAGGAGGTCTCATCACAAGTCGACCTACCATGATCATAAGACTTAATACGGTGACATTACTGCTTTGGTCACCAAGCTAGGGTAATGGTATTCCATCTTTTGGTTAAATGACTAGAGGTCTCATAATGAGCTGACTTGTTCATCTCATCATCTCTGGTGAATGGCATTGTTATCAATTGGTCACCACACCAAAACAATGGCATTTTTCCGATAATTGAAAAAATAATATGATTTTTTTCTAGTAGAATGGGACATTGGCATATCAATGGGTTACCTTGATGAGGCTATGGATGCTTGCTAGCAGTAGAGGACATGTGTCTTGTATGGAAGTACATTTGAAATTACCGTATAAAGTTAGTTATTTTTCCCTCCCTTAGCAATAATAAAGGAAAATCGTTGGATTACTATGGAATATTATTAGATCTTTCCTTGGAAAGTGGCGATGATGAGTATTCATAAATGATTAATTTTAATTTTACATATAAGATATGTAATTTTTTTTTTGAAGAGCCACTAAGTCTATTCTAAATTTCTTTCGTTTTTCTCTGAGGGTAATCTTTCGACGAATATTGTCTTATCCATGTTTATATTTCAAAATATATCCACACTCTTTTACTCCACTTTAATGTTTTGGGTTCCATAATATCTAGTATTTTCAGCATGCTTTATGATTAATGAATCCAATAATTATGTCACACACCTCACCCTCTATTTATACTTTTTAAGGTTGGCCCATTATGTCTAATTAACATATCCTTATCGGATTAGTCATGTGAACTATATTAACGAATCAAATGCATGATAGAAGGTCATGGGTGACCTCTAACTTCATGGGGGGGTGGGGAGGGTGGGGTGAAAGGATAAATATACTATTGGACGCATAAAACATTTAAACACCATTTCATGATATGGTTGTTGTATTATCCACTTTATGAAACTTTTTTGTCTCTATATTTGCTGAACTTTGTTGTTTCTAGCTACAAATTGCTCCATGTGGAATAGCCAAAATGGGCGGTTATTTGGTGCATACCGAACCTTCCTAGTTGTGGATCTCTGAGCAAGTGCGCAATATCCTGGATCAAGTAGGGTGGTCAAACTATTTTCTGTGAATACAATGATTTGATAATGAAGTCACCTTATAATTTATAAGTAATTTGAACAATTAGGTAACAGTTGTAAAGGGAAGACAAATACAGGAAAATGAAGAAGTCTTGGCAGAAGTGAGAGGTATTTCCATAGAAGGCAAGAAGTTATTTGAAATAAATACTTTTCTATAGAGCACAATGTTCCTGTTTGCGAACACTGGAGAGGAACTAGTCAGCAAATGAAAAGGGTACAATCCTGCCTCATTTCGAGAGCCATGGAAGGAATTAATAGGCATTGTCCAAAGGTAAATTACATGCGATGGACAATATGACGTGGTAAGAGGTTGACATTTGAAATTAATGGAAACATTGATATGGAAGGTAATCCTAAACCTTCCCTATCTTTTTAATTCGTTATTGCATGAAACTACTTTAAAACTCAAAATATCTAGGGACCAAGCCTTACTTTTAAGTCACTATGGGCTCATTAAAATGATATTTTTCAGAGGTTTGAATCAAGTAAAATTGAGCTGGGAAGCATTCTTAGGGAACCTTGACGCTCCACTATAAAATGAAGCACCCATTGAATATTCTGGAAACATCCTACTTAATAATGGGCAGCCAGAGGTGAATGAGGAGGCTAATTAAAATGAAAAATTCACAGTAGAAGGTACCTCATAGGGAACATCAAAAACCCTAGCTCCTCAACAATTAACTAGGGTAGAGAAAATAATGGATTCCCTCTTGGCCTCCTTACCTAGGAATAGGAGAAGATCTTCTAGGTTGGCTAAGTCACAAAATCCTATAGAATCATATGAACAGTCGCAGGAGGAAAGTGGTCCTCAAGAATTTCTCGATACAAAAGGAACACAACAAGAGACCCACCAGGAGGATTCTCCTCAAGAGCAAGAAATGGAGGCATCCCAAGTTCTAGAAGGATTGAAAAACTTTATGAATTCTATGAATTTAGAAGAAGTTTCAGTGTGTTTAGAAAATCCTTTTGACCAAAATATGCTACCTAATTCTCCAACCTCTCCTCCTAATTTGACATCCAATTTCGTTTTAGAATCCTTAGGAGAATTTGAAAATTACTCTCTTCAAGAACATTCTACATATTCTGTTGCAACTATCCTGGAACCCTCCTCCCCTAAAGAAGTAACTTTACAATCTCCTTCGGAAAACGTGGAACAAGAAGTAAATATTGACTTTCCAATCAAACCTTAGCATGAAAAAAATCTCATGTAACTTGTAATCGATGTCACAGTTCCGTCCACCCAAGAAATGATGGTTGAAATACCTCAGGCCATAAATTTTGTTTCCATTTCCTCTTCTCTGGTTACCGTGGAAAAAAACTTTGCACAAAAGATTAGCAGAGACCTGAAGGATAAAGGGAAAAGAAAGACTAAAAATGAAATGGAGTTATTGAGAAAATAAAATAAGAAGATACATGTTAGGTCCCCGTAATTTTTCAGATTGGCAAGACCAAATGTACAAGGGTAACATCAAACCAACTTTGGAGTCCTAGGACCTAGCCTTCCTGGACTCAGAGAGGGTTCTCCCTATAATTGTGTAAAATATGTAAACTTAATTGATTTTAGGGTTTTGATTTTAGGCTAGTTATAATGATTAGGGTTTTTTTGTTTGTTTTGATTGGTTGGGTAGGTTGTCAAGAAGAAAAGATAGGGTAAGAGAAATACAATCCATTGGGCTATGGGGTCTACAAAAGGCCTTAAAACGTCCAACAATAGGTCAAGGGTGTTTTATAGGGCAAGTTAACAAAGAAAAATGGACCCTTTAGATAAAATGAGTATGGGAAGACAGTAAGTTATGAATTCAGCAAAAATAAAGAGAAATCAAGAATCCTTTAACTATACTTCAAACAAGGAAAGCTTTCAAGACTATAGTTTAGTAAGACTGAAGAGAAGTTAATAATTCTTCAGCTAGACTTCACTAGGAAGACCTAAAAACAACAATAAAGTAACCCTAGAGAGCAGTTAAGAATTCTCTAATTATTAATTTCAGACTAAGAGAGCATTTAAGATATTAGTTCAGTGAAATTAAAGAGCATTTAAGAATTCTTTAATCAAACCGAGTAGAAGAAAACATTTAAATGACAAGAATCAGACAAACTTAAGGTGCCTTCAACAACAAATATTAAGCTAAGATTTTTTCTCTGCCATAAGAGAAATTAATGAAAAAATATGAGAACATGGGGAGACAAATGTAAGACAAGAAGAACATCACAATTGACAAAGTTCATGTATCCAGTAAATGTTCTTGGCCCATTGATATTTAGTCCAAAATCATGTTACAAAGCTCCAAAGCCAAACTTCCTTCCAACTCCAAGTCTATGAGATATCTAGCTCAGAAAACTACTAACAACCAACAACTACAATGAGGCCTCCTTGCAGTATTTAACTTGAAAAAGAGGACCAAAACCCTTGATCCGGATTTATGCAGGAATGCAATAGAATACAGATATAACCATAAACAAAGAGATGCAGTGGAAATAATGCCTCATTTTATTAATAAAACAGATGACTAAAATAAACATCTAGGACATTGGTAGGCATATCTCTGAGAAGAGATGTGGTAGCTACAAGCCTCTGAACTGTGTTACAATGATACATAATGGAAATCAGCGAGCGAGGGCACTGGTAGTGTATCTCTGAGAAGAGATGTGTCAGCTACAGTCTTCCCCACTGTGTTACAAAACTGAAAATATGGGAAAAAGTAAGCTAGGGAACTGAAAGAGAAGGCCGTTTTGATACCACTAATCCAAATTTTATGCAGGAACGCAGCAAAATACACATATAACCATAAGCACAAAGATGCATCGGAAATAATGCTTCATTTTATTGATAAAAGAATGATTGAAATAGGCTTACAGACACAATGGAAACTAGCTAGGGCATTGGTAGCATATCTCTGAGAAGAGATGTGGAGTACGCAGGGCTCTGAACTGTGTTACATTGAGGCTCCAAGGCCCATTACAGACATAATGGAAAAAGATGAGCTAGGGTACTAGCAGTGTATCCCTAAGAAGAGATGTGACGGCTACCAGCCCCTGAACTGTGTTACAATGAGGCTCGAGGGCCTATTTATTATTGAGAAACAATGTAGAATCTGAAACGTCCAAATCTAACCCTAGGAGATGAAGTGCCAAAACAGTGGGCCTCGATTGAGTAAATTGGTGTTTCAACTTTCTGGGGACGTAACTTCGACATACGATCTCTGCTTGATGCGTATGATACATCGTTAGAAAGATATATCTGAGGGCTACAAATTTTTCCACGAATATCGATTCCAAAATAGAATGATTCCGAATCAAAATCATTTTCGATGGACAAACGATGCCCAAAAAAAGTCTTTTAAGGCCTCAAAACGGCTCTGGAAGTTCCAGACCCAGAAAAATGCTAAAAATAGTAAGTTGTGCTGCAACTTAAAAACTAAAATAATTTATGGTGGGGGTTTAAATGGAATAGGTGGGTGGCCACCAATGTCCACCTAGATCATTAATGCCCCAAAATGGCTTCGGGCGTGCAGAACCCGAAAACCTACTAAAAATAGTAAGTTGTTGGAAGTGAAAAGCTGCAAGAATTGATGTCGCATGTCCAAATGGAATAGGTGGGCGGCCACTGATATCCAACTGGATCAACCCTAGATAGGTCTCCAAAATATCATTAATTACATCATAAATGCCATTTTTTTCCAAAGAAGCCATGCAAGGCCCAAGGCAGAAAATATCCTAACTCAATAAATGAAAAACAACTTCTAACATAAATTCTGAGCTAACTCTGGAGTGATTTGCCTCAAAAACCCTCAAAATTTCTTTTTCATTAACTCCAACTGTCCTTTTTTACTTTCTAGCAAGGGCGCAACACCAAAACAAGAAGAATAGGTATTTTTGCAGCTGAGTTTTGGGGGCCTTCCTTGTGTCCAAAGGAGCTCCATGATAGCTCATTGGAAAGCTTGTCCTGTCTACTTTCCAAAATTCCTTTAGTATTCTGATTGGTTTCCATTTTCCTAGTGAAAAACCACTTCTCACAAGACTGATCAGGGCGCAGCGCCAGCTCTGAAAATAAGGCAGAAAGTTGATTTTTTGCATGTTTTTGGCACTTTTGGAGGACCAATTATGCTCCAAATGAGCTAAAATTTTGTGTGGGTGATTCCGTTGTCCTGATGAACACAAAAATGCAAAGTTTTTCTCCAATGGGTGCCCCAAAAAATAGGGCTTGGCCCTTTAAAACAGTCAAAATTTCCAAAAACTCAAAAATTTGCAAAAAGTTTTCAAAATTGGTATTTTCCTTGTTGATCATGTCTGGGATGCTTGTAGGGATGCATCAACAAGGATGTAAAGCTTTTCTTTGCCTTTTTTCTCCTTTAGGGCTTGAATCTTTGCAAGGGCTCTTTTGAGCTTGGCCCTTGAAATCTTGTTTCTTAAGGAATAATGCCTTGCCATCTTCTTTTGGAGGTCAAGGTCTCCCTTGGTATTCTCCAACTAACCCTCTAAGTGTATATTTTCCCTCTCTAGCCAAGGTTCCCGATCATATTATATTTCCATGGAAAGTGGAGTGAGCCGCTCTGCCAATGCTGTCTCTTGCTCCTTCTCCTTGGGTAAAGCTTTCTTCAAGCCAATTGTCCTTGGCCTCATCCTAGAAAGGTGTAATTCCTCTTCTTCAGTTTCATCATGCGTGCCCAAAACCTCATCTATATTTGCCTTTGTCTTTGAAACTTCTTTCCAAGCTCTGATAGCTCTGATCTCATAGATAGCCTTCTCTGCCTCCAACTACTTGTTTTCAACCTCAAAATAATGGATTACATTATTAGCCCGACCTAGATTTGTTTGCAAATCCTTAATTTGGGCATCTTTGCTTTTGAGCAGCATGCTTGTGATCCTCTCTTAATTTTCATCATCACTGTGTAATATTCAAAAATTTTAGCTTCAAAGCTAAATGGAACATTAGAGTTAGCAGTAGTTGTAGCCAATGAATAAATGGGTAGGAAAGCCCATAAGTCTCCTAAGGAGGATAAAAACACTCCAAGTGTGAAAGTGGACATTCTTTCTAGCCTAATAAAACACCTCCATGTGTGAACAAAGATAAAATGGAGCTGCTTTAACTAAGACAACAACATAGTTTTAGTGGAGGAGGAATCCTAGGATGGATAATGCAATTTTGGAGGGAGATGTAACTTGGGTTAGAAGTAACCTAATTGAGTGGGGCCAAGGGCAAGAAAAATCATGTCTTATATAAGGAAGAGGATGGCAGCATTATTCTTCATGTTTTAGATTATTATTCTTGTCTGCCAAGAATTGTTGTTGCTTTGATGCTTAGCAAAGCTGCAATGCTGTTTAGCACTGGGTGTTCCCAGGTGGGAATCCCACCTCTTTCCTTTGAGGTGCCTTATTGGGAAACTTTGAATTCATCATTCCACATCAGGATTTCATGCCAAGCTTCATCCATCTTCATTAACACAACTTTGCTGGAGATTATGTAGTGTTGCTGGGTGTAGCAGTGGAAGGGATTGGAATCCCGGCTTCTAAGTTAGTTTCTCATTGGAGGAAGGTTTCCTTCACTTGAGAGATCTGTTTGGAGAGCTCCAGGACTTATTTCAGATCTGTGGTATCAGACCACACATTTCCCATACCCTCCTAGTGTTTTTTTCTGCTAGGGAGTGCGTTATTTTGGAGGCAGTGTTCATTGCATGGTTTGGTGGCTCCGTTGCAGAGTTTCCTTGTGATTGAGAGGTTCATCCTTTCATGGGAGGAATCCCTTGAGGGATATACAATAGATCAGATATATTTCAGCCTTATACACTCATGTACTTCATTATTTCAGTGGTTATTTATTAAATTACTAGATTTCCCATTTTATATGCAGAGTGTTTGACAAGAAACCCTTGCCGGTTTCTTTTGTATTGTGTATAGGAGATTAGATCTTTGTTCTTCAACATTATTTATCAATACATGAGTATATATATTTTTCTCCTATGATTTTATGTGTAAAACCTCTCTTCGACTGCGCAGTCCCTTGAGCAGCTGCTCCGGCATTTTGTAGTCTTGGGGTTTTAGCACTTTTTGGCTATCTTAGGTGTGGGAGATCTGTTTAACCCACCTAGTTTGCTTTGTTTCAGCTCTATTATTGGATTTAAGTTTCATATTGTCTAATATATGGGATCCAAGAGTCCATTTCATTGTTTTGTTGCTTTTGTTGCTGGAAATGCGTTTTTCATTGCATGATTCATGAGCTGTCTCGATTTGGAACATTACAGTGGTATCAAAGCATGATCTCTGGCTCAGCCTGTGAGATCCAGCTATCAGAGGAAGGAGAGATGGACATAAGCCAGAAAGCTTCAGTATGTGAATGGAGAAAGGAAGACAAGCTTACAAATCTTCTTCCAAAATCTATGAAGAGCTTTCAAGGAGAGCTAAAGAAGATGAGATTGGAGATGGAATCTCCAAAGGAGGTTGAATCTAGAGCTGAATCTATATTTTCACATGGTGAGCATGAGCATGCAGCTGCACTCCATGATGCACAACGCAGTCAAGTGCCCAGAGCTATCTTGAGATGGATGGGAGGAGGAAAAATTCCTAAGAGGAGAACTCTTAGTGAATTGTTGCATGAGTATGAATCTCAAACTGAGAGGTTTAGAGATCATACTAATTTCCAAGATTTTTTCAAGATCCAGGTGCAGAAGAGCAAGCAGCAGGATGTAGATATATTTCATCTATCTACTTTTTCCGGATCACCTACATGTTCATCTAGAACTTGGGTGAAGGAGCTAGATTCCTATTTGCAGCTACACCACATTTCCGAAGAGGAAGCCATCAGAGTTGCAGCACTGCATTTCAGAGGTAAGGCTTATGCATGGTGGATTTTTGAATCTTATTCCTTAAAGAATGCCAACACTTTCTCTTATGCAAGATTCATAAAAACATTGATGGAAAGGTTTGGTGAAAAACTTCCTAAGACACATGAGCAAGGAAAACTTGAGAAAACAAAACCCTTGCATGTGATGGAGGAAACTCCATTTCAAAAAACCATGGGAGGAGCTGATGTCTTGCATTACACATTGCCGAAAGAGAAACCTCCAGTTCATATTCTTGAACAAGAGGGCATGGGGATCACCTTTTTACAAAGGGATCCAATTGTTGAGATGTTGCCTACACACATTGATGAAGAAGAGGGCAACATCGCTATCACATCTAGAGCACATCCAGTGCCTCATGCAGAGGGAAGAGGAGCACGTGCTCCAATAGGAGGGATTCTTATATCCTTGCAAGAAGCTCCCCAGGATCTCATACATGGAGGTCCAAGCACAATCAGTGAGCAACATGATTGTGCAGCATTGCAGCTGGAAGGAGGAGGTGGAGAGGAAGAGCAGCATCAGTTGATGAGAGGCACACACCCTTCTATATTTCAAAGAGAAAATGCAAGGAAGAGGCAGAATGATTTGCACTATAAGGGCAAGGGCAAGGTTGCCCAATCATATGTATAGTCTACTCTTGACATTGATGTCTCACTACATGGAGGCATTCCACCTGGGAGGCCACCTGATCTTCAGTTGATGAGAGATATCTTGTCTTTGGGTTCACCACTCTTGGATTTTGGAGAGGTGAAGAGCTTGGAGGATAAATTTGGCATGGGGGATGTCAAAGTAGTAGGCAACAACATGAGGAGAGCTTCACATGCCAGATCACCAGCACTGTCTCTTAGGAGGATTGATCCTTATTGGAGATCTTAGCTCTTGGTAGAGTACTCCAAGGATCTTGGTGCATGCATGATTCTTGATGACCCGGACGGAGATCACAGATGCATGGTGGATGATGTGGTCATCTATTCCTATGGCAGGATCTTCTTGACTAGATATTCTAGTCTCAAGGAGAAGCTGCTACATGCATCACATGAGGACTTCTCTTCTATATACTTTGATGCATATTTCCATTTGATGGAGGAGTTCACTTGGGAGGGCATCCAGCAGGACATATATCAGCATATGGAGAGATGCATAGCTCGGATGGTGATAGAGAGGATATCATAGCCACCTTCCTACTCATTGGGAGTGAGGGAGAATTTCCAGTTGAGCCATTTTAGCTCAAGGCCTCAAGTACATAATGGAGGAGGTATCATTTCATGTTTTGTATTGTACTTCTTTCCCTTATTTGAGAAGCATGATGTAAAAAGAAGAAGTATTTCTTATTTCATATTGTATGATGATGTACTTGCAGCTACTTGTAGCATTGATCTTGGCTATCTTTTTGATGAGTTGTGGAGGAAGCCATATGTCTCTTGGTGTGCACCAATGACACCATATTACAACTTCATGTTTTCATCTTATGAGATGACTGTGGCAGCAAAAAAGTAGCTGGCAAAGCACTTGTTATTTCTTATTTTTATGCAGGCGAAGGATGCATTGTGCTGGTTCCATGAGTGGAACTATGATTCACTCTGCGGTTGTCATTTTACAACTTGCTCTTATTGTATTTTGCTTCCATGTATTGTTGATGTGTTTTTACTCAAGGGAAGCTTTTTATGGAGAGAGAAGCCAATTGGATTGCATGGAACCCATATGATAGAGCAGCAGAAGACTTGTTGGTATGGGGCATCATACAAGCTAATTATCATGATCTCACTTCATAGCTTGTATGAGGGAGAAAAGGAGCAGCATCAAAAATTGTTGTTGCTATGGTTGCACTTGGGAGAGTATGGGTAAAATTCTTCCCATACTTTTCATGATATTTCTGAAAAGAAGGAAGGCACATTCATGGTGCAAGGAAGCTACCCTTCAATATTGGAGGATCATGAGAGACTTCCATGTCGGAAGATGATCTTTTGACATAGAAGCATGATGGTGGATGGCTTTGGCATGTGGAATGTCAAAGGGATGAGTCATGGAGCCTTATTATTAAGGCCTATAGCACTATCACATGGGAGTGTATTGTTATTGATGGAGTGTTCCAAGGAGTATATGTATCCCTTCTTCTTGCAAATATTTATGAGGGGATCCACATGGGGGAACTTATACATGGACCTCACTTTCAGCTCCCACATGATGCATGGTAAGAAATAAATTGATGTGCTTGTTGATTACTCTATTGAGTATTTGTACTTTCTCACCATATGTAAACAGTGCATTGCTCCACATGATAGCAAGATTATTTATGGGTTTCATGGTCACTTTAGGGCCAAATCTTTTGATGTTGATGACCCATCTTTACATGAATTTGGGCAAGTGTTGTATTGCCTTGATTGTGCACAGCTGGTTGTTGGACCGTGAATACGACCACTTTTTAATACTTATTTCATCCATTTTTACTCTTCTTTATCATGTCATTTATTATAATTTATCATATAAATCCATTTTATAATGATTTATGCTCTTATGGATGAATATTATTTATTCTTTTTTATTTTTAATAAATTGATGATTATTATGCATAATTTTAGCAATGATGGTTTATTAATATATTTTGTAATATCACTTACCATTTTAGCCTCCAAGATATTTTCCAGATTGAAGATTTGATCTCCAAATCATCATCAAATATTCCAACTCAGAAATTCGCTAGAATAATAAGTGACATTTTTGCGGTTAAGATTCTGAGCAAATGAAGAAGAATCTGGAAAATCCGGAATATGGGTTTTGTCCAGAACGGGCCCAATTAACTTTATTTAAAGAATGATTTGCACAAATTCAGCCTGTATTGAGAGAAACGCAGGGTTCTTTGAGCACGATTTTCTCAGATTTATTGTTGTGGTCGTCCTCCAAACCTCAGCTGCAAAGCCAAATTCGCCTTACTCTTGTTGAAAGATTGTTGGAAATATATTTTCTTGTTGATCAATTGGTTGGGAACAATTCAATTTTGTTATGAGAGATCCTATTTACTATTTAATTTCTCCTCTCTTTGGTTATAAAATGAGACATTTGTAAAAGAGAGGGGAGGGATCATAGTTGTTGCTTTTGTGAATTGTAAACTTAATCAAAAGTTGTGTTATTGAAAGCATGATCCCATTGTGATGTTGCTCCAGTTTAGTGATTAATTGAAGTTTTTGTTCCATTCACATCATCTGAAGTAGCTTGAGCAGTCCCTGCTGGTGGTTAAGGGCCCGACCCCTGGCAGCGTGAACTGCTCCTCTGTGTTATATTTCCAATTCCTGCGACGTGTGAGCGATTTGCTACATGCATGTTACTGTGAGTTTATTTCATTAGTTTTTATCATTTTACTGTCTTTATGTATGACGCGCTCTGTTTATGAGTTATTTCATTATTGTATGATCTGAATCTTATTTCTTACAACGTGGGTTAATTGAAACAGCATATTGCCTTATTTAGAACATCCTTGAATTCATGGAAGTGATATTGGTTCTATCTTACTTAATTCATAATCCCATGCTTAATGGTTTACTATTTTATTATAATGGATTTCGTTGCCGTTCCTTCCCTATTTAACAAGAGTCTTAATCCTCGAATTACTTATCTTGTTATGCTTCATTGTTCGGCATTTGATGTTCCATTCCATTTGTTGTTTCGTTTAACTGTTGTTCATTTCAGAGTGCAGATATAAAGCTTCGCTATTCAGTTTGTTTTTCAATAGGATTTTTCGTTTAATAGATTTTTGTTGTTCAATTCCATTAGTTAATATTTGTTGTTCGATTCTTCTAGTTTTAGTTTGTTATTCATTTACATTGCTATTTGATTTCAATGTGTTGTTTAGTTTCAATTCATTAGTTTCCAGATTTTGTTCCTTTCAATTATTTTCATCAGCACGAAGATTGAGTTTGCTTTCATTTCGATTGCTTTAAGATCACCAACTGTAGAGGACACTGGTTATTTCTTCCAAGTTCCCAGATTGGTTATCTTGCATCGATCTCTAAGGAAAGGAGTTATTGCTACTGTATCCCTGATCGATGTTTTGCAGATTGGTTTAATTAAGATTTCAGAGCATTTGAGTTTATGTTGTTGTAGTTAGATTTCTTTTTCAAGCATCCATTTACTCTTGTATTTCAAACACTGTACTACATATTGCAAGACATTACTCTTGGATAAGTTGCTACCTCAGACTGAGTACACTCTTGAAATAAAAATTCGCTCCCAGATTAATAATTAATGTGAGATAAATAGGTGTTAAAAAGATACCTTTTATGCACTCCACATTTTGGCGCCGTTGCCGGGGAGAGTGTATGCCATTTAGAAAGAGTGATGCATATTTAATTTTTTTCTGCTTGGGAAGAATTGGGTATTAAAGGCAGAAGGTAAGAACCTGCGCACTGAGCAAGAAACACACTTGTTCATTGGCCCACTTCACAGCAGAATTGAGTGAAAGCTTAAGGTATAAATGAATGCTTGCGTTTTTTTGAATTTTAGAGGTAGAAATTAAAAAAAAAAATCTTGTAATTCCACTCGAGTGGTGATGTAAGCACCACCCATTTCACTAACCAATTGATAGGAACATTGGAAGGAGGATGCTTAAAGAAACACCTAAAGAACATCTTATATTATGGTAAGAAATGGCTCACATTGCAACTTTTGAATTCCCTATCAAAGATCTAGGAGGAGTGACACAAATACACATAATTCCCCCATTGTCTCTACCAAATTTTCATGGTTTGACTAATGAAGATTTGGATACATTCTTATTTGAGTTTGAAATACTTTGTAGGGGATATGATTATTGTACCAACAATCAAAGGTTGAAAGTGTTTCCTCTTACTTTAAAAGGAGCAGCTCTTTGATAGTTCATGAGCCTAGGTGGAAACTGCATCCAAACATGGGAGGACATGAAGAACATATTCTTGAAGAAGTACCAAGACTATTGTAAATCCAGTGAAGATATTTTCGATATGACACAAAGGGAAGATGAAACCTTGGAGGACTATGTAGAGCGATTTCGATACAACCTTCAAAAATCAAAGCATAAGCATTTGGAAAAAGAGATCTTGAAAACACTCATTCTTAAAGGAATCAAAGATGATTTTTTAGAACTCTTAAATCTGATAGGAAAAGGTGATGTTTTTTAGTTATCATATGATGATGTTTGTGAATTGTGCATAAGGTCTTCAAGAGGAATTTCTAAGGCTGGTAAGAATTCTAGAGAAGTTTCTTATTTCTTTTCTAAATTTACTACAAGAACAAGAGACATAAGAGCTGAAATCAAGGTTTTATTTGAAAATTTTAAATATGATTTTATTAGCTCTCTAAATTCACAATTGAATGTTTTGCAGGTTCGGAAAAATCAAGAATTTGATGAAGTGTTTTGCCCTCATTACCGAAAGGAGCATCCCCTAGATAGTTTTTCTTCCTTATCTAATTTGGAAGTGGCATATCAAAGAGATGGGGAAGCTGCAACAAGGTCAACAGGTATGGTTTAAAACACTCCCTCTTCATTCCCTTACTTGCATAATCCATTATGGAATATTCATATGTTAGGGCAGCCATGCCAATATCAATATAACCACTACCAATCTTGTCTACAAGTTTGTAATGGTTCATCTTATGATTGTATGACTACTCTCCCTCATCTTGTAGTACAAACACATATTCCAGCTCTTCCACAACATCTTGCTTGCCTATCAAAATCATCCACTCAACACAATCAACTACATCATCAAGAGGCTCCATTCCCTACTCAATCTCCTGCTCAACTCATTTCATAGCCTCACCATAATAAACAAGTACAACATGCTTACAATGTTGAACTGCAAAATTCACCTACCCTTCCCACCCATTCTATCTCACATGTACCATTGGAAAAAACTTACACTGAGACTCAGAATAAATCAAATCCAAAAATTGTAGAAGTTATGAAAGAAAATGAGGTTTCTTCTAGTTTGCACCAACAAACCATTTTAAAAGCTCAAGAAATTCATGATATGATGGCTATGGGAAATCAAGGAAGTAAAGAATATATTGAAGATTGGTTTCACTCCATCATTTGTTTGCAACATCACTCCATATTTCAACAATTTTTGGCACCATATTTTCAAGGAAAGTTGGCTTCTCATACCCTAATTTTTATTAACATACATTTTTCAAATTTGGGTATGTACATAATTGAAGCCTTATTTTGGAAATGGCTCCACTATAAATACTTTTCTATGTAATCATATTCATTTTCCAATTTAGAGTTGGATAGTGGAGAAATAAATAAAAGAGGAAATAAAACAAACACATTTTTTTTATTATTATTTATTTTTGTAAAAATAGTTGTTTCTTTGTTGCAACACGCTGTGAAATCAACATTGATGATAAATATTTTAATTTATTTGTGTATGTATATGAATTATATTTAAAATAACCATTATACAAACACTATATTCATTTTTATCATCAATATTGAAAAATTGTTTGAATATCATTTTTTTTGGCTTGCGGGCTTGATGAAATTCCTGAAAACAAAGTTGGGACAATCATGTTTTGGGAGACCAAAAATGAATATTTTTAAAACCTATTTCTACTAAGTAGCCCCTGATGTCTAATTTCTAACCCAATTTGAATCACTCTATTTGGATTTGAAACGAAAAAGTTAGAACCAAAACATTGATAGGGTGTCTAGTAGGCAGCTCAAGAACAGAGTTGAGATAGTCAGTTTTTGGAGGCCTAAATGACTATATTTTTAAAACCTGTTTCTATTGGAAATTCATATATGAATATAGTCTACAACGCAATTTGAATCACTCAATTTCGATATCGTATGAGGAATTTATGACCAAAATACCGACTGCCTATCATAAATCAGCGTTCTTGAAACTCTGTTTTCTTGGTTGTTCCTTAACATATTTGACCCATCAATTCTTCTTGTCTTCAAAACCTGTTTCTATTGGAGATCAATAAATGAATCTAATTTAATCTCCAATTTTAATTGCTTCAATCCTCCATCAAAAGAACAATTTATGCTTTAAATACCAACTGTTGGTCTGAGCTGGAAAATCGAAAATGACTCTACTAAGCAGGTTGTTCTAAGCAAGTTTAACATACCATTACATGGAATTTTTAAAACTTGTTTCTATTGGAGATAAACCTTTGAATTAACTCTTATTTGGCTTTGAAATCACTCGAATCAGACGAAAAACAAAGAAGTTATGATTAAAACACTGCTGGTTAGTATGGTCGACCACTGCTCTCCCACAGGTAAAAAATATAATTTGTTTTATTTTTCCGTGGATTTGTTCTACAAAGTAACTACTTGTTAGTTTTTTGCATAATTTTTGGATTAGGGGAGCCTTATCACCTCTCTTTCTCCATGATTTAATGTTTTATTACAGGGAGACACTCGTTTTTTACAGGTCTTAGAAGAATAAAGAAGGTCAATTTATGGACAAGCGATTCTTGAAAATTTAGTAAAACAATGGCATTTCATCCAGTTCATTACCTAACAGATTTATAACAAAAATAAATGAAGAATTGGTTCTCATTTTAAGATTCATGTTACTGCTGCCAAAACATTTTTCAAAAAGATCATTTTTTTCCATTAATAGATTGATATTCCCTTAGAAAATAACATCATAGCTGTTGTAACTTAATAAAGTGTTGTTTCTTTTATGATTTCTTTTATGTTTTTGTGTTTCAGGTGTTGATTCCTATAAACTTTAGTTTCTGTTCCATTTGCAATTGAACAATAAGGACCCAACCATGCAAGTTTCAGTTACAGAAGGAAATTCTTCGGCAGCACCAATTCTGTGAAAAAAAAATAAAAAAAATACTTTTTTCTTAAAACCTGTACATAAACTTTCCTTTCTATTTGATTGGATTTGCTTGGCAATGGATTGCATATTAGCTTTGTTCTTTCCTCTTTTTTTCTTTTTTCATAATTATATTTGTTTGTTGTTCCTCTTAACGGACAGTTATTGTTCCTCTTAAAGAACAGCAGTCGTTCCTCTTAAAAAGCAGTGCGTTTATGTGTTTTTTGATCCTTCCAAAAGGAACAACATTTTCGCTGATTAGTTTTGTTGTTCTTTTAAAAAAGAACAACATTTTTGTTGCATGTTTTTGATGTTCCTTTCAAAAGGAACAACACCGCTCGTTTTTGTTGTTCCTTTCAAAAGGAACAACAGTTTTGTTGTTCCCTTCAAAAGGAACAACACCGACTGTTCTTACTGTTCTTTTCCAAAGGAACAACATTTTCGCAGATTGTTTTTGTTGTTCCTTTCCAAAGGAACAACACTTTTTGAGTGCATTTTTCTTGTTTTTTTAAACAACATTTTTAGAACTTTTTTTGAATTTTTCATGACTTTTTGAAAGACAAACATACAATTTATGGAATGATACACAATCATACAAATTAAAGCTTACTGTAATCAGCAAATCAAAAGAAATCATCATTTTTAAGAAATTTTTTTAGTAATGATAAGAAAAAAGGAAAAAGGGACATAATCAATAACATGATCTTGTTGTCTTACTACCACTAAATTCATATGATCGATTATATTTATCATCTTAGTTCTTTCCCATATTTTATAACTTTCTTTGATTTTTACTTATGGAGTAGGAACAATGGCATATTCTTTTCTATTGAGCTGTTCAGACTTCTTCCACCATCCCTACTCTTAAGGAGTGTTGAGCCATCGTTTATGAATAAATAGGGAAGTGCTATATGAAAAGAAAAATATTTACATATTTCATTAATAATTTTATAATTTGGCAGATAGAGGATAGGAGGTCTCATCAAGAGCCGGCCTACCATGTTCATAAGGAAGCAAGTGAAGTGGCATTCCCATCATGGCCACCAAACCAGGGATATGGTCCAATGGAAAATTGAAAAAATTAAGAAGTCCTTGGAACAAAAGGTCTCATCACGAGCCGGCCTGTCCACTTTTCACTTCTTCCCAATGAATGGCATTGTGATTTATCTGATCACCAAGCCAACACAATGGCCTCTGTTATGACAATTAACAAGCACTTCCTCAGCATAAATAAAAGAAAATGGTTCCAAGGGTGAGAGAGCAACTCTGTCAAGGTTATGGACACCTGTGGGCAACAGAGCTCTGTTGATGGTATTGGAGTCACATTTATACACATCAATAGTAATATTAAACCTTTTTTCCTATATCTCTATTTAAATATCGGATGAAAGTTGAATCCTTAACCTTTGATTTTGAACCTATTATACATGAAAATCATCATAAATCGATCACATTAGTTTAAGTGGGTAATAATCACATTTGTACTTATGTTTATCTTAAGCTGTCCCTTCTCCTTATCCTTGAATCATTACAAAACGCTTCTATATCTGTTTACGATTTATCACATGCATGGATTTCAGTAAATGCTATAATTTCATTGATTGTATCATAAGTATGTATGCCTTTCCATGCTGTATAATTGTTGTGCAGTACGCTGCCATTTTGCCACAATATTCATACTGCATTTCTAAAGAATTTTTGTTGATTGAAATTTTTGCATGCATCTTATCTGTTGCCATTTAAAACTAAAACCGTGGATTGAAGAAAATTGCATACATAATTGTGATTTTTTTACAGGAGAACAACAAGTATGGGCGGAAATTCTATTCGCAGCACGATCACACTATTGCGACTAACAACAAAGGCTCGCGAATGCACACATGGCTTCCACCTTTTGCATCACTTTCAGTAACCGCTCAGCCTACATCGGCTTCAACAAAGGCCAGTCCCTACATGTCCTTCCACATTTTTTCGGATGTAACAATTGAGGTAAAATAGCATAATTTTCTGATTTATTATGAATTTAGGAGAATTTCATGAAAATCCATTGAGCATTATTTATCATCATTCATTCCACATCTTTACCACTTCCCATTTTTTTTAGACACGTCTCATATTTCAGTTTGGGGGAGTGTTGATTTCTTTCATTTCTTTCTTGTGACCATGTTAGTAATATTCTTTATCATCCATGGATATTCTTATTCATCCTCAACACCTCCCTTATTCCATGTTGTTTTACACCAAGCATCGATTTCAACAGATTGTAGCAACCACCTCTCTTTGTTTTCTAGCATTGCATGAGGACATGCTAATTCTTCAGTTTGGGGGGGAATTGCTACACATGATGGATGTTTTCCACTTTATTTCTCATTTAAGGCATACAATTTCATTTGTATATAGTGCAGAAATTGATTTGCATATATCTTTAAAACTATGAACTGAATTCTTGTGATTTCTGGATAACAGAGAGGTATCATTAAAATACACAAACCCAGATAATTTCACGCTAAATTAGTTCATAAAATTTCGAAAATTATGCACTATCACCTACAACCATTTTTTTATATATCTCATGATCCGTGCATCAAAACGATCTGATTTTTGAGAAAATGGTTAATGAAGTTTGTTGTTACTTATGTCACATTTTTATGCAACTTCATATACATATAGTTGAATGTCAACTATAAAAATTGTTATGCCTTTATCAAGATTGCTAAAATTGAATATTCATTATTTGAGGAAAAATTCATTTGTTCCATCCATTTCATGAGTTGGGATGAACAATTTTCTTTGTTTGGTTAACACATGGGTTTTGTCTTTGGGTTGCATGAGGACATGCAATATATTCAGTTTGGGAGTATGTTGGGCCGTGAATACGACCACTTTTTAATACTTATTTCATCCATTTTTACTCTTCTTTATCATGTCATTTATTATAATTTATCATATAAATCCATTTTATAATGATTTATGCTCTTATGGATGAATATTATTTATTCTTTTTTATTTTTAATAAATTGATGATTATTATGCATAATTTTAGCAATGATGGTTTATTAATATATTTTGTAATATCACTTACCATTTTAGCCTCCAAGATATTTTCCAGATTGAAGATTTGATCTCCAAATCATCATCAAATATTCCAACTCAGAAATTCGCTAGAATAATAAGTGACATTTTTGCGGTTAAGATTCTGAGCAAATGAAGAAGAATCTGGAAAATCCGGAATATGGGTTTTGTCCAGAACGGGCCCAATTAACTTTATTTAAAGAATGATTTGCACAAATTCAGCCTGTATTGAGAGAAACGCAGGGTTCTTTGAGCACGATTTTCTCAGATTTATTGTTGTGGTCGTCCTCCAAACCTCAGCTGCAAAGCCAAATTCGCCTTACTCTTGTTGAAAGATTGTTGGAAATATATTTTCTTGTTGATCAATTGGTTGGGAACAATTCAATTTTGTTATGAGAGATCCTATTTACTATTTAATTTCTCCTCTCTTTGGTTATAAAATGAGACATTTGTAAAAGAGAGGGGAGGGATCATAGTTGTTGCTTTTGTGAATTGTAAACTTAATCAAAAGTTGTGTTATTGAAAGCATGATCCCATTGTGATGTTGCTCCAGTTTAGTGATTAATTGAAGTTTTTGTTCCATTCACATCATCTGAAGTAGCTTGAGCAGTCCCTGCTGGTGGTTAAGGGCCCGACCCCTGGCAGCGTGAACTGCTCCTCTGTGTTATATTTCCAATTCCTGCGACGTGTGAGCGATTTGCTACATGCATGTTACTGTGAGTTTATTTCATTAGTTTTTATCATTTTACTGTCTTTATGTATGACGCGCTCTGTTTATGAGTTATTTCATTATTGTATGATCTGAATCTTATTTCTTACAACGTGGGTTAATTGAAACAGCATATTGCCTTATTTAGAACATCCTTGAATTCATGGAAGTGATATTGGTTCTATCTTACTTAATTCATAATCCCATGCTTAATGGTTTACTATTTTATTATAATGGATTTCGTTGCCGTTCCTTCCCTATTTAACAAGAGTCTTAATCCTCGAATTACTTATCTTGTTATGCTTCATTGTTCGGCATTTGATGTTCCATTCCATTTGTTGTTTCGTTTAACTGTTGTTCATTTCAGAGTGCAGATATAAAGCTTCGCTATTCAGTTTGTTTTTCAATAGGATTTTTCGTTTAATAGATTTTTGTTGTTCAATTCCATTAGTTAATATTTGTTGTTCGATTCTTCTAGTTTTAGTTTGTTATTCATTTACATTGCTATTTGATTTCAATGTGTTGTTTAGTTTCAATTCATTAGTTTCCAGATTTTGTTCCTTTCAATTATTTTCATCAGCACGAAGATTGAGTTTGCTTTCATTTCGATTGCTTTAAGATCACCAACTGTAGAGGACACTGGTTATTGCTTCCAAGTTCCCAGATTAGTTATCTTGCATCGATTTCTAAGAAAATGAGTTATTGCTACTGTATCCCTGATCGATATTTTGCAGATTGGGTTAATTAAGATTTCAGAGCATTTGAGTTTATGTTGTTGTAGTTAGATTTCTTTTTCAAGCATCCATTTACTCTTGTATTTCAAACACTGTACTACATATTGCAAGGCATTACTCTTGGATAAGTTGCTACCTCAAACTGAGTACACTCTTGAAATAAAAAGTCGCTCCCAGATTGATAATTAATGTGAGATAAATAGGTGTTAAAAAGATACCTTTTATGCACTCCACACTGGTGTATCTTATATCTTACTACTTCATAGTAGATGAGCTAACATGCATAGCTGCAAATTCTTGGGAGGACAACTTGCTACTTGATGCTCTACAACAGCAGTTGAAAGAACTGCGTTGTATCCACCAGAGAGACCATATGTATCATCCAAACTTGCACATAACCTTCAGCCATTTTCTGATTTGGATGCCATGTGGTGATGATGTGCCATTCATATTGAATGGAATGGTTTGGGTTGGCATGTCTCATGATTTTGGAGGAAGAGTCCTTGGAGGCTCAATCTTCTTCTTTCCATTGGAGGGCCATCATGTTTCAGCCCAAGATTAGCATGACCTCTACACTTATCATGAGTGGAGAGGAGGACAGCGTGGGATAGGTCCTCTTGCCTATCATGTACATTCATTCAGCCCACCTACATTTCAGGAGCACAAGGTGGAGGAGACTTTTCATGAGTTGCCATGTTGGAGGGTGACTCACTTCATTTGGATGATAGCATGGGTGAAGGAGGCACTCATTCACCATGTTGATCATCACTCCTACTTTGTGGAGGCCATGAGACAGCTAGCAGGTTTCCATTCACACTTTTCATATTTGATTGATGCAAACACTTTGGTTTTGCACACTTGGGAGGAAGCATTGGATGACAGTATATTTGCAGATTCTCTTGATGCAGTGATGGGGGCTATTGATGGAGGCCACATGAGGAAGAGGGGATAAAATTTGTTCTCCTTATGCATTTTCTTGAGGACAAGCAAGGATTTTGGAGGGGAGGACTGTAATGTTCCAAAATTTTAGCTTCAAAGCTAAATGGAACATTAGAGTTAGCAGCAGCTGTAGCCGGTGAATAAATGGGTATGAAAGCCCATAAGTATCCTAAGGAGGATACAAACACTGCAAATGTGAAAGGGGACATTATTTCTAGCCTAATAAAACACCTCCATGTGTGAACAGAGATAAAATGAAGCTGCTTTGACTAAGTCAACAACGCATTTTTAGTGGACGACGAATCCTAGGATGGATAACGTAATTTTGGAGGAATATGTAACTTGGGTTAGAAGTAACCTAATTGAGTGGGGCCAAGGGCAAGAAAACTCATGTCTTATATAAGGAATAGGATGAAAACATTATTCTTCATGTTGTAGATTATTATTCTTGTTTGCCAAGAATTGTTGCTGCTTTGTTGCTTAGTAAAGCTACAGTGTTGTTTAGCACTGGGTGTTCCCAGGCAGGAATCCCACCTCTTTACTTTGAGGAGCCTCATTGGAAGAGTTTGCATTCATCATTACACATCAGGTTTTCAGGCCAAGCTTCAGCCATCTTCATCATCACAACTTTGTCGGAGATTGTGTAGTGTTGCTGGGTGCAGCAGTGGAAGGGATTGGAATCCCGGCTTCTGAGCTAGTTTCTCATTGGATGAAGGTTTCTTTCACTTGAGAGATCTTTTTGGAGAGCTCTAGGACTTATTTCAGATCTGTGGTATTAGATCACACATTTCCCATACCCTCCCAGTGTTGTTTCTACTAGGGAGTGCATTATTTTGGAGGCAGTGTTCATTGCATGGTTTGGTGACTCCATTGCAGAGTTTCCTTGTGATTGAGAGGTTCATCCTTTCATGGGAGGAAGCCCTTGAGGGATCTACAACATATAAGATATATTTAAGCCTTATACACTCATGTACTTCAGTATTTCAATGGTTATTCAGTAAATTACTGGATTTCCCATTTTATATGCAGAGTGTTTGACAAGAAACCCTTGCCAGTTTCTTTTGTATTTTGTATAGGAGATTAGATATTTTTTCTTCAGAATTATTTATCAATACATGAGTATATATTTTGTTCTCCTATGATTTTATGTGTAAAACCTCTCTTAGACTGTGCAGTCCCTTGAGCAGTTTCTCTGGCATTTTGCAGTCTTGGGGTTTTAGCACTTTTTGGCAATCTTAGGTGTGGGAGATCTGTTTAACCCACCTAGTTTGCTTTGTTTCAGCTCTATTCTTAGATTTAAGTTTAATATTGTCTAAAATATGGGATCCAAGAGTTCATTTCACTTTTTTATTGCATTTTTTGTTGGAAATGCTTTTTTCATTGCATGATTCATGAGCTGTCCCGATTTGGAACATTACACACTGTCAACATGAATAAGTTGAAACTGTTGTTCAGTCTCATGCTTTTCTTCTTCTTCTTCATCAATTACCTTTCCCTTACCTTTTTCAAGCTTCTTGGTTGATGTAGAAGGCATGGCCCCTTGCCTCTTAAGGGCAACAAACACATGCATATTTCTCCTCTGGTAGGTCAAAGGAAAAGGTTCAATTTTAACGATATTTGTGCCACTTGCTTCACTTCCCTTATTGCTTTCATCATCTCTGTCATTATCATTGGTACCATCACTGCTTTCATGACTCTTTGACCCACCGCCATCATCCTCACTTCTTTCTACCTCAGTGCCATCATCTTCACTGCTATGTGCCTTACTGCCCTCATTTCTCTTTTATTCATTTCTTTTTCTCATTGTTTGACTCCTCGTTGCCTTCTTCTTCATCACTCTTTTCTGACTTAGTGCCTTCTTCATTGTTTGATGCACTGGTACCATGAGATGATGGTGAGGGATTATGAATAGGTGATGAAGGAGGAGGATCATCATGATGTGAAGGACTGTGAGGGGATGGTGAGGTGGAAGAGTCATCATGAGGTGAGGGAATGTGAGTGGATGGAGGAACGGGAGGATGAGAAGATGAAGGGGCATCTTTCTGCTGTTGGCCTTGTGGATTGGTGAACACCTCATTGGAAATGAAGGTCTCCCATGGAATACCTTTCTGTTGTAGTTGGTGCATAACAACCATTTTAATAAGAGAGTGATGGAAGAGGCTTTGCATATGCTGAGAATAGTCCCTCTTTTGTACAATATAGGACATTTTTTCAATGCTTGTGTAGAGGTAATAAGGTAGGTGAAGCATCCTCACCCTAGTAAAGTGCATGAGCAGCCTGATGTGATAAGAGTAAATGCGGGAGAATCTTCCTTCACATGTGAAATATTTCATAATGATCCTCATCATAGGTGCATATCTATCATGGAAATGTGAGAAAGGAAAGATGTATTTTTTTTGGTATTTTTATCTAGGCTTTAGGTAGGGTTCAACTAGCTCATGTCTAGATTGGCCTACTTGAACCATTTCTCACCCACACTCGGTATGCCTGTGGAATTGGCAATAGCATCTAAAGACAACTCAAAAGTTACTCCTGCAAGGTTAACTTGTTTCTCATGCAAGTTAATGATAAATAGCCTGGTCAGCTCGAGGTGGTTTTGTACCTACTGTACCTTTTCACAAAAATCAAAGCATCCTACATGTTTGAAACATTGAACAGTAAGGGGAGATTCCACTAGCTCCCTTGTGTTAGGGGGTTAAAACCTATTTATATTTCCACCTTTGTGCTCATGCATCCTTGGAATTTGAGGATCTCCACCACTGTCACTGTCTCCCTCTCTTGAAATTTTGAAAACTCTATTTTTTGAAATACTTGAGCTAAATGTGAAATTGAGATGAAAGTGAGATGATGGAGTGGCAACCTTTTGCAAGTGAAGAAACAGAGTGTTATGAAGGAAAATGATTTAGGGGGAAAATTAGATGAATGACAACCTTCACAACACCCTAATTCACCCCTGTCTTAACTGATACTCTTTTTGGGCAGATGAAATGAGGTTGGACAGTGATTTCAAGCTTTGTAGCCTAGGGTTTCTTCTTAGGTTTTCCTTCTTTCAATTACAAATCATAAAAAAGCTTGAAAATGTGGTTAGGGCATCCACTTACCATTAATAATTACCTTGGAAGACCTTGGAGGAAGCTTGAAGTGGTTTGAGTTGATTTGAGTGTTTTCAGGGTGTAGGAAGCCCTCCTGGCCAAGGGTGCAATGCTCAGTCTAAGGGCGCAACAGTCAATCCTGAGCACACAGTGCCAAAGTTTTCTTCACTAGGTGGCTGTCAGGTAAGAGCGCAGTGCTCTGCCAGGTGTGCAATGTTTAGTTCCAGGCACGCAACGCTTGTGTAAAATGCATGGGGATAAATTTTCAAGTGCACAACGCCTGATTCTAGGCGGGCAACATCGACCTAAGGGCGCAATGCCACAAATTTTTTTCCCTAATTTGCTTGAAAACTCAAACATTTTTCTCCTCTAAATTCTCTAACTCTTTTGCAAGGCAACAATGATTTTTCTGAAGTGTATAATGGCTTTTACAAACTTAGGAACTTTGATTTAATCATGAAACCCACTTTCTAATGTTTTTTAAAGTCACTTTCATTTATACTTTCTCACTAACTCTTTTGACATTTTTTCTTTGTAGGTGACTTGAAAACATTGAGGTTGATCTATCCCTTGCTCCTTTAGGCATGTCAGGTTCACTTTGACAAGTTTGGGATCTGATTATATAGAAACCTCTTCAAAACCTTCCTTTACTTCCACCATGGAGTTTAACTCATGTTTTTCATCTTTTTTGACCACTTCTGCCTTGTAGGTGATTGAAATGATGATTTTGACCTTTCTTTTACTCCTTGAAACATGATAATTTCACTTTTGACAACCTTAGGATGCTTACACAGTAGCAGTATCTCCAAAAACTTCTTTTGTTCCTACCTTGGAGCTCAAATCATCTTTTGTTTGGAAGGTGACTAAAAACCTTGAATTGACCTTTCTTACTGATATTCTCTACACCTTTGCTCTTTGAGGCATGACACATTCACCTTGGAAAAATTTGGGATGATTGCACACAACAACACCTTCACAATCCTTCCTTTGTTGTCATCATGGATTTCAACTCATAATTTCATCATTTATGCATGGCAAACCCATTTTGAAAAGTTTGGGATCTGATCAAAGAATGACATCTTCAGAATATTTCCTTTGCTTTCACCATGATATTTAACATCATCATTTCACCTTCTCTGGTTACTTTTTCAAAACCCTAGGCATATAGAGTGCTTTAAGACAAGCATCAGTGTTGTCTTATAAGTTCTCTATAGCCCTTTCAAGTTCATTCATTTCCGTCCAATTCACCTCACCTTTTTCCCTATCTCATCAACAGTCTCTGATAGACTTTATTGATGTTTGGTTTTGTGTGCCTCCTCCATGGTTATTCTGAAATTGATCACTGTTTGGCACTCTACTTGGACCATCAAGTGCAAAAAACCTAATTATACACAAGAACAAGTGTTGCCTCTCTTCCTTGCTACAATTTGTCTTCATTCAGGAGCAGACCGCCTACCTTATCAAGACCTTCTACTGATGGAAACTTCAACACTCCTGCAGAAGTGCCAAAGTTTGTCCATTACCTCATGTACAGACTTTGAAACTGAATGATAGTCTTCTTTGGAAACTTTTTAAGTTTTTCTTGAATAAACATGTCTTAACATTCCAATACCTCTGAACCAGATTCTAACAAAGAAGAACAGTGTATGAAACACCAATGATGACCTTGGAACATATGAAACCCTAATTGACCTAGTGGGATGGTCCCTTGACCTGTTCTTGGCTAAAACTTGGCTTGGGGACCTCTGGTGAAAAACAGAGTATTTGTCAAAGTGTTGTATTGAAGATCCAAAATCCAACATACTTGATTTATCTAAAGAGCCTACAGAGACAATTTGAGACCATCAATGCTTAAGGACCTTGGGGAACATGGGAATAAATAGGCTTATAGGAAACCCTAGAGGAAAAGTGGGATTTATGGGCAGGGGAAAAATAGGCCAATAAATTTATAGGCAAAGAAGGAGACTGAAAAATAATAGGTATAGGCTTAGGAAGAGTTTGTAGGAGTGACAAGGTGACCATGGAATGGAAAGTTGATATAATAGTGAAAATGTTTGTATAGGGATAATGAAGGCAGTGAGATTTTTGAATCTCACAATATTTTCAAGAAAGGTTGTTTTCAAAAATCTAGAACCAATATATAGTCATCTACAGATAATGAAAAATATTGATGACTAACAGTGGCTCCACTTGGGGAGGGCAGCTCCTTTTCAGGAGGTGTCTAGAACCTCAGAGTTTAGATCTCTGAGTTTTGAAGACTAGTACCTTACTTGTACTTGGAAGATCCTTTTTTCTTCACCTGTTGATGTTCTTTTGAAGCTGTGATCTCAAATATGAAAAAAAATGATTGATTCAACCTCTATTATACCTACCCATCATACTTAGCCTAACATTTTTTCTTCACTTGGGTGCATTTGGATTAGCAAACCTTTGACATTGTTTTTTCGTTTAAAAGCATAAAAAATATCTACTTCTACCCTTATCACTTCCAAGAGTTCAGATTAGGCTGATGAAATCTTTATTCTCTACCTACCCTACTTATTTGTCAAGGTTAAGCTGTTTGACTGATTTTCTTTCTCTAACCTACTAACTTGAAATTTAAAATATGACCAAACCAAGGTTAAGCAATCTGATTTGTCATGGGTTGTGGCATTTTGGAAAAGATGCACACAGAATTTATTTTTGTACAAGTGAAACTAGAAATTTGAGGGCTAATAATTTAGAATTTGTTATGCATCCCTCTCTTTCTCCTTTGGTTCAAATTTGAGCATTGAAACCAAATATCTTTTCCTAATCTAATATACTAACAAGCCAAGTTTACATGGTTTGGCAAATCCTCTTTCACTAACCTATCAGCAGAAATTTAAAACATGTTCAATCATGGTTAGGCTAAATGGCTGAACAAGTCTTTCATTTCTTCAAAAGCAGTGGCATTTAGGCTTGCACACTTTCGTCAATACTCTTTTTTGGTATGGGGTTGTACCTCTTCTTTTTTCCTACCCTCTTTTTCTTCTTTTCTTTGTTTTTGTGTGTTTTTTTTTTTTTTTCTGATCTTTCATCAAGCAATGTTATGTACAATGAATGAAAGCTTCAAAATAGGAATTTCAACAAAAATAGTGCGTGAGCATCCTTCCATTGACAAGACTTCCAAACAACTCTACTCCATCCAATTCTTGTAGGAAGAATGCATTGTTACCTATAACTGAATGGATCATGTAATGGCCCTTCCATAGATTCTCAAATTTTCCATGCTTGCCTTTGTCCTCTCTTCTTGAATCCCACTTCAGCACTTTGTTTCCAATCTAGAAATCATTTGACTTGGTCCTTCTGTCAAAGATCTTCTTGATGTTCTCTTGCACTACTTGTGTTCTTTTGTAAACTTCTTCCTTTGACTGCTGCAAATGAATGGTTTGGTTCAGCCTCCTTTGTATATCATTATCCTCTGATCGTACCTCTTGGAGAAGCTTCATCACTGGAACACCCAAGGATGTTGGGAAAATTGCATCCATGCCATACACTAGTTGATAGGGAGACATGTTAATTGATTTTTTTCTTGTTAATCTGTCAGCCCATAGTGCATGCACTAGTTTGCTATGCCATGACTTTTTGTTCTCTTCTAACAACTTCTTGATGATGTTCACCAAAATTTTGTTAGAGGACTCAGCCATTCCATTACCTTGAGGGTAATAAGTTGTGGAATGCCCTACTGTGATGTGATACTTGTAGCAAAAGTCTACCATTCTCTTGGACTTAAATGTAGCAGCATTATCGGTGATGATATTTTTAGGACAACCGAATCTGGACAAGATGTTGGTTTCAAGGAATTTTATGATGACTAAATCAGTGGCATTCCTTGAAGGGATGGCTTCTATCCATTTGGTGAAATAGTTAGTGGCAGTGAGGATCCACTTGTGTTGGGTAGATGAGGCAGGGTGGATTTCGCCAATGAAATATAAACCCCACTGTTGAAAAGGAGTTTCAACACTGATAGGATTCAAAGGCAAAGGTAGTAGTTTTCTCTTTCCATCAAATGTTTGGCATTTATGGCAAGTTACTACTAGCTTGTATATGTCAGGTAAATGTGTAGGCCAATAGAAACCAGCTCTAAGGATTTTGATGGTAGTGGTTTGCTAGTAGAGATGACCTCCACACTCTCCTTCATGAAACTCAAGCATGATTCTATCTACATGATCTTAAAGTAAACATTTAAGCAAGATACCAACATAATTTTTCCAATACAAAGCTCTATCTAGAATGCAGAAATTTATAGCCTTTAGTTTCAAGAATCTAGCTTTTGTTTTGTATAAAGAAGGAGGAGCATTTAGATTAAAAATCACATACAATATATCAGCGTACCATAGTGAGTTCAGAAATGATTCTTCAATGGGTGGAGTCACCAGTTCCCCTTGTTCATCCAAATAATGTACAATGTTTATGTCTAGTGCTTGAAGGTTTTCTTCAGCCATGAGTTTGGAAAGTCCTTGTCCTTTGATCAGTTTAGTGGGTATGATTTTCAGATCATATTCTAAGATGACAACAATCCACTTACCCCTTTTACCATCAGGATCTTGATTCAATATATCCTTGACAACTGTGTGTGGAAAAAACACAATGACATGTGAATGCAAGATGTAAACTCTGAAATCTTTTAAGGTTTTGATTAAGGTGAAGGCTTGTTTTTCTATGATTTTATATTTTTGAGGTGCATGTTCTTTTGTAGCAATACTGCAACAATAATGTGTTCTGATGCAAATGAGAAATTGAAGAAATCCTTGGTAAAGTCGTGGCTGATTAGAACTAGTGTTTGGGTAAGTTCTTGTTTTACCAGTTCAAAGGATTGTTTGGCTTCTGTGGTCCACTTGACTCCTATTTCTCTTTTTAGCATGTTTGTAATTTTTCTTAGGAGTTCAGCAAGGTTTGGTATGAATCTTCTTAGGAAGTTGATTTTTCCAATTTTCAGGCTACAGTTAATCGGGGAGGTAACCCTGCACCTACAACCAATTGAAGTATTTTGAAAATTATTTCATTTTATATATAATATACATACCTTTTATGAATGTTTTTATTGAAGTTATTTTAATAAATCGTAAACCAAAAAAATATAATCTCATTTAAAAAAAAAGAAAAAATTGTTGTTCCCTTAGTCACAGCTATTGTTCCCTTAGTCACAGTTGTTGTTCCCTTGGTGGTGGTTGTTGTTTCCTTAGTCACAGTTTATGTTCTCTTAGTCACATTTTTTGTTCCCTTAGTCACAAGTGTTGTTCCCTTGGTCACGTTTTTTGTTTCCTTAGTCACAGTTGTTGTTACCTTGGTCACATTTTTTGTTCCCTTAATCACAACTGTTGTTCCCTTCATCACGTTTTTTGTTTCCTTAGTCATAGTTGTTGTTCCCTTAGTCGCAATTTTTTTCCCTTAGTCATATTTGTTTCTCTCTTGATCACAATTGATGTTTCCTTAGTCACAAATGTTTTTCCCTTGGTCACAGTTGTTGTTTCCTTAATCACATTTGTTGTTCCCTTAGTCACAGTTGTTGTTCCCTTGCTCACGATTGATTTTTTCTAGCAACAATGTTTTTTTGACATTTTTTTTTTTTGAAGCTCTTCTTTGATATCATGGTGAGATAATTAGTTTTCCCAAATTATTTCCACAAGAGAATGTTTTATAAGAAAATTTTAATCGACTTCTAACCCTCCTAAAACTTTAACAACCTTGATATTGTAAATACATAAATATGTTTATAATGCATTTCTTCAATCACCACTGGAGGAATTTTCCTCTTTCTAGTTTCTCATACTTCTTCAATCTCCTTAAAAATAAATTTTGTGAAGAAAAATGGTGAGCTAAAAAGGTAATTATTACAACCATTTTTACTTCATCACTAACTCTTAAGGAGTTGATAAGCCACCCCATTTACTAATATATTTTCATAACAAAAAATAAACAAAAAACGAATAGATAAAAAAGAGAAGAAGAGAATCAAACAAAGGATAAGAAGTCTCATCACAAGCCGACCTACCATGATCATAGGACTTAATAGGGTGACATTACCGCTCTGGTCACCAAGCTAGGGTAATGACATTCTAGCTTTTGGTTGAATGACTAGAGGTCTCATCATGAGCCGACTTGTTCGTCTCATCATCTCTAGTGAATGGCACTATTATCAATTGGTCACCACACTAGAACAATGGCATTTTTTCAATAATCGAAAAAATAAAGTTATGATTTTTTTCTAGTAGAATGGGATATTGGCATATCAATGGGTTACCTTGTCGAGGCTATGTATGTCTTCTAGAAGTAGAGGACATGCGTATGTTATTGAAGTACATTTGAAATTTGCATATAAAGCTAGTTATTTTTCCCTCCCTTAGCAATAATAAAGGAAAATTGTTGGATTACTATGGAATATTATTAGATATTTCCTTGGAAAGTGGTGATGATGAGTATTCATAAATGATTAATTTTAATTTTGCATGTAAGGGATGTAATTTTTTTTTTGAAGAGCCACTAAGTCTATTCTAAATTTCTTTCATTTTTCTCTAAGGGTAATCTTTCGATGAATATTGTCTTATCCATGTTTAGATTTCAAACTATCTCCACATGATTTTACTCCGCTTTAATGTTTTGGGTGCCATAATATCTAGTCTTGTCAACATTCTTTATGATTAATGAATCCAATAATTACGTCACACACCTCAACCTCTATTTCTATTTTTGAAGGTTGGTCCATTATTTCTTATTAATATATCCTTATCTGATTAGTCATGTCAAATGTATTAATGAATAAAATGCATGATAGAAGATCATGGGCGACCTTTAACTTCATGGGGGGTGGGGGCGGGTGAAAGGATAAATATACTATTGGACGCATAAAACTTTTAAACATCATTGCATGATATGGTTGTTGTATTATCCACTTTCTGAGACTTTTTTGTCTCTGTATTTTCTGAACTTTGTTGTTTCTAGCTCCAAATTTCTTCGTGTGGAATAGCCGAAATTGGCAGTTAGTTGGTGCATAGATAACCTTCCTAGTTGTGGATCTCTGAGAAAGTGCGCAATATCCTTGATCAAGTAGGGTGGTCAGACTATTTCCTGCGACTGCAAGGATTTGATAATGAAGTTTCCTTAGAATTTACAAGGAATTTGAACAATTAGGTAACAGTTGTAAAGGGAAGACAGATATAGGAAAATGAAGAAGTCTTGGCAGAAGTGAGAGGTATTTCCATAGAAGGCGAGAAGTTATTTGAAATAAATACTTCGTTGTAGAGCACAACGTTCTTATTTGTGAACCCTGGAGAGGAACTGGTCAGAAAAGGAAAAGGGTACAATCTTGCCTCATTTCCAGAGCCATGGAAGGAATTACCAGGCATCGTCCAAAGGTACATTACATGTGATGGATGGTATGACGTGGTAAGATGTCGATGTTTGAAATTAATGGAAACATTGATATGGAAGGTCATCCTAAACCTTCCCTATCTTTTGAATTCGTTATTGCATGAAACTACTTTAAGACTCAAAATATCTAAGGACCAAGCCTCAGTTGTAAGTCACTATGGGCTCATAAAAATGATAGTTGTTAGAGGTTTGAATCAAGTACAATTGAGCTGGGAAGCATTCTTAGGGAACCCTAAGGCTCCACTATAAATTGAAGCACCCATTGAATATTATGGAAACATCCTACTTAAAAATGATCATCTAGAGGTGAATGAGGAGGTCAATCAAAATGAAAAGTTCGCAGTAGAAGGTACCTTGTAGGGAACATCAAAAACCCTAGCTCCTCAAAAATTAACTAGGTTAGAGAAAAGAATGGCTTCCCTCTTGGCCTCCTTACCTAGGAAAAGGATAAGATCTTCTAGGTTGGCTAAGTCACAAAATCCTATAGAATCCTATGAATAGTCACAGGAGGAAAGTGGGCCTCAATAATTTCTCGATACAGAAGGAACACAAAAAGAGACCCACCAGGAGGATTCTCTTGAAGAATACGAAATGGAGGCATCCCAAGTTCTAGAAGGATTGGAAAACTTTATGAATTCTATGAATTTAGAAGAAGTTGCAGTGTGTTTAGAAAATTCTTCTGACCAAAAGATTCTACCTAATTCTCCAACCTCTCCTCCTAATTCGACATCCAATTTCGTTTTAGAATCCTTAGGATAATTTGAAAATTACTTCCTTCAAGAACATTCTACATATTCTGTTGCAACTATCCTGGAACCCTCCTCCCCTAAAGAAGTAGCTTTACAATCTCCTTAAGAAAACGTGGAACAAGAAGTAAATATTGACTTTCCAATCAAACCTTAGCATGAAAAAGATCTCATGGAACTTGTAATCAATGTCACAGTTCAGTCCACCCAAGAAATGATGGTTGAAATACCTCAAGCCATAAATGTTGTTTCCATTTTCTCTTCTCTGGTTACCGTGGAAAAAAATTTGCACAGAAGATTAGTAGAGACCTGAAGGATAAATGGAAAAGAAAGAATAACAATGAAATGGAGTTATTGAGAAAATAAAATAGGAAGATACATGTTAGGTCCCCGTAATTTTTCAGATTGGAAAGACCAAATGTACAAGGGTAACATCAAACCAACTTTGGAGTCCTAGGACCTAGCCTTCCTGGACTCAGAGAGGGCTCTCTCTATAATTGTTTAAAAGATGTAAACTTGATTGATTTCAGGGTTTTGATTTTAGGCTAGTTATAATGATTAGGGTTTGTTTGTTTGTTTTGATTGGTTGGGTAGGTTGTCAAGAAGAACAGATAGGGTAAGAGAAAGAAAATCCATTGGGCTATGGGGTCTGCAAAAGGTCTTAAAACGTGCAACAATAGGTCAAGGGTGTTTTATAGGGCAAGTTAACAAAGCCAAAAGGATCCTTTAGATAAAATTAGTATGGGATGACAGTAAGTTATGAATTAAGCAAAACTAAAGGGAAATCAAGAATCCTTTAACTATACTTCAAACAAGGAAAGCTTTCAAGACTATAGTTTAGTAAGACTGAAGAGCAGTTAAGAATTCTTTAGCTAGACTTCACTAGGAATACCTAAAAACAACAATCAAGTAACCCTAGAGAGCAATTAATAATTCTCTAAGTATTAATTTCAGACTAAGAGAGCATTTAAGATATTAGTTCAGTGAAATTAAAGAGCATTTAAGAATTCTTTAATAAAAACTAGTAGAAGAAAACATTTAAATGACAAGAATTAGACAAACTTAAGGTGCCTTCAACAACAAATATTAAGCTAAGATTTTTGCTCTGCCATAAGAGAAATTATTGAAAAAATATGAGAACATGGGGAGACAAATATAAGACAAGAATAACATCACCATTGGCAAAGTTCATGTATCCAGTAAATGTTCTTTGTCCATTGATAGTCAATCCAAAAGCATGTTACAAAGCTCCAAAGCCAAACTTCCTTCCAACTCCAAGTCTATGAGATATCTAGCTCAACAAACTGCTAACAACCAACAACTACAATGAGGTCCCCATGCAGTATTTAACTTGCGAAAGAGGACCAAAACCCTTGATCCAGATTTATGCAGGAACACAATAGAATACAGATATAACCATAAACACAGAGATGCAGCAGAAATAATAATTAATTTTATTAATAAAACAAATGATTGTAATAAACAGCTAGGGCACTGGTAGGCGTATCTCTAAGAAGAGATGTGGTGACTACAGGCCTCTGAACTGTGTTACAATGATACATAATGGAAATGAGTGAGCGAGAGCACTGGTAGTGTATCTCTGAGAAGAGATGTGTCCACTAAAAAAGCTGGGAACAAGTGAGCTAGGGAACTAAAAAATCAAACCACTCTGATACCAATGATCCGGATTTTATGCAGGAACGCAGCAGAATACACATATAACCATAAGCACAGAGATTCAGCCGAAATAATGCTTCATTTTATTGATAAAAGAATGACTAAAATAGGCTTACAGACATAATGGAAACTAGCTAGGGCATTGGTAGTGTATCTTTGAGAAGATATGTGGCATATGCAGGCCTTTGAACTGTGTTACATTGAGGCTCCAAGGCCTATTACATAGATAATGGAAATAGATGAGCTAGGGTACTAGCAGTATATCCCTGAGAAGAGATGTGATGGCTATCAGCCCCTGAACTGTGTTACAATGAGGCTTGAGGGCCTATTTATTGTTGAGAAACAATGTAGAATCTGAAACGTCTGAAAGCCTAACCCTAGGAGATGAAGCGCCAAAAATGTGGGCCCTGTTTGGGTAAATTGGTGTTTCAACTTCACAGGGACATAACTTCGGCATACGATCTTCGTTTGACGCGTATGATAAATCGTTAGAAAGATATATCTGAGGTCTACAACTGTTGCCGTGAACACTAATTTTGAAATGAAATCATATTTTCTAGACAAACGATGCCCAAAAAACGTCGTTTAGGGCCTCAAAACTGCTCCAAAAGTTCAAGATCCGGAAAACTACTAAAAATAGTAAGTTGTGCTGCAACTTAAAAAATGAAAAAACTGATGGTGGGGGTTCAAATGGAATAGGTGGGTGGGCACCAATTTCCACCTGGATCATTAATGCCCCAAAATGGCTTCGGGCGTGCAGGACCCAAAAACCTGCTAAAAATAGTAAGCTGCTAGAAGTGAAAAGCTGAAAGAATTGATGTCACGGGTCCAAATGGAATAGGTGGGTGGCCACCAATATCCACCTGGATCAACCCTAGCTAGGTCTCCAAAATATCATTAATTACATCATAAATTCCATTTTTATCCAAAGAGACCATGCAAGGCCCATGGCACAAAATATCCTAACTCAATAAATGAAAAATAACTTCTAACATAAATTCTGAGCTAAATCTGCAGTGATTTGCCTCAAAAACCCTCAAAATATATTTTTCATTAAATCCAAGTGTCTTTTGTTGACTTTCTGGCAAGGGCGTAGCACTAAAACAAGAAAAATAGGTATTTTGCAGCTAAGTTTTGGGGGCCTTCCCGGTGTCCAAATGAGATCCATGATAGCTCATTGGAAAGCGTGTCCTGTCTAATTTCAAAAACTACCTTTACGTTTCTATTTGGTGTCCATTTTCCTAGTGAAAAACCACTTCTCACAAGACTGATCGAGGCACAGCGCAAGCTCTGAAAATAGGGCAGAAAGTTGATTTTTTTGCATGTTTTTGGCACTTTTGGAGGACCAATTATGCTCCAAATGAGATGAAAGTTTGTGTGGGTGATGCCCTTGGCCTGATGAACACAAAAATTCAAAATTTTCCTCCAATGGGTGCCCCAAAAAAGTGTACCCATTCTTGATTTTGACCTTTCTTTTACTCCTTGAAACATGATAATTTCACTTTTGACAACCTTAGGATGCTTACACAGTAGCAGTATCTCCAAAAAATTATTTTGTTCCTACGTTGGAGCTCAAATCATCTTTTGATTGGAAGGTGACTAAAAACCTTGAATTTACCTTTCTTACTGATATTCTCTACACCTTTTCTCTTTGAGGCATGACACATTTACCTTGGCAAACTTTGGGATGATTGCACACAATAGCACCTTCGCAATCCTTCCTTTGCTATCATCATCGAGTTCAACTCATAATTTCATCATTTAGGCATGAAAAACTCATTTTGAAAAGTTTGGGATCTGATCAAAGAATGACATCTTCAGAATCTTTCCTTTGTTTTCACCATGAGATTTAACATCGTCATTTCACCTTCTCTAGTTACTTTTCCAAAACCCTAGGCATCTGGAGTGCTTTAAGACAATCAATAGTGTTGTCTTATAAGTTATCTATAGCCCTTTCAAGTTCATTCATTTCTGTCCAGTTCACCTCACCTTTTTCCCTATCTCATCAACAGTCTCTCATAGAATTTCTTCATGTTTGGTTTTGTGTGCCTCGTCCATGGTTATTCTGCAGTTGATAACTGTTTGGCACTCTACTTGGACCATCAAGTTCAAAAGCCTAATTATATACAAGAACAAGTGTTGCCTCTCTTCCTTGCTACAAGTTGTCTTCATTTAGGAGCAGACCACCTACCTTATCAAGACCTTCTTTTGATGGAAACTTCAATACTCCTGCAGAAGTGCCAAAGTTTGTCCATTGCCTCATGTACAAACTCTGAAACTGAATGATAGTCTTCTTTGGAAACTCTTTAGGTTTTTCTTGAATAACCATGTATCAACTTTCCAATACCTTTGAACCAAATTCTAACAAAGAAAAACAGTGTCTGAAACACCAATGATGACCTTGGAACATATGAAACCCTAATTGACCTAGTGGGATGGTCCCTTGACCTAGTCTTGGCTAAAACTTGGCTTGGGGACATCTAGTGAAAAACAGAGTATTTGTCAAAGTGATATATTGAAGATCAAAAATCCAATGTACTTGATTTATCTAAAGAGCCTACAGAGACAATTTTGAGACCATCAATGCTTGATGACCTTGGGGAACATGGGAATGAATAGCCGTATAGGAAACCCTAGAGGAAAAGTGGGGTTTCTGGGCAAGGGAAAAATAGGTCAATAAAATTATAGGCAGAAAAGGAGACTGAAAATTATAGGTATAACCTTAGGAAAAGTTTGTAGGAGTGACATGGTGACCATGGAATGGCAAGTTGATATAATAGTGAAAAAGTTTGTATAGGGACAATGAAGGTAGCGAGATTTCTGAAACTCACAATATTTTCAAGAAAGGTTGTTTTCAGAAATCTAGAACCGATATTTAGTCATCTACAAATGATGAAAAATATTGATGACTAACAATGGCTCCACTTGAGGAGGGCAGCTCCTTTTCAGGAGGTGTCTAGAACCTCAGAGTTCAAATCTCTGAGTTTTGAAGATTAGTACCTTACTTGTACTTGGAAGATCATTTTTTCTTCTCCTGCTGATGTTCTTTTGAAGCTATGATCTCAAATCTAAAAAAAAATGATTGCTTCAACCTTAATTCTACCTACCCAACATATTTTTCCTAACATTTTTTCTTCACTTGGGTGCATTTGGATTAGCAAATCCTTGACATTATTTTTTCTTTTGAAAGAATAAAAACTATATACTTCTACCCTTATCACTTCCAACAGTTCAGACTAGGCTGATGAACTCTTTATTCTCTACCTACCCTACTTATCTGTCAAGGTTAAGCTGTTTGATAGATTTTCATTCTCTAACCTACTAACATGAAATTTAAAACATCACCAAACCAAGGTTAAGCAATATGATTTGTCATGGGTTGTGGCATTTTGGACAAGCTGCACATAGACTTTCTTTTTGCACAATTGAAACTAGAAATTTGAGGGCTAATAATTTAGAATTGGTTATGCATCCCTCTCTTTCTCCTTTGGTTCAGATTTGAGCATTGAAACCAAATATCTTTTCCTAATCTAATATACTAACAAGCCAAGTTTACATGGTTTGGAAAATCCTCTTTCACTAACCTATTAGCAGAAATTTAAAACATGTTCAATCATGATTAGGCTAAATGACTGAACTAGACTTTCTTTCCTTCAAAAGCAGTGGCATTTAGGCTTGCACACTTTCAGCAATACTCTTTTTTGGTATGGGGTTGTACCTCTTCTTTTTTCCTGCCCTCTTTTTCTTCTTCTCTTTGTTTTTGTGTTTTCATTTTTCTGATCTTTCATCAAGCAATGTTATGTACAATGAATGAAAGCTTCAAACTAGGAATTTCAACAAAAATAGTTCTTGAGCATCCTTCCATTGACAGGACCTCCAAACAACTCTACTCCATCCAGTTCTTGTAGGAAGAATGCATTGTTACCTCTAACTGAATGGATGATGTAAGGGCCCTTCCGTAGATTCTCAAATTTTCCATGCTTTCCTTTGTCCTCTCTTCTTGAATCCCACTTCAGTACTTTGTCTCCAATCTGGAAATCATTTTCCTTGGTCCTTCTATCAAAGATCTTCTTGATGTTCTCTTGCACTTCTTGTGTTCTTTTGTAAACTTCTTCCCTTAACTGCTGCAAATGAATGGTTTGGTTTAGCCTCCTTTGTATATCATTCTCCTCTGATTATACCTCTTAGATAATATTAATCACTATGACACCCAAGGATGTTGGGAAAATTGCATCCATGCCATACACTAGTTGATAGGGAGACATGTTAATTGATTTTTTGCTTGTTAATCTGTCACCCCATAGTGCATGCACTAGTTTTCTATGCCATGAATTTTTGTTCTCTTCCAACAACTTCTTGATGATGTTCACCAAAATTTTGTTAAAGGACTCAGCCATCCCATTACCTTGAGGGTAATAAGCTATAGAATGACCTAGTGTGATGTGATACTTGTAGAAAAAGTCCACAATTCTCTTGGAATTAAATGCAACAGCATTATTGGTGATGATATTTTTAGGAAAACCGAATCTAGACAAGATGTTGGTTTCAAGGAATTTGACGATGACTAAGTCAGTGGCATTCCTTAAAGGGATAGATTCTATCCATTTGGTGAAATAGTTAGTGGCAGTGAGGATCCACTTGTGTTGGGCAGATGAGGCAGGGTGGATTTCGCCAATGAAATCTAAACCCCACTGTTGAAAAGGAGTTTCAACACCGATAGGATGCAAAGGCAAAGGAAATAGTTTTCTCTTTCCATCAAAGATTTAGCATTTATGGCAAGTTACTACTAGCTTGTGTATGTCAGGGAAAAGATTAGGCCAATAGAATCCAACTCTAAGGATTTTTTTGGTAGTGGTTTTCCAGTAGAGATGACCTCCACACTCTCCTTCATGAAACTCATGCATGATTCTATCTACATGATCTTCAAGTAAACATTTAAGCAAGATACATTCTCACTTCTCTCTTTCGCATGCCGACATACCCTGCAATTACTCACATACCTTCATACATTTGCCTTCATTTTAGGCCAAAAATAGAAGTGAATTAGTTGCCCAAGTGTTTTCTCAACACCAAAGTGTCCAAAAAACCCGCCGTTATGCTTTTCTTGGACCAAGTTTTCCCTCATTGAGAAATTGGGAATACATAGTTGATAGTTCTTGAACAATATCCCATCCTACAACACAAAATATTTCCATGGACTGTTGTCCCTATTGACTGGATTCTTACACACTAGAAAAGCTTCTTTAAAATCAACATCAACGTCATTCAAGTCTTTCAAATAATTAAAGCTGAAAATGTGTATATGACTTTCCTGCATGATTAAACATCTCCTACTTAAAGCATCGACAACCTTATTTTCCTTCCCACTAATGTGCTTTAAAAAAAAAGTGAAATTTTTAAGGAACTCCACCCACTTTGCATGTTTATGATTCAACTTATGTTGTTTCATAATGTATTGTAAGGCAAAATTATTAATGTACAGAACAAACTCGTTAGGCATCAAGTAATGCCTCCAATGCTTCAAAGCTGGAACTATCACATAAAATCATTTGTTGTGGGAAGAGTATTTATGTTTTGACTCATTTAACTTCTCCCTGAAATATGAAACATGATTATCTTCTTGGCTCAGTACAACTCCAATGGCTACCCCAGTGGCATCACATCTTACTTGAAAGGGCTAATTGAAGTCTAGCAACTTCAACACCAGCTTGTCAATGATCTTCTTCTTCAATAGTTGATTTGTTTTTGTTGTTGTTGTTGTTGTTTTCCAATTAAATGAAATCCTATCCTTCTTAATGGTTAAATCATAGGCACACAAATGCCACTAAAATTCCTGATAAATTTTCTATAGGAGCTGGCTAAGCCATGAAAAATTCTCACCTCAAAAATGTTCTTAGGTGAGGGACAATTTACAAATGCCTCTATCTTCTATGGATCCATTTTCAAGCCATCATTAGAACTAAAAAAACCTAAGTATAAAAGCTCACTCTTCTTAAAATAACACTTCTTCATGTTAATCAATAGCTTTCTTACTGAAATCTCTCTAAAAAATACTTAAAATGTCTCAAGTGCTCTTCTTTAGTTTGACTGAAAATTAAAATGTCATCCAAGAAAACAATGATGAAATTACCAATGAGATCCTTCAAGACTTCATTCATCAGTTGCATAAAGGTACTCGGTGCATTTGACAAACCAAATGGCATGACCATCCACTCGTAAAATCCTTCATTGGTCTTGAAAGTTGTCTTCCACTTGTCTCCTTGTCTGAGCTGAATTGGATGATAACCAATTTTTAGGTCTATCTTTGAGAAGTAAGTTACCCCACACAAGGAATCCTTTATATCATCCATCCTTGGCAATGGAAACCTATAATGAATGCTGATATTGTTGATTTATCTAGAGTCAGTGCACATTCTCCATTATCTACCCTTCTTTGGACTTAGTATTGTAGGTTCGACACACAGACTCAAACTTTCTCTTATTATTCCTTTGTCCAACAATTCTTGGACTTGCTTCCTCACTTCCTCATTCTGTTTGGGTGTCATTAAATATGCATCCTTGTTCAGAAGACTTGCTCCCGGTAACAAGTCTATGTGATGACTGATGCTTCTTTTGGGTGGCAACTCACTCGAAAATTCATCAACTACAATATCATGAAAATCATGCAATAAAACCTAAACTTCAATAGGTAAATATACAATTTCAGTGTGTAGAAGTACTACCTTTGGCTTGCAAACCACTACATAACTTACCTCTTCTTCTTTCATCTGTTGTAGAAATTCCTTTCCACTAATCATCAGTGCTCTTAGGCTTCTTGTTTGAAATGTGCCTTCTTCTTTCAATGGTACATGAGTGTGCTTGATTCCATCGTTTTAGAACTTATAATAATTTCTCTCTCCATCATGTGTCACCTTCACATCAAACTTCCGTGGGCGACCTAAAAGAATGTGACAAGCATCCATTGGCATTTTGTCACAAAGCACCTTGTCTTTATACCTGCCTATCTGAAACTCAAATTCACTTTGTTCATGCACCAACAATTGGTGTCCTTTTTGAAACGATGATACCTTATAAGGTGTGGGATGTTTAATATTTTTCAACCCCAATTTTTACACCATTTCTTGGGAGACTAGAGTATCCGTACTTCCACTGTCAATCACCAATTTGCAACATTTTGATTTTGCCTTACACATTGTCTTGAATAAGGATTTCCTTTTGACTGGTTCAATAGTCTCTTTTGTTGACTTTAACAAGGCTTTGTGCATCATCAACACCTCTCCAGTCTCTAGCACATTCTCTGCCTCGGGGAATTGTGCCTCTACTGCTTCAATTTCAGCTATGTATGCACCTCATTGTCTCGTATTGCCATTCTCAAGACATTCAAAAGATCAGTGACCCAATTTGTTACATCTGTAACATTGGTAGACAGTCTCTTTCCCTCTTCCTCTATCTCTACCTCTCTGGTAAGGTATTCCTCCTCTATTTCCACCTTCTTTCTTTGACTGCCCTTACTGATTTGAGTGACCTTCATCATTCTTTTGCGCTGGAAGCTTTCCTCTTCCATTTTTCTATCATTTCCCTCTGGAAAAATCACGTCCTTTGCCAGAACTTTGCTTCCTAGCTATCTTTTCTTCTGCCTTAAAGGCGCACTGGTATGCTTCCTCTATTGTCCTTGGATAAAGTATGTTGATTTCATATTGTATATCCAACCTCAAACCATTAATATACCTTGATGTCTTCTATGGGGTATCTTCTACATAACCCGTGTTTAAGTTCACTTTGTAAAACTCTTCAGTGTACTCCCTCACTCTCATTATATATTGCTTACGATTTTTCATTTGTCTGTAGAGAGTTAGCTGGTAATCCTTGTTGGAATCACGATTATCATTAGACAAAAACCCGTAGGCATTATTCTCCACTACAATCACCAAAGTTAGGATCCACGAGAGGTGGTTAGTCCATGTCGCGAAACACATGGGGAGCGTTGAACCCAATGTCCAACAAACTCCCCCCCAACGGGAGCCGAGTGAGTTTCAAACTCGAGACCTATCGCTCTGATACCACTTGTTGGATTCACGATTGCCGTTAGACCAAAACCCGCAGGCATTAGTCTCCGCTACAATCACCAGAGTTTTGATCCATGAGAGGTGGTTAGTCCATGTCACGAAACAAATGGGGAGCATTGAACCCAATGTCCAACAATCCTTTGTAAATAAATTACCTTTCATTTTTTCCACCATTCTATCCCAGCTCCATATCAATGGTTTGTCTTTCTTTCTTCTTTCGGCCCGCACATTGTCCCCCCATAGTGCCGCATGGCCTTTCAACCTTGTCAGAGAAAAAATCACTCTCTTATCCTCGTCAATTTCCTCCTTCTCAAAATACTTGTCCATCTCAATGATCCAATATTTTAGATTCTCATCTTTCAAACTGCCATTGTAAATGGAGATTTTAGGCTTTGGCATTGAACTTGAGCCAAACACTTCTGTCAACAACTTGACCTTGACAGCTTCTTCAACAGGTGCCACTCCTTCTTCTTCAAGTTCCTCTTCAACCTTACTAACATATCCACCTTCAGGATCATGCCATCTCCATAATTCCATGGCTTCTAAAAAAATTTCAGTCTCCTTATCTCTTCTTGGAGTTTTGCATTATCTGTGGGTATACTTCCTCGACCTTGCGCCCTTCTTGCTCACCTATTCATTTCTTTATACTGTAGATAACAACAACGTTAATGTTATGATACCACAAATTTAAGGCTCCTATCTCTACAAACACAAGAGTTTGTGTGAAGGAACAACATGTCGTTTTTTTTCAGTTTCAAATTCTACAAACACAGCAAGCCATTTTTTCTAGTCACGCAATCTGCAAAAGCATGATTTAAAGATCACTTCGGGAATCCTAAACCAAGGATATTTTTGGAAAATCACTCGCAAGTTACAAAATAGTCCATGCTTCGCACAAAACTTAGATGGCATAATTTCAAATTTCATCTTCCTTTGATCATAAATTGAACCGTAAGTTAGATGACGATTTTCTCCTAAGAAAATTCCTTCTTCTCTTGGCTTGACACAGAATGCACTGTATTATCGAACCTGTAATGCAAATGACTCCTTGTAATGTTCCTACTTAGCCTAATCTAAGAGGAACATTCATTTTTGGTTTTATTTTCTGTTACATGCATAAATGAATAAAGGAGGACATGTAAAACTCCTAAGTAGACTAAATAAATCAATGCCTATGTAAACACAGTTAAATCAAGGCCATGTAAATAATCACTTGCAGGTGTGAAAGAGGTTTGAACTAAATACTGGGTCAACCTTGACCGAATCAACAAAGTTGTCTAGGTTCATTGCATCTCCAAAAGGGACAGCGTAGTTCTAGAAGGAGGCCTCTCATGTGAAAAGGGCTAACTCATCAAGGTGGTTTAGGGTTTGCAAAGGCTCTTCATCTTATAAAAGGAGAGGGAGGGAAGCAAGATAAGGTTTTTGATTGATCATATTCTTGAGTATTTTGTCTGCTTAGACAAATACTATTCTCTGCTATTTAGTGGAGAATTGTTCTTGGAATTCCTATGCAGGGATTTCACCTCTTCCTTTGAGGATTCTTGGAGGATTGTTTACTGAATTGATCCACTATCAGGCTTGAGGCCAAGCTCTACTTACATTGGCAGCACTGATCCATTGAGGGTTTTGCTACTTCTGCAAGCTGCAGCAAGTGGGAGTCTAGATCTGCAGAGATCTAGTGTATTTTGGGAGCCTCTTCTCATGGAGTGTGTCTTTTAACCTCCTGGAAGAGTGTCTCTTCTCTTTGTAATTCAGATCTGAAATTTTTCAGTGGTTATCTATGTCATTTGAGCTACATTTATGTTCCTATTGATGAACTGCGTTATTTTGGTATGAGACTCTTCATGGTGTTTTGCTCATAGTTTAGATCAGAGATCTCTAGTGCTGGGCCTTGCCTTCCACTTGGTGATCCATGGATTATCTTGCTGATCCATGTTCTATTTAGATCTGATCCATTGTAATGAAATGTTATATTCAGAAATTTACTGCAGCAATTTCCATATCTGCAACTTGTTTCTCAGATCTACTCTTATTTATGAATAATTTGGTCAAAACCCCAAGGGGATCTTGTAGAGAAAACCATCTAGTTTCCAGATCTGATATAGATCTGATGTTTCATCCATAGATCTGTCCTAGATCTGAGTTGTAATGTGTAGCTGCTACAACTCATGAAAATAATGTTTTTGAGCCTTTACTATTGATATATCTATGTTACATCTCTCTTTTTTGAAGCTATCTTGCTCTCTTGTCTCATGTAACTTACTGTATATTGAAAGGGCTTCACTTTACTTCTGATTTGCTGCTTTAATTTAATTTATTAATCATATATGATGGTCTCATGCTCATATGGACCAAGACTGCATTATCCTTGATGTAGTTTGTTGTGCATAGCTGCAGCCCCCCTTGTAGGGTGTTTTTCAGCTAGACTAGGTTGTGGCAGACCTGTTTACCACACCTAGTTTGATTTGTTTTTTCTCCCCTTCTATATCTAGAACCCATATCTGCTAATCTAAGGGATCCAAGGGCTGCAAACTCATTTCTATACATCAATCTGCCAAGGAGTGCATTATTTTTCTAGACTTGTTGTGCAATCCCAATTTGGGAACATTACAGTGGTATCAGAGCTCATTTCTTGGCACAGCCTGTGCTTGACTTGGAGCACCAATTATGATGCATTCAGAAGAATATGATCCACTTACTGAGAGGGAGAAGAGATACCAAAATAGAAGTCATAAAAAGTATGACTACACTACTGATGATCCTGACAAGGGTTAAGACAAGGGGAAAGCCCCTGAAACTACCAGTGACAAAGAAGGAGAAGAGTTTGCAAGAACTCTATTAGTATCCATGAAATATCTGGCCAAGGAGATCAAGGATAAGAGGGTGGATAGAATGAGGGAGTCTCTTGCGATATTTCATCAAGGATAAAGCTTTGACATGTCCCATCATGGGACTGGTCAACCTGTGAACTTGCCACAAGCCTCACAATGCTCCACTGTGCCTACCTTCTTGGCTGTGGAGAATAAAGGTCTAAAAGAGCAAGCCTCCCTTGAAGGTTACTTTGTGGAGTATGACTCTCAGAGTCAGAGATTCAAGGATAACTTGAGTTTCCAAGACTTTTTCCATCTCAAGGACCGAAGGAGACCAGTGCAGCAGTATAGAGATGGTGGATTATTTCATGGTAGAGACCATAATATGGGTAGATTCGTTTTTCCCAAGTTTGATGGATCATCCTCCAGTTCTGCCAAGGCATGGGTAGAAAAGCTAGATATCTAATTCTAGTTGAACAAAGTCCCTGAAGTTGAGGCCATCAAGATCGCAGCACTGCACTTTGAAGGTGAAGCACATAATTGGTGGTTCCATGGATTTTATACATTAGGACACATCAATGTGACTACCTATGTTGAGTTCACTAGGAGACTGGTGGAGAGGTTTGACAAAAAGGGTCTTGAAGCACCCTTCATAAGCCTTAGAAAGTTGGAGCAGTCAGGAGATGCAGAGACTTATATCTCTGAGTTTTTAAGATTATCAGTCATGGTCCCTGATTTATCTGTAGCAAGAAGATTCTACATGTTCATTGATGGCATGGAGGAACCCTTGCATGGATTGGTTAAATATACCAAGACCATCACTTTGCATGATGCCATCGAGAGAGCTAGAGATCTCTAGGATGCCTTGCCAAAAGAAAAGGAAACTTTCCAAAGCAAGGCCCCTCACTTTTCTAAGGGGAAGGAAGGAAAAGCTGCTCCTCCCAAGGAGAGATCTTTGAAGAAATCTCTTGATATTGATCTCAGGAGGGAATTGAGGAAGAAGAATTTGTGCTTCACTTGCCAAGAGTCGTGGGTGCCCAGATATAGGTGTGTTGCTAGAAGAGCACACTACATAGAAGTCTTCTCTAATTTGGAGGAGAAAGATGATAATGAAGAACCTAGGAAGGGTCACATCACTGATGATGAGGAGGAAAAACAAACACCCACCAAAGATGGGAAGGGAGCCTTTTCTCCAACCAGTGGGACTCTTACCTCTTTGAGAGGAGTGCCTAAGTACTTGAACCTAAGAGTAAAAGGTTTAGTTATGAATCAGAGAGTATCTGTACCGATTGACAGTGGGGAAACCCACAACTTTATTGATGCTCACCTTGTGCAAAAGAGAGGAATCCCCACTGATACTTTTGAGGGATTTTCTGTCTTGGTTATGGGAGATAGAACCATGCAGTGCATGCAATATGTTCCATCACTCTCTGTCACTATGGGATCCTACACCCTGGTGGATCACTTATTTGTATTTGACATACCAGACACCGACATCATCTTGGGAGTCCAATGGTTGATTACCTTGGGGAAGGTTACCACTAATTGGAAAGCCTTGCAAATGGAGTGGGTGGAATTGAGGAGTGGGAAACCACAAATGATCCAAGACATGCACACTTATCCTTCACCCAATGTTTCCACACAAACAACAGAGATGGATTTGCACTGTGGAAGCAGGGATATCACAATCCCTTCTCTCATGTTCATGAGGATGCTACAAGGGACATTCTTATCTTATGGAAAGCCAGCTGGAATGCCATTAGATTCAGATCTTGTGAGGGAATCCTCACAAAGTGTTGGTCCAAATCTAGATCCAGGAAGGATTGGAGCAATAGAAGACCAAGCTACAATGTTGTGGGAGGAGAAGAATGGGAGGATCAACCTTCCAACAAACCACTTTGGCATGTGTAATGTCAGAAAGACAATCAGCAACAAGAAAAGCACTCCCATGGATGAATCAACAGCACTATCATTATTGAGCAGTGTGGATCTTTATTGGAAATCTCAACTAATTGTAGATTATTCCAAAGATCTCCACATAGGTGTGATATTAGATGGTATGCATCAAGAAGAGGGCTACTTGGTCCAAGGAGGGGTCATCTATTATCATGGTAAGGTTTTTTTGGCTAGAGCTTCCAAGCTCAAGCAAAAGATCCTAGAAGGAGCATATGAAGAATTCTTCCTTAGCCATATGTGTCCAATGAAGATCTATTCCCTGATCATGAAGAGTTTTGATTGGGAAGGCATGAGAGAGGACTTACATCAACACTTTCAAGAGTGCAATAACTATGGAGGATTGGGGCAGCCAATGACTTTTTGCGAGAGTCATTTCAGCCAGCTCTTCCTTTGCTTGAGAGGAAGGGAATGCTCATGCACAACTCCATGTGTGTAAAGGACTATGATGGTAAAGGGTTTGATCATGGTAAACAAGTTTTATTTTTTGATCTATTACATTCCTTTTCCATGTTTTTGCAGGATGGGACTCCTAAAGGGAGTGAGAGATCATATGGATCTCATAGTTTTTTGGGGGCCAATGAAAATTTTGAACTTGGCCACTCCCTTGATGTGCAAAGGGAGATTCCTTTTCATGATGGGTGCTTCCCAAAGGCACCAAAATTATGTAACACCTTCAATCATGTTAAGGTGACTTATGCAGCAAGAGTGTGGTGGGAATGCCACTTACCACACAAGGATCTAATGAAGAAAAGAGGTGCCCTGCGCTGGCATCTCATGTGGGATTTTGACCCACCTCCTCAAGTTCAGATTTCAGTTTTCATCTATGTAGTGTTGCTTCCATGCATTGATGATATAGTTGTATTGTTTATGGGGTTGTATGGACAGAGGATGGGAAGTGTGTATGTACCACATGGGTTGGAAATTCAACTTGTACTCCGTGATACATGTTTTAGATGTAGCATTGCTCCACCCATGTTTATTTCTGTTGAGTTTTTCACTCCAGAGGGGATGGACTATGCACGTATTATGTTGGCCCTGGAGGAGAAATTCATGATGCTTTAGCTTGTTGAGCATTTGGGTTATGATGGAGGTTTGATCCTTGATGATGCCAACAATGAAGGAGGAGAAGAACTATAGCTCTTACCCTATCAGTTGCTTGAGGACAAGCAACATTTTGGAGGGAAGGACTGTAATGTTCCTACTTAGCCTAAGCTAAGAGGAACATTCATTTTTGGTTTTATTTTCTGTTGCATGCATAAATGAATAAAGGAGGACATGTAAAACTCCTAAGTAGACTAAATAAATCAATGCCCATGTAAACACAGTTAAATCAGGGCCATGTAAATAATCACTTGCAGGTGTGAAAGAGGTTTGAGTTGAAGACTGGGTCAATCTTGACCAAATCAACAACGTTGTCTAGGTTCATTGCATCTCCAAAAGGGACAGTGCAGTTCTAGAAGGAGGCCTCTCATGTGAAAAGGACTAACTCATCAAGGTGGTTTAGGGTTTGAAAAGGCTCTTCATCTTATAAAAGGAGAGGGAGGGCAACAAGAGAAGGTTGTTGATTGATCATATTCTTGAATATTTTGTCTTCTTAGATGAATACTATTCTCTAATGTTTAGTGGAGAATTGTTCTTGGAATTCCTATGCAGGGATTTCACCTCTTCCTTTGAGGATTTTTAGAGGAGTGTTTACTAAATTGATCCACTATCAGGCTTGAGGCCAAGCTCTACTTACATTGGCAGCGTTGATCCATTGAGGGTTTTGCTGCTTCTACAAGCTGCAGCAAGTGGCAGTCTAGATCTACAGAGATCTAGGGTATTTTGGGAGCCTCTTCCCATGGAGTGTGTCTTTTAACCTCCTGGAAGAGTGTCTCTTCTCTCTGTACTTCAGATTTGTATTTTTTCAGTGGTTATCTATGTCATTTGAGATACAACACTGTTCCTCTTGATGGACTACATTATTTTGGTATGAGACTCTTCATGGTGTTTTGCTCATAGTTTAGAGCAGATATCTCTAGTGTTGGGCATTGCCTTCCACTTTGTGATCCATGGATTATCTTGCTGATCCATGTTCTATTTAGATCTAATCCATTGTAATGAAATGTTATATTCAGAAATTTACTGCAGCAATTTCCAGATCTGCAACTTGTTTCTCAGATCTACTCTTATTTATGCATAATTTGGTTAAAACCCCAAGAGGATCTTGTAGAGAAAACCATCTAGTTTCCAGATCTGATATAGATCTGATGTTTCATCCACAGATCTGTCCTAGATCTGAGTTGTAATTTGCATCTACTACAACTCATGAAAATAACGTTGTTAAGACTTTACTGTTGATATATCTATGTTACAGCTCTCTTTTCTGAAGCTATCTTGCTCTCTTGTCTCATGTAACTTATTGTATATTGAAAGGGCTTCACTTTACTTCTGACTTGCTGCTATAATTTCATTTATTAATCATATATGATGGCTTCCTACTCATATGGACCAAGACTGCATTATTCTTGAGGAATTTTTTTGTGCATAGCTGCAGCCCCCCTTGTAGGGTGTTTTTCAGCTAGACTAGGTTGTGGGGGACCTGTTTACCACACCTAGTGTGATTTGTTTTTTCTCCCCTTCTGGATCTAGACCCCAGATCTGCTGATCTAAGGTATCCAAGGGCTGCAAACTCATTTCTGTACATCAATATCACAAGGAGTGTGTTATTTTTCCAGGCTTGTTGTGCAATCCCAATTTGGGAACATTACACTCCTTCCAATACAAATATTTTATGCAAAATCCGATTAAAATATTAACTGTGATATGGTTATCTAAGTCTATGTTTTATTCTCATTCAAATGTAAATAATAGAGGGAATAAAGTGCACGAATTCCTCATTCAACACAGTAATTTAAAAACCAAATCAATTGCAATCTTCAGATATTTATATTGTTGTTAAAAAAATCACAAATGAATTTTCAATTAAATATCTCACACACACTTACAAATTTGATTTTTTTATTAAAAAAAACACTTGTCTAAGAATGTTGTTCAGTTATCTAATAACTCCACATACCACATCCAATTCACACAGACTAAGAATCAAATCCCACAGATTGATATCATGGGTGTATTAATTTCTATCTTCGTAACTTCAGTCTCACACATAGATTAAATTCAGCCTCACACAGAAGACAAAAATATCGTCCCTCTCTCTCACACCAAAAAACTTCAAGAAAATGTTCCCCTTTTCCTTTTCATAACAAAAAAACAAAAAATGTCCAAGAAATGAGTTCGTTGATGTGAACCAATTTCCTCACTCCACATCATCAGGGAACAAGATATATTTTTTCCATTAGTTCTAACTCTCTACTAGCTATCAAATCCTATCCCTAACTATTTAAAATTTCTTTTAACTATATGTTCTTAGCTAAATATAAAAAAAAATTCACAAATAAACTTTAAATGTTTTAGCCCTGGCATGTGACCAATCCATCACATTGCTAGGCTCTTGGTCTGACTTAAATAACCTTTTATCTTTATGTGCACAACCTAATTCACCGGCATCAACTTATATGTCCCCTTTTATTTCATCTTTAGTTGCTCTTTGTGAGAGATAAATTTGTTGCACTTGGTCTCGTAATTTCGATATGTCATGTTGCATTTCTTGCTCTTCATGCCTCACAGTAGATATTTTTGAGGGCTTAATGGGTGTAGAATTTTTTTTTTGGGAGGAATTTTGGAACCAATTAATTATATATATACTTAATTATTCCCTTTGAATCACTTCAAACTGATATTCCAAACAAAATTTATGTAAATTTAAAAATACACACCTTTTAAGAGTTTGATTTTGAGCTTGTTTATCTGGCTGACCTTGAAAGTATGGTATCTTTGTGACTTTGACCTCCTAATTTCTAAAGTTATGTCTTGAGGTAGTTCTCTTTTTTATTCTTTCCAACCCCACTATTTTGACCAATATTAGATTCTTCAAGATAAGGTTATGCCATATCTCCCACAATGACCTTATTATGGATTGGTTTAGTAGAGAAAACTTGTACGGGATGCCATGTGACATTGTTTCAACCTTCGACCCTGAAACTCCTATCCAAACAACTAAATTCTGAGAAATTTCAATCAATTTTTATGGGATTCAAATACAATGTTTGAAGAGAAAGTTATGCATTTTTCCTCGGGACACCTCTTTAAGACTAAATTCTAGAGCATATAGAAACCCTAATTTCCTTGAACAATATCTATAAAAATATAGCAAAATTAACCAGATTTTCATCAAGAATTTACCTCCACGTGGTAGAAATTTCATGGTATTTAAGTGTCATTGAAAAAATGTTAGAGCGAAAATTCACAAAGACTTATTTGAAGCAACAAAATCCTAGAATGTAATATTCCAAAATTTGCATTAAGCAATTTGGAATATTGAATTTTGTCATTTTCACTTAGGAGATGAATAAAAGGGTGAAGAGACCCATGCATTACAGAAATAAGGATAGAATCCCTCATGTTGTGTAAAGGGATCATAATGCCAACTGGATTTTACACTCTCATGTGTGAACAGGGGTATTTTTCATGTGGACAAGGCCAAGTTTTCCCAAGTCAATAGCATAAATGTAGGAGGAATGGATCAGCAAATAAAAGAGCTCAATGTGAATGAGGCTCAACCTAGATAGCTATATGTGAGATGGATTGAAGACCCTTAGGTGTGAAAAGGGCTGAAGCAAGTTGAAGAGGTCAACTTTGACCAAATCAAACAACGTAGTTTAGAGGAGTGACTCTAACGAAGGCGCAACACAATTTTGGAGGGAGATTGTTTGTGTGAAGGTGGAAACCATATTGAGTGGGACCCAAGGTGAGAAGGCTCACTTAGCTTATAAGGAAGAGGATCGCAGCCATTTGGAGGTTAGATTATGCAATAATTTTTCATGTTTTCTTAGACTTTTTCTCTCTTAGCTGTTTAGCTGAGATTGTCGGTGTTGCTTAGCACTAAGGGATTACTGTTCAGAAATTCCTTCTCTTCCCTTTGAGTAGCTCTTGGGAGAGATCTGATCCATTATTATTCATATTCAACATTGGTTCCAAGCTTCATTATATGGTTCCAGCGCAGTTTCTGCGGGAGGTTGAGCTGAGTTGCTGGGTGTTGCTGGGGAGGGTTGAGAAACCCACTGTCTGAGTTGATTTTGCACAGGAGGGAAGTTTCCTTCCATTGGAGGAATAGTTTGGAGATTTATTGGGATGATATCAGATCATTTGCAGTAGACCAACTCATCTTCATCACTTACAAAATTATTCCACTCAGGAATTGTGTTATTTCTGCAAGGCAATTTTAGTAGTGACTCTTGTGGCTCTTTTGGGGAGTTTTCCTGTGATTGGAGGATGAGTTCTTCCATGGGGGAATACCTTTGTTCAGATATAAATTAGATATTCATTCTTATAGCCTTGTACACTCCTGTGTTTCAGTTTTCAGTGATTATTCAGTCTTACTGCTGAAAATCACATTTGTATTCAAAGTGTTTGACAAGAAACCCTTGTTGGGTTCTCTTGCATTTTGTATAAAGGAGACTAGATCTCATTTTCTGAGCATATTGTTTAATAAAATATCAGATCTATTTGTATCATACATTTATGTACATAAACCCTCTTTTATACTGCACAGTCATTTTTATGCAGAAATTCATATGTTGTAGTGATTGGGGTTTTGGCCTCTTTTAGCAATGCTAGGTGTGGGAGACCTGTTTAACCCACCTTTGCAAGGCTATTTCACTCCGAATTTTTGATTTAAGTGGGGTATCAGCAAGATCTTTGGCTCAGCCTGTGGACTTCAAGCCAAAATGCTATAAGAGAAATATCAAGGCCAACATGATGAAGAGGATTGTTTTACTCTCATCACTTTTCAGATCTAGTAAGAACCTCTCCGAGGAGGTTGAACAAGAAGAAGAGGAAAATAGCAGTGAAACTTTTGGAGAGTTTCAAGAGGAGGAAGAGCCATGCACTTCCTATGATCAAAAGAGGAGGCCAATGTTTCAGAAAGCTCCATAGCAGTGGAACATATCCTTTCCTTTTGATATGGAGGAGAAATTGATGGAAGATGGAGGACACTTGGATCACATGATTCTAAGTGAATAGCTTGTTGAGTACAAATCTCAACCTAGAGCCTTCAGGAAGACTCTAGATTTCCCTCAATTCATTCATTTGGAGGAATAAAGAAGACCTTGTGGGCCAAGTGAGGATCAAGGGAAATAGGTTTCTATTGTCTACTTTTGATGGGTCATCTGCAGCAAGGGTTTGGGCAAAGAAACTTGATGCATTTTTCCTACTACATCCAGTGGTAGAGGAAGAGGCTGTAGAGATTGCAGCACTGCACCTAGAGGGAGGAGTGAAGATTTGGTGGTTCAACCATTTGAGCCATGCAAGAGTGGTTACTTTTGCTGAATTTACTCAAAGGTTGATTGGAAAATTTGGTGAAGGAATATCAGAGGAGAAGAAGCCCTCACCACCAGTGGAAGAAACTTGTACCAACGCTGTCACAACTGTGGGGAAGAAGTCCTCAACATCTTCAGTTGGAGGAGCCAACCTATTGGGAGGAGAAGCCCTTACATCCATACAAGATACTTCAGAATTTCATCAAGGTATTCCTAACTTTTCATCTCCTATTATTTCAACAAATCATATGGAGTATTGTGTATCGTTGCACACTTCTCATTTGGGATAGCATGATTAAACTGCATTGTGCAACCTTGGTTTGATCAAGGAAGGACTGAGACATCATCCTAATGGGTCACTGATGGGCTGCACACCACATGTGAGGGTGGGGTGTGAATTCTTGGAGGATGAGGTGAACTTTGTCCCAAACAAACTCATACAAATCCCTATGTTCATCCTTGAATTGAGACATGAGATAGCCAAAATACCATGGAGGATATTTATAGCACTGTCAAGGGGTAGCAGTGAGGAGGCTTTGCCTTCAGCTCACTTGGATCCTTATGGATTCAAGATGTTCATTGGTATGATATATTTTCTAAGAGATCTTCGAGGAGTTTTTTTTCAGCATCCCATGAAATGAAATAAGGAAAATTTGATATGGGAGGATGTAGTCTTATTTGGAGGAGTACCAAGATGGATCAGAATGGTAGGAGGCATCCATCGGTGGATAAGTGGATGTGGATAGAGAGCAAGAAGCTGGATAGCTACTTGAAAATCTATGATACTGGGCAGCAAGAGGAAAAACTAAGTTGGCTCTCTTGAGAGATTTTGGCCATCATGAGACATATCCTTTTTCCAAGGGTACGTGGGAGGAAAGAACCTGGCAGGGTACTTGCATCAGGGAGCAACAAGGAGTGTGGATGCATTGTGATGACATGGTCATTATGTTTTCACCACCTGGGTTGTATGATGGATGTAGGAGAAGGTAGCAAATACTTTTGTTGCTTTGGAGGATTGAGAGAGAGAAAGGACAGAATTTCTCTCACATTTTACATGATGTTGCAGTAGGAGGAAATGGAAACATTATGGGAGGATATTTTGATATTGAACATGTCAAGGATTGGACTTATGATTTGACAGGAGCCTATTTGCATAGGCCAACAACGCTGTCACTTTAGAGCAGGAACTTGTGGATGGAGTGTCCCCAGGATCACTTCACATTTGATGCACTTGAGGGATATGGAGGAGGTGAGGTTGATAGAGTAGTGGACGGATTCATCTATGACTAGGATATGTTCTTCTTGACTTGGGTACCCAAGCAAAAGGAGGAGGATCTTCATGCAGCATATGGTACATTCCTCTTCATAGGAGTATGTCATACCACTATGGGGGACTTATTTATGGATCCTATCATCATCTTACTTTCATTACATGGTAAGAATTCTATTTTTGCATTTGTTGATTGTCCAACACAATATTTTTATTCACTTACCATTCTTTTGTAGTGCATTTCTCCACAAAGGGGCAAGCTTATCTTTGGGCTCCATGGACCAATTTTGGCCAGCTATTATGATGGGGACAACCATCTATTGTATGATTTGGGGCAAGTGTTTGGTTACTTCTTGTATGCTCAGCTGATACATTCAGCCATTTACTATTTGCTAGTAGATGTGATGACTTACACAACTAGCCATTTGTCAAGAGACAACTTTCCATGTTATTTTCTGAAGCTACAGTGGGGAAGACTGCGCTATGACTACTTAGGAGACTGTTGGTACCTTCCATCACCACATGAAACCTTCAGTATTTCTTTCATTATGGTGCTGATCATGATCCTATTTTCTGATATTGTTCTTTCTTTAATGAGGAGCATGATTGGAGGAGAAACACATGGGGTGGATGTGTTCTTTGGGAAGGAGGATTCCCACATTTTCTGCATTACATGTTCTAAAGGGAGCATGGGGAGAGACACGACCACTACAACAAAATCTTTGTTTCTTTATGAGGAGGGCCATGAGATGGATGATATGCCATATGGTGGTGACTTCTTATCCATCATGCATGAGATGGTTTGGGCAAGCTTGAGTCACAACGCTGGGAGAGGGGTCTTTGGAGATCTAGTTTCTCTCTTGCCATTTGAGAGCAACATTATTGCAGCCCAAGACCAAAAAACTATCTGCACTTACATTAAGTGGAGGAGAGGATAGTGTAGGGTAGGCTACTTTTCCTACCATGTTAAGAATTTCAGCCCACCTGCTTTGCAAGAGTTCCAGGTGGAGGATGACTTGCATGAGTTACCATTGCAGAGGGTGGCTCATTTTGTATGGTTGATAGCTTGGCGATGGAAGATTCAGCTAGGGATGGTAGATCCAAATGTATATCAAACCACATGCCTCAAGAAAGCCTTTAGACCACCCATTGTTGCCTCCATTGATATCTCACTATCACATAATGATAGCTATTTGGGATCTACACCAAAAGCTAGCCTGTTTACTTGGGAGGGGAAACTTGGAGATACATTGATGATGCAGCACCTTGATCCTCGGAGGATTTTATCTTATGAGGTTGCTACAGGGGAGAAGAGGGTGCTCTTCAGTCCTATCCTTGTAGTTGCTTGAGAACAAGCAACATTTGGGAGGGGAGGACTGTAATATTCCAAAATTTGCATGCAGCAATTTGGAATATTGAATTTTGTCATTTTCACTTAGGATATGAATAAAAGGGTGAGGAGACCCATGCATTATATAAATAAGGATACAATCCGTCATGTTGTATAAAGGGATCATAATGCCAGCTGGGTTTTACACTCTCATGTGTGAACAGGGATATTTTGCATGTGGACAAGGCCAAGTTTGACCAAGTCAACAACATAAAAGTAGGAGGAGTGGATCAGCAAATAAAAGAGATCAATGTGAATTAGGCTTAGCCTATATAGCTATATGTGAGCTGGATTGAAGACCCTTAGGTGTGAAAAGGGCTGAAGCAAGTTGAATAGATCAACTTTAACCAAATCAAACAACACAGTTAAGAGGAGTGACTCTAATGAAGGCACAATGCAATTTTGGAGGGAGATTGTTTGTGTGAAGGTGGAAACCCTATTGAGTGGGACCCAAGATGAGAAGGCTCACTTAGCTTATAAGGAAGAGAATGGCAGCCATTTGGAGTTTAGCTTATAAATTACATTTTCATGTCTGCTTAGACTTTTCTCTCTTAGTAGCTGAGATTGTTGGTGTTGCTTATTAATAAGGGATTCCTGTTCAGGAATTCCTTTTCTTCCCTTTGAGTAGCTCTTGGGAAAGATCTGGTCCATTATTATTCATATCCGGCATTGGTGCCAAGCTTCATTCTATGATTCCAGCGCAGTTTCTGTAGGAGGTTGAGCTGAGTTGCTGGGTGTTGCTGGGAAGGGTTGAGAAACCCACTGTCTGAGTTGATTTTGCACAGGAGGGAAGTTTCCTTCCATTGGAGGAAAAGTTTGGAGAGTTCTTGGGCTGATATAAAATCATTTGCAGTAGACCAAGTGATCTTCATCACTTACATCGTTATTCCACTCAAGAATTGTATCATTTCTGCAAGGCAGTTTTAGTAGTGACTCTTGTGACTCTTTTGGGGATTTTTCCTATGATTGGAGGATGAGTTCTTCCATGGGGGAAGACCTTTGTTCAGATCTCTTGTGTTTCAGTTTGAAGTGATTATTCATTGTTACTGCTGAAAATCACATATGTATTCAAATTGTTTGACAAGAAACCCTTGCCAGGTTCTCTTGCATTTTGTATAAAGGAGACTAGATCTCATTTTCTGAGCAAATTGTTTAATAAAATATCAGTTCTATTTGTCTCATCCATTTATGTACATAAACCCTCTTTTATATTGCACAATCATTTTTATGCAGAAATTCATATGTTGCAGTGATTGGGATTTTGGTCTCTTTTAGAAATCCTAGGTGTGGGAGACTTGTTTAACCCACCTAGTTTGATTTGTTTCACCTGAATTCTTGGATTTAAGTTGCATATTGTCTGATCAATAGGATCCATGAGTTAATTTTTTTATTTTATAGCACAAGTTGCTGGAATTGCGTTTTTAGTGCAAGCTTGCTGAGTTGTCCTGAGATTTGGAATATTACATAGAATCAAGAGCTCTGATACCAAATTTTATGTATCCAGATCAAAAGAGCACAAAAACATAAGAAAAGATAGATCAGTGACTAGATAATAAGCCACTTCGAGGGGGAACCTCCCTTTACATCACATACATGAACAATTATTTGATGATTCAAATGGAAAGACCTCCTTGGTATATATATATGAGTCTAAAGGGTCAAAATATAATTAGGGACAACAAAAAAATAGTAACATAAGGGCACAACAATAACAATAGTGGGTTTCTATGGGGAAACAATAATAATATGGGGGTTACACTAGCATTATAGGGACATAACAATAGTCAAGTATGTGGGTTCTTATGATATAGTAATAGGAATGAAATACCTAGAGAATCATGAAACAATATTATACTATAAGAATTAAAAGATTTATTTTATATATGATATGGGACATAAAACAATTTTAGTTGAGATGAATAAAGAAATTCCATTAATTTTCATCTCAACGTGACAATTGAAGAAAAATGTAAGTAAATGATGTAAATTATATGTAATAGGAACTATGAACACGGATGATACATTGAGGTTATAGCAATACTTAGTGTCATCAAAGTTTTGGAAGTTTTTCTAGAGGAATTACCTAAACTGCTACCTAAAAGAGCAATGGAGTTGAAAATCGAACTTAAATAAGGAATGGAACTTGTTACACGGCATTTTGTCACCATCCTTGCAATCCCCATCCCGCACATTGGAGACTCATTTCTGTGAACAAAATAAAGTGTCATGCCTTGAAAATATCATCATTGCATCCCTTACCATGATTCAAACATTCCTTCTATTGACCATTTCCTGAACAGACCACCAAAAAAACCTGTTTTTTCCTTGGCTCTGGTAGTCAGTTATGCCCTCATGCCGATGAGGCAGATTAACACTGGCCCTCGCGCCAGCTGGCACTCTGTCTTATTTAGCTGCCCATACCAATCTGTTTATGGAAATTTTTTTTAAAATAGAGGCAAAGTTTCGATCATAACAACTTCGTGGATGAGTCACGGGGAGTGGTTCGACTGAATAACCACGGCCTTCCTCCTTTGGCCTCTTGTTTCCACCTTTTGGGGAAACCTCCCAAGGGATAGGGCCTCCCTTCCACCATAGTAGGGATCCCAACCTCATCCTCTTCCTCTATAACTATAGCTCATCCTCCATTGATGAAGCTAGCTGAGCTGAACTGAAGAAGCAGAAACGCCAGAGAGATTTCTATTCAAGATAGAACGGAAGAGTCCCTTATTGGGAGAGCTTAGGCTTGTGCCTTCATTCCGTCTGAATTCCATTACATTTGTCTAGACGCACTTCAACTGAACCCCGCTGAAGGAGGCTGCGACGTCAAGGATTGATTGTAACTCTTTCTTCTATTAATACATATGTATAACTATTGTTTGGTTCCCATATCATGTTGATGTGTTTTATTAATGCTATATGATTAACCCTCCTTTAATGGTTATTAATTATGAATGAGATTTTGTGTAGGTATCCAAGCATCGCTGCGAAAGGATCGTGACTTGCTGAGACAAGAATGGAGAGGCCACCACTACAACGGCTACGATGACAGCATTGGACTCCAGGTAGGTTGATCTATCATATCTATTTCATTCAGTAATTAGGAGCCTACACTATAGTTTGTCCTTTTGTTACTAGACCCACTCCAGGGCTAAAGGGATCGTCTCTCTCCACAGAGAGGATTTACCTACGTAACAAATTGGCGACTCCACTGGGGATCAATGTGAGTTTGTATTTTTTCCCTTGTCTAGTCGACTTTAGTCGTTTGCTTGTTTGTCTATATTTTTTGGTCTGTTTACTTGTTTAGAGTCCTCTTGTTTAGCTCTACAGTGTCAAGATTGACCTCTGCTCATTGGATTTCCCTTTGTCCCATAGATACTCAAATTGGCACATTTTTTGGTTGAACAGTCGTGCCGATTGGTGCATGTTTCTTGTGTTGCACTGGCGCCAACCCCTGTTTGGCACAGATTACCGCCTTCCAGTTGCGCCAAATCCTATAGGGTTTGGATTGATTCTCCTTTTGAGTTTTTGGTTAGTTGTTCTTGTCTTTGGGTAGATTTTTGATTTGCAATTGTTTTGTTGAGATTGTTTTGACTATCACAGACTTGTTCTTCTTAGTTGTACGTCTATTTACTTATTAGTGTAATTTATGGCCTTAGGATTCTTGAGTGTCATAGCTCACTGAGCCTTCTGATTGGAAGTCGAGTTTTTCGATTCTTGTTAATCACATCTCTTGATCAATTGTGTTTAGTTCTTTTTTATCCTTTGAGCAGTTGTTTTGGTTGAATGATCATTTTGGGTTTCATTTGATTTTTCTTCTTGCAACTCCAAGCATAGATGACATTGCTTGTTTGGATCGTTTCACAGATTTTTCTTTGATTGGAAGAGTGCTTCATTGGTTTGAGTGCATTTTTGTGTTATGTTTCTTTCACTGAATCAATCAATTTATCTCTTTATATTCGCAATCCTCGAACTAGTGTTTGTTTGTTTTTTGTGTCGTTAGTGCATTTTGTGCCTCATTTCATTGAAAAAATAAAAAAATTGCATTCTTTCATTTCTTTGGAAAAGGAAAGTTCTTTTGCATAAATAGTGCTTGATTAGCTAGGAAATAATTTTTTTCATTTTTCGCTTTATTGAATTAGATGCATTAGCAGATTTCTTCATTTGATTTCATTGATTGATATTGTTTGAAAGATCTATATCCTTCTCTTAGTTAGCATTCATTGAAGGAAAATGGTGTTCATTTGCATGTAGCCTGCATTTAGGAAATTTGAAATCGACATTCAGTAGGGCCTGAAATTGAAACATAACTCAAGATCAACTATAAAATCAATTGAATTAACCTAAGGAAACATTGGAACCTAACACACATATTGTAGTGGTCTAGGCTAGAGACGTGTTCCAGCATCTTAAAACATAGTAGTTTTCGTTCGCCTTTTGGCTTTAAACAATGCTAGTATGGATTTATGCTCCCCGTACCATCGATTATATAAAGGGAGACCGATATAGGTTTAAATCCTTTATCCATAAGAAGCTGAGGCTTCCACCCTGTAACTGTGATACACCGAACACAACATTCGGGGAGACTACTTGCACGTACAGAAATTCCTTGGTCATTTCTCTTTCATTTGATCACCAAGGTGTATATGGAAGTTCACGGAAACTTGGTACACCCTCTTTCTTAGATTACCAGAGTAGTCATTTCGATATTTTCGTGACTCTTTAAAAAGAGAAGAGATCATCGAGCACTTTTCCTTTCACGCTCATTTAAAATTGAAAGTGACTAGAGTCATCCTTTGTCTATTTCTTGACGCTTAAAATATGAAACAACAAAGTCTGGTTTCAATGTCATAAAATTAACTACCCATGATCATATGCCTGTTAAAACTCTGTTACTTAGCTTGTTTTTATTTTTCCTTAGGCCTTGGTCTTGAAGCCTTCTGTTGGCTATCTCTTTTTCCTTGTCTGTTTTGAAATACGGTCACAATGGTGGAACCACCAGTTTTTTTGTCTTCCTCACTGCCTCCTAGTGGTAGTTCCTTTCCTAACGTTTCTTACGAAACCTCTCAGTCCACTAGGTCTGTCGAGTTTTCGTAGCCTATTCTCCTGACTGTTTTACCTCTCGCTACTCGATCTCCTCTTGAAGAGTCCGTTGAGTACAATTGGCCTCCTCTAGGTGCTTGGTCTGGTTTTGGGGACGAGGAATAATTCCCTCCTCTTACTTCAGGATCACCATTCATAGCTACTGCTATACCTCCTATTCCTCATCGTATTTTTGACGATCTTATGACTTCGTCAAATATGGATTCTTCGAGTCCTATTGATAGTGAAGGAATGCTTGTTTCTACAGGAGAACATCAACTTTTACCTGAAGATATTTCGCATGTTTCTGTTAAATCCTCTCCTTAATCGGTGTCACTTCCACCCGGTTATCATACTTTGAGTCAGATTATGTCTGGTGTTGTGTCCATAGCACAATCCAATACATCAAATCCCCCTAGGAGTTTGGTCCTCCCTTCGTTAGGACTGTCACCTTCGACATTGGGTTCATCAGTTATTGTTACATCTGTCCCAGTTCGACCCACCGTCTATGTAACTTCGTCTACGCCGGTTGTTACAACACAGTCGTCAGAGTCTTTTCACACTCATAGGTATATCTTACTTAATCCTACGTGGCCGATCAATCAAGGTCTGAGTGAATCACAAAATCGGGCTCCGGAGACTACACCTGCTGGTGTGGCTACGACTATGCCTATGGTTTCTACCTATGCTTTTGATGAGCACATGTTGTACATTCACCGACGTTATGCTCCTTCTCCAGATACTCAATCTCCTACGGCCCCGTTTACTTCTAGTATGAGCTCGACTATCCCTATGATTCTTAGAAGCCTTAATTTTGAAGAGTATTTGTTGTCTACCCAGAAACAGAACTCTCAGGCTTTTCAGCCACTCCAAGTGCTTGTCAATCCTCCCCATCATTATGATGCTGTCGGCAACCCCATTTATTCGTTTCCTATTGATCCTTATCAGGCCATCACTCATCTAGGACCTTTGTTACAAGGACAACCCTCAGGCTTACAAGGACAACCCTTACAGGGACAACCTTCAGCTCAGCAGGGACAATCCTTTGGTCCTCAGGGAAAACCTTACGGTCTACAAGACCAACCTGCTGGGTCCAACAAGGACAACCCTCATGTCCTTTAAGTCAGGTTCAACTAGGAATGTCATATGTTGCCGATGGGCCAATATACCCCCCACAGGGACAACCTATTGTACAACAACAACAGCCATATGTTCAATATGGCCAAAACATTGTGCAACAAGGACAACCCTATGGTCTTGCTCCAGGTCAACCTGGTCATCAGGGAAAACCTGGTCCATCTCCACCATCAGTCCAACCTCTTCCACAAGGGAAACCTAGTGGCTCTCATTATTTAGACCAACTTGTTCTGCAGGGGTAGCCTCCTCATCCAGCTCAGTATCTGGTTCAACCTATTCAATAGCCAATTCAATCTATTCAATAGTTTGTTCAACCTACTCAGCAGCCAGTTCAACTTGTTTATCTGATTCAGCAGGGTCCACCTATTCAGCAACCTGCTTAACCTGCTCAGCAGGGTCCATCTGCTCAACCCCAAGGCACTTATTACCCCCAAGGTCAATATCAACCAGTATATAGTGCGCCTCAAGGTTTCACTTTTTACCCTCAATTCCATCTCAGTTGGTGTATAATCAACCTCAAGGCCATGCTTACATTCCACAACGGAATCCTTACGTTGCTCAACAAGGACCTCAATGGTATGCTCAAAATCAGTATCCTAGTCCTCAACCTTAGTATCAATAGAATTATAAGGCTTATAACCCCTATGGTCAGGATCCTCCGAGACAAAACATATGGTGGCAAAATTTCTCGCAGGCTAGGTGGAATGTTGACACAAGTCCTTATCAGAGACCTCCAATGCCTTTTAATCCTCAATTACATTTTCTCGCTATGTTGGAACTTCCTGATGTGTGAAAGTTAACGAACGATACAATTCTTGATAACCCGTATTGGCCTCCAGTTCTGACTATGATTCCTGGTGATTGTCCTAAATTTGAGGGCAAGTTTGGAGAAGACCCCCAAGCACATGTATGACTTACCACTTGTGGTGTTCCTCTAACTCTTGGGTTGATGATTCCATCCAACTCCGTATTTTCCAATGGACTCTTACTAGTGTCGCTGCGAAGTGGTACATTGAGCTATCTCGTGGTATCTTTCAATATTTCAATTCTCTTGCCAAGGCATTCCTTACACATTTTCAGTTACTGATTTGTTATGAAACTGGGACACACCTCCTCACATCCTTGAAACAAGACCGAGTTACTCATATCTCAGATCATATTCATGAATGGAGATGTCGTCGTTGCTTGATTAATTTTGATATCCCTGATCAGCTTCTAACTAATTGGTTCACTACCTCCTTTTTCAATCAGATTGTGAAATACATTGCTATGGGGGCATGTGTAACTGAGGAACAGGGCATTGCACTTGCCCAGTACCTTGATCTTGTGTACTCTCAGTCTGGCATATTGTACGATATCTTGCCTAATTCCCCTCGACTTGGAACTTCTAAAGCACCAACGACCCCATCCATCGATGGTATTATTGGTTCCATGTCTTAGACTTCTCAAAAGTCTTATCATCCAAATTCTAGGAAGTAAAAGTCTAATTCTTCAAATAATGCTGCTTCTCATCCCACTCTGAATCCTGGTAAAACCTCAGAAGTCAATTCCGTTCAAGCCAATCTAGCGTACAAAACTTCCAAGGGGAAGAAGAAGGGTAAAGGTAAGGCCAAAGCCGATACCCCGAAACCAGATTCATCCAAATCTCGTGCTGATGATGGTTCACAGTGTAAGCCGAAGTACCCATGTTTGATTTGTGATGAAGAGAACTACACCAAGGACTATCCTCGATGGGTCGAAGTAAGTAGATTTCTCAAAGGCACTCCGAGAACTACAGTTGTTCTTAAAGAACCTTTTCCATCTCAGCAGACCCAGATGGTACAGCAACCTCAGTCCTCTACCCCATTTTTCTCTCAGGTATTCATGATGAATGGTTCTACATCTGTTTCCATTGCTACTCGATCGAAATATTATACCGAATCGCGTCAGGCAACGGGGAAAGATATTGCTGATGGTCCTCCTCCTCTGCCTTCTTTTGGCCCTCTTCAGATTGAAAGGCCCAGTACTGAGCCCATTGTACGACCACCTTCCAAAGTTGTACTCCGGAAGTCTTCTTACAATCCAAACGCCCATGCCGCTCAACATTACAGTATTATTGAGGATTTGGCTCAGGTGCCATCTGTGATGTCTACTCTATAAGTCCTTCCGAGTTGTCCATCTCAACAGAATGCTTTGTTATATGCGATTGGCATGGTTGATCTTGCTAATACTAGCCTTCTCGCTTTCGATTTAGAGAATTTCATTCCACGACTCCTGCATCAAATTGCACCTCATTATACAGGTTGTCATTAATGGTCTCGATATCCATCGAGCAGTTCTAGACGAAGGTGCATCAATGTGCATGATGTCATCTTCTTGCTGGAAAGCCATTGGTTCTCTGGCCTTGAATTCATCACCAAATTCCCTTGAAGCATTTGATGGAAGAGAATCAAAACATTTTAGTGTTCTTGCTAGTGTGTCGATTACCTTGAAAGGGAAAACAATCAATGTTGAGGTAGAAGTAGTTGACACCAAGCTCAATTACAATCTTCTCCCCAGTTGCAATTGGACTCACGCTATGATGTGCTTTCCATCCACTATCTCTCGTGTCCTGAAATTCCCACACGAAGGAAAGATTATTACTATTGATCAATTGTCATTCTTCACTTTTTCTTCCGAGAACAACGTTCCGTATGTGGATAAGATCCATATTCCCTACAAGAGCATTGGGCTGGGTCTCCTCAAAGATCCTGCCCTCATGTGTATTTTTCCTCTTCCTCCACCTAACACTATTCAAATCAATATGATCTCTCGATCTGATGACCCATGGATTATTCCTTCGCCTAAACAGGTCAATTCTTTTGGAGATTCGATGCCTCTAAGTCCAATTGAGATCGATTATTGTGAACTTCTTATGACTTTGAATCCTCCGCGTTCTGATCATGCTCCTTTGAGCATGTCTCTCAACGCTTATTCTAAATCCCCTTGGCTCAGTGATTTGGAGTCATCCGATCCCTTGCGAGAGATATTTCCTTCTGATTAAGCCATCATGGAAACTATTTCTCTCGAGGATTTTCCATGGAATGATGGTCATCATTGTTCCTCATTCATGCCTAGCCTCGGGGCCATTTCTACATCTCTTGAGAGGTTTGCATCTCAGGTTCCTTCTCCTCCGCTTCAAATGCCTATTCTAACACATGAAGTGTTTTTGGAGGGTAACTTGAGTAACATTATGTAAACGATGCCTATTGACATTTCTGTCAAACCAGGAATCGTCGAGAACGTCCATCTCAGGGTCACCTATTATTCGGATGAAGTTCAACTTTATACTAGCCTTTTCTACGAGTTTTGTGATGTATTTTCATGGTCCTACGAAGAAATTCCTAGAATTTATCCCAGTATCATGGTGCATGAGATTCCTACCTACCCTGGTTCGAAGCCTATTTGTCAGTGGCTTTGTCCTATACATCCTCGAAAAGCTGCTGCCATTAAACGTGAAGTTGAAAAACTTCTCAAAGTTGGTTTCATCTACCCGATTCCCTTGATAGAATGGGTGTCCAAAATTGTCCCTGTAGATAAGAAATAGGGAACCATTCGATTCTATGTTGATTATCATGACATCAATCGGGCTTGTCCCAAGGATAATTATCCTACTCCCTTTATTGATCAGATCATTGATGACTGTGCTGGGAGTGAGATATTTTCCCTCATGGATGGATTTTTTGGCTATAACCAGATTAACATTCTCCCAACTGATCAGCATAAGACCGCTTTCATTTGTCCTTGGGGTACTTTAGCGTATTAGAAGCTTCCTTTCGGCTTGAAGAATGTTGGGGCCACATTTCAACGAGTGATGTCATATGCTTTTAATGATATTAAACACATCGTCCAACCTTATCTGGATGACCTTCAAACTCATTCAGCTAAGCATAAGGATCATCCTTACCATCTTCATCATATCTTTCTTCATTGTCGACGCTACAATATCTGGCTCAATCCGCACAAATGCGTCTTTTGCGTTGATTCCAGTAGACTCTTAGGGTTTATCATATCCAAAGATCGGATTCACCTTGATCTGCTCAAAGTCGAGGCTATTATTAATCTCCCCTCCATCTTTGTTACATCAACTGCAGAGTCTACAGGGGAAGGCTAATTTTTTACGCCATTTTATACCTAACTATGCCGAAGTCGCTAAAGGATTCACACGATTAATAAAGCAGGGTGTCCCTTTCCTTTGGGATGAGGTCACCTAGAAGTCTTTTGATGCTTTGAAGATTTTGCTTGTCAATGCTCATTTGTTGCGTCCTCCAAACTATCATCGTGGTTTTTCCCTCTATTTAGCTACTTCTTTCAGTACGATTCCCATGGTTTTGGTTCAAGATGATGATGATGGTGATGAGAAATTTATTTAATACCTCTATCGTAACCATCTCGATACCAAAATGCGCTATGCTTATGTCGAGAAGTTAGCTTTAGCTGCCGTTCAAGAAGTTCAACGTTTTCATCATTATATTCTATTGCGTACTGTGACTGTGATTTCGGAATGAAACCCTATGACCTACATATTGTCTCGGAAATTGCTGGGGGGGGAATACTCAAAATGGATTGTTACCATCCAAGAGTTAGATTTGGTGTTTACTACTTCCAAGTCAACGAAATCACTCGTCTTTGCTGATTTGATATGCTCCCTTTCCTCTGATTTTTCTCTGTATGGTTCTGAAGAACACATTCCAGACGATACAATTTTTCTGATCTCTACCCTCGATCCTTGGTACGATGATATCATCGTATATCTTTAGACTTCTACTTTTAGATCTGAATTGACGAAGGATGCTTGTCTATGCATCCGTCATCAGTCGCAACCTTATCATATAGTCGGAGATACACTCTACTGTGTTGGAATAGATTCCATTCTCCGTCGGTGTTTGACCCTTGAGGAGGCTGAGAAAGTTCTCAATTATTGCCACAGTGGTGCCTGCGGCGGTCACATGTTTGGTTATGCCACTGCATATAAAATTCTCCATGCCAGGTATTTTTGGCCCTCCATCTTCAAGGATTTCATTGTTGTTGTCCATAAATGTCATGATTGCTAGATCTATCAACGCAAGATGCACACGCCACTTGCACATCTCCACCCTGTCATTATAGTTGTTCCCTTTGCGAAGTGGGGTATCGATTTTATGATGTGTAACCCTCACTCGGATGGGGGGCATGCTTATATTATCATAGTCGTTGACTACTTCACCAAATGGGCCGAAGCAATGCCTACAATTACCACCGATGGTAAGACAACAACTCAGTTCATATTCATTCACATCATTTCTAGGTTTGGTGTCCCTCAAGCCATCTTCACTAATCATGGTTCCCATTTTCGACATTATATGGTGGCAGACTTGACCTCCAGGTTGGGCTTGGGTTACGACAGCTCAACGCCATACTATCCTCAGGCCAATGGCTAGGTTGAGGCTATGAACAAATTTTTAGTCACTATGCTTCAACATATGATTGGGATCCACAAATCCAATTGGCATCTCATGTTATTTTTGGCTCTCTAGGCATACCGAACCTCAGTCAAGGATGTGATCGGATTCACTCCATTCCAGCTTGTTTATGTTCTAGAAGCTACCCTTCCGATTGAGTGTGAAATACCCTCGCTCAAATTATTTGTTGAATTATTTCCCAGCACTTCACCTGAAGAAGAACGTCTCCTCTACTTAGAGAGGCTGGATGAAACTCTCTGTTTTTCTACCTTGGTCATCGAAGTGCAAAAGAAGCGAGTCAAACCCCATTTTGACCAGTCGGTTTCTCCTCCCTCCTTTGTAGAAGGAGACCTCGTCCTCCTGTACGATCAAGATCATGATAAGCTGGGGGCAGGAAAATTTCAACCAATGTGGCATGTGCCTTACATCATTAAACGTGTTTTAAAAAATGAGGCCTATGAGCTCATTGATTACGAAGGTCATCCTTTAGATCAGCCTAGAAATGGGTTGTATCTCAAAAAGCATTATGCATGAGTCATTCGTGCATGCTTTGTGTACATAAGTGTTTTTTAATTTTTGTACATTTTTTTTCTTGGTGTGTTTTGCAAGCGTTTTCCTGCTTATTGGGTCGTTGCTTATTGTGCAGATGTCTATTACCCATTATGTTGGTTTCACAGATGGTGCTTCCCGTAGTACCCAAAACTTGTCTTCGGTAGCCTGGGTGATTTATGATCCTGCTGGAGAGTTGATTGACCTGCAAGGTATTTGTCTAGGGAAAACTACAAACAATGTCAATGAATATAGTGCTGTCATTGAATTGTTAACCGAGGAAATTACCCTCGACATTAGTGCATTGGTTGTAAATCTAGACTCAGAGCTTGTTGTTCTTCAGCTTAATAGGCGTTATTCAGTCATAAACCCACACATTTTAATATTGTATTTACTTGTTCATTTTCTAGAAAGACATTTTGATTATATCACATATCAACATATTCCTAGACAAATGAATACATTAACTGATACAGTGGCTAACATTGTATTAGATAGACAATTTGTGTAATATGTAAAATCATCATCACATGAGAGAATCATATTAAATAGGAAACTAGATGTATGTATATATATATATATATGTATATATGTATATATATATATATATCGAAAGTTTGCATCAATGTGCACCGTAAATTTCAAAAATATGTGTGTTTCTGTTACACCCTGAGACACCATGTGTCACAACAAAATGCATAAATAAAAGCCTAGGTGTCTAGTCGACATGATGATCATGATAGCATGTCACTGCCTGGAAAAGCTGCCTCAGCAATCAGTGAACTCGGTTTGACACTCCCACAATATGTCTTTGGTATGCACAAGAACATCATCAAACGCGCATAGTCTGGGACCCCACAGGCAATTCCCTCCAATTTGTGCATGATTTCCTCCTCCTCGCCTTGAGGGGAAACTTCAAAATCATGAGGTATCCACCTCGCTATCATAGATATCCCTGCAGGTTTCTCTAGGCCTACATCTGCAAATGCGTGGATTAATTGTCAAAACATACATACCGAAAAACAATTCATAATACCAAGTGCTTCATCCCAATCCTCTCCTTCTGGGAGTGGGAGGTCTGGATCACCAGTGAAATCTGTGCCAAAGTAGGGCCAGTCCTCCACAACAATCAACTGTCGGTGGAACCAATCAAAATGAAATATCCCTAAATTGGGATTGCTAGCAAGGCATGCCTGAAAAATGCATTTTTTAGGAATTGATGCTACAAAAAACAAGAATAGCCCTTGGATCTCTTAGATATAATAATCTAAGATCCAAATCCAAGAGGAAATTAGAAACCAAACAAACTAGGTGAGATAAACAAGCCTCTCACACCTAGAATGGCCGGAAAATGCCAATAATGGGACTGCAACAATATGTAAACACAATTTTGGAGCTGCAGTAAGCTATAAATCCATGGAATGTGTTAAGAAACACTTCAAAATCAATTTTATGTGCATCATCAAGAATTATGATTCATTTCTTCAACCCAAAGTGGGAAAAAGCAACTATTTTAGCCATAAAAACGTTAACTTCAGATATTTGCGTAAAAATAAGGGCAAAGGATGGTGGGATCCCTTATATTAGGTCATAAGAGACTTAAATATCAAATTTCAGACCAAAAAAATCATTATATCTATATTAAACAGATCTCCCACTCCTAGTATGGCTTAGAAATGCCCAATCCCCATGACTTGACTTAACAGAAAGTAACTGAAGCTTAGGTAGCGTGATTTTATGAAGGGTTTGAATAAAAAATAGCTTGAATAACATATCTGGAGTTTATTACATGAAAGCATGAAGTTAAATGGATATTAAGCTACTTTATACATCATAGAGAATAACCTAGAAAGGGTTTCATGAGATACACTACATAAAAGTGCAGATCTGCAGATCTAGATCTGAAAAATGTAGTATACTGCAGCATTAGCTTAAAACATAGATCAAGAAAAATATATTACATAAAAAAATATATCTACAGCAGATCCATATGTAAAAATGTCTTTATTATACATTCCCCTTGGGGATCTCAGCAATACATGAAAGAACAGGAGTAGATCTTAGTTTTACTGCAGAAGATCAGCAGAATGCTTCAGAAATTCTGAAGTAGATACAACAATGAATCATATATAAAACATCATGGATTGGTTGGCCAATCCATGGATCACCACAGTGCAAGGAAGACTCCTTTACACCAGAGATCTTTTCTCCAACTAAATTTCAGAATACCCTGAAATTCTGCAACTAGAAATAACACAGTCCAAGAGGATAAACTGCGTTGTATACTTGAAGCAAAAATTGGCCTAATTCCAAGATAAATATCTGAATCCCAAACTGCTAATACACTCTTCCAGGAGGTTAAAAGACACACTCACTGAGAAGAGGCACTAGTAAAATCTAGATCTGAGCAGACCTAGTCTCCACTTGTTGCAGCTCACTGAAACAAGTAAATCCCAACAAGATTTATGCTGTCTAAGGGAGATGGAGCTTGGCCATATGCCTAATAGTGGGAAAGAAGCACAATGCCCTCCAAGAGCTACTCAATGGAAGGAGAGAGTATCCCTAAATAGGAAATCGTCACAATTCTCTGCTAAACAGCCAAGAGAATGAGATATGTCTAAGCAGAAAATATACTCTGAAAATGCAATATCATCAACAAACTTCTCTTGAGCCTTCCCCTTATTTTATAAGATGAGATCTTTGGCAAACCCTAAACCACCTTGATGAATTATCTCCTTTCACATGAGGGCCTCCTTCTAGAACTGCGCTGATCAACAAGGAGGTTCAATGCATCTCGACAGTGTTGTGATTCGGTCCTATTGCCCTATTCAATCTACCTCATCCCTTTTCACACCCAAGTGCAATCAATCCATCTCACAAATGTCTACCTATGTTGATCCTTGTTCACACTGAACTGGTTTTATCGATGATCTCTTCTTCTTCATGCATGCATGTTGACTTAGTCAAACTTGACTATGTCCTCATCCATTTGCCCTTGTTCACACTCATAAGTGTAAAATCTAGCTACTGTGATGATCCCCTTTTCACATTACAAGGGTATTTTATTGAGATAGCCCTGATTTGCCTCTATTCACATTGGGCATTGATTTATTTTGATGTTCTTAGGAGTTTACATGTCCTCCTTTACATTTTATTCATCAATTAAGAAAATTAGCACAAAATGAAATATTCCTATTAGCTTGGGCTAATTAGGAATATTACAGTCCTCCCCTCCAAAAAATTTTCTTTTCCTCAAGCAACTGCAAGGTTAGAATTGAAATGGATGGGGGAAGCATCTTCTCCGAAGCAATCATCCAAACAGAGTGAGTCACCTTCCAACATGGTAACTCCAAAAAATCCTCTTCCACCTTAGGTTCCTGCAAAGAAGGTGGGTTAAAAAACTGAACATAGTAGACAAAATTGCCTACCCCACACTGTCCTCCTCTCCACTTAAGATAAGTGTAGAGTTTGAATTGATCCTGGGCTGCAAAAGTATTTCCCTCAAGTGGAAACATGAAGATTAGATCTGAAAAGATCCTTCCTTCAATGCTGTAAAACCAGTTGGCCCAAAACATTCCACATGTGATGGATAGGAGAGCATCATCATATGGCATCCCATCACACATTTGTCCCACCTCCAAGAGAAACAAATATTTGGATATGGTGGCCATAACTCCTCTCATGTTCCCATTAGAACATGTACTATAGAAAATGCGGGAGTCTCCTTCCCAAAAGGTGTAATATTCCAAAATTTTCCTTCAATAAATTGGAATATTAATTTCTACTATTTTCACTTAGGAGTTGAATAATTGGGTGAGAAGGCCCATTCATAATAAAAACATGGATAAAATCCCTCTATTATGGAAAGGGATCAGCCTTGGAACTATATTTCACACCCTCATGTGTGAAAGGAGACATTTGCAAAGAGGCTAGGTCAAGTTTGACCAAGTCAAACAACGCATAGGTATGAGGTGGAAAGCATCCTATGGGACAACGCAAAGAAAGAGGAGGGAATATTCCTTGAAGGAATAAACCCTAATAGAGTGGGATCCATGGAGAGGGAGCTCTCATGTGTTTAAAAGGAGGGCAAGGCAGCCATTGTTTGACATGAATATGATTATAGATTTCTTGTCTGCTTAGACTACTTGCAGTCCTGGCTATTTAGCTGAGTTGTTGTGCTGCTTAGCACAAGTATTTCCTGATTAGGAGTCCTTCTCCTTTCTTGAGAAGCCTCTTGAAGGAGTTGTACATATTTTCCTCATATCTAGGCTTGAGGCCAAACATCCTCCTCCAGTACAGCGTTATTCCTAAAGCAGGATAATTCTGTGTTGCAGGGTGTTGTAGTGAGGAGTCACAACACCTCTTCCATCTCTTTTTTTTCAGAGGGAGAGTATTTCTTCCCTTTGGAGGATTAGTTTGGAATCCATTGGAGCTTATTGAATATCTTGACATTGGGCCAACCCATTCCTTTTCCCCTACAACGCAGTTTGCTTCAGTAACTGCGTTATTTCATAGAGCACTTGCTGTGGGGTTTTGCATTTTTTATTAGAGGGTGAGATCTTCAGTGTTAGGATCATCCTTTCACCTGAAGGATATATTGGATGAGATCCAACCATTATTTGTAGCATCTTCAGCTATCTTCATCCAATTCCATTTTTTGAGTTGCAGCTGCTACCTAGCAACTCGGGCATTTTTTCCATTTTGTATATTTCAACCAATCCTTCGGAGGATTGTTGTATTATTGTTTTCAGGGGTTAAGATCTTTCCCCCCCTTATTTCTTGAGCCATACATTTTCATATGTTTCTTTTATTATGTAATATGGAGCATTACCTCTTATAAACTGCATCCTCTTAGCCTGGGTTTATGCAGATATAGCAGTGTTCTTATATTTCATGTACATGTCTTGTTGAGGCTTGCATTGCCCTCCTTGAGTGGATGTTTCCTCAAGAAATTGTACTCTATTTACTGCTATAACATTTTTTTTGGCTATCTATATATTCTTGTCTCACAGCTAATAAAATAACGTTGTTGATCTATTGTATGTTCATGAGTTTGTTGCAGTCCCTTCATCAGGCACTTTTGAGGACATCTAAGTGTGGGAGATCTGTTTAACCCACTTAGAAGGATTTATTTGGAGCCTCCTCTTGGATTTAGGACTTATATGCATTGATCTAAGGGATCCAGGTCCTGGTTTCAAATCCTGTAGTAGCCATTACTGGAAAATGCATTTTCCAGTCATACCTTGCTAGTTGTTCTAGATTTGGGATATTATAGTGGTATCAAAGCAACTTTCTTGGCTCAGCTTGTGAGTCTAAGCCCAAGAATATTATAATGATGAAGAAGATGAGATTACTCTCATCAATATTTAGATCCAGAGAGAACCTCTCTAAGGAGGTTAAGAAGATTGAAGAAATAGAAGAGGAGGGACCATGCACTTCCTATTCTCATCAAGAAAAAGACATTGAGCATGGAAGACACTTGGATTATCATATTCTAAGTGATTACCTTGTTGAGTACAGATCTCAACCTAGAGCCTTCAAGGAGACTCTAGATTTCCCTCATTTCATCCAGTTGAAGGAAGAGGAGAGACCCTGCAGTAGAAGAGAAATCAAAGGCAATAGATTTCTGTTGTCTACCTTTGATGGGTTATCTATAGCAAGAGCTTGGGTGAGGAAGCTGGAAGCCTTTTTCTTGCTACATCCTATAGTGGAGGAAGAAGTTGTTGACATCTCAGCGCTGCACTTAGAGGGAGAAGCCTATGTTTGGTGGTTCAAGCACTTGAGCCATTTAAGGGTGAAATTTTTTGCAGAGTTCACTCGAAGGTTGATCAAAACCTTTGATGGAGAAAGAACAAAGGAAGAGAAGCTCACACCACCATTTGAGGAGCCTTGTGATAACGCTGTCACACTCATGGAGGAGCAACCACATGCATCAACAGTTGGGGCAGCCAACGCTTTGGAGGAAGGAAATCTTGCAGCCCTACAAGAAGTTCCCAAACATCATCAAGGTATGAAAATATTTCCACATTCTATTATTGCAGCAAATTCTTTTGATCTATGTGGAGATTTACTTTTACATGACCAAGGGTAAAATCACAGTGCTACCATAGAGCAGCTTGGTTGCACTGCACTGTGCAACATGGAAACATTCAAGGAGGAAGCAAATGACCATTCTCATGAGCCATTGTTGGGTTGTACATCACACTTGAGGTTGTGGTTTGAAGACTTGAAGGAAGATAGTAGACATCTTGGAGTGATAAACCCCTTCTCCTTTCAAGATGACACTTTCTCAATGAGCTCCTCTCAGCTCAAAGAGGAACTTCTAATTTCAGTAGATCCAAGACCTCATTGGTTTTGGAAGACTATTGTTGAGAGGGGGGTCTCAAGGAGAGATCTCATTAGAGGTGCACTTCAACACACCATGGAGTGCAATGATTTTCTTCCTTTCTCACAGGAGCAGATAGAAGATGGAGGACATCTTAGGATGGATAAAATCTCTCATGCTTGTGTTGGACATTCCTTGAGCCACACACATCATGATGGGAGGTTTTTTCCTACCACCTATTTGGGTCCTTATAGGGTCTCATTGATCCTTGAGAAGGTTTCATTTCAAAATCCCATGAAGTGCAAAGACAGAGATTTGGTTTGGGAGGATGGTAGCCCTCAGGGGAGGAGTACCAAGATGAAGAGAAGGAGAAAGCATCCACAAGTGATTGAGTGGATGTGGTTGATGAGAAAGGAGCTAGGAGGCTATGTGAAAATATATGACACTGAGTAGCAAGAGGCTTGGCTGCGCTAGTTACTCTTGAAAGAGTTTGGCCATCACTTGGCATACACTCTTCCTAAGAGTAGGAGGAAGGAGGATAGATGGCAGGATACTTGCATCATTGGGCAACATAGAGTATGGATGCATGGTGTTGATGTGATACTCATATCATTCATTGTGTCTTCATCACATGAATTGTATGACGGAAGTAGGGGGAGGCAGAAAAATATTTTTTTGCTTTGCTTGTTCTTGGGAGAGCAAGAGCAAATTTTCTCTCGCACTTGGCATGATGTTGCAGGAGGAGGAGATGGCATTATCTCCTTGGATTTAGATGGTAGAGAGGTACTTCCACCTTGCGAGGAACTTCTTATGTATTGCAGCATTATGGGAGATACATTTGACAAGGAGCATGTCAAAGAATAAAGCTTGGTAATGACAGGAGCTTATTTGCATGAGCTCACAGCGCTGTCACTTTGGAGTAGAGATTTATGGAGGGAGTGTCCCCAGGATCACATCACTTTGGATGCACTTGGTGAACAAGGAGGAGGTGATGATGATAGAGTGGTGGATAGAGACATCTATCACTATGACATATTCTTCTTGACTTGGATTTCCAAGCATGAGAAGAACTATCTTCTTGCAACACATGGTTCATTCTTCTTCATAGCATGCCAAAACACTATGGAGAACTCACTCATGGATCCATGTACCATCTTACTTCTAGAATATGGTAAGAAGTTTGATTTTACATGTATTGAATTCCATACTATTACCATTACTTTGCAGTGCAAGCCTCCACAAGAGGGCAAGCTTTTCATGTTGCTCCATGTTCATAATTGGGCCAATTTGTATGTTGGAGACAACCATATTTTATATTGCCTTGGGAAAGTGTTTTCTTTCATGTATGATCAGTTGATATACTTAGCCATTTGCTATATATCAGTAGATATCATGACATACATAACCACCCATGTAATACAAAACAACTTGCCATATAATTTTCTGAAGCAGCAGTTTGAAAAACTACGTTGTCACTATTGGGAAAGCTGTTGGTACCTCCTAGCACCACATGAAACATTCATAATTTTCTTCATTTTGTTGCTGATCATCACTTCATTTTTTGATATGGATATTATTTGTATGGGAAGCATGATTGGGAGATTGACACATGAGTTGGATGTGTCCTTGAGGGGAGAAAATTCCCACATTTTCTGCACTATATGTTCTAATGGGAGCATGGGAGGAGATATGGCCACCACAACCACACATTTGTTCTGTTTTTGGGTGGGCCATGAGTTTGATAGCCATACATTGTACAACCATGGGCAAGTATTTGATTATTTATTGTTGACATATTCAGCCATTTACTATTCATTAGTAGATGTGATGATTCTTGTATATTACTTGCAAGTTGCCATGCTATTTTCTGGAGTTGCAGTGGATGAGACCGCACTATATCCTTTTGAGCTATTTTTTGTATCATGAATTATCATGTAAAACTTGCAGAAAGCTTCTCATTGGGATACTCTATGATGATCTTGTCCTATTCATCATGGATGAAACATTTTGGGCCAACTTGTTCTTCAACATTGGAGGAGAACTCTTTGGAGGATTGTTCTTCACTTTGCCATTTGAGGGAAATACTTTTGCAGCCCAGGATCAGCACACACTCTACACTTATCATAATTGGATAGAAGGACAGCCTGAGGTAGGCCATGATGCTTACCATGTTCATATTTTCAGCCCACCTTCATTTCCAGAGCTTGAGGTGGAAGGAGATTCTTAGGAGTTGCCTTATTGGGAGGTGGCTCATTTTGTTTGGATGATTGCTTGGGGATGGAGGATCCACATGGGGAAGATGTTCCTCCTCACATTTCTAACTCCATGCCTTGAGTGGAGACTTTCCAATTCTATCCTTGCAGTTTCTTGAGGACAAGTAACATTTGGGAGGGGAGGACTGTAATATTCCAAATTTTTCCTTCATTAATTGGAATATTAATTTCTGCTATTTTCACTTAGGAGTTGAATAATTGGGTGAGAAGACCCATTTATAATAAAAAAATGGATAAAATCCCTCTAGTATGGAAAGGGATCAGCCTTGGAACTAGATTTCACACCCTCATGTGTGAAAGGAGACATTTGCAAAGAGGCTAGGTCAAGTTTGACCAAGTCAAACAGTGCAGAGGTATGAGGTGGAAAGCATCCTATGGGATAGCGCAGAGAAAGAGGAGGGAATATTACTTGAAGGAAGAAACCCTAATAGAGTGGGACCCATGGATAGGGAGCTCTCATTTGTTTAAAATGAGGGCAAGGCAGTCATTATTTGACATGCATATGATTATAGATTTCTTGTCTGCTTAGACTACTTGCAGTCCCAGCTGTTTAGCTGAGTCGCTGTGTTGCTTAGCACAAGGATTTCCTACTTAGGAGTCCTTATCCTTTCTTGAGAAGCCTCTTGAAGGAGTTGTACATATTTTCCTCACATCTAGGCTTGAGGTCAAGCATCCTCCTCCAGGACAGCGTTATTCCTGAAGCAGGATAATTCTGTGTTGCAGGGTGTTGTAGTGAGGAGTCACAACACCTCTTCCATCTCTTGTTTTTCAAAGGGAGATTATTTCTTCCCTTTGGAGGATCAGTTTGGAAGCCATTAGATCTTATTGAAGATATTGTCATTGGGCCAACCCATTCCTTTGCCCCTACAGTGCAGTTTGCTTCAGTAACTGCGTTATTTTCATAGAGCACTTGTTGTGGGGTTTTGCATTGTTGATTGGAGGGTGAGATATTCAGTGTTAGGATCATCCTTTCACCTAAAGGATCCATTGGATGAGATTCAAACATTAGTTGCAGCATCTTTAGCTATCTTCATCCAGTTCCATTTTCTGAGTTGCAGTTGCTACCGAGCAACTCCGACGTTTTTTCCATTTTGTATATTTCAGCCAATCCTTCAGAGGATTGTTGTATTATTGTTTCCAAGGGTTGAGATCTTTCTCCCCCTTATTTCTTGAGACATACATTGTCATATCTTTCTGTTATTATGTAATATGGAGCAGTACCTCTTATAAACTGCGTCCTCTTAGCCTGGGTTTATGCAGATATATCTGTGTTCTTCTATTTCATGTACATGTCTTGTTGAGGCTTGCATTGCCCTTCTTGAGTGGATGTTTCCTCAAGAAATTTTACTCTCTTTACTGATATAACATTATTTTTTGGCTATCTATATCTTCTTGTCTCACAGCTAATAAAATAACATTGTTGATCTATTGTATGTTCATGCATTTGTTGCAGTCCCATCATTGGGCACTTTTGAGGACATCTAAGTGTGGGAGATCTATTTAACCTACTTAGAAGGATTTCTTTGGAGCCTCCTTTTGGATTTAGGACTTAGATGCATTTTTCTAAGGGATCCAAGTCCTGGTTTCAAATCCTGTAGCAACCATTACTGGAAAATGTGTTTTCCAGTCATGCCTTGCTAGTTGTTCCAGATTTGGGATATTACAAAGGACACATTCAAACCATGTGCCTTACTCAACATCATGTCTCCCATGAAGTTATAGCGCAGTTTTTCCAACTGCAGCTTCAAAAGTTTACAAGGCAAGTTGTTGCTGGATACATGGTGGTCTATGTATGTTATTTCATTTACTAATGAATAGGAGATGGCTACATACAAAAAATGAACTTACATGAAGTAATACAACACTTTCCCATGGCCATATAAGAGATGGTTGTCTCCATCATACAATTTTTCCCAATGTTGACCATGGAGCTCAATGAAAAACTTGCCCTCTTATGGAGCAATGCACTGCATAAAAATGATAAGAGTATGCAGATCACCAAATGCAACAACAAGATCCTTACCATGTGCTAAGAGCAAGATCATGATAGGGTACATAAAAAAATACTCCATAAGGATATGACATACTCTCATGAAGAGAAATGAATCATGTGCTGCATGAGGATCCTTCCTCATGTACTTGGGGATTCAAGCCAAGAAAAACTTAACACAGTAATAGATGCCTCCATCCGTTACTCCATCTTTCTCACCTCCTCCTTGTCCATCAAGTGCACCAAGAGTGGAATGATCCTAGGGATACTCCATCAATAAACCCCAGATCCAAAGTGGCAACATTGTTGGCCTATGCAAATAGGCTCCACCCAATTCATGGCTCCAATATTTGACATGCAGAGTGTCAAAGGAATATCCCATAATGCTGCTACACATAAGAAGTCTCTCCCATGGGGAAAGTACCTCTTGAACATATAAGGCCAAGGAGTAGCCCCTTTGCACTGTGATAGTGCCATATTCTACTCCTGCAACATCATTAAAACTGTGAGAGAAAATCTGCCCTTGCTCTCCCAAGAACATCCCAAGCAACAAATTCTTTTGTTGCCTCCTTATACTCCCATCATCAAAATAATGTAGTGAAAACATGGTGATTGACATGAATAATGTTATGTCAACACAATGTGTCCATACTCCTTGTTTCCCCATGATGCAAGTATCCTGCCACATACCCTTGGAAAGAGGATGATGACCAAACTCTTTCAAAAGTAACCAGCGCAGCCAAGCCTCCTGTTGCTTGGTATCATAGATCTGCAAGAATATTTCCCGCTTCTTGCTCACCATCCACATCCACTCAATCATTTGTGGATGTCTTCCATCTTTTCGTTCCTTATCACTCTCCCAAGGAAGATTATCATTCTCCCAAATCAGATTTCTGCTCTTGCATTTCATGGGATGTTGAAATGCAATCTTCTCAAGGATCAATTTGACTCCATAAGGATCCAAATAGGTGGTAGGAAAAAACCTCCCATCATGATGTGCATGGCTCAAGAAGTGTCCAACACACACATGAGAGATTTTATCCATCCGAAGATGTCCTCCATCATCTATCTGTTCCTCCTTGAATCCATGAATATCCAAGGGTGAGAAGGAAAGAGCATCCTCAGATTGTTGAAGAACTTTACACTCCATGAAATGTTGAAGTACGCCTTTCATGGGATCTATTGATGAGACTTCCTCCTCATGAATTTTCTTCCAAAACCAGTGAGGCCTGAGAACTACTGTAGGTAGAAGTTTCTCTTTGAGCTAGGGAGTGCTCATTGAGAAAGTGTCATCTAGAAAGGAGAAAGGGTTTCTCACTTCAAGATGTCTACTATCTACCATTTCTTCCTCATTTTCTTCATGAATGAAGCTGTCATGTGAATGCTCCCATAAGGAATGGGTCCTATTTTCTTCATCACTGCCTTTGCGTAGCACAGTGCAACTCTGTTGCTCTAGATCAGCAGCATGCAAATATATAGATCTCTCTTCCTCTAGCTGAATGAACTGAGGTAAAGCTAGAGTCTCCTTGGAGGCTCTAGATTTAGCTTTGTATTCACTTAGAATATTAGATTCCAAATGTCCTCTATGTATCTTGTCTTATCCTCCCTGAGAATAGGAAGTGCACGACTCTTCCTCTTCTTGAAACCCTCTAGGAGTTTCACTGCAACTCTTCATATGCTTAACCTCCTGGGGGAGGTCCTTTCTGGATCTGAAAAATGATGAGAGAAAGCTCATCTTCTTCATTATTCTAATATTATTCTATATTATTGGGCTGAGACTCACAAGTTGAGCCAAGAAAGATGTTTTGATACCACTGTAATATACCCAAATTGGGATTGCTAGCAAGGCATGCCTGAAAAACACATTTTTTAGGAATGGATGCTATAGAAAACAATATTAGCCCTTAGATATATTATATCTGATAATATAAGATTCAAATCCAAGAGGAAATCATAAACCAAGCAAAATAGGTGAGATAAACAAGCCTCTCACACCTAGAATGGCTGGAAAATGCCCAATAATGGTACTGCAGCAATATGTAAACATAATGCTGGAGCTGAAAAAAGCTATACATCCATGGAATGTGTCAAGAAACACTTCGGAATCAATTTTATGTACAACAAGAAGTATGATTCATTTCTTCAACCCAAAGTGGGGAAAAGCAGCTACTTTAGCCCTAAAAACGTTAAATTCAGAGATTTGCGTAAAAATAAGGGAAAAGGATGGTGGGATCCCTTATATTAGGTCATAATAGACTTAAATATCAAATTTCAGCCCAAAAAAATAATTCTAGCTATATTAAACAGAACTCTCACTCCCGATATGGCTTAGAAATGTCGAATCCCCATGACTTAACTCAACAAAAAGTAACTGAAGCTTAGGCAGCGTGCTTTTCTGAAGGGTTTGAATAAAAAATATCTTGAATATCATATATGGAGTTTATTACATGAAATCATGAAGAAAAATGGAGATTAAGCTCATTTATACATCACAGAGAATAACCCGACAAGGGTTTCATGAGATCACTACATAAAAGTGCAGATCTGCAAATCTAGATCTGAAAAACACAGTATACTGTATTAGTATCTTACAACTTAGATCTAGAACAATATATTACATAAACAATTAGATCTACAGAAAATCCATATGTAAAAATGTCTTTATTATACATTCCCCTTGGGGATCTCAGCAATACATGAAAGAACAGGAGTAGATATTAGTTTTACTACAGAAGATCTGTAGAATAATTCAGAAATTATGAAGTAGATAAAACAATGAATCAGATCTGAAACATACATGGATTGGTTGGCCAATCCATGGATCACCACAGTGCAAGGAAGACTCCTTTACACCAGAGATATTTTCTCCAACTGCATGCCGAAATACCCTGCAACTCTGCAACTGGAAATAACAAAGTCCAAGAGGATAAACTGCACTATAGACTTGAAGCAAAAATTTCCCTGATGCGAAGATCAATATCTGAAGCCCAAACTTCTAATACACTCTTCTAGGAGGTTAAAAGACACACTCACTGAGAAGAGGCACTAGTAAAATCTAGATCTGATCAGATCTAGTCTCCACTTGCTGCAACTCACTAAAACAAGTAAATCCCAACAAGATTTATGCTGTCTAAGGGAGATGGAGCTTGGCCATATACCTGATAGTGGGAAAGAAGCACAATTCCCTCCAAGAGCTACTCAATGGAAGGAGAGGGAATCCCTAAATAGGAAATCCTCACAATTCTCTGCTAAACAGCCAAGAGAATGAGATATGTCTAAGCAGACAATGTACTCTGAAAATGTAATATCATCAAAAACCTTCTCTTGAGCCTTCCCCTTCCTTTTATAAGATGAGATCTTTGGCAAACCCTAAACCACCTTGATGAATTATTTCCTTTCACATGAGGGACTCCTTCTAGAACTGCGTTGATCAACAAGAAGGTTCAATGCATCTAGACAGTGCTATGATTTGGCCCTATTGACCTAGTCAATCTACCTCATCCCTTTTCACACCCAGGTGCAATCAATCCAGCTCACAAATTTCTGCCTATGATGATCCTTGTTCACACTTAACTAGTTTTATCGATGATCTCTTCTTCTTCATGCATGCATGTTGACTTAGTCAAACTTGACTATGTCCTCATCCATTTTCCCTTGTTCACACTCATAAGTGTAAAATCCAGCTATTGTGATGATTGTCTTTTCACATTACAAGGGTATTTTATTGAGACAACCCTGATTTTCCTATGTTCACATTGGGCATTGATTTATTTTGATTTTTTTAGGAGTTTACATGTCCTCCTTTACATTTTATTCATCAATTAAGAAAATTAGCACAAAATGAAATATTCCTATTAGCTTGGGATAATTAGGAATATTACACAAAAAAATCCGGTCTCCAGGACATATGTTGACCGCCCCCTGACCTTGGCATCAGAGCTGCCCATCGGGCCATCCGTGGTTCCAGTGCTGGTGGTGTTGGGACTATCACTTTCTGATGCTGAAAGATTGGTAGTCATTCTAGAATGAACGATACCAAGATAGACCCATAACCAAACTATTTCAATTTTTCCTTCTTGCACTTTGTTAGCTGACGTTTTATATTTATTGTTACTACCTCTGCCCAATTATAGATGGTTGGTTTCAAGCAGTCTGCAACAAGAAGTAGATGTGTTTTTTTTTCTTCATGTGGTGCTTGTTTTCCTGTAGCTCATGTGATCATGTGTAGCAATACCCTTAGTGCTAAATCCAGGATAGTCTGGATGTCCACTTTCCCGCTTTTTGATCCTTTCTGTGCTCCTGGGCATACCCTGTCAATCACCATGCCCATGCTCTCCATGGTGGGCCGGGTGTCGGTCAATATTGGTGCTACCCCCTTCACAACAATCCTGTTATGAAATAAATATCAGAAACGTCAATCTAGAGTTCCTGATCTTGAAGAATGAATTTTTCTTAATCCTCGTCCTAGATACTGACCAAGTATTGTAGCAACTCCGATTGAGCTCTCAGACACGGTGTCATGAAGAACTTTTTTAGTCCACAGTCTCTGAGAGCTTCCATGCATCTTTCATTTCCCATGGCAAGCTCATCCTCTTCACTGTGTTCCCTTTCCTTCCACTCTATCACCATTTTGTCACTCTCTCACCTACAAACATGTTCATATAGACATTATTAGCCAAATCCAAAACTGCAATTTGTGAATTTTAGGCTTTCTTTCTGGAATTGAAATTTTTTTAGGAGATTTGCGTGGTTGGCGCGACTGTTTAATGGGTGCGCCCTAGTTTAGAAAATTGGGCGGTCGACGCGAGTCTGTGCCTGAAACCCATGCCGACCGACGTGCCCTAGTTTTCACAATTTCCCCTTTAAAAATCAAAACTGAAGATTGCAAGTAAAGAAAGAATGCTTAAAATGTGGGGAAGGATATTGGCTCTTACCTGGAACTGTCAGATTCAATATTGGTCTGCTGGATTGCCTGCTATTGTCACCACAAAATTGCAAGGTAAAATGGGTCACTATTGCTCCACAAGAGGTAAAAGTGAAAAGTAATTATTTTTTACCATTTTTGACATTTTATAACTTTTCAGAACCCTAATTATAAGACATATTTTTTGATTATTACATTATGTTATTTTGATAAATGGGTTTTAAATTTGTTTCTTGTGCAGTGATAGGTCTTTAATGCAATAATGATGAAGTCACAAGTTATATTTTATACTTTTTTGGACTAGGTAAAAACACGAAAAAGTCACTATTGGAGTCATCTTTCAGCTCTTTTCTAACTCTCTAAAACTGAAAATATTGTCGAGACTCTTGTTTTTTTGAACTCGTTAAATGGATGCGAAAGGATATCTACCCAGTATACATTTACCCCTTTTTTGGGCTAGGATAGATTATTTACAAAAAAGGAATACCTTAGCCTATCGTGACTAAGAGGTTCTTTCAGATATTGTTTTCTACCTTTTCGGATCTGAGAGACTACTGTTGAAAAGGGACATGTTGGAGTTTTCTTTTCCACTTATTTTCAAACTCTCTAAACATGAAAAGACGTTGAGTTCTTCCTTTGTTAGACTCGTTAAACCTTGATGACATCGAACATCGTCACCATGACGTTCATCGAGTTCCTCCTTCCTAGGGCTCATAAAATGTACTAGGATGGATTTTTCCGAAGGAAAAACTTACAACACAAGAATATGCTATCCCCTTCAAGATTATTTAAAAATAATAATTGGGGTACTCACAAGAAATGGTGGGGGAAAATTGAACCAGATTTTAGTTGTGTTGGCAGTATGTCGCTCTTAAACATGACACTCGTCTGCATTCCTGTCGGGTTGGGGGCATCTCATTGCGTCATTCTTGCCTTCATGGGTTTGGGTAATCTATTTTGAATTCTCATCTGCTCTTTGCCACGTCATCATGACCTCATATCCCTTGATGTCAAATACTGCCAAATCCAGATTCGTGTCACTAATATGTTCAAGAGAAGTTTGCCTCTGCAGTTTTCAACCTCCCTATGATTCTCTGTTGGTCTTGATTCACTATCATTATGTTCCTCTGTCTCGTGTCAATGATGTGGGATACAATATGGCCCTCATTTGACCAGGTCACTTCCTGTCGACCTCAACTCATTATCCAAGAAGTTGGTCTAGAGACTCCCTACCGATACCTTGGAGCTTGCATACCTCAATGGTAGTTTCTTCACATTCGACGACAGGTCCACATCATTGGCCTTTGATCAGGTGATTCTGCGGGTGTTTAACACCAGATCACTGTTCAAATTCTGTGGATTGTACTTTTTGTACCTTGAGATCCATTGTCATTATTGGTGGTTTCTCTCAAGCCTGTTAACAACTGTCATCATTGGTTGGTAATCAGGTGATTTTATTGCATGTTTGACTTCAACTTACATATTCACATGCTTGATTCTGTACTTGTTCGGATTGAGATGGAGCGCAAGGCCCTGGGTTTTGTCTGATAAAATCCAGGCTATGGGATATTATGATGTAACATTATTTGTTGCATGACTCTTTTGATTGGATGGCTGCGACCATACCTAAGTCTATTTTTTGATCCTTACTGCTGGATGGCTGCGTCCATACCTCGGATCTCAGTTCATATATGTACTCTATTATGGATGGTTGTGCCCATGCCATATGTTCATGTCTTAGAGATATCTATTATACTTGTAATTGCAGGTCTTCCAACAACGATGTTTGGTTCGAACACGTTCTCGTAAAGCATTTCACCCCTTCCTCTCTCTCGGACCTCATGCTTTAGGGGGCATATGTTACACAGAATTTTGTCACCGTCCCTGCAATCCCCATCCTGCACATTGGAGTCTCATTTCTGTGAACAAAATAAAGTGTCATGCCTTGCAAATATCATCATTTCATCCCTTATCATGAGTCAAACATTCCTTCTGTTGACCATTTCCTTAACAAACCACCAAAAACACTAGTTTTTGCCTTAGCACTGGTAGTCAGTTATGCCCTCGCGCTGATGAGGTAGATTAACACTGGCCTCCGCGCCAGCTGGTGCTCTGTCTCAGTTAGCTGCCCAAGGAAATTTTTTTATGGAATTTTTTTTAAAAATAGAGGCGAATTTTCAATCATAACAACTTCGTGGATGAGTCATGGGGAGTGGTTCGATTAAATAACCATGGCCTTCCTCCTTTGGCCTCTTGTTTCCACCTTTTGGGAACACCTCCCAAGGGATAAGGCCTCCCTTCCACCATATTAGGGATCCCAACCTCCTCCTCTTCCTCTATAAATATAGCTCATCCTCCATTGATGAAGCTAGTTGAACTGAACTAAAGAAGTAGAAACGCTGCAGAGATTTTTATTCAAGATAGAACAGAAGAGTCCCTTATTGAGAGAGCTTAGGATTTTGCCTTCATCCTATCTGAATTCCCTGACATTCGTCGAGACGCGCTTCAACTGAACCTCGCTGAAGGAGGCTGCGACGTCAAGGCTTGGTTGGAACTCTTTATTCTATTAATACATATGTATAACTATTGTCTGGTTCCCATATCATTTTGATGTGTTTTATTAATGCTATATGCTTAAACCTCCTTGACTGGTTAGTAATTATGAATGAGGTTGTTGTTTCATATGCTGCTCTTGTTCGTTGAGTTTGTGCAAGTATCCAAGCATCGCTGCGAAAGGATCGTGACTCGCCGAGACAGGAATCAAGAGGCCACCACTACAACGGCTATGACAATAGCGTTGGACTCCATGTAGGTTGATCTATCATGTCTATTTCATTCATTAATTAGGAGCCTACACTCTAGTTTGTCCTTTTGTTACTAAACCCATTTCGGGGCTAAATGGATCGTCTTTGTCCACAAAGAGGATTTACCTGCGTAACAAAACTTATCGCAAAGGTGTTTATTGTATGATGACTCAAGAGTTATGAGACATGAAAATACAACACCTAAAAATTCTAGATTTGGGATTTACATGTCCAAGTATATTACCATGTGGAGCACCATTAATATTTGTAAAGAAGAAAAATGGATCATGGAGAATTTGTATCAACTATCAGTTTACAATAAGGAATCAATAATTGATTATTCATTTAATCAGATTAAATGAGCTAAAATATTTTCTATGATAGATATAAGATCAATATATCATAAACTAATAATAAATGAAGAATATGTTCTTAAGCTTGCATTTAATACATAGTTTGGACATTATGAATTTGTAGTATTGTCCTTCATATTAACAAATGAATTATGATTATTTATGATTTTAATGAATGGAATACTTCAAAAATTCCTTGACAAGTTCATGCAAGTGTTTTTATACAACATTTTGATAAATTATGAAAGAACAAATGAGTATGAAGAACATATAAGACAAGTATTAAAATTCCTTAAATATCATAAGTTGTATGGAAAACTTCTAATGTTCATTTTGTAACATACCTAGGCCCCTAAACACCTGATTAGGGATGTGGAGTAACCAAAAATTACCTCTTATCTTGACTTAAGGAAATGGGGCGGCTACTAAAAAATGTGCTTCTATGAACCACCTTGAAATGCAATCCCGAGATAACCATCATCTTCTACTTGGGAAGAGTTTTCCAACAATATAAATTTCATCTCATTCTAAGCTCTGGGCACAAATTTATGCCCATGTGAAAATCATCCTCCATATGCCACGTTAGTTTCCATACTAATGCCATATATAAAATATGTGGCATTCTCATTACCCACGTCTCACCATCATATGCTTCCTGTTGAGCTGCCGTTTTGTCCAAATTTTTACGATTTTTATCAGATAATTTTGTGCTCGTACCTAGTATTTTAATCCTTTTTTATCTTATTTAGTTGATGATTTGAGGCATTTAGAAACATTAATTATTAAATTATAAATTATTTTTATTAGTTAATTTGATGAGTGGTTTTTGTAGTAAAATCATCAATAACAAGCTTCTTGGTGGAAAGTGAATAGGTCTGGTGCATGAATGCATTTGAGTACAAATTCACCCCATGCAAGGGGGTAGCAACTTGGGCTCAACGAAAAATATTGAGAGCTATGTGCCGAACCTTTGCCTAGTTTCAATATGAGGTTGTGCACAAAACTGCAACTACACAATGTTATTTTTATGGGCCAACAACAAGAAGCATAGTGGGATGGAATATGCAATGGTTCAGCAGTAGGAGTCATATTGGCAACAAGTTGTGACCTTGTTCAAGAAGGTGAATTGCCAACAATTTCATCCCCATATATTGACAACTCAAACAACCATCCAGTGATGAAAAAAAGTTTTGTAAATCCATCCAAGTTAAATTGATCTTCGCATGTAGTTGCAAATCATGTGATTTCTGCTAAAAATCACTCCCATTCTCTTCGCGTCTTGCAATATACACAAGATGTCATTGCTGGTATGGAAACTTTTAGAAAGTCATAAATTTCATTTTTAGCTTCCATGGTCAATTCGCCAGATGGAAATAAAGAGACAGACAAAATGTCTAAAGTTAAAAGAGTTATCGATTTTGGCTTTCATGATATAGATAGATTGCTCCGACTTGTTCGAATTTCCAAGGAAGCAATAAACGATTAGATCGATATAGTAACACCAACCCTCCTTAAATAACAAAATCAACCCCATAGTGGCACCATCACTCTAATCATATGTAGCCACAATTACAACAACCACAAGCACGATTGAAAATAATGCAAACCTCCTTTTTTTGGCTATATGACTTTCTTATGCCATGGATTTTTCTTAATACTCGGAACTCTAGAGGCCATCTAAAACATCGTAACAAGAAATTTTGTCACCGTGATGAATTTGGATATTGCAAAAAACACAATAAAGAATGGAGGTTCAGGTTGAGAACCAAAGAGGAATGCCACATTCATTACGATGCTTGTGATATGAGATGGGAATGCGATGATCCGCCTTATGAAAAAATCACTTGTCAAGAGAACGAAGAGAGAGATAATAGATATAGCATATGAATGCAGTATGAATGGATAGGAGATCCATAATGTAATCAGAAGTAGGAAGAAAATGTTGGGTAATGTAGATCGATGGTAATGAGTGGAGTAGATATATAGATAGGAATCGATAGTAGGTAACTAGCACTGTAATAAATGATTTGAATAGATGGCAAGGTAATAGTAAGGAGCGAATTCTAGATGTTGTAATTGAATGGGGAAGCGAATCTCGAGATCCAGATCAGAGGAACTCACTTGTCTAGATCTGACATAAAATTTCCGAGAACAAGAATTGTAATGGAGCAACAACAAATGATGTATTTATTGATTAATATTTGACTCGATGTTTTGATTGAATTTGATAAAAAAAAAAATTGCATTTGTTTTTATTTAAGCATTGTAATTTTTTTTATTTCTAAGCATTGATTTACTTTAGGAATTGCTCCAGGGAGTGGCAATGATCCACCGCAACCTCGAGTCAAGTCTGTCATTCTTTATAGATGTAGGAATTGTGCTTTATTACAGAATTATATTTTGTTTTGGAATTGATTTCTAAATAGGATTGTAGATTTCCTGATCCTGCACTTAATCATTAATTTATTTATCTTGAATTTGGAGTGAGATCGTGAGTGTATTGTTGGAAAGCCTTAGTGAATGTAAGAGTTCAGTTTGCATATGGTTTAACTCATTTTAATCTTTTGTTTGGATTGTGAAATCCATTAAGAGAATTGCATATTTTATGAAGCTTGAGTATTGTAGTTATGAATTAGAACAAGATTTTATTCCTGAATTAAATACAATGATTTTAGTAGTGTGGGTAATTGAGTGTGAGTTGCATGTATTTCTTGTGAAAAATTTATCTCCCGAGATTTAGCTTAGTAGTTAGATCTCTCATTTTTAATTAAGACCTTCCTTGTTTTTCATAGCATAATCATTCCTTTGAACAAGTTTGAGTATGAATTTGATAGCACAAGTAAATAATTCGAGCTGCGTAGAGATAGGTGTTGAAATTTCCATTTCACAATTTGAATTAGGTTTAGCTTTCACATATGGTCCACTTTAAATCATCTCATTTAGGAGAAACACTTTGAGTTATTAAATTAGCATAGGATAATTTAGATTTCTTCTCGCATAATAAAATAATATTGATTCCTATTTCTACTGTTGTAGAATAAAGATTGAAACTTATATTCTGAGTGTGATTTAATTTTGCTTCAAGTTGTTCAAAGATAAGGATAAACTAGATTTCTAATTTTGAAGACAATAGATTGGGATTTGATCCTAGAATTACATTTTAGCCTCCTTATAAATTATTGCTTAGTCTCTTCAATAATGAGAATTTGAAAACCTTGCTTAATATTGTAGTTGAAGTTAATTTCATGGCGTCTTTGCATCTATAAAATTGTCTTTTGATTGCAGAGAATTAGAATAAGGATTGAGTTAAGTAGGTTTCCTTTAGAATGCTTATGTTTTAAGTGTGAGTTTACTTAGCTAATAGAAGAGTGTTTTTTATCATTTTATACTCGACGATCATCAGTAAGGAAACTTATATACTCTAACCATTAAGCTGAGCCAAGACGCAATGCAAGTCGCATTTACAACTCCCATATTGACAATTAAATATTAAGATATTTAATTTGCTAATTAAGACTCTCAACATTTTGGCACCATTGTCGGGGAGTTGTATTTTGGCTCAGGTAAAATTCTCTTACAGAGTTTCAAGGGTATTGCAGGACATCAGAGGGCGCAAAGCATACATTAAGACATGAGTGAAAATCCACACATCCACTTTTGTGGGGTTGCTCCAAAGTCTGACCATCATTGCATATCTTTGAACTTTATTTTCCTTTTATTTATGCATAGAATTAGAAGTAGGCCTTAGAATAGTCTGAATATTTTGTGAGACATTTAATTCCCGAATTTTTTTTCTTTCAATAGATTAAATATTTATTTGATTCAGCATTTTCCCCAACACGTCGATCCCTTCCTTTTATGCATATTTTTTTTTTTATGCAAGTGTGGTGAGCTTTATTTCAGCTAATATCTTTCAAATTCATTTATCTTCAGCATCCAATCTTTAACGTTGTATCATTTTTGGGGTACTGTAAGAACCCTTGTGTCCTAATCCATGTGATGACAGAATATACCAGTTGGCTTATTGAGAAAAAGAGAATGGTATTTTGAGGAATCATTTAATGAGGAGTTTCGATGATGCTACAGAGACGTATAAGTCATCTAATGAAGAATTCACAAGTGCATAACTTAACATCTTGCTTGAACATAAATTCAATATTATTAAATATTTGATTTCGAAATAGGATGATTTGAAGGAGCAAGAGAAGGATGAAGAAACATTGCTTATCCTTTGCACCAACTGTCGAAAGAAACACTGCCTTGGAAAGTGTCCATTTAGCGGTCTAAAAATTTGCGAAATTTGCGAGGATGGTCATGCAACCAAACATTTCCCATCACTGCCACAATTACGAAAGGAACTCAGGGAATCAAGTAAGGAATCAAATCAACAACCAGGTATAACTCAAAACCCATTATCATTTGATACTTGGAATAATGCTTATTTTCTTGAGCAGGTTCCTCAACATGGTTATAATCCTACAACTTCATGGAAAATTTTTAATCCTCCTTCAATTGAATATCCTATTTCATGGCCACAGTGACCCTCTCCTTGGCTCTCATCCTCGAGCCAGATATATCCATGGCCTCAAGAATCATTTGGATCCTTCTCTCTAGGGCAATCTCCGATGCAAATTAAATCATATGAGCACCAACAACATCCACAATCTCTTTCCAATGCACCATTAAGTTATCCTCCTCCATGGTCCCAGTCACATGTTCAACCTTAATATAACCCTAATCCATACCCTAGACCTATCTCTAATCCATACCCTAGACCTAACCCTAATCCACAACCTAGACCTAACCCTAGTCCAAAGCCTAATCCCAAACCAAATCCAAACCTTAATCCAAGAATTAACCAAAACCCTAGCCCAAACCACATTCTAAACCCTAATCTAAACCACCAGGTTGCACAATAGTTTGAACCACCTATTATTTCCGTCGATTCCCCTATTGAACAAAATGTTACACCTTCCATGTTGGAAAATGGAATGAATATGGAAACTTCTCCCATTACCGCAGAACATTCACCCCGAGAAGATGTAATTCAAAGACCACCAGAGGATCAATTTTTCATTGGAACTTGTTCTAAAAATGTTTTTGAAACTCAAAACCCTATAATCTCTCTCAACCATTCTTGTCAATTTGGAAATCAAATATTTGAGCTTGAACTTGAGGGATTTATCTTTTGTCTTTCACCAGATTCTTTTTGCCTCCAGGAGAGTGACTATCAAACCATGGAATATTTTCATTAGTTAAAGAATCCTAAATATGTGGATTCCATTGAATATTTGTATCGAGCAGTCATCAAGCCATCATATTTACTCATAATTTGGAAACTCTTGGTACCATATCAATTGAAGCAATAAGTTTCTCATGCTTTGGAATTTTTTGAAGTCTATTATTTAAAACTAAGTGTGAGTATAATCAACATTTTGTTACATGCATGGCTTCATTGGAAGTACTCCTACACTTAAAAGGGAGTCTTTCACCTCTGAGGGTAAAGTAGGGTAGGAGAATAAAAAAAGTTGTTATAATGCTATTAGGATTTTGATTTTCCAACTATACGTCTGAAACTACTTTTGATCCACATTGGTTGTCAACACACACATCTGTGAAAAATATTGTTGAGTATAATTCACTTTAATACTTCATGATTTTGCAAAAGTAACCATGGTTAATCATTCTAATAAGTTTTCATCTGGAATATATTTTCAATTTCCGTTAGAAGGTACTATTGGAGAACCCCCTATGGTGGACCACTCTTGTAAAGGTGATAACGAGCTATTCATCAAGAACATTAGCATTATTAACTCAAAATAATCTTTTAGTCATTATCTGGGATATTTTTAATAAGTCTCTAGGGTAGAGCAATTAGCTAGCAATGATTAGTCATTAAAAAATTTTCACGCCATCATGTACTCTTAAGGAGTAGATTTGTCTCCCCACTTATTAAGTAACCTTTAAGGCTAATCATAATCAAAGTTTACAAAAATTTAGGGAAGGATAGGAGGTCTCGTGATGAGCTGACCTACCATGATCATGAGACCTAACATGCATGACATTACTGCTACTAGTCACCAAGCCTGAGTAATGGCTTTCAACAAAAAAGCTGGAAGACAGGAGGTCTCATCACGAGCTTGCCCGTTCATTCATGTTACTTCTTGTGAGTGGCACTGCCATCAGCCGGTTACTAAGCCAAGACAATGGTATTCATCTAAAAGTCAAATAAGCTAAATCTGAATCCATGCCTAGTAAGTGGGACACATACATTTCGATGGGTCAAAATACATCCTTGTCAAGGTTATGGACACCTGCGGGCAGCAAGGCCATGTTTGTGGTATTAAAGTTAATTACATACTATGATTTCCTTGGTTATCCTTCTCTTTCCCTAAAAAATCATCATTTATCTTAGAAAACGGTTTAAAGAAGATTTGAACATGATAATTTGAGTTCTATATTTCAAAATAAAGAACCTTTAATGATGTGGTGCCCTTAGTGAAGGTTATTCTTTGTACCATACTAAGAAGAAATTCAGTTTTGCATCTAGATGACAATGGACTTTAGAGTGTTCAATAAAGAGGTTGATGATTGGCCTAATAACTCACTTTAATTTTCATGGTATTTAGAGTGATGAATTACTCAATGATGACTGCTCAGAAGATGTTGGTTGACAATAATGTTTATTGATGGTGGTTGCCTCTAAATATGAGTTGCATAACCTAGGTACAAGATTGCTATAATAGATACATAAAACTTGTGGTAGTCTTTTTTAAATTGCACCTTTTCAGCAAAATTTTATTTTTATCATAAGACTCTGGGCAGAAGCAAAATAGGGAATTCATTTGGGACAAGGTAACATATATGTGAAACACTCTTTTTTCCATAATGTCTACTTTCGATACCTAATCTTGTTTTATCATTTCACATGGTTTTAGCTGGTAATGTAATAGTAATGTTGCGGGCTAATGAATGCATTGCAATATTGGGCATCTTCATCCTTGCTAAAATATTTGCTGATATTTTCCCTACCTTACTTCATAATCTTATAGTTTTGGCTTGCACGAGGAAATGCAAGAAGTTCAACATGGGGGGATGTTGAGCTGTTGTTTTGTCCAAATTTTTACGAATTTTATCAGATAATTTTGTGCTTGTACCTAGTATTTTAATCTTTTTTATCTTATTAATTTGATGATTAGAGGAAATTAGAAACATTAATTATTAAATTATAAATTCTTGTTATTAGTTAATTTGATGAGTGTTTTGTGTAGTAACATCATTAATAACAAGCTTCTTGGTGGCAGGTGAATAGGTCTGGTGCATGAATCCATTTGAGTATGAATTCACCCCATGCAAGGGGGCAACAGCTTGGGCTCAGCGACAAATATTGAGAGCTATGTGCCAGACCTTTGCTTAGTTTCAAGATGAGGTTGTGCGTAGAACAACAACTGCACAATGTTATTTTTATGGGCCAACAACAGGAAGCACAGTGGGTTGGAATATGTAATGGTTCAACAATAGGAGTCATATTGGCAGCAAGTTGTGACCTTGTTCAAGAAGGTGAATTGCCAACAATTTCATCCCCTTATATTGACAACTCAAACAACCATCCAGTGATGAAAAAAAGTTTTGCAAATACATACAAGCTAAATGGATCTTCCCATGTAGTTGGAAATCATGTGATTTCTGCTAAAAATCACTCCCATTCTCTTCGTGTCTTGCAATATACACAAGATGTCATTGCTGGTATGGAAGATTTTAGACAGTCAAAAATTGCATTTTCAGCTACCATGGTCAATTTTCCAGATGGAAATAAAGGGACAGAAAAAATGTCTGAAGTTAAAAGAGTTATTGATTTCGGCTTTCACGATATAGATAGATTGCTCTGACTTGCTCGAATTGCCAAGGAAGAAATAAATGATTAGGTCGATATAGTAACACCAGCCCTCCTCAACTACCAACATCAACACCACAGTGCAAACATCACTCTTATCATCCGTAGCCACAATTACAACAACCACAAGCACGATTGGACATAATGCAAACCTCATTTTTTTGGCTATATGACTTGCTTATGCCATGGATGTTTCTTAATGATCAGAACTGTAGAGGCCACCTGAAATATCGTAACAAGAAATCTTGTCACCATGATGAATTTGTCTAATGTAGAAAACACAATAAATAACGGAGGTTCAGGTTGAGAACCAACGAGGAATGCCACATTCATTACGATGCTTGTGATACGAGATGGGAATGCGTTGATCCGCCTTATGACAAAATCACTTCCCAAGAGGACAAGGAGAGAGATAATAGATATAGCATATGAATGCAGTATGAATGGATAAGAGGTCTATAATATAATCATAAGTATGAAGAAAATGTTGGGTAATGTAGATCGATGGTAATGAGTGGAGTAGATAATAGATAGCAATCGATAGTAGGTAACTAGCGTTGTAATCGGTGATGTGAATAGATGGCAAGGTAATAGTAAGGAGAGAATGATGGATGATGTAATCGAATGGGGAAGAAAATATTGAGATCCAGAGCAGAGGAATTCTCTTGTCGAGATCCGACATCAAATTGCCGAGAATAAGAATTGTAATGGAGCAGCAACAGATGATGTATTTATTAATTAATATTTGACACAATGTTTTGATTGAATTTAATAAATTATGGCTTCTACATTTATTTTTATATAATAATTGTAATTTTGTTTATTTCTAAGCGTTGAGTTAGTTTAGGACTTGTTCTAGGGAGTGGCAAGGATCCACCGCAACCTGGAGTCAAGTCCAACGTTCTTTATAGATGTAGGAATTGTGCTTTATTACAGAATTATATTTTGTTTTGGAATTGTTTTCTAAATAGGATTGTAGATTTCCTGATCCTGTAATTAATCATTAATTTATTTTTCTTGAATTTGGAGTGAGATCGTGAGTGTATTATTGGAAAGCCTTACTGAATGTAAGAGTTCATTTTGCATGTGGTTTAACGCATTTTAATCTTTGTTTGGATTGTGAATTCCATTAAGAGAACTGCATATTTTCCGAAGCTTGATTATTGTAGTTATGAATTAGAACAAGATTTTATTCTTGAATTAAATACAATGATGTTAGTAGTGTGGGTAATTGAGTGTGAGTTGCGTGTATTTCTTGTGAAACATTTATCTCCCAGGATTTAGCTTAGTCATTAGATCTCTCCTCTTTAATTAAGACATTTCTTGTTTTTCATAGCATAATCATTCCTTTGAACAAGTTTTAGTATGAACTTCATAGTGCAAGTAAAGAATTCGAGTTGGGTAGAGATAGGTGTTGAAATTTCCATTTCACAATTTGAATTAGGTTTAGCTTTCATATTATGGTCCACTTTAAATCATCTCATTTAAGAGCATCATTTTGAGTTATTAAATTAGCATAGGATAATTTAGATTTCTTCTCACATAATAAAATAAGATTGATTCCTATTTCTACTATTGTAGAATAAAGATTGAAACTTATATTCTAAGTGTGATTTAATTTTGCTTCAATTTGTTGAAAGATAAGGATAAACTAGATTTCTATTTTTGAAGACAATAGATTAGGATTTGATCCTAGAATTACATTTTAGCCTCCTTATAAATTACTGCTTAGTCTCTTTAATAATGAGAAGTTGAAAAACTTGCTTAAGATTGTAGCTGAAGTTAATTTCATGGCACCTTTTCTTTGATAAGATTTCCTTTGATTGCAGAGAATTAGAATAAGGATTGAGTTAAGTAGATTTCCTTCATAATTCCTACGTTTTAAGTGTGAGTTTGCTTGGCTAATAGAAGAGTGTTTTTTATCATTTTATACTCGACGATCATCAATAAGGAAACTTATATGCTCTAACCATTAAGCTAATCCAAGACGTAGTACAACTCGCATTTACGACTCTCGGATTGACAATTAAATATTAAGAGATTTAATTCGCCAATTAAAACTCTCAACATTTTGGCATCGTTACTAGGGAGTTGTAATTTGGCTTAGGTAAAATTCTCTTACATAGTTTCAAGGGTATTGCAGGATGCCAGAGGGTGGAGAGTGTACAGTAAGATTTGAGTGAAGAGCCACGCATCCACTTTTGTGGGGTTTCTCCAAAGTTTGACCGTCATTGCATATCTTTGAACTTTATTTTCCTTTTATTTATGCATAGAAGTAGAAGTAGGCCTTAGAATAGTCCTAAATATTTTGTGAGACATTTAATTCCCGAATTTTTTTTCTTTCAATAGATTAAATATTTATTTGATTCAACATTTTCCCCAACACATTGAACCCTTCCTTTTATGCAAATTTATTTTTTTATGCAAGTCTGATGAGCTTTATTTCAACCAATATCTTTCAAATTCATTTATCTTTAGCATCCAATATTTAAGGTTGTATCATTTTTAGGGTACTATAAGAACCCTTGCATCCTAATCCATGTGATGACAGAATATAACATTTGTCTTATTGAGGAAAAGAGAATGGTATTTTGAGGAATCATTTAATGAGGAGTTTTGATGTTGTTACAAAGACGTATAAGTCATCCGATGAAGAATTCACAAGTGCATAATTTAACATCTTGCTTGAACATAAATTCAATATTATTAAATATTTGATTTCGAAATTAGATGATTTGAAGGAGCAAGAGAAGGATAAAGTGCCACTGCTTATCCTTCACACCAACTATCGAAAGAAACACTGCCTTGGAAAATGTCCACTTAGCGGTCTAAAAATTTGCAAAATTTGCGAGGATGGTCATGCAACCAAACATTTCCCATCACTGCCATGATTACAAAAGGAACTCAGGTAATCAAATCAACTACCAGGCATAGCTAAAAACCCATTATCATTTGATACTTGGAATAATGCTTATTTTCTTGAGCAGGTTCCTCAACATGGTTATAATCCTACAGCTTCATGGAAAATGTTTAATCCTCCTTCAATTGAATATCCTATTTCATGGCCACAATGACCCTCTCCTTGGAGCTCATCCTCGAGCCAGATATATCCATGGCCTCAAGAATCGTTTGGACCCTTCTCTCTAGGAAAATCTCTGATGGAAATTAAATCATATGAGCACCAACAACAACCATAATTTCTTTCCAATGCACCATTAAGTTATCCTCCTCCATGGCCACAGTCGCATGTGAAAACTTAACCCAACCCTAATCCATACCCTACACCTAACCCTAATCCATAACCAAGACCTAACCCTAATCCACAACCTAGACCTTACCCTAGTCCAAAGCCTAATCCCAATCCAAATCCAAAACTTAGTCTAAGAATTAACCAAAACCATAGCCCAAACCACATACTAAACCCTAATCTAAAATATCAGGTTGCACAACAGTTTGAACCACCTATTCTTTCCATCGATTCCCCTATGGAACAAAATGTTACACCTTCCATGTTGGAAAAGGGAATGAATATGGAAACTTCCCCCATTACCACAGAAAATTCACCTGGAGAATATGTAATTCAAAGACCACCAAAGGAGAAATCTTTCATTGGAACTTGTTCTAACAATGTTGTTGAAACTCAAAACCCTAGAATTTGTCTCAACCATTCTTTTCAATTTGGAAATCAAATACTGGAGCCTGAACTTAAGGGATTTATCTTTTGTCTTTCACCATATTCTTTGTGCCTCCAAGAGAGTGACTATCAAACTATGGAAGATTTGAATCAGTTAGAGAATCCTAAATATGTGGATTCCATTGAATCCTGGTTTCGAGCAGTCATCAAGCCATCATATTTCCTCATCATCTCGAAACTCTTGGTACCATATCAATTGAAGCAACAAGTTTCTCATGGTTTGGTATTTTTTGAAGTCTATTATTTAAAACTAAGTGTGAGTATAATTATCACACATGGCTTCATTGGAAGTACTCCTATACTTAAAAGGGAGTCTTTCTCCTCTTAGGGTAAAGTAGGGTAGGAGAATAAATAAAGTTGTTATAATTCTATTAGGATTTTGATTTTCCAAGTATACATCTGAAACTGCTTTTGATCCACATTGGTTGTCAACACACACAACTATGACAAATATTGTTGAGTATGATTCACTTTAATACTTCAAGATTTTGCAAAAGTAACCATGATTAATCATTCTAATAAGTTGTCATTTGGAATATATTTTCAATTTCCCTTAGAAGGTACTATTGGATAACCCCCTATGGTGGTTTTGGTGTCCCGTGTTTTGATAGTTTGGCAAATCAAAAGACAAGGCAACATTAGAACCAATATTTAGAGTTACGGGATCTAGTCCTCCAGTTCTCAGAGAGGGATCTCTCAAAAAGTTTTGTTTTCAAAGGTTTATCTTGTGTGCTTTGAGTATTAGTTTTAGACTAGTTATTGAGTGCAGGTGTTTGTTTGTTTGGTTGGTTGGATTGAATTGATACAGCAGAACATAAAAGGTCTAGGAAAGATATATAGGACAGTAAAATATCTGTTTCATTGGGAAATGGAGTCAAAAAGAATTCATAACACACTTATCAAAGGATATGGGATATCAAAGGGAAAATCTAACTTGGCCACGGGATCCTTTTGTTTTTGGAATGGAATGAACATTAATGATTTGGAAAGAGAGTTTTAATTCTCCACAAAGGGAATTTGAAAGCATAATTTGAAACAATAAAGAGCTCTTTGATAGACAGGGCTAACCATAAATTCTACAAATCACACCTTTAAGCAAACAATGATTTCAAAACAACTTTCAAAGTAAAATCTAAGATTCGGGGAACACCCTATTTCCTCAAATATTTTATTCTAAAGGACTTTAGAAAACAGATAAGATTTACTGATAATCATAGTCATAGAAGAGGGAACACCTAAAAATATCTATGATCATAATTATAACGACCTTTAAGCCAACTGTTTAAGTGAGAAAAAAGGGCAAGATCAGAACAGACCTCTCTGATTCACTATAAGCAAAGAACTTCCAAGGGAGACTTCAATAATAGTTTTTAAGTGGCAACAGACAAGCAGGGAGAACCATAAATCATGCTGAAACCAACTGTTCAAACTATTAAGGAAATAAACAAGCATGAAGACTAAAGAGAAAGATTAAAGCCTCTAAAATACTTCAGCAGAAGAAAACATAAAACAGTGAAGGATGAATAGGTCTAAGGTGCTTCTAGGAGTCATTTCTTAGCCTAATACTTTCTATCCTACTGTAGTGAGAAATTTATGGAACATAATGAAAACAGGAGAAAAACATGAAACAGTTCAGAATACTTCACCAACAGCCAAGCTCATGAATCCAATGATAGAGCCTTCTCAGGGAAAAACATGCAACAACGTCATCCAGATCTCCAAGACTTCAATTTGTTCTTCAACTTCAAAGGACTATGTATTGATTTCAGAGAGTTTCAATATTACAGCTTGTGATCAAACAACAACCAACCAACGCCTCACTCATCTTCTGAAGAAGTATATATAGAAGGATGAGGAGGTGAGATCTGATAAAAGATCTCAATTACAATTAATATAGACTTAAATGGTTTCTGGGCCTTTGAGGGGCTCAGTGAAGAAAATTACATACATATCCTCTGTATTAAATGTTTTTCACATAAAGATTAAGCTTTGTGGGAGCTTTTGTTGACCTTTGAGGCTCTGTGTAATGTCGAGGTTGCTTTGCAGATATTTTTGCATTTATTTCCTTGTAGAAGTAACTACCTAGCTGTGCTGAAGGCGAATATCTGATTTCATGCAATAACTTCGGCCTGTATTTGATTTCTTTGAGGCACAGGTGTCTTTGTGGTAGCTGAGAAGAATTGATTCGCTTTAACTAAGGCGGTGGAGCTTTCTCTTGGATAAAACACTCTGATATTTCCTTAAAACTGTGTTTAAATCCAGGGTTTAGGATTTTGAAAGACATCTTAGATATAATCCCCACAAATTTGTCTCTTAATCCTCTGTTCTGGTGCATTCTGGTCTTCGACACTGATACCCTTTGACTATGTTAAATCCATGGTTTTTTTGTTGGTGTTCAGGGCTGCGCGGGTTTCATAAGGAGTCAATGATTCATGAATCATTGATAAACATGAATTTTAAACCCTCTCAGTGATTTCCTATGGTGAATCGAAGGCGGGAGGGTCATCACCCTCAACCTTCGTAATTTCTTCAATGTAGCAGAAAAATACATTGAAACCCTGCAAAATACGAAAAACTATTATAAAACCTGCATATATAGGTTAATTCCATCGGGAGGCGTGGAGGAAGCGGGGTTGTTGGATGGCATCATCCAACGGTCATGATTGATTAGGAGAGATCGTGGACCAGATGGAAAAGAGATTAAATTTGAGCCATCAATTGCGCAGAGATCGACGGTCGAGAACAGAAGTTGAAAGTCAAACAGAGAGAAAATGGGCAATGAAATGTGGACCATCGATCTACAGATCAAATCGACGGTGGAGATTGCTTGGACGACGTGTCGTAGCCTGGTTATTGCGTGGGCACCTTCATTAATGGTCGGGCATCTTCAGCGAGCGATCACAGTTAGATGGCCCGGCCTAGATCGGACGGTGGACAGCGATATCACTGGACATCCGCGTCCGAACAATAATGTGTGATGGATTGCGGTTATGCGCGATGGATGACGGTTTTGAAAAAGGTACAGGGGACGCGTGGCGGCAAGTGTATGGAATCGCTGGCGATCGGGGGAAAACAGCTTTTCGCCCAAGGGCAGTGCGATGGATACCGCCGGTTTTGGGCAACCGGCTTTCGGGTGGTGGGGACTACGGAAAGACGCACTCCACACCGTTCGATCTGTGGATTATATCGACGGTGTAGATTTATTGAGAAATTGCTCCGACGGAGAATTTTATAAGATAAAATAAAACCCAAAGTTTACAAATAACAAAGGTTTTTTTATGGTTTTGGACGGGATATATATGTGATATAGGATAAGCGCCCGACTGCGGGGCCTTTGGCCTTATGGAATACAATGGACCCAAGGCTTTATATAACAAGGGCCAATCACGATCATAGTTTTGGGCTCGAGCTTTTCAATCAACCCATTGGAAAATTGCGATGCGATCGCGCGATCGCATCGGAACTTTTATAATGGCATAAAGACTTGCGCTCTTTTGTTTGTGCGATGCGATAAGCGCCTCCAGAGTTAGCGCTTGGTCCCAGGGTGTGGGCATATGATTGGAAGTAGTTAGAAACTTTAGCCCAAGGGGGCTTAAGCCCAATACATAAAAAACATGATTTTCATGGGATTTTTCAAGGTTTTCAATGGAGTTCGGGGGTTTTGGTAAGGTTAAAGAGTGAGTCGTTAACTTTGTAAAGTGATTTTCATGAAGGGAGGAAGAGGAATCATGGAAACAAAGGGGTTTTTATGGAAGAAAAAGGGGAGAAAATGAAGGTTATATTTGGAAGAGGGGGAAGGGGAAAAGGGTCCTTGCAGCAGTATTTTTTCTTGGAAACCAGCAGGATTTCCGAACGGGGAAAGGGCATAGTAGTGAATATTTGGACAGAAACAAGAGACCTTCAAGAGTCTTCAAGAGCCAAAAATTTTTAGTAATGAATTTTGTTCCTTGAAGGCTCAAACATTCTTAGCCACCTTTTGGTATAACAAATATTTATAGGTGGCTAACAGTGGCTCCACTTGGGGATGGTGCCTTCTTGAGGGCATCAAGAATTCAGACCTACATTCTCTGGAAGGCTGACCTGTGCCTGATCCATTGGGTTTCCTTTCTTTCTGTGGATAATGTGCTCTGAAAACATATTAGCAGCCATAAAAGCAATGGATCATCAATACATACTTTCTACCTACCCAATCCTACTGATCTAGCATTTTTTCCTTCATTAGAGTGCACTTGGATTGGCAGACTCTTTTCATAACATTTTATTCTTTTGAAAGCATAAAAATAATCTAACTATACTCCATATTTCTCCTTGAACTCGGATTAAACAGTTGAGTTCAGATGCTTCTCTACCTAATCTACCATCTGTTGGGATTAAATTGTCCAACAAATTGTTATTCTCTAAATTCTATAAAAACAATTTAAAAGCATACAAGTCAGGATTGAACAGTCTAACTTGATGCTGGTCTATGGCATAAGAACCAACTACACATAGACATTTATTTTGCAGAAAATTAAATCAAAATTTGAAGGCTTAAGATCTAAAAGTTTCTCATCATGGCCTTCTCTTTTTACATCTCTGTTTTAAATTTTTCTTTGAGTTGTCCTTCTTTGTTCTCTGGTTCAGATTTTGAGCTATTTAGAACCAGATTCACATCTTCTTTGACTTAGAGAATAAAACAGATCTGATTCATCTCTCTTTGGAAACTTAGGTTCAGATTTTGAACATGTTTGAACCTTTAATTTCTATCCTAATCTATCTACTGATAAGCCAAGATTAAACAGTTTGGCAAATCGAATTCACTATCCTATCAGCAAGAAATTCAAAACTAATTAGTCAATATTAGGTTGTTTGACTAACTAGAAGTGTGTTTTGTAGGAGTGGCATTTGAGCTTGCACACTTTCAAATTTGTTTCTCTTTTTTGGTATGGGGCTATACCTTTATTGTTTTTACAATCTACCCTCTTTTCTTTCTTTCTTTGTTTTTGTATTTTTGATTTTTCGAACTTTGAATGCAATGGTTAGACTATGATATTTACAATGAAAAAATAAAATGCTTTGAAACTTAAGATTCTTGGCAGAAGTAATGCTTGAGCATCCTTCCATTGACAGGACCTCCATATTGGTCTTCTCCATTCAGTTCTTTCAAGAAAAATGCATTGTGACCCCTCTCAGCATGAATAATATAGGGCCCTTTCCACAAGTTCTCAAATTTTCCATGTTTTCCCTTCTCTTCTTTTCTTGAATCCCACTTAAGAACAACATTTTCAACTTGGAAATTGTTTACCTTAGTCCTCTTATCAAATAGATTCTTCATATTTTCTTGGACTAACTATGTTCTTTCATAGACTTCCTCGCTAGTCTACTGTAAATGGATTGTTTGGTTGATTCTTCTCTGCATATCATTCTCTTCAATCTGCACTTCTTGAAGGAGCTTCATGACTGGCACTCCCAATGAGGTGGGAAAGACTGCATCCATGCCATAAAATAACTGATAGGGGGACATATTTATTGATTTCTTTGTAGTTAACCTATCAGCCCATAAGGCATGAACCAGTTTACTGTGCCATGATTTCTGATTTTGTTCCAACAAATTTTTAATGATATTGATGAGGCTCTTGTTGGAAGATTCAACTAATCCATTTCCTTGGGGATAGTAAGCAGTGGAATGGCCCAAGGTTATGTGGTATTTGTAACAGAAATCAACCATCTTCTTAGATTTAAAAGTAGCAGCATTGTCTGTTATAATTTTTCAGGGACAACCAAATCTCGATAGGATATTTGTTTCAAGGAACTTGATAATGACAGAGTCATTAGCATTTCTGGAAGGTATAGCTTCTATCCATTTGGTAAAGAATTCAGTGGCTGTGAGGATCCACTTATGCTGAGCTGAGGAGGATGGATGAATTTCGCCAATGAAGTCCATCCCCCATTGTTGAAAAGGCGCCTCAACTATGATAGGATGTAAAGGTAAGGGAAGGAGCTTTCTTTTGCCATCAAAGATTTGACACTTATGGCAAGACATGACCAGCTTTTGAGTATCTGGGAAAAGGGTAGGCCCATAGTAACCAGACCTAAGAATTTTGTTTGTTGTGGCCTTCCAGTAGAGGTTTCCTCCACATTCTCCGTCATGCAACTCATGCATGATCTTTCCTACATCATCTTCAAGTAGACATTTAAGCAAAATTCCAATAGCATTTTTCCAATATAATACCCCATCTAATATGCAAAAACTCAAAGCCCTTTGTTTCAAAAATCTAGCTTTAGTTTTAGACAAAGAAGGAGGGGCATTTAAATATAAAAGCACATAAATAATGTCAGCATACCAAGGAGAATTCAGAAATGCTTCTTCAATAAAAGGAGCATCAGATTCCTCTATTTCTTCTAACACATCTACCATATTCATGTCTAGTGCTTGGACGTTCGACTCAGCCATAAGTTTTGCTAATCCTTGCCCTTTAACTAGTTCGGTGGGCCTAATTTCTAAGTCATATTCAAGAATAGTTGCAATCCATTTTCCCCTTTTACCATCGGGGTCTTGACTTAGAATGTCCTTGACAATAGTATGTGGAACAAAAGCAATTATGTGAGAGTGTAAAATATAGACCCTAAAGTCTTTTAATGCTTTCACTAATGCTAAGGCTTGCTTCTCCATGATGTTATATTTGAGAGGAGAATCTCTCAAGGCCCTACTAAAGAAAGATATTGGTTGTTCTTGTCCCAAATCATTCTTTTGAAGTAAAACTGTAGCTATTGTATGCTCGGATGCAAAGGAAAAAATATAGAAATCTTTGGTAAAATCTAGACTAATCAGGACTGGTGCTTGAGTCAGAGCTTGTTTGACCAGTTCGAATGATTGTTTAGCTGGTAAAGTCCATTTTACACCAACATCTTTCTTAAGCATGTTTTTAATGTTTTTTAATAGCTCAGCAAGATTGGGAATAAACCTTCTCAGGAAATTAATCTTTCCGATGAAATATTGCAATTCTTTGAGGCTCCTTGGATGGTTGATCTGCAATATGCCATCTATCCTTGTAGGGTCTATTTTGATTCCCTCTTTCGAAATTATGTGGCCAAGAAGTTTACCTTCTTGGAGACCAAAGAGTGTTTTCTTGGGATTCAATGACAAGCCAAATTTCCTACACTTCCCAAAAACTTTTCTTAGGTGAATCAAATGTTCTTCATCAGTTTTTGAGAAAACAGTTATGTCATCAAGGTAAATGATTATGAAATAGCCAATGTCTTCAGAAAAGGCTATGTCCATGGCCCTTTGGAAGGTGGCCCCTGCATTCATTAATCCGAAAGGCATTTTGACATACATAAAGGTGCCCCAAGGTGTGGTAAAAGCAGTTTTGATTTGATCACTTGGGAGCACTAATACCTGGTTGTAACCTTAGAACCCATCTAAGAGTGATATCCCTTTTGACCCAACTACTCTCTGAAGTATATGATCCATTTTGGGCAATGGGTAGTTGTCTTTTAGGGATGCTCTGTTTAGGTTTCTGAAATCAATACAGAGTCTGATCTCCCCTGTCTTTTTCCTAACAGAAACTAATTTTGATACCCATTCTAAAAATATAACAAGTACTATAATGCCAGCATCATGCATCTTTTCAATTTCAGCTCTAACTAAAGGTAATAAAAGTGGATTTATCCTCCTCAGTTTTTGTTTGAAGGGCTTTTGATTTTCCTTCAAGGGAATCTTGTGCTGAATGATGTTAGTATCATATGATTTTAGGTCTTTGTATCCCCAAGAAAAAACATCTTTAAACTCTTTAAAGAGCTCTATATACTGCAATTTTATGTGAGCTGGGAGATTGTTGGACAGTTTAATCATCTTGGGTTCTACTAGGCTACCTATGTAATGTTCTTCTACATCTGTTTCCACAGGCTCCATTATGGGTTCTTTGGCTATATCGTTAAAATCAAACAGGTGTTCTAAAGGTGCTAGACCCCTTGGAATTTTATCATTTTTTCATTGTAAGACTTCCAAGTCTTCTTGGTCTGCGTTGTTGGTTACCTCTGCTTCAAAAGGATTTTCATAATGATTTATATCAGTAGTATATGTCATTTCAACTTCTGGGATTTGTTCAATATATGGGCAGTTCTGATTATGGCTAGATTCTGATGTTGGTATGGTGAAATCATTTTCTGACTTTAAGAAATCATCTATGTGTTTGTCAGAGTCAAACACCTGCCAGTGATCTTCGTTTTCAGGCACAACAGGTCTATGTTTTACTTTTGCACTGAGTTGTTGATTTATTTCAGTTGTTTGAAAATTGTTGGCATTGAAAGCGAGTTCATTTTATAGATGATTCAATTCTCTTGGAATGAAAATAAGTTCATACTTTTCAAAGGTTTTCAATAGATCAAGGGCAGCGTTTCGATATTCCCTAAGTCTTGGGTTTTTAGCTGAGTATTCTCCTTTGATTTGTTTTATGATAAGTTCAGAATCTCCTAAGATTGATATCCTCTGGGCTTCTAACTGTTTAAGCAGTTGTAAGCCTAGGAGAAGTGCTTCATACTCATCAATATTGTTAGTGCATGGGAAATCCAATTTGTATGAAAAACTCTGTTTTGTATTTTGAATCGACACACCTGTTCCTGCACTTGTTTTATTACAAGATCCATCAAAATTTATTTTCCAAAGTATGCCATCATTATTTTCATTTTCTTGTTGCTGTTGATTGTCAATGTTTTGAATTTGATCAAAGGGAAGATTAGATTGTTGTGGTGAACTGATTGGGTCTATGTTTTCTTTATCTTGTTGCATAATGTCATCTTCGTTATATAAGATAAAGGAATGTAAACTTGATTGAATAGAATAGATTGGAGAATTGTTTGGTCTGTCCATGTTGCTCACAATGTACTTCATGTGAGATTCCCTGTATAGTCTTCTGTTTTGGTTGAAAACAAGGATGGTGGCATAAGACATGTCCATTTGAAGGTTTCCCTGAAGTTTGGCTCCCCAAGATCTTGATAAGAGCATGCCATACTTAGGGGGGATGTCAGCTAAAACTATATCCATAATGAGACTCTTAGCAGGGATCTGAGCTAAAGTAACACATAAATCCTTGATTAAACCCAAACATTTGACTCGTATTGAGTCAAAAGAATACAAATCTTTGTATGGTTTAGTAATCTCTAAGCCTAGGCTCTCCATTACCACCTTGGGCATTAGATTATGTGAAGCTCTCGAATCTAACATGGCATTGTGTAAAATTTTCTCATGTATGTTCAAGCTAACATAGAAGGGAGGGACAACTCCTTCTTGATATTTTCCTTCAACTTCTGGACCAAACAACAGTTCATGTTTGTCATCTGTCAAGTTTAAAGTGTCTGTATCACTTCCTAAGTTCAAAGCTTTCAAAACTTGGTTTTTGTACACCTCTTGGGTTACTAGTTCAACTAGGGGGATGGTGACTTTTATTTTGGAAATCTCTCCCTCAAGGCTGAAAGGAATAATTGACTTGTTTGTATTTACATCTGTTTTTTCCATTGAATTCTTTTCAACAACTTTGATTTGTTGAACTTTATTTGGACTGGTAATTGGGATAATTTTATTAGGACCACTAGCTGAAGTGTTAGGGGTACTCTATTCAACATTTGGCTGGACACCTTTGTCTTTATTTGAATCTGTTTTTTTAGTCGAAATGTTGGTTTTCTCTGTTGTCTTTTTGGGTTGGTTTCCTGTGTTTTTCTTGACAACAGTGCTAGTGTTCTTACCTTTTGAATTATCTATGTTTCCCTTGCTCCTAAGATCATACTGTTTGTGTATCCCCATGATTTAATTTTCAAAACCTAATCTATAGTCATCAGAATCTTCACAGGTGTTTGTATTTTGATCAGAAAAGAAAAAATATTGTTCTTCCTCAGTGAGGAAAACATCATCCCCACTATCTGATCCCATCAAGTTTACATGGGATTATTCCAACCTTTCTAACTCCCTATCTTCCTCATATTGATCTACATAGTTTTGTTGGAAGGGAGGTCTAATCTATTGGTCATTTTCGTTCTGTTTGTCTTGATTTTTTTCTCTTCTATAATTCTGGTTTCTATTTCGAGGAGCAGCTTGGTTTTGATTTGCTTGTGCTTTCTTAATTATACTCATATCTTTCATCATTTCTTCCAACATCCTCTCAATTTTTGAGCTTGAAGTAGAAGGAGTGGAATCTTCTCTAAAAGACACTCTCTTCTCGGTTTTCATTCTTGCTCTCTTCTCTGTCAAGTTGACTTCCACATAAAGAGCACCCTGTTGCATATCTTCCAGAGTTGCAAAATTTCTTTCTCTCAGCTAATAGTTCATGTCAGAGTCAAACCCTTCAAGAAATTTATTTAAAGCTGAGCCCTGTGGAGGTTTTAGCTGTGGGGAAAGTGCATTATACACACTATTAAATCTAGTGCAATAAGCTTGCACACTTTCCCCAGGGTTTCTATGGAGATTTTTGTAATCAGAAAGGACTTGGAGAGGATTCTTCTTCACTTCCCATTTGTTTAAGAATGTTTGATGGAAGCCTTGGAGATCATTAATACTATGGGGGGCTAAACCTTTGAACCATTTTCTCACTTCTCCCCCTAGGCTCTGAGCGAATAACCTAAGCTTGACAGAATCATCATCAATTTCATTTCTGTCAAAGTAGTCATTCATTTTGTCTACATGTTGTGATGCAGTTGTAGCATTGTTAGCATCATTTAATGGAATTTTGGATTGGTAGTCCTGTGGGAGATTGACTAATGGTACAGGAAGGAATAGGGGAGCATACCATGCTGCCATGATAGGTGGTGGGGGTGGATTTACAAAAGGGAAAGTGGGTTGAAGTGGGGTGGTTTGGACAGTGGATGTTGGGTGGACAGATGTGGATGTACCGAGGTTAGATTATTGAGCTGACCTTGGATGAGAGACACCTAAATTGAGAATGAAATGTAAATTAGGTGGTGTGGTTTCTCTACTACCAGGTTGTTCACTTTGTTCTGGGGATGAAAGTGAGGACTCGGAATCTATCTGAATTATATCATCAAGTTACCTAGTTCTAAAAGGATTTCTTAAGTCGACTTGTGATTGGTGTAGGGCTGCGAGATTTTCAGGGACTGAATTAGATCTCAAGGGTGATCTGAAAACAGTTGAAAATTTTATCTTGGAAGATTTCCTAAGCATACTTTCAGGGTTGTCAACTTCTTCCAGTGGGTTTGGGTCAGGGTAGGCTCTAGTATGAATCTTTCTAGGAGCCACTATGCTATGTTTTTCAGACCCAGTTGAAAAAGAAAAGTTTTAACCAAATATGACAATCTTTAAGAGGCTAACTGATCTTTTTAGAAGAAGGAAAATTTTAATCTTAAAGCTTTCTAGCTGAGTTTGTATGATGCTGTTAAGACTTGGGGTCTTCCCAGTGGAGTCTTAAGGTCTATTTTTTAGCATCGTGGAGTCGCTAGGTGGAAATTTTTAGCTCTTTTGGAGGTAAAGGTTTTATGGTCCACCACCAAGTTTATTATGAAGCCAAAATAAAATGTTTTGGGTTTTTCTGATTTATTTTGGCCTTATAGGTTATGAGAGTGTCCTAAATCTGTCTTAACACTTAGCTAGGGTGTCAAAACGTACAGAGTTCACTCTTGTGGCTTGGTAACTGAAATCTTCAAGGTTTGATAAGGCTTTATAATAATCCTAAGGGTTACTTTTTTTGTCACTGATTCAAAAGATCCTATCATGATTACCATTTCTTGGTAGTGCTTGAAAAAGGTTACTTATGTTATACTTAGACAGTGAGTGTTTTGTTTTGCAGATTTTACTCAGAGTCCCACGTGATCACCATTATGTTGGTGTCCCGTGTTTTGATATTTTGGAAAATCAAAAGACAACGCAACATCAGAACCAATCTTTAGAGTTACAGGATCTAGTCCTCTTTTTCTCAGAGAGGGATCTCTCAAAAAGTTTTTTTTGCAAAGGTTTATCTTGTGTGCTTTGAGTATTAGTTTTAGACTAGTTACTGAGTGCAGGTGTTTGTTTGTTTGTTTGGTTGGATTGAATTGATACAGCAGAACATAAAAGGTCTAGGAAATATATATAGGACATTAAAATATCTATTTCATTGGGCAATGGAGTCAAAAAGAAGTCATAATACACTTATCAAAGGATATGGGATATCAAAGGGCAAATCTAACTTGGCCACGGGATCCTTTTGTTTTTGGAATGGAATGAAGATTAATGATTTGGAAAGAGAGTTTTAATTCTCAACAAAGGGAATTTGAAAGCATAATTTGAAACAATAAAGAGCTCTTTGATAGACAGGGCTAACCATAAATTCTACAAATCACACCTTTAGGCAAACAATGATTTCAAAACAACTTTCAAAGTAAAATCTAAGATTCGGGGAACACCCTATTTCCTCAAAGATTTTATTCTAAAGGACTTTAGAAAACATATAAGATTTACTGATAATCACAGTCATAGAAGAGGGAACACCTAAAAACATCTATGATCATAATTATAACGACCTTTAAGCCAAATGTTTAAGTGAGAACAAAGGGAAAGATCAAAACAGACCTCTCTGATTCACTATAAGCAAAGAACTTCCAAGGGAGACTTCAATAACAGTTTTTAAGTGGCAACAGACAAGTAGGGAGAACCATAAATCATGCTGAAACCAACTGTTCAAACTATTAAGGAAATAAACAAGCATGAAGACTAAAGAGAAAGATTAAAGCCTCTAAAATACTTCAGCAGAAGAAAACATAAAACAGTGAAGGATGAATAGGTCTAAGGTGCTTCCAAGAGTCATTTCTTAGCCTAATACTTTCTATCCTACTGTAGTGAGAAATTTATGGAACATAATGAAAATAGGAGAAAAAAATGAAACAGTTCAGAATACTTCACCAACAGCCAAGCTCATGAATCCAATGATAGAGCCTTCTCAGGGACAAACATGCAACAACATCATCCAGATCTCCAAGACTTCAATTTGTTCTTCAACTTCAAAGGACTATGTATTGATTTCAGAGAGTTTCAATATTACAGCTTGTGATCAAACAACAACCAACCAACGCCTCACTCATCTTCTAAAGAAGTATATATAGAAGGATAAGGAGGTGAGATCTGATAAAATATCTCAATTACAATTAAAACAGACTTAAATGGTTTATGGGCCTTTGAGGGGCTTGATGAAGAAAATTACATACATATCCTCTGTAGTAAATGTTTTTCACATAAAGATTAAGCTTTGTGGGAGCTTTTGTTGACCTTTGAGGCTCTGTGTGATGTCGGGGTTACTTTGTAGATATTTCTGCATTTATTTCCTTGCAGAAGTAACTACCTGGCTGTGTTGAAGGCGAATATCTGATTTCATGCAATAACTTCAGCCTGTATTTGATTTCTTTGAGGCACAGGTGTCTTTGTGGTAGCTGAGAAGAATTGATTCGCTTTAACTAAGGTGGTGGAACTTTCTGTCGGATAAAACACTCTGATCTTTCCTTAAAACTATGTTTAAATCCAGGGTTTAGGATTTTGATAGACATCTTAGATATAATCCCCACAAATCTGTCTCTTAATCCTTTGTTCTGGTGCTTTCTGGTCTTCAACACTGATACCCTTTGACTGTGTTAAATCCATGGTGTTTTTGTTGGTGTGCAGGGCTACGCAGGGTTCATAAGGTGTCAATGGTTCATGAATCATTGATAAACGTGAATTTTAAACCCTGTCAGTGATTTCCTGTGGTGAATCGAAGGTGGGAGGGTCGTCACCCTCAACCTTTGTAATTTCTTCAGCATAGCGGAAAAATACATTGAAACCTTACAAAATATGAAAAACTATTATAAAACCTGCATATATAGGTTAACTCCATCAAGAGGTGTGGAGGAAGCGAGGCCGTTGGATATCCAACGGTCAGGATTGATCAGGAGAGATCGTGGACCAGATGGAAAAGAGATTAAATCTGAGTCGTCGATCGCGCAAAGATCGACGGTCGAGAATGGAAGTTGAAAGTCAAACAGAGAGAAAATGGGCGATGAAATGTGGACCATCGATCTGCAGAACAGATTGACGGCGGAGATTTCTTGGACGACGCACCGTAGCCTGGTTATCGCGTGGGCACCTTCGTTAATGGTCGGGCATCTTCGACAAGCGATCACCGTTGGATGGCCCGGCCCAGATCAGACGGTGGACAGCGATATCGCTGGGCATCCGCATCCGAACAATGATGTGCGATGGACTGCGGTTATGTGCGATGGACGACGGTTTTGAAAAAGGTACAGGGGACGCGTGGCGGCAAGTGTATGGAATCGTTGGCGATCGGGGGAAAACAGCTTTTCGCCCAAGGGCGGTGCGATGGATATCGCCGGTTTTGGCAACCGGCTTTCGGGCGGTGGGGACTACGGAAAGACGCACTCCGCACCGTTCGATCTGTGGATTAGATCGATGGTGTAGATTTATTGAGAAATCGCTCTGGCGAAGAATTTTATAAAATAAAATAAAACCCAAAGTTTACAAATAACAAAGGTTTTTTTATGGTTTTGGACGGGATATATATTTGATATAGGATAAGCGCCCGACTGTGGGGCCTTTGGCCTTATGGAATAAAATGGGCCCGAGGCTTTATATAACAAGGGCCAATCGCGATCGCAATTTCGGGCCCAGGCTTTTCAATCAACCCATTGGAAAATTGCGATGCGATCGCGCGATCACATCGGATCTTTTATAATGGCATAAAGACTTGCGCTCTTGTGTTTGTGCGATGCGATAAGCGCCTCCAGAGTTAGCGCTTGGTCCCAGGGTGTGGGCATATGATCGGAAGTAGTTAGAAACTTTAGCCCAAGGGGGATTAAGTCCAATACATAAAAAACATGATTTTCATGGGATTTTTCAAGGTTTTCAATGGAGTTGGGGGGTTTTGGTAAGGTTAAAGAGTGAGTCTTTAACTTTGTAAAGTGATTTTCATGAAGGGAGGAAGAGGAATCATGGAAACAAAGGGGTTTTTATGGAAGAAAAAAGGGAGAAAATGAAGGTTAGCTTTGGAAGAGGGGAAGGGGAAAAGGGTCCTTGCAGCAGTATTTTGGCTTGGAAACCAGCAGGATTTCCGAATGGGGAAAGGGCATAGTAGTGAAGATTTGGACAGAAACAAGAGACCTTCAAGAGTCTTCAAGAGCCAACAATTTTTAGTAATGAATTTTGTTCCTTGAAGGCTCAAACAGTCTTAGCCAACTTTTGGTATAACAAATATTTATAGGTGGCTAGCAGGTGGACCACTCTTGTAAAGGTCATAATGAGCTATTCATCAATAACACTAGAATTATTAACTCAAAATAATCTTTCAGTCATTATCTGGGATATTTTTAATAAGTCTTTAGGGTAGAGGAATTAGCTAGTAATGATTAGTCATTAAAAACTTTTCACGCCATCATGTACTCTTAAGGAGTAGATTTGTCTCCCCACTTATTAAGTAACCTTTAAGGTTAATCATAATCAAATCTTAAAAATATTTAGGGAAGGATAGTAGGTCTCGTGATGAGCTGGCCTACCACGATCATGAGACCTAACATGCATGACATTACTACTACTAGTCACCAAGCTAGAGTAACGGCTTTCAGCCAAAAAGCTGGAAGATAGGAGGTCTCATCACGAGCCATACCGTTCATTCATGTTACTTCTTGTGAGTGGCACTGCCATCAACTAGCTACCAAGTCAGGACAGTGGCCTTCATCTAAAAGTGAAATAAGCTAACTCTTAATACATGCCTAGTAAGTGGGACACAGACATTTCGATGGGTCAAAATACATCCCTGTCAAGGTTATGGACACATGCGGGTAGCAAGGCCATGTCTGTGTTATTAAAGTTAATTACAAACTATGATTTTCTTGGTTATCCCTCTCTTTCCCTAAAAAATCATCATTTCTCTTGGAAAATGGTTTAAAGACGATTTGAACATGATACTTTGAGTTCTATATTTCAAAATAAAGAACCTTTAATGATGTGGTACCCTTAGTGGAGGTTATTAATTGTACCAGACTAAGAAGAAATTCAGTTTTGCATCTAGATGACAACGAACTTTAGAGTGTTCAATAAAGAGGTTGTTGATTGGCCTAATAACTCACTTTAATTTTCATGGTATTTAGAGTGATGAATTACTCAATGATGAATGCTCACAAGATGTTGGTTGACAATAATGTGTATTGATGGTGGTTTCCTCTAAATATGAGTTTCATAACCTAGGTACAAGATTGCTATAAAACTTGTGGTAGTATTTTTGAAATTGCACCTTTTCAGGAAAAAAATATTTTTATCATAAGACTCTAGGTAGAAGAAAAATAGGGAATTAATTTGGGACAAGGTAACATGTATGTGCAACACTCTTTTTTCCATAATGTCTACTTTTGGTACCTGATCTTGGTTTATCATTTCACATGGTTTTAGTTGGTAATGTAATAGTAATGTTGCAGGCTAATGAATGCATTGCAATATCGGGCATCTTCATCCTTGCTAAAATATTTTCTGATATTTTCCCTGCCTTTGGCTTGCACGAGGACGTGCAAGAAGTTCAGTGTGGGGGATGTTGAGTCGCCGTTTTGTCCAAATTTTTACAATTTTTATCAAATAATTTTGTGCTCATACCTAGTATTTTAATCATTTTTAACTTATTAAGTTGATGATTAGAGGAATTTAGAAACATTAATTATTAAATTATAAATTCTTGTTATTAGTTAATTTGATGAGTGTTTTGTGTAGTAACATCATTAATAACAAGCTTCTTGGTGACAGGTGAATAGGTCTGGTGCATGAATGCATTTGAGTACGAATTCACCCCATGCAAGGGGGCAGAAGCTTGGGCTCAACAGCAAATATTGAGAGCTATGTGCCAAACCTTTTCCTAGTTTCAAGATGAGGTTGTGCACAGAACAACAACTACACAATGCTATTTTTATGGGCCAGGCCAACAACAGGAAGCACAGTGGGCTGGAATATTTAATGGGTCAGCAATAGGAGTCATATTGGCAACAAGTTGTGACCTTGTTCAAGAAGGTGAATTGCCAACAATTTCATCCCCCTATATTGACAACTTAAACAAACATCCAATGATGAACAAAAGTTTTGTAAATCCATCCAAGCTAAATGGATCTTCCCATGTAGTTGGAAATCATGTGATTTCTACTAAAAATCACTCCCATTCTCTTCGTGTTTTGCAATATATACAAGATGTCATTGCAGGTATGGAAGCTTTTAGAAAGTCAGAAATTGAATTTTCAACTGCCATGGTCAATTCGCCAGATGGAAATAAAGGGACAGACAAAATTTCTGAAAAAGAGTTATTGGTTTCGAATTTCATGATATAGATATATTGCTTCGACTTGTTTGAATTGCCAAGGAAGAAATAAATGATTAGATCGATATAGTATCACCATCCATCCTCAACTACCAACATCAACACCACAGTGGAAACATCGCTCTTATCATCCGTAGCCACAATTACAACAACCATAAGCACGATTGGACATAATGCAAACCTCCTTTTTTTGGCTATATGACTTGCTTATGCCATGGATTTTTCTTAATACTCAGAACTATAGAGGCCACCTGAAATATTTTAACAAGAAATCTTGTCACCGTGATGAATTTGTTTAATGCAAAAAATGCAATAAAGAACGAAGGTTCAGGTTGATAACTAAAGAGGAATGGCACATTCATTATGATGCTTGTGATACGAGATGGGAATGCGTTGATCCACCTTATGACAAAATCACTTTCCAAGAGGACGAGGAGAGAGATAATAGATATATCATATGAATGGATAGGAGATCTGTAATGTAATCATAAGTAGGAAGCAAATGTTGGGTAATGTAGATCGATGGTAATGAGTGGAGTATATATATATATATATATATATATATATATATATATATATAGTAGGTAACTAGTGCTGGAATCGGTGATCTGAATAGATGGCAAGGTAATAGTATGGAGTGAATGATGGATGATATAATTGAATGGGGAATCGAATCGTGAGATCCAAAGCATAGGAATTCGCCTGTCAAGATCCGACATCAAATTGCCGAGAACAAGAATTGTAATGGAGCAGCAATAGATGATGTATTTATTAATTAATATTTGACTCAATGTTTTGATTGAATTTAATAAATTCTGGCTTCTGCAATTTTTTTTATATAAGCATTGTAATTTTGTTTATTTCTAGGTGTTGAGTTAGTTTAGGACTTTTTCTAGGGAGTGGCAAGGATCCACCGCAACCTGGAGTCGAGTCTGGCATTCTTTATAGATGTAGGAATTATGCTTTATTACAAAATTATATTTTGTTTTGGAATTGATTTCTAAATAGGATTGTAGATTTCCTGATCCTGTACTTAATCATTAATTTATTTTTCTTGAATTTGGAGTGATTTCACGAGTGTATTGTTGGAAAGCCTTAGTACGAGAATAGTGTGCCTTAATTTGATCTTAGAATTACATTTTAGCCTCCTTATAAATTACTGCTTAGTCTCTTTAATATTGATAAGTTTAAAACCTTGCTTAATATTGTAGCTGAAGTTAATTTCATAGCGCCTTTGCTTCTATAAGGTTGTCTTTTGATTGCAGAGAATTAGAATAAGGATTGAGTTAAGTATATTTCCTTTATAATGTTTTTGTTTTAAGTGTGAGTTTTCTTGGCCAATAGAAGAGTGTTTTTTATCATTTTATGTTCGACGATCATCAATAAGGAAACTTACATACTCTGACCATTAAGTTGAGCCAAGACACAATAAAACTCATATTTTCGACTCTTGGATTGAAAATTAAATATTAAGAGCTTTAATTCGCCAATTAAAACTCTCAACTTTTCCACCTCCACAACTAAACACATTGGCCTTCCATTCCAACACTATATTGGGTTTTATCCATATCAAGAGGAAAACATAATAAAAAGAGTCCAAACCTTTCAAAACATGATAGTCAATATCCCAATAGCCAATACCTTACAAAATACTATCGACCTATGGGACTTGTCTTTCCATTAGGAAATGAACCCATTGGGTTTTGTTAATATTTGATATTAGCAATAGAAATTTTACATGTATAATCTTGATTCTTAACACCCAATAGTATGTTATCCACATCATTTCAACTTCATCTATCACCTCAACTCTACTTTGCACCTTGATCTATGTCATCTTACCACATTGACATGTCATGTTAGCACTAGGTCAACATGACACATCACTAAGACCTTCTTACAAGTCGTGTCTTTATGACACATAATCCTTTTAAGAACCAAACCACCAACCTGCTAAACCCTTGGAATTCATAACATAGTTACCTTCAACCTTGGTTTGAAATTATTGTAAATTTAATAGAGATCACTCTCTCTGTTAGTTGATATTTTTGTTTACTAGGCTCCCCCAAGTCATCAACCCACAAAGAACAACTAAAAGCCTATATTAAAGCCCCTCACCCAATCTAATAACAAATTTTCAACTAATGGGCTACCCTTATCCATTAATAGTCTTCCCATTTTTTAGGTCACTGACCATTGGCCCATCAGGAAACACAAGAAATCCCTGCTTATGGCCATTCATGTGATCCAATTGATGAATGTCAAATGAAAGGAATGATCCAATTAACTATTGAACATGTTAGGTTTTGTTAGTATCAAGGATTCACAATGGGATTTCTTTGGTGTTTACTCCTAACATCTAACTCTTAATACCCTGACTCTTGATAAATAAGCACCCAATAATAGACATAAACTATCATAGTTCCCCCTTTTCCATCAATTTAACATTTTGTTCCTCGTGTAACCATGCCACTAGACTAACAAAAAACCCCACTCACAACAGTTACCTGACCAAATATATGGGTGCCAACTAATGGGAATTATTTATGTTAATCAATAAATGTATAAAAATTCATCTATATCAAGGATTTTCAAGGGATTCTATTTAGAATGTTGTCGACTTCCCACACCTAAAACCCTAACAACTCTATATAGCATCCTCTTGAGGCTTAGGCCCCTTTTGGTTAAGCTATTGATCACACACCACCACCAACCCCACCTTGTTAAACCATATGACTAAGGGCTAAGGCTAAGAGCTCTACTACCAAAATCCCAATAGTTCTACTAACAAATCATAGTTAATGGAAGGTATTCAAATTAATTGACAGACATTGTATAGCTCCATTAATATAGGGGGTATGTGTTGGTGGAGAGTAGATATACTTCCTAATATCTAACGTCTAGCCAACTGAAATCCTGATAGCATGGGTTCGATATGGCCTGGGAATATGATGATAAATTCTTTGTCAACTGATAGTTGTTTATCAAGATATATTAGTATTAGGGGGTTGGAACAAATGGTCACTCAGTATTTTACCTGACACCCAACTTCCAATATCCCAATTGTGTGATATTTTAGTCCCTAATAATGGTTTGTTAGTTTCTTGGAAATTTCTTGTTAATCATCCTACACTTCAGGATCCATCGATATTGAGGATTTTCATATAATTTTTTATGTATACTCCTGACACCTATTTATTGATAGTCTAACATCTTGTTCTCCAAACCTAAGTACCTTCTAGATAGGAACTTAGTCCCAACCTCATTAGACCATGTTACTAGGGGCCAGAGATAATGATTCCAATCCTTAAAATTCTCAACTTCTACTAACCATCCCTAAGAATTTAACTAGTCATTTCTTAAAGTATCCAAGTAAAATATTCTTGCAGGGAGAACTCCTCATGCCACACGAGGACTAACTTTGAATCTAATAGTGCAAAAAACCAAGACTTACGACTCATGAGGCTATATAGGTCTTCACCAACCTACAAGTCACCACAGAAATTGTCTTCAATACGACATTTCTATGGAAGAAAGACATAAATAACCAATGGCCGATCCTTCTTGACTTCACCCAGTTGAGACGAGATTACTCTTAATAAATCCTTTGGGGCTGCAAAATCACCAACATGCTTTGACAACTCCAACTATCACCATAGAGGGCCAACATTCTATCATAACTCTAAAGGAATCCAAGTCTCTCCTCACTGAAGGAATTACCAAATATTCTCATTCAATAGGGGTACGGTCACAACTTCCCCCTCCCACACATGCCTGATAATAACCATTCTAACTAAAGAATATAAGAAGACCCTTATAGCCTATTCAACCTTTGATTAATATTTCATAACACATTATATACATTAGAATCATTACAAGAAAACATACTTTAAGGAATACTTCTGCATGCAATGTTTTCTCATGATAGGAATAAGAATGAATTACCAAGCAAAATTGTACATTGATTCGGTTCATAATTTATATGTATTTTGAAAACCATCTAAACAAATTTCAACTTATCATAATAGCCACACAAAACAATATAGACCAACAACAATTGTGACACATTTAATATCAATTTCAATTAATTAATAGAGATTTAGATACATTTATCTTGTTTACTCAAGCTTAGCTAGAAACTAAAGAAGGAAGTGATATGTTCCACCCCACCATAGGTTTAACTACGCTGCAATATTTCTTGTAGTTGGCCACCCTCGATCCAAACTCGATTCCTTAAGGGAAGCTTTCAATTAGGATTCCAAAGGTTTAAATTCCACTCTCCTTCATGCATACAAATTCAGTCTAAAGCTTTCAATTACTAAGTCAAGACCTATTAGCATTCACAATATGGCCATTATGGGCTTGCATAACATGAAAATGGATCCATTCACTAAATCCAATATATCTCGTTGCTCCTTTTCCTAATTATTTATGTATAATTCACAACCAAATATCCAAATGATATTTTTTCCCCTTTCTTAGCCTAAGTTTTCCCCAAATACTTACTTATCTAATTGTATTGTGTTACAATCCCACATTTTTTGTTATGTATTATAGGGTTCTCTCATTGATTCTCTCACTATTTGTTTATTGTTCACAATCACTTCATTTGGCACCACAATTTTAATTTTGTTCACATTTTCCACTTTCACTTTTATTCTCTCCCATTCTCTTTCTGTTCTCTTGTACCCCCCTACAAGTGCTTTTCTTGATCCTCCATTTACCATCACAAAGATTTAGTTTCTTCCTTGGGATATGTGGTTAGTAACTGTTAAACACATGCATGGTAAACAAGAAAGTAAACACACAAGGAGAAATATAATCATGAGTTGTCTTATTATCCACCATAGATTTATATTTATAATACAGTGGTGTGACTCTTGGATTCCACATTCCAAGGTCACTTGAACTCCTTTGTGACTGTTCACCTTCCACACCTACCCATAGAGGATTAGATGTCTAACATTCTCCCCCTTAATTCGAAGGGGTATGTGTGAGTCCAAGAAGAGAGTTGTAATACAAATTTGTAAAGTATGCATGGCATCACTTAGGCTGAATCAAATCTCTAAAATGTTGGCATAAAGAGGCGGTTTAAGGATGAACACCAACACTAGAATGCTTAGTGTAGTTCCCAGAACTCTTCCAAATCTGGCAAGAAGCTGAGGTCTTCTGCTAGAGGAAGTGCTCCTGATATTTTGAAGAGTGATACCTTCAACCTAGAAGAAGGGAGGTCTACAACCTGCGATGGTTTAAGGATGACCACCAATTCTGGAATGCTTGATGCATTTCTTGGAAGTCTACCAAAACTGACAAGAAGCTGATGTCTTCTGCTAGAGGAAGTGTCCTGAATTATTTGAAGAGGAAGAATATCAACCTCGCATATATGGTTTAAGGTTGACCACCAACCAAAGGCATGCTCATGGGCATATGTGTCTCTGGCTACAACTATGAATCTGGAATGACAGGTTGTGGCTCAGGCTTGCTTGAACTGCTATGTCTCTAGATACAACTCTGAATTTGGAATGAGAGATCGTGGCTCAGGCTCGCTTGATGTGGCTTTGAAGCTTGTAGATGACCACCATTTCCCTCCTGTTAGGTACAAGGTGAGATGATGGCGAAAACTCAACTGCAAGTTTTCTCAATATTTTAGAACAAGTTCTGACATGTGACTTAAACATCTTCTTGGTTGTTGATGCCCATTGCCAAGAAGTGATCCATCCAAGATGAATCTTTGTTCTTGCAGGAGGCTTGTTTCTAAAGCATCTGTGTCAAGAATGGGTGCACCGACCACAGTGCTTGCATTGGTGAAGATTGAAACAATGATATTTCATATGGCCAACATGATCACAGTGTTGGCATTTTACAATCTATTGTTGCTGCTGTGGAAGAGGAGCAAGATCTAGAACAGCTAAAGGTAAACTATCATAAAGAAATCCGGCAATCTGAAATTTGATGGGCTTGGAGTATTTCGGAATATGAAAGGACAATTACTTGTCATATCCAAGACCCGTTCTGTGCTTGTTATGGAAAAGATCTTCCCAAGGTCTAATGATGGGCTTAGGAGGTGCAGGCTGGATTTTTGCTTCTACATGCAAATCTGCTCTTATACTGGGAATTGAATGTGAATCAGCCACAACATTATTGGATTTTTACTTATGGGAGTCTGTTCCAATGTTTTGAACATAAACAGGTTCAGAATGATGACTCCAATGTTGTAATTCTGCTTGCTGAAGCTGAGATTCAAGCTGTAAAAAATCAATCTTTTCATGTGTATTTTACAAACAAATTTTAATGTCCACGAGAGCGTTCTTGTTGATTTTCACCATCTCATCAGTAGTTGAATGATCGAGAATATTTGATAGCTCTAATACATCACCAAGTAGATCCATGATTACAAATTTTTCAATCTGCAATACAATCAAAGCTTTAATTTCTTTGAAGTTGATAAAGAGGAGAACCGGTGAGTGCCGACTAGGTCACTGTAGGTTACTCCTGCTATTCATCAGGATGTCATTAAAGTTTCACTAATGTGCAACAAAATCAAATCACAGTCACACTCATATAGATTAATTTCTCTCTATCATATGGATCACAATGTCACTGTGCTGACCCACAATATCCTTCTTTGCAACTTTCTCTCTCTGTGAAAGCCTGCCTAAAATATTGTTTTGAAAATTTTTGAATCCAAATAACAAATACAAGTTTCAATAATTAAAAAATTTGCGTTCATTGCTACTTCGCAAGGTCTCACATCCCGTATAAGTAAGTGACCACATTCACAACACGATTTAATCTTCAATCCAAGTTAAGGACTGCGTTGCTGAGGAGGGATTTTTTGTTTTGTTTTGTTTTGCAATAAGAGCTTCAATCCATACCATAAACCAGTTGCAACTCAACGTAGAGTAATCACACCTTATAAAGTTTTCAAATCAACACAGTTTAATCACACACAGATTAAAAAAAAAAAGAGGCACACGGTCTTCAAAAAGGAGAGAGGTATTACAAGAGCAGAAGAGCTTAACGTTGCGTGCTGAGGCAAGGAAAACTTGAGCAACGTTTGGATGAAGAGATGGGGACTCAAACCTGTGAAGTTCTTCCACTGTTCGGAGATTGAAACGTTTTGAGAAGAGCCGCAACTCTAGTCGTTGAATATCTTCTGCTTTTTCTAGTGTAACTAAGAATCCCACTAAGAAGCACAGGCTCAATGCAGTCGCCGTCGTTAATGGATTAGGCTCAATGCAGTCGCTATCTTGGTGTGTATTAACACAATACCACAGTGCCAAGGGGTAGGTGTTGTGCTCCACGCTAGGGTTGTATGTCGAGAATGCAAAGTGCTCGAGATTTGGGAGCCATGATAGCAACAACGATTGGATAAAATCGAGGGTGAGCAACGGGCTGCAGCTTTCACGTTATTTAACAGCCTTAAATACCATGTTCTTATCGAAATCTGAGTGGAAAATTATTTCCTTTTTATTCTTTCGAGAAAGTTTCGTGCCGTCAGGACATGCATTTTATCGCTACCGATGCACCGATGTTAATTTACAGCAGCGGGGATATGGAGAGGGAAACACCATTAACCGTCGTTAAGTCTTTCCGTCCCTCACTCTCCGTCTTCATTACCCGACATGGAGCTTTCAATTGTGAACATACACCTATGGCTGAATTAGATACTCTTCTAGTGATATTTGAAGAGTGCGAGCCGACAAGAGGGCCGGCGGTCGAGGAAGGAGCTCTGCGAGCTAGCAGGAGCTGCTGATCAGTGAGTATGCCGTGTTTTGGCCAAGCAACCTCCCACACTCAGGTTTGTTGCCCAGTACACTAACCTCCTAGCTGGCAGAGATGTTTTTCATTGAGCAGTGTGGGAGCACTACAAAGCGGAGAGATAGTAAATATGTATGATGAGGTTGTGTATATGGAGGAGGGCGAAGACTACATATGGAGATTTAGTAGACTGGAGAGGAGAAATGTATGGATACCACGGTGCACAATATGCCAATTCGATACAATATTCAATATGTCAATTCGATATCACAGTGCGTGCAAAGGGCGAAGGGGTACTGCAGACTAGAGAAAACATGAACTGTTTGTGCAACACTGTGGGCGTAGGTAGAGAAAGGCTCGAGGGGACTGTGCCGAATAACTAGTGCTTAGGTAGGTGGAGTGGTATATATGACCATGGTGTGGTATGGTCAGCGTGGGACAGAGGCTTCGTATGATGTGTAGTGGGTTGAAGGTTGCAGGTGTGCAGGTCACGCAAAGACCGTTGTAATTGTGGGATAGTGTGTTACAAACTAGAAAATGCAGAGAAATAGTCGAGGTCAGGGGTGGCGAAAATGGCAGCGAACGTACCTTAAATAATAGTGTCAAGTAAAGAAACTGACACAATATTCATAGGGATAAGGTAGATCTAACAGAGGTCGAGTTTTCTGCTCAGCGTTGTCAATGAACAGGAAGGCCACTCATCATGGCTCTGATACCATGTTAAACATATGTATGGGAAACAAGAAAGTAAATACACAAGGAAAAATATAAGTATGAGTTACCTCATTATTCATCATAGATGTACATTTATAATACAATGGTGTGACTCTTGGATTCTACATTTCAAGGTCACTTGGACTCCTCTGTGATTGTTCACCTTCCACACCTACTCATAAAGGAATAAGTGTCCAACTGTAACCCTTCTCCATAATCCATAATGGGTATGTGGCCCATGCCATAGATTAGTTTGGCAATTTTGGTTTCAAAATCAAATATCTAGGCAACTAATTTGATTATATAAGAAATGAAAATCTACCAAATTTCTCGCTTACAACTTTACCCTCAAGCAAGCTTCTCTTTTAGGCCCAGGATTGCGTTGGTTGTCCCTCTTCTTCAACTTTATAATATTTTTATAATAACAAGTATCATTACATATTTTTCTTTTTCTTTTTTAACCCTTTTTATAAGTACCTGTATATAAAGTAAGATTAATATAATTAATTACAACATTGACAGGGGTGTAAAGTGGGGATGTTAAACATTTTATGAGCCAAATATTCACTACTTGGGACATATAATTTATAGGGAAGGAATCATGCTAGGCCCTATAAAGATAGAAGAAATTATGTCATGGCCAACACCTTCTTACATAGTGAAATAGATATTTTTATGATTTTGTAAATATATATAGAAATATTGTAAGATGATCCCCAAAACTTGAAAATCCTATTATGGAATTATTGAAAAATGATAAGAAATTCGTGTGGATGGAACAATGTTAGGAAGAATTTTAGAAGCTTAAGGAATTATTAACAAAAAATACTTTTTTGAGAGTATAGGTATATATATGTTAGAATGTGCAACCAGAATGAAAGAATAAGCGTGAATTACAATTTCTTTAAAGATGATACACATATAAATACAATATTTTGATTGTTTGATTCAACATCCAAGGTCTCTTCGACTTCCAGTATCTATTCTTATTCCACACCATAACCATAATGGATTAGGTGTCCAATATTCCCCCCTTAATCTGAAGGGGTGTATATCAGTCCAAGAAGAGAGCTAAAATACAAAATGCATGGCATACAATGGTTGGATGTGCTCCCCGAAATGGTGGTTTAAGGAAGATCACAAACCAAATGAAGTAGAATAATTTGCAGTCTCTAATAGTGGTGGTTTAAGGATGACTACCAACTCTGGAACTAAAGCACGAAGCATTTCCCATTAGGTTTATGGTGTGGAATGTGAACAATTATTGGAAGTTCAAAAGACCTTGGAAGTTGAATCCAATGGTCAAAATATTGTATGTATATGTGTATTATCTTTAATGAAATTTTAATTCACACTTATTATTTCATTCTGGTTGCACATTCCAAAAGCATAATTATATTTTGATATGCATATATGCATTAAATAAAGGATTATGCAAAATACCAAGGCAAGAAGGCAACATGATTTCCTACTTTTAATAAAACTTTGATTGAATGAAGAAAATTATACAACATGTAATTTGAAACTTATGGGGATAGCTCATGCATTAATAATTTGGAGGCATTATCTAGTTGGGAGGAATTTTTTTGTTGAAAATACATCATCATGGACATTAACACATCTTTACATAGAGTAATTTGAATGCTAGGCAAAGGAGGTGGTTAGAATTATTAAGTGAGTATGATTTCAACATAGTATATGTTAAATGAACAATAAGTAGAGTGGAAAATTATTTGAGTCATGTGAGCATGTATTCTTAATTATGTGATTAAAGAAAAATTTACAAGAAAACATATTGAAGTTACAAATAGACAATCAATGGTACAAATAAGTTAAATTGGCACTAGAAAATGAAATTGTTAGAAAATTCCAAAGTATCACATATATGCCTTGGATGACGATGGCTTATTACAATTTTATGGAATAATATATTACCACTATATGGGGAAATTTACGACTTGATACTAAAAAATGCTCGTGAAGCAATTTATATGGCTCATGAGTCAAGAAGATGAATGTGAACCTAAAATTGTTATCTTTTGGAAATTAATAAATAAGGATATATCTAATTTTGTAGCTAGAGGTCGTGAGAGTCATGAAGTGAACGTACATGCAATATTAAAATCAAAGTGGGAAGTGATTTCAATGGATTTCATTGTTGGATTATCTATAACATTGAAGAGACATGATTTTATATTTGCAATAGTATACACGTTAACCAAAAGTGCTCACAAAGTAAAAAATAAACTACTTATTAAGCACTACAGATTGCAAGGGTGCTTATCAATGATATAGTAAGGTTTTATAGAATTCCAAAGAGGATAATATTAAACATAGGACCAATATTTATGGGAATATGTTGGACAAATTTCCTAGAATCATTAGAAACAAAACTCAATTTTATTATAATATATCACCTAGAGACCGATGGACAGATTGAAAGAAAAAATAAAATATTGAAACTTGGAAGATATGTTACATATGTGCATAATGGATCAACACAAAAAATGAGAAGTCTTTTTTTTATGTCTTATGGAATTTGCATATAATAATAGTTATGAAAGTTGACTAAAGTTGGCACTAGCTGAATTCCTGTATGGAAGACTATGTAGAGTACCTACTATTTGGAATAGAATAGAATATAATACAAATATAGAGTTTTGTTTGGACCATAAGTAATATAAGAAATGGAGAATTAAATGATCATGATTAAGAGAAGATTAAAATAAGACACACATATAGAAGAGTCATGTGGGTGCACATAGAGAAGATATAATTGTCAAGTTGGAGATAACTGCAAAAGAGCTTAATTAAGTCTGGTAAAGGAGCTAAGTTGTCACCATGATATGCGAGACCATTTGAAATTATTAAAATAAAGGGACCAATTTCTTATCATGTTGCATTTTCATCATCATTAGACCATATGCATGATTTTTTTCAAGTATTTATGTTATTTCATTATAGTTTAGATCATTTTCATCTCATTAATTTTATTTATTTGTGAATGTCAAATGAGGGATCCCTAGTGGTCGAAACCAATTCATATTAAGCTAACACACTCAAAAAATTTAACGTAACTTGATAAATGAGGTAAAGATTCAAGGGGATAGTTACAATCCCAATTCTATTCCTTGTGATCCTTTGGGTCAGTTTAATGCTCAAAATTTAGAATTCTCACAATGGCTCGAAACCAATGCCAAAGAGTATATCTCGTCGTCCTGAATCCAGTGCAACTTGTTCACTCAAATTCGACATTGGATGCTCCTGATATCGCATTTCGCCTATTTTGGGAAACAACAAACATTTTTGGAATCAGGTTGCAGGGATGCCCAATCAGCAGTTTGTACTACTCATTGGACCATGACATGGCAGGGTGACTTGTACTCCATCACCCAATGGCTAGTTGACAAGTGGCAGTGTTTGATTGGTTCAAATTTTGTTGGTTGTTCGATTGGTGTATTGGACCAATCAAGAGATCCATGTGGGCCAATTAGAGGCTGCCACATGGCCTCTTAATGGAAAATAAATATTTGTTATATACTAGAGCGGGCCTCCACGGGGTTCAAGCGTGAGACCTCCCACCAAACAACAAATACCTCCACCGATCACGCTGTAGTAGTTATTTACCTCTATAGTAGCTTAGTGTGATTTAAACTTTGGATATGTTGTATGCGGTGGTGGGGACCAGGATAAACCCCAGACCCCGACATTAGGGGAATTTTGAGGTCTAAAATGGGCCTCCTAAGGAAATAATAAAATAATAGCTAAATCAATAAAATAATATTTATGAATTTGCAATTCACTTTTTGCACCACAATCAATGTAACTATGGTTAAATTCAATTCAAAAATTGTACCAAAATAAAATTAATAAAAAAATTGTATTGATGTGACTATAAATAAAAATGATTTTTTCAAGAAAAAGTCATTATCATTGAACAACTAATGCATTTGTCATTTGTACTTAAATAAATTAAAATAAAATAGAAATATAAATTCATAAATTATTAATTATATAATATGTTATTAATTAAAATTTATATTATTTAAATTGTATAATAGCATGTAATTAATGTACTATATAAAAATAATATAATAAATATAATATATTATTTTATGTATGAATTTTATTCAAAAAATGTGAAATGACATTTATTATGAGTACTTTACTTTGACTTTAAAAGTACTTAGAGCACTACCATGGTTAACTATGAAAATAATATAATAAATGTAATATATTATTTTAGGTATGAATTTTATTCAAAAAATGTGAAATGACATTTATTATGAGTAGTTTATTTTGACTTTAAAAGTACTTAGAGCACTACCATGGTTAACCATGAGTTTTTATCCACCATTGAGAATGTGACAAGTAAGAACCTTTAACTCAAGCATTGCCACCTAAACCATTATGGATGATGTCATCCCCTAAAATGTGATTGGTTCTCATAAAGTGAATTTTGATTGTACAATTTCCTTAGGAAGTCCATTTTAGACCTCAAAATTCCCCTAATGTCCACCAACCAAGGTTGGGGGCTAATGCTAACCCCGACCCCACAACCATATATTAAGACTATAACTCAAAGTTTCTTATTACAATACATTTCGGTAGAGGACCATGCCATATCACATACACTGAAACCTTTTGTTAAAACCAATATACAAAGTCTAGAGTGGGGTCAGGTAACCACCACACCAACAGATAAGTTAATATTTTTCACATGCAAAATGGTTTGATGAAGAGGTTATCATATATATGTTACGATGACTTAAACCAATGGACATGTCATGGCATGTGAACATGTCGCAGTTACAATTATGCTATGGCCAGTCTAACCACCGACGGATATTTCGTGGACAGCACATGTGAATACGGAGTAAGTTCTGACAATTAAACCCTATGGTGGTCGGTGGCAACAATGGTTAACCCATGAATTCAACCATGGGTTTGGGTTACTGATTATGTTATATAGATTGGGCGTGAAGTTTGAATGGAACCATGGTGGGTTTCAAAACCCAACCACTAATGAACCCAAGTTCCGCATATATTTAAGGTTTGGCGCAACATTCAACCACCCTTCCGAATATGACGGTCTAGAAATGGAAATTTGTCGCACTTTTAACAATTTCATGGCCGACATAGTCAAATTAAGGAGGCAAAAATTTTCACCTGGTGCGGCGGGAATCTCTTCGACGCAAGGTGAACAATTTTTAGTACAATTTGTAGGAAAGTGCGAATTGTAGAACAGTTAGCAGAAAACTTCATTGGAGCATAACTCATTCATTTTTTACCTTTTTTGGAGCAGAAAGATCCCATCTAGGGGTTTTTGACTATTTTGGAGCCATTGGAGACATTGTTTAAGAATTCTGAGCACTATAACCTGATGTCAACACACTTTTTTTAGAATAATGAAAGAGCCCTAAGCATTGGAAGCTGGACCGGGAGATGTATCCCAGGATGGGTGAGCTCCTTCATCATTTGTTGTTTTTTGTATACTACTATGGTACTAATGTATTCTTATTTTCTACAAAACCTGAGTTTTAAAGCATGCTAATGTGTTAATTAAATTTACGTAGGTGTTAAAAACCTTAATCTTTTCACTTGCAAAATTTGACATAAACCCTCAAGATTTCATATATAGATCATTTTGGTATCAGAGCTTTGGTTCTTTGTTGCTTTGAGGGTTTAATTTGTTTTCAAGTGTTTCTGATGCTTACAAGGTTGAATCTCAAGAGAGGAGAGGAAAATCTTGTGGTTTTTAGTACTCAAGTTAGGTCAAGGACTAGGAGAGCACAATTGCCACAATATCCACCACAAATTTAACCTCAAGTTTCACCTGAAGCTTAATCAATCATGGAACATGAAGGAGAGCCTGGAAATATGTCAGAGGATGAAAAGGATTTCATAAAAGAATTCTTTGACATGAAAAAAATGGTGAAATTTTTCTATGAAGAGATAAACACAAGGTTGCAAGGTGAGAGCTCCAATCCTCAAAAGGGAGATAATTATTCAAGAGGAGATGGAGGAGATGGGGACAAGAATCCAAAAGGTGATGGAGGGAATGGTGAAAAAACACCTTTGATAGCACAATTCTCTTCACCTCCATCCTCACCACCATATTCATCATCATCTTCGTCCACATCAACCCCTTCAAAAAAACCTCCACATTCTCCAAAGGGACATGGTAAAACTCCATTGTTGAAACTTGACATAAAATTTTAATTGCCTATGTATAATGGAGAGGTAAATACTGAGAGATTAGATAATTGGGTTCATCAGCTTGAAGTGTGTTGCAAGATACAAAGTATCAAGGATGATGAGACAAAAATTTAGCTTGCTTCATTAAGAATGGAGAGTGCAACACTTATTTGGTGGGAAGCCAAAACTCAAGAGGACATGAAGAAACATGGTAAGGTCTTAACCTCTTGGAATGAATTTTTTGCTGCATTGAGAATATAAGTGTATCCAATAACATACATGCAAAAAGCTATAATGGATTGGAAAAAATTTATGCAAGGAAAGAATCAAGTGTGCAAATCTATACTCAAGAGTTTAGAATAAGAGCATAGATATTGAGTGTAGAGTTTTCATCCCATGATACTTTGCTAAAATATAATGGAGGTTTTCATAGTTATTTAAGGCACACTATTCCAATGTTTAAACCTACCAGTTTAGATGAAGTTTGTGTAAAATCCACACACTTATAAGCAAGAGGGAAACATGTTTCAGATGAAACAAGTGAGAATACCTTTGATTCTGGAGAAAAATGAAAGGGTAAGTTCAAGGGAAAAGGAAAGAATAGTGCTTCCATCAAGATGGAGAAATAAAAACTCATATGCAAGCATTGTTCCAAATATGGCCATGATGAAGATCATTGCTGGAAAGTTCATCCAGAGATGAGACCCAAGAAGTTAAAAAAAAAGCAGGAGAATACATCTACAACTATACAACATGATTTAGGTTCTCATTCCAGAGATGAAACAAATATCACAATGATATGTTTGAAGGGTAAGGACATTGAAATTAGTACTAGTTCTTCAAGTTGTCTCAATCATACTCAAGATGAAAAAAAATGACTTGAGATTTTCCATATTAGAGTCATTTCAAAGCATACTAAGATAGACACATTGTTTGGTAGTGGTTCACAAGAAAATATTATCTCTAAAGACATTTTCAAAAAGTTAAATTTAGAAACCATTCCTCATCCTAGACCTTATCCTTTAGGATGGGTATGTGAGAATGAAAAATTGTAGGTTACAAGGAGGCACATCCTTAGATTTGCAATCACTGCAAACTTTCTTAATGAAATTGAGCTTGATGTAGTTCCGCTAGAATTTTTGGTATAGTTTTGGCAAGCCCACATCTTTATGATAGGAGAGAAATATTTCATCGCCATGAGAATAAGTATCACTTGTTCAAGAATGGGATTGAGTACATTGTTAGAGCGCATAGTAAGATGATGTGTTTGTCTCTTATGAATGTTGGACAAATGAAGAGAATTGTTAATGCTAGTAAAAAAATTTCATTGTTAATGTTCAAGCATAAAGATGTTGTGAATGAGGCCTTTCAAGGAGATGAACCAAATATAAAATATGATATCATTGATGTTACTAATGAATGTGATAAGATGTTTCAGGAGTCTAACATGCTTCCTCCTAAAATAGGTAAAAATATAAAGTAAATTTGCAACAACATGCATCATTGTTGAACAATGGTGTGAACAAGATGCCAATGTTAAAGAGTGCAAAGGTTGAAGAGAAAATGCAAAAGAAATTTGAAAAAGAGGACATTGGTTCAAAAATTTCTTCTTGTGGGTTTCATAATGTATTTCCTTTGAAAATAGATGGTACATGGCGATGGCGATCACGTTTCGTCACGAGTCGAGCCAAGTGCAAGGCTAGACATGTCAAACATTGTCATGCCAACAATGTTCAAGGTGAGAATGATTTGAGGTTGTTTAAGTTTCATTTGATTGACGACCGAGGAGGGAATGTGTTATTCATTAGAAGGAAGTTTTTTTTTCTGCATATTCTGGGAAATTGCAGTAAGATGTCATCTATGATGGCAAGACAAGGACACCAAAATCAGGGAAAATGATGTATTTTCATGAAAACCTCAAAGCGTCGAATTCAAGCAAAGTTTGGTGGATTGAGACTAGAAGGGTGAGGGAGTTGTACCCTTTTCTATTCTCTGATTGATAAAGATATTTTGAAGGTCCAAAAGCTTCCAGTGGGGTGGAATGATCAAGTGGATCAGTTTAATGCTCAAAGTTAAAAGTTCTTAGAATGGTTTGAAACTAGTGCCAAAGCATAGATCTCATCGTTTTTAACCCAACACAACTCGTTTCAATCAAATCCGACATCGAATGCTCCCGATATCACGTCATGTACATTTTGGGAAACTAGTCCGAATGGAAAATGACCTACACCCATGGTATTCATCCACCCATGGTATTTATCTGCCCATGGTATTGTAAGTGACATCTATCCATAGTATTCATTCACCCGTAGTATGTATCCTCCCATGGTATTCATCCACATATGGAATTTACCCATGGTATTGTAAATGGCATCCACCCATGGTATTGTAAGGGACATCTGCCCATGGTATTCATTCACCCACAGTATTCATTTACCCATGGTATTTACCCACTTGTTTTTTCTTTGGGAGACAATCTCTGGTTGTAAGGAGATCAGTGTCCAAGACATTTACCGTCACTTATAATTAAAATTGTTTGTTGTCCCTTCATATTGTAACCCCATAATTTATATCTTAAAACCCCTTAATCTTTACAAGAGAAAAACCCTTCAAAGTGCCTTTAAATGATAAATGTGAATGAAAAAGAGAAGATGAAATGCTGTTGGAAAACCATTAACAATATTTTGTGATCACATAAGCTATTATATTTGGTTTTAGTAGAAAACGGTTGCAAGAAATGAATTCAGAATAAAGGAGCGCATTTAAGAAAAATTACTCTGACTCACAGATGTAAATTACATACCAGCAACTACATTACTTTATTCCAAGAGAAGAAATATACATAAGGTGGAACAGGAAAAACTCATCACATTCATCAAATGCTAGAAAATCTTTAGAAATATTTATTGATCTCATAAAGGTAAAGTACAAAATTACGCAAAACTTCTGAGGTCCAAAAGTATGGGAAATGCTTGAAAATGCATAGAAAGGGATTCATTAGAAAAACCTAAATATGATTCTGCAGAGGTATAATAGAGAGATTTCCTAATTAACTGAGCAGATACTTGAAAAAAAATTTCCCCTAACTGATTCATCACAAAACACATTTGAGGGTACATAGCGGAGACCAACCAGTGAATAAACTCTGGGAACATGTATGTTTGTGGGACAAAAGCTAACAAGACTCCAGACTTTATTAAAGTAGAGTAAACTAGGAATTTATACTAATTGAGAATGACATGATGGTAAAAAATTGGATGGTCAATTGAACAGACAATGTCTACAATGTCAATTTATGTATCCATTAAGGGAATGTGAGTGGAAGACCCAACCAAAATACTTTTCTTTGACATGTTTGAAAAAATTGAATACAATTATACAAAATGCCTGGTTTTGATGTGGTAGTTGATGACTTGGATGCTGGTATAGAAGCTGAGGACTTGGTTGTTTGGGAGTGGACGTGGACAAACAATGAGGACAACAAATTTTTTTATAGGTGAAATGAGACTCGGCAGGAAAAGATGTTTCATGAGAGTGGAATAAATGAAAGTTGTTGATAAGGCAAGTGAGATGACACAAAAAGGTGATGTGGACAATGACATGACTAGCTCGCTTGCTGACATCATGGGCTCGCCTGCTGTTGTCATTGCGGGGGGACTCTGTAGTATGAGATAAATCATAGAGCAGTGCCCCCACAGTTAATCTGAGCCACTCGTTCAAGTCAACCATCAGAGGTCAAATATTTTGTGGAGGAACTTCCCCTAATAACCTTCAAGTGCTTTGTGATGCTGGGTTTGCGCTATCGTGCAAACTCTATGAAATCCATGGTCTCCATGGTAACCCGCCTCTACTCCTCGTTGGGAAAAATACTGAGAGGGGGGGGGGGGGTGAATCAGTATTTAGAGCATACTCAGAAAATTTTTACTTTTTCTTTCTATAAAACCCATACGCTATTTGACTGAACACAACTCGCGTATACACGCGGATAACCTTCATAAAACTCGCGTATATACAGAGATCTTATTAAGCATTTAGTTCTTTACTTAGATCTATGCATCATTCATTCATCAGATGTTTAGTTAGCAGTAAGCATGTGCAGTAATAACATAATAAACCATCACACATAAGCAACACACACGAACACTAGGATTTAAGGTGGAAACCCAAGTTGGGAGAAAACCACCGCTGCCGTCGTCTCTGTCTTCAATATTTTTATTATAAAGAAAACATCTTACAACCATGTACCTGGAAAGTGTACCATACCAAAGACGTTGTGCACCTGCTCCGCAAGGCTACAACCTGCTCTCGTTTACCAGCCTCTCCTGGAAGGGAGCTACAACCCCCTGCTCTCATTTACCAGCCTCTCCTGGAAGGGAGCTACTACCCCCTGCTCTCGTTTACCAGCTACCACTGGGAGGGAGCTACAACCCCCTCTCTGAAGGCTTCGACCTTCAACACCTCTGTGGACCACGTTTCATCAATTTTCGTACTGGATCCAACAGCTTCCATACAACACATCTTGTAGGCCACTTTTCATCATATTTTCAAACTGGACCCACTCCACACATTTAAGCTCAACATTCATCAAACTGTAACTTATAACCCCATCAATTCATTCATTGAAGAATCAACCAATCAACCAACAACTTGATCTTCAGCAGCATATTCATCATTCAAACAACCCAGTTCTTGATGAATACATTATTGACAGATATCAGTAAAACAGTAGAACAGATCAGACATTTCATTCCACTTACTTCAACAAACCCTAGATCCCATACGCACTTTTAATTCACTGAACATGTGTATGTACGTGCTTTCATGCAGACCAACCCACGTATACTTCTGTGCATTCTTCAAAAAACCCTATCTACCCATATGTGGTTTTCCTTAAGCAGACCCGCGTATACACGCGCTTTCGCTGAAGCTAACATGTGTATACATTTGTAACTTTTCAGGACTGTGCAGCTCTTCAGATCAGATAAACAACTCAGATTTCATCCTTTACTTCAGAAAGTATTTCGCCTCATCTCAGATCTAAACATTCCATAAACAGATCTAGAAGATACATATACATTTCAGATCTAGAGATCCCTCTTCATCATTTTCTTCATAGGTGCATCATAGATTCAGATCTATCAATCAAGAACAGAGTTCATCCATGCAGATATTCCTTAGAGAGATTTATTCATTCACAACCCTTACTCATGCACACTTGCACAATGATCTTCTTCTCCTTATATAGATTTAGCCTTTATCAATACCATGAGTCAAAACCACACCACTTCCAATGGTATTCCTGGACGGGATCAAATAGATAATCAAGCGCTCAATACAATGGGTCAATACCATGGTAACACCCCTGGATTTATAAATTTAGAGCGCAAATATCCATACAAGACTTGGCACATATATTTCTGCGTGCATACGCTACTTTGCCTTAACAAATCCGCGTATGCCTTGTGACATACCTTGTTCAACTTTATTCTGACACTTTCTGAGTTCCTTTCTTCCGCTACTTCTGAACTGATCTGTAGATACATCAGATTTACATTATTAACAACTTATCAAGTCAGTTTCCAACACGAACAACTTCATTAAGAAGGCTCCATCAAAGTCAATACATTGTATCATATTGCCAACAATCTCCCCTTTAACTCATCAAGTAGGTTGTCATCAACTTTATCAAGTAGGTTGCCATCAAGGACAACACTCTGCATCATATGGCTAACAATATTACTTCATCACGTAGGTTGCCATCAAGGACAACACATGCCAACAGTCTCATTTCATCAAGTAGGTTTCCATCAAGGACAACACATGCCAACAATCTCCCCCTTTGGACTTGATGGCAACTATGATGGTGTTTGATCACCACAATAGATAGATACATTAAATATAACCATCATCATGATATTCTCCCCCTATTCAAACACCATGCTACTCTCCCCCTTTGACATCAAGAGCAAAGGGCGGATCAAAAACCAAGACAAGTTTTTTCTTCCCTTGTATAAAGAAGAGCTCTGTAGATCTGATGTGCAATGAAGGTACCATGGTCCCCCTGAGTTCATGCTGAATCTTCAAACATATTTTTTCAATGAAGTACATGACTCTATGACCTTTCCTATCACCAAGGACTCATACTTACATCAATGATCCAACCAAGTGGATTTACATATGTGACTCAAGTACCCAACCAAGTGGGTTTACACAATTTGATTCAACTACCCAACCAAGTGGGTTTACAAATTTGACTCAAGTACCCAACCAAGTGAGTTTACACATTTGAACAAGTCCTTACATGACTGAATGTTACAATTTTACATCATAGGTCTCAACATGACCTTTTCATCAAATTACAAATATGACTTTTTATAATCAAGATCAAGGAATCTCAATCATGAGATCAGATCACAGCAAATCAAGAGAATGCCAACAATGCATCTTTTCCACATGACCAATGCTCCCACTTAGCTTGTGCATCCTGAACACTTTCAACAACAAATCATGAAGGCATCTTCATCAACAATATCAGAGAATGAAACAGAATTATGAAAACTGGAACACCACTAGAGATACCAAACAGTACAGAAGCTGTGCTGAAAGAATGCTGACCCAGAAGAATTTTGTCAGCAAATACCCATACGCGGTTTTCTGTGTATGAACTCGCGTATATACGCGACTGTCTTTCAGGAAATCCGCGTATCCAACTTAATCTTCTGAAATTTAACTAGATTTGATTCTCTGCATGGCAGAGACTATTCTCAACTTCTGTCTGAGATATTCGAACGCTTCCCTGGAATATATGAGAAGAGAAATATAGGACAATGTAGTTGTGTATCCAACAGTTGTAGTATAAGCACATTAGTAACCAAGCCTTCAGATTCTTTGCACCATCAGCATATTCTTAAGAGGAATTATCATACCAGAACAACTTCTTCAATAGACAAGATGTGTCAAGCAATCATCCATGTGATCTGTACTCACCAAGATCTTCAAGATTTATCATGATGTAACATTATGTCAATAGTAACAAACTCTACATGATCTATCCTTATCTCTGCATCAAAAAACTTTCATCTCATCCATGTGTGAAAACAAAAGATATTCTTCAGCAAAAATCAATCAGGGCTCATCCATAATCTCATCATAAGAAACCATGTATCATGTCATCATCATTTGATAATGAACTGAGGAATAATCAGATACAATGCCAACAATGCAATCATTAGTAGTTAGACTGATGCTCCCCCTGAACCAGTACTCCTGTTCTTGACCTGAATCACTTTTTTCCTTAACAGAAAAGCATACGCTTCTTTCTCCAAAGGAACTTGCGTGTATACGCGGCTTTTGTTCACTAAACCCGCGTATGGAAAGTGAAACACAGAAAATTTCCACAACTTCATCTCCCCCTGAATTTGTACCACCTATACCTATCTTCTTCACATCAGATGCACTGTCAGAAACAAACATAACCATAATTACCAAACCAACCATGGGAATCATCATACATTGCTCCCTCTTTGATGATACATTACTAATACCTATAATGTATCTCACATCATTCCTACAGTCATTATGAGAAGTAAGCTTTAGAAGCGGATGACTACAGTAGGGTCAATATTCCCTATGTTTCTGATCGGTCCTCCTTCCTTTTCAGCTTTGCTTGAAATTTCTTTTAGTGTGCTGAAAATTCTCCAATTTCTCAGATCTGTTCATCCTGCATTCCTTTTCTACATGTCCATGCTTATTACAAGCATAACATCTTATGTGACCAGAAAATTAAGCATAAGGATCATAGTATTTTTTTCTATTCTTTCTTCTATTGCAATCAGTTGCTTTATGACCATACTTGCTACATGAAAAACAATATCCCTTGAAGAAACCATAGTACCTTTCTGTGTAGAATCTGTTTGTATGTGACTGAAACATTTTGCTTCTGCAATTGGCTGCAGCATGCCCATAATTATGACACTTAAAGCATTCAACATTATTGAATGATTTCCTTTGAGAGTTCATGATTGCTGGTTGATCTTTTGTCTCTTTCAATACTTCAGGTTTTTCATGAACATCCTTTGAACCTTTAGCACTTCCTTGTGAACTAGATTCTCCTTTAACAATTTCATGAAAACCAAGACCATATTTAACATAAGGAGACCTTTGACTACTAAGAATAGTATCCAGAATCTTAGTACTATCTTGAAACCTCAAGAGTTTATCCTTTTCTTCCAATTTACCTTTTAGAATGTTTACCTCAACCTCCAATTTTTGGCATTGCTTCTTCATGCTTTCTTTGACCCTTCTTCCTTCTTCTACTTGATCATTCAAATTTAAAATTTCTTCTTTCAATCCATTTTCTTGTTCTTCAAATGTTTGTAGAAGTTCTTCATTCTTTTTGTTTGATTTTTCCAGATCTTCTTTGAGAGAGATGATTTCTGCTTCAAGTCCTTCTTTTTCAAATGATTGTAGAGGTTCTTTATTCTTCTTATTTGATGCTTCAAGATCTGGTCTCAGAGAGATGATTTCTGCTTCAAGTCCTTCATTCTTCTTATTTGATTTTTCTAGATCTTCATTTAGATCATTGATTTCTACTTCAAGTCTTTTATTTCGATTGCTTCCATAATTGTACAACTTTTGATACTTGTCTACCTGTCCATTCAGAATTTCTATCTGTCCTTTCAGTTGAGAGATCATCTCATTGTAGATACCGTCTCTTTCTTTAAATGATCTTTGTTGATCTTCAACTTTAATATTGAGAGCTTCTTCTAGATCCATAACATTACTTTCACTATCTTTACCATTGCATGCAAAAGAAAGTGAATCACAAGAACCACATTCAATACCTGTTTTATTTTCCTCATTTTCTGCTGCACATGTTTTCTGAGAAATCTCCTTTTGAGTAGCCTTCTTCTTTTGCTTCCTTGCCATGAGCACTAGTAGATCTTGGTCAGAATATTCTTCATCTTCACTTGACATTTCATTATTATCTTCATTTGCATAATAACTCTTTCCCTTTACAAATTGTTTCCCTTTATCATGATTTTTTCTATAAGGACATTTAGCAGCATAATGACCAACTCTTCCACAATCAAAACATTTGAAGGGAAGCTTACCTTTGAATCTTCCAGTACCTGGTTGGAGTCTTCTCACAAAATTTGCTTCTTCTTCTTCTGATATGTAACTTGATTCCTTGACAACTTCCTTTTCTTTTCCTTTTGCACATGCCTTAAAGGCAACTTCTCTGATTTGAGAGGGACCTTCTTTTCTCATTTCAAAAGTAGTTAGAATACCATGTAGTTGAACAACAGTAAGAGTTTGCAGATCTTGCCTTTCTTCAATAACAGATACTTTTGACTCAAATTTTGAAGTCAAAGATCTTAAGACTTTTTCAACCAGAGTAGTATCGGTTATGGTTTCACCCAAAATTCTCATACAATTTACAATATCATCTAGACGTAAAAAGAAACTGGCAATACTCTCATCACTATGCATCCTTAAATTTTCATATTCAATTCTGAGAGTTTGGAGTTTTGCACTTTTTACTTTTGTATCTCCTTCATAGCTCAGAATGATTTTGTCCCATATTTCTTTTGCTGAATTTAGCTGCATCACTTTAGCAAATTCTAGTTCAGACATGCTTCCTAATAAGACATTCACTGCTTTGGCATTGATTTCATACTTCTTCCTTTCTGCTGCATCAGTAGGAATACTTGCTGGATATTGATAACCTTGTTTCAGAGTTACCCATGCTTACTTTTAAGACTGCAAATATGCTTTTTTCGTATCTTTCGAGGAATAGCAGTTACTTCATTGAATAGAGGTGGCTTTAGAGACAATACTCCTTCATGACTTCCCATTGCGACGGATCTCCTTCAAGCGATCAAGCTTCTGCAAAAGGACCTGCTCTGATACCAATTGTTGGGAAAAATACTGAGAGGGGGGGGTGAATCAGTATTTAGTGCAGGCTAAAAACTTTTTACTTTTTCTTTCTCTAAAATACATACGCTACTTTCCTGAAACCAACTCGCGTATACACGCGGATATACTTCATAAAACTCGCGTATATACAGAGATCTTATTATGCATTTAGTTCTTTACTTAGATCTATGCATCATTCATTCATCAGATGTTTAGTTAGCAGTAAGCATGTGCAGTAATAACAGAATAAACCATCACACATAAGCAACACACATGAACACCAGGATTTAAGGTGGAAACCCAAGTCGGGAGAAAACCACCGTTGTCGTCGTCTCTGTCTTCAATATTTTTATTATAAAGAAAACATCTTACAACCATGTACTGGCGCAGACTCATACCAGCACGCAGGCACCCACCTGCAGAAGGCTACAACCTTCTCTCGTTTACCAGCCTCTCCTGGAAGGGAGCTACAACCCCTGCTCTCGTTTACCAGCCTCTCCTGGAAGGGAGCTACAACCCCCTGCTCTCGTTTACCAGCCTCACCTGGAAGGGAGCTACTACCCCCTGCTCTCATTTACCAGCTACCACTGGAAGGGAGCTACAACCCCCTCACTGAAGGCTTCGACCCTTAGCACCACCATGGACCACGTTTCATCAATTTTCATACTAGATCCAACAACTTCTATACAACACATCTTGTAGGCCACTTTTCATCATATTTTCAGACTGGACCCACTCCACACATTTAAGCTCAACATTCATCAAACTAAAACTTATAACCCCATCAATTCATTCATTGAATCATCAACCAATCAACCAACGACTTGATCTTCAATTAACATAATCAACAACATATTCATCATTCAAATAACCCAGTTCTGTATGAATACATCATTGACAGATAACAGTAGAACAACAAAACAGATCAGGCATTTCATTCCACTTACTTCAGCAAACCCTAGATTCCATACGCGCTTTTACTTCACTGAACCTGCGTATGTACGCGCTTTCATGCAGACCTACCCGCGTATACTTCTGTGCATTCTTTAGAAAGCCCTATCTGCCCATACGCGCTTTTCCTTAAGCAGACCCGCGTATACACGTGCTTTTACTGAATCGAACCTGCGTATACATCTGTAACTTTTCAGGACTGTGCAGCTCTTCAGATCAGATGAACAAATCAGATTTCATCCTTTACTTTAGAAAGTATTTCGCCTCATCTCAGATCTAAACATTCCATAAACAAATCTAGAAAATACATATACATTTCAGATCTAGAGATCCCTCTTCATCATTTTCTTCATAGGTGCATCATAGATTCAGATCTATCAATCAAGAACAGAGTTCATCCATGCAGATATTCCTTAGAGAGATTTATTCATTCACAACCCTTACTCATGCACACTTGCACAATGATCTTCTTCTCCTTATATAGATTTAGCCTTTAACAATACCATGAGTCAAAACCACACCACTTCCGATGGTATTCCTGGACGGGATCAAATAGATAATCAAGCGCTCAATACAATGGGTCAATACCATGGTAACACCCCTGGATTTATAAATTTAGAGCGCAAATAGGCATATGCGACTTGGCACGTATATTTCCGCATGCATACGCTACTTCGCCTTAACAAACCCGCGTATGCCTTGTGACATACCTTGTTCAACTTTATTTTGACACTTTCTGAGTTCCTTTCTTCTGCTACTTTTGAAATGATCTGTAGATACATCAGATTTACATTATTAACAACTTATCAAGTCAGTTTCCAACACGAACAACTTCATTAAGCAGGTTCCATCAAAGTCAATACATTGTATCATATTGCCAACAATCTCCCCTTTAACTCATCAAGTAGGTTGTCATCAACTTTATCAAGTAGGTTGCCATCAAGGACAACACTCTGCATCATATGGCCAACAATATTATTTCATCACGTAGGTTGCCATCAAGGAAAACACATGCCAATAGTTTCATTTCATCAAGTAGGTTGCCATCAAGGACAACACATGCCAACACGGTCTTTAACTTGTGTACTTGTTAGGGGTCCACTTATACACCACAAAATACTTTGACACACTCCACTTTAGTAGTCATTTTTTCAAAATATTTTACACAGATATATTTTTTATATTTTTCAAAATATATATCACCATATATACAACATATAAATATTTAAAACAAACCACATCATCTCCCATGGAATTTACCTGTGGTATTGTAACTAAAAAATTATATAAGTAACCAGTTAAATTTTGTAAAAGGACAGATGGTCCACCACAATATAGCTTTTATAGTTACTCTTTGTTTTAATAAAGAAAAAATATTTGTGGTTTTATTTACTGTGCTCCCTCATTTTTCTGGCATTTCAATTTTTCAGATCTTGGGGGCCTCCCCCCTAAGATCCATTTCAATTTTTTAGATCTTGGGGGTCCCCCCCTAAGATCTGGATCAATGATATAAAATTCAGGTTACGAATACATAGGGATGAAGGTTTGAAGCATATTCCAATTTCAAAATTTTGCATCCATATTTAGCAAACTCCATGCAAGTTCCATGACCTCCACAGAGCACTTTCTTGGGAAAAGCGGGACGAATTTTTGTTTTTTTCATTTGTTTGCAAGAATTTTTTGGGCAGTGAGTTTGTAGAGAAGATCTAAAAATATTTGTGAAATTATTTTAGAAAAAAATAGCATATGTGTATTCCTTGTGAAAAATATTAAATTTCAAAAACCAAATCAGTCGAATCAGAGTTCAGATGAGGGAGATATCACTGATTTAAAATCAATAGTGTTGCAGAAATATTTATGGCGACAATTCGTGGACGACGATTCTGATGCCATTTTTTTAGGTTTTAGTGAAAATTTTTAGAGAAGTGATTATAAATATGAGTTCCCCTTCAAAAATAACCTGATTTCAAAAAAACAATTGGTTGAATCAGAGTCCAGACGAGGGAGTTATCGCTGATTTAAAATTGGCTATTTTTTTCAGCAATTTTGCGATGAAATGATAATTGTAGCACGAATATGAGTTTCCAAAGTCTCTAGATAGTGATTTCAAACACATGAGAAGATGCATAATGATCATTCTATTTCCAAAAATATGTTATAATAAATATTATGAGTTATATTGACCGATTTATGCCCATTTTAAATCTAGAGTAGCATTCAGAGCATGTTCCCTTTGGAGACCTGCCCTCCCACCCCACTTTAGGCACCTCCTCCACATTCATCAATTTTAGAATAGAAACGTCTAGCTTGGGTTCTTTGGAGGCGTGCCCTCCCACCCTAGGCTATGTAGGTACCTACTACTTCATCAACAATCATCATCATGGTTATGGGTCAACCGCAAAAAATATTTCTCATTGAAGTCTATTTTCTAGGTCACACATTGTTAGTATCACAATTGGTCACAAGCATTACAGGGTATCTCTATCCTCGGATCTTCATTTTTCATGATTATGGGTCATCCACAAACCCACACTTTGTCGAAGTCCATTGCGAGGCTGCACACTGTAGCATTACAATTGGTCACAAGCATTGCATGGTATCTCTATCTTCGAATCTTCTTTTGTCATGGTTATGAGTCATCCACAAACCCACACTTCATCGAAGTCCATTTAATAGGCCACACAATTTTAGTATCACAGTTTGTCACAAGAATTACAGGGTATCTCTATCCTCGGATCTTCGTTCATCACGGTTATGGATTAACCACACAAAACCCTTCTCTTCAATGGCTCTTCATATTCAACAAAGGCTTCTCAAGAGGGAACTTCACGCAATGGGGACCATTGCTTCTTAAGGTAGGAGGAATAATCTAGATTTAAAATGGCCCACACCCATGGTATTCATCCACCTATGGTATTGTAAGTGACATCTATCCATGGTATACATTCACCCATGGTATGTATCCACCCACGGTATTCATCCACACATGGAATTTACCCATGGTATTGTAAATGACATCCACCCATACTATTCATTACCCATGGTATTTATCTACCCATCATATTGTAAGTGATATCTTCCCATGGTATTCATTCACCCATGGTATTTTCCCACCCATGGAATTTACCTGTAGTATTGTAACTAAAAAATGTTTTAAGTAACAAGTTGCATTTTGTAAAATGACATATGGTCCACCAGAATGTAGCTTTTACAGTTACTCTATATTTTAATAAAACAAGTTTACTTACTATGTTCTCTCATTGTGCTAGCATTTCAAATTTTCAGATCTTGGGGGCCTCCCCCCCAAGATCCATTTCAATTTTTTAGATCTTGGGGGTCCCTCCCCAAGATCCAGATCAATGGTATCAGATTCAGGTTACGAATCCATGAGAATGAGGGTTTGAAGAATATTTCAGTTTCAAAATTTTGCAACCATATTTAGCAAACTCCATGCAAGTTCCACAACCTCCACAAAGCACTTTCTTAGGCAAAGTGGGAACAATTTTTGTTTTTTGTTTTTTCATTTTTTTGCAGGAATTTTTTGGGCGACGAGTTTGTAGAGAAGATCTAAAAATATTGGTGCATTTTTTTCAAAAAAAAATAGCAGATCTAGATTCTTTGCAAAAAAATAACCAATTTAAAAAAAAAATCAAACGAATTTGAGTCTGGATGAGGGAGATATTGCTAATTTAAAATCAGTAGTGTTGTAGAAATTTTTCTAACGACAATTTGTGGATGGCAGCTATGATGTCATTTTTTGTAGTTTTTAGTGCAAAATTTTAGAGAAGTGATTATAAATCTGAGTTCCCCTTGAAAAATCACCCAATTTCAAAAAAACAATCGGTCAAATCAGAGTCGGGACGAGGGATTTATCACTGATTTAAACTCAACTATTTTTTCAGAAATTTTGTGACTGCAGGACAGTTGCAGCATGAATCTCAGCTTCCAAAGTCTCTAGATAGAAATTTAAAACACATGGGAAGATGCAGAATGATCATTATGTTTCCAAAAAAAGGTTATAATAAATATTATGAGTTATATTTACTGAGTTATGCCCATTTTAAATCTGGAGCAGCATTCGGAGCGAGTTCCCTTTGGAAACGTGCCCTCCCACCCAGTTTTAGTAGGCATCTCCTTCACATTCATAAGTTTTAGAATAGCAGCATTCAGCTTGGGTTCTTTGTAGACATGCCCTCCCATCCCATGCTATATAAGCACCTGCTACTTCATCAACAATTAGCATCACAGTAATGGGTCAACCGCATAAAATCCTTCTCATCGAAGTCCATTTGCTAGGTCGCACAATGTTCGTATCACATTTGGTCACAAGCATTATAGGGTATCTCTTTCCTCAAATATCCATTTGTCATAGTTCTGGGTCATCCACAAACCCACACTTCATTGAAGTCCATTTTCTAGGTCACACATTGTAGAATCACAGTTGGTCACAGGAATTATAGGGTATCTCTATCCTTGGATCTTCGTTTGTTATGGTTATGGGTCATTCACAAACCCACACTTCATCGAAGTCCATTTGATAGGCCGCACAATGTTAGTATCACAGTTGGTCACAAGCATTACATGGTATCTCTATCCTCAAATATTTGTTCATAACGGTTATGGGTTAACCACACAAAACCCTTCTCTTCAATGGCTCTTCATATTCCCCAAAGGCTTCTCAGGAGGGAACTTCACACAATGAGGACCATTGCTTCTTAAGGAGGGAGGAATGATCCAAATGGAAAATGGCCTACACCCATGGTATTCATCCACCCATGGTATTTTAAGCGACATCTATCCATGGTATTCATTCAACAATGTTATGTATCCACCCATGGTATTCATCTACACATGGAATTTACCCATGGCATTGTAAATGGCATCAACCCATTGTATTTATCCACCCATGGTATTGTAAGTGACATCTGCCCATGGTATTCATTCACCCATGGTATTTAACCACCTATGTAATTTACCTATGGTATTGTAACTAAAAAGTGATATAAGTAGCAAGTCACATTTTGTAAAAGGACAGATTGTCCACCATAATGTAGCTTTTACAATTACTCTTTGTTTTAATAAAACAAGTTTTTTTTTTGATTTATTTACTGTGTTCTCTCATTTTGCTGGCATTTCAATTTTTCAGATCTTGCCCCACCCCGCCCCCTAAGATCCATTTTAATTTTTTAGATCTTGGGGGTCCCCCCCCAAGATTTGGATAAAAAAAAACAAATTTTTTTGGAATAAGGTTGCAGGAATTCCCATTCAACAGTCTATACTGTTGACTAGACCATGAAATGGCAGGGTGATTTGTACTCCATCACCCAATGGCTAGTTGACAAGTGGAAGTGTTTGATTGGTTCGAATTTGCTTGGTTGTTTGATTGGTGTGTTGGAACAATTAGAGAGAGCCGCGTGGGTCAATCAAAGGCTGCCACATGGCCTCCTGATGGCCAAGAAAAAATTGTTATAGGCTAGAGCAAGCCTCCACAAGGTTCGAGTGTGAGACCTCCCACTAAACAACAAATACCTCCACCGATTACGCTGCAGTATTTCTTAACCTCTATAGTAGCTCAATGTTATTTAAACTTTGGCTATGTTGTATGCAGGGATGGGGACCAGGGTTAACCCTCGACCTCGGTCCACCAACTAGGATCAATGGCTAACCCCGTCCCTGCAACTATATATTAATACTATAACCCAAATTTTATTACAATAAATGTTGATGGACGACCATACCATATCACATACAACAAAACCTTATGTTAAAACAAATATACAAAGTCTAGAGCGAGGTCAGGTAACCACCACACCGATGAATAAGTTAATATTGTTCACATGACATCGATTTGAGGTGGAGGTTATTATATATGTTATGACAAGTTAAACCGACAAACAGGTCATGGAATTTGAAATTTTCGTAGTTACAGTTGATGCTATGGTTATTCTAACCACCAAGGGATATTTCATGGACAACACATGTGAACGCGAAGTAAGTTCTAACGGTTAAACCTTATGTTGGTGGGTAGAAACAATGGTTAACCCATAACTCCCACTAGGGGACCATTTGGGTTACTGGTTATGTTATATAGATTGGATGTGAAGTATGAATGGAACCATGGTGGGTTCCAAAACCCAACCACTAACGAACCCAAGTTCCGCATATAGTTTAGGTTTGGCGTGCCAATTCAACCAACCATTCGAATCTGATGGTCCATAAATGGACGTTTCTCGCACTTTAAATAGTTTCATGGACATAGTCAAATTAAGGAGGCGACAATTTTCACATAGTGTGGCAGGAATCCCACCGGTACGAGTCAAAATTATCGCCCCACGTGACTGAAAAATGTGGAATTTGTAGAACAACTTGCAGGAAAGTGCGAATTGTAGGACAATTAGCAGAAAACTTCATTAGAGCATAACTCATTCAGTTTTTTACCTTTTTTGGAGCAGAAAGAACCTAGCTAGGGGTTTTTGACTGTTTTGGAGCCATTGGAGACATTTTTTAAGAATTCTAAGCACTATAACTTGATGTAAACACATTTTTTTGAGCATAATGAAAGAGGCCCACCCGTTGGAAGCTGGACCAGGATATGTAGCCTAGGAGGGGTGAACTCCTTCATCATTTTTTGTTTTTTGTATATTGTTATGGTACTGATGTCTTCTTATTTTATGTAAAAATTGAGTTTTAAAGAATGTTAATGTGTTAATGAAATTGACATAGGTGTTAAAAATCATAATCTTTTCACTTGCAAAATTTGACATAAATCCTCAAGCTTTCATATACAGATCACCTTGTGATGAAAAAATTAAGATGTGCCAATAATTTCCATACTTATTCTAGAAATTCACTATGAAATTTCATGAAGGAGTTGTATCTAGTGCCCAGTTTGATTCCTACATTCTTAATAGATTTTATATTATTATTTGAGGGAATTTATATATAAATAACTTGGATTATTGCTTTATATTTTGATGATGGGACTTGACCTTTTAATTATGTGATTCGTTTTTAAAATATGATTTAAATGGGTTCATTTAAATGTTTATGTGATGATATAGATAAATTATGTGGGCACTAATATGATGTAACTAGTGTTGTCAATTCATATGGTCATGAAACATCAAAATGAAAATGTTGGATACATTAATTTGTAGATCATATTGATGATTTTCCTAGTGCAATAGGAAACCACAAGTGTAAATTCATGTGGAATGATAGCAATATTATATTAGACTGTAAATTGAGTCAAGGTACCAAAAATTGTTATGATTAGTGTTATTATTTAATTTTATTATGGAATTATTTGATGTGTTGATTGCATAGAACATGCTTATTGATTTATTTTCACCTGGGTAATGGGGTTATATAGAATAGTATGTGGTACCAATAAGAGAGTAGGAACAACATTCCTATTTATATGTACTAACACTTCTCATCATGAAAAATTTGGTGATGTTTTTACCTAGAGGTACACACTACCATGAGAGTATTGCATGGATTCAATCAATCATTAGGTCTAGTTGGGGAGGGCAGGGTGGGAGAGAAGATTTTAGTTTGACAACAGTAATTAGATTTCATCATGAATATTATAAATATACAACTAAAATATCTATAGTTAAAGAAAAAATTTAATATTTTAAATTAAAATTTCAATTGAACCAATCCATCACTAGATTTATTGAATTCAAGATTAGATAACAAACATTGATATCATGGCATTAAATAATAAAGTAGAATAAATACATATTAAATAAGGTGTTATCATGATGTGATGATTTATATTCCATTTTCATAATCTAAGTAATCAAAACCAAGTTTCTCCACGAGATAAACAATTCTAGGAAAAATCAATTAGGTATGTCAATCCTAAAAAACATTTAAGTTTATAATTGAGACTATAATAGAAGGAGAGGGTTGATTTTTGTGATTGAAGCCTCTCCCATTATATTTTTAGTGTAAACAAAATAATCATAATGTATTCAATTCTTGGAAGATTATAGGGAAAAATATAAACTATTTTTTGAATAATAAGATAATGTTTTCACCAAATATATTTCTTCAATGAATGATAAGCCTCAAAAAGAAAATACACTACCAAGAAATTAAACATTTACTAAGATCTTACTTTCATGGTTTCATCAACATACAATGTTAGAAAATTTTATAAAATGATGTCAAATTTGGAGATGGAAAATGATAAAATACAAAGTACTCTAACTCATAATTAGAAAAATTATAGTTTCCCTTAACTTTTGAGACTATTGTCTTGATTGAGGGAACTTGCTCATGAAGGTGAACTAATTAAGGGAATCATCCATCAAGGAATTTGAAAATTGTGCTTCCATGAGTGTTGAAGATATGAATGCAATTATGTCTAGCTCAAGTTGGTAATTCAAGTAGTTAGGGACAAGAAATGTTGTTTTCCTCACTTGAGTTCAAATCCTAATTGTGACGTGTTTCTCTCTTTGTGAGTTAATTATTACTAATACTATGAGTCTTGAGAGGAATAGATTACCCTTTCTTACAATCCAAAAGGCTAGGTTCTTGATTATATCTAAAAAAAGTGTCAAATATATGAAATATTAGTCTACCAAAGAATAAATTTTAGCTTCATATGTATTTGATGGAGCTATATTCCCAAGTGTAGAAGATTCTAAATATTTAAACTCAATGTGCAAGAATAGTTGGCCGCAAGAAAAAAGCTAAAACAATTAAATATGTCTAAGAGATTCAAGAAAACAAGCCAGATGCTTGTGTCCCTCCTACAAATTTAAATTCTCGGCCTACCAAATAATTATTACTTGTCTACCTTATTGTTAATGAAAACTATAAAAATGAGAGTATAAAAAATTAAAGACTTTTGGCATCATGAGTTACTCTATTTTCTTCATCATTTTATTTTGGGGATTTTGAATTCCAAATTTTTATCTTCCTTGTAATTGATTGTCATGTGCTAAACCTAACAATATCGCATGAGAAATCTAACCATGTTACTCTTTTTTATACATGTTAAAGTCATTTCTAGGAATTTGATCCCAAAGAATTTGAAGATTAGCAAGAAATCCTGTTATTTTTTTCTTTTTAAGATATTCAGGCTTGTATTAAAACACCTCCATTTTAAAGAAGATTCAAGATACAATGAAAATCATATTTTTTATTTATTTGATGATATTTGAATGTTTTCTCATTTATGTGTAATGTTTTAAGTGTTTCTTTTTAAGCTTTGAGGGATCATGACTCAATTGGTCAAGTCCTCATTGTTAAAGCACCTTTGTTATTGAGAGGTCACAGGTTCAATTCTCTCGACAATCTCGGGTCAAGCTTCATGGTTGAGCCAATAGGAAGTGATCCTTTCGAGTGGATCTGCCTGGTACAAATATTCCATGGAAGTAGTGGTCACTAATCTCCCAGTTCCGTGAACCACATAGAAAATGCAAAAAAAATGAAGTATTTTTGAATATTTCCATTTGATTTTTCTCATTAATTTATGTTTTTTCTCAATCTCATATGGAAAAAGATGATTAGCTTCAATCTAAAATCTCGTTCTCATTATGATAAGTACTTTACTTTTATAAAGTTTCATTTTATTCCAAAAATCCCATAACAAATTAACTTGTTTTGAAAATATTATTTTTAAGGGAGCCTCACCTTCCAAAAATGGAAAGAAGGTCACTTGGCCTTCTAGTTTTGTGAGAGAATTTTCCTTGAGAGGATAAAGTCATTGTTTTATTTTATGAATTTTAAGTGGAAAATTTCTACATAACATCTACTTGGCATAAAGTCGATTGAAATTGGCTATATTAGTATGAGAAGAAAATTTTGAATAAAATTATATAAACATGCTGGATGCATCTAATTCTATCAACATGAAAACATAGGATTTATTGAATCAATATAGAGAATTTCCAATATTATTATAAAAAAGTGGAAGAAAAATAGTCATAATTATGGAGAAAATATATAGCAATTTCATATTCTAGAAATTTCTAGAAACTATGTATTATGTATTAGTATATTACCGATGTAATAAATATTTAAAAGAAAATATTATTTTAATGTATGGTGAGGCTATTGCAAACACAAAGGCATTAGGATGAAAATTTTATGTTAAGTAAATATGTATAATTACAAAGACAATACATTTTACCGAGTACGTTGAGGTGATAACCAACTCCACCTAAACTACCATCCAAAGTATGACATGCTTTATTAGTTGATCCAACAAATAACGATCATCTCAAAACAAACATTTGATTCAAAAATCTTTGTTAATTTTTTCATATCCCTCAACCTATTATCGAGAAAAAAATAAAACAAATAAGATCACATAAATGTATGTTGCATGAATTTGTAATTATGTGTATTACGTGTTGACCTTAACCAATAGTTACCTTATTAGTCTCTTTCTTCTATTTTATCTTTCCTCTCACTTTTCCTTCATTAATATGCACATATCCATAAGTGAGGGAAAAGTGTCACCTACCCTCACCTAATGTGCACACGTGAGGATATGCATGGATATATGGCTGCCTACTTCTCCCTTCTATAAACATGTCCAATATTCATTTGTGGGGTGCTTAGATTAGGTAATGTGAATTCCTTTTGGGAGGTAGCCATCATTAAAGTATATCCACTATTCAAATTTTGTTGTCATTATATTTCAAGTGATGTTAAAATAGTTTCTAGTCGAGCCTCTTCGCGGTCCACAAATAAATAAACGCAAGTGGAAACCCATCATTATAGTGAAATAATTAATGGTGGGAAACAAAATAAAACCAAAGTGAAGAGTAATTAAACTATGAGAAACATTGAAAATATGTAGATTCTGGTCGAGTGACATTTAGCATTGGCACATTTATAAACTATGTTAGATTTAGGGATGGTTTACAATGTCATTGTCTCATATAAATTAGAATATTGTCCGAACTTGTATTCTAGTAATCAAGTCTATAAGGCTAATTTGCAAATTTCATTTAATAGGTTTTTGAAATTTAGTCCTTAAAACTTTGTTTTAAACTTCAATATCTATCTAGCATCCTACTTTGAGCAAGAAATTTGAATTATAAAAAAGTTCCTTAATACAAGGGAAAGTTTAATAAGACCCCTCATTGCAATTCCCTTATCAAAAGTATCATTTTTTTGTAGATGTGGGTAGGACAATCTATCATTGTCAAGTCCTAGAGTATTATCTAGTCATAATTCCCATTGTTTTTACTTTCTAACCATAAACATAGGAAAAATAGATTTATTGTTGCTTATGGCATGGAACCTGTTAGCATTATGTAATTTGCTAGAGATTGTGAGAACTAATCACATAGGCCAACATCAAACCAACTTTGGAATCCAGGACCTAGCCTTCCTAGATTCAGAGAGGGCTCTCTCTATAAGATATAGCTTTGTTTAAATAAGTTTTAGGCTAGTTATGATAGTACTTGGGTTTTGGGTTTGTTTTGGATTTTGGAATATTGATTGTATTCAATTTATTAATATCTATTGGGCAATGGAGTCAAAATATAACTGGATAGTTGTATCAACTTTTCACAGAGTAAACATAGGACAAGATAGGAATATTTACTGGATCTTTTCAAATTATAAAAGGATTTATGACAGAAATATGAACAAATTCAGCAGAACTAAAGAGTAATTAAGAATTCTTTAGTTTGGATTTCAGTGGAAAACATAATGATCGTAAAGGAAACCAGAATAAGGTACTCAAAAGTAAATCCTATTCATCACACTTTCTGCTTTACAATTAGAATTTAGATGTTTACAATGAAAGAGGACAATGAAACAATACTAATCGAAGAAAAAAATCACCAGTATTTAAGCCACAAGAATATTGTGAATGGTCTGATTATTATTGATGCTCTAGTGATTTGGAAAAGCTTATAGAACTCCAAAAGATAGTAATGATTTTGATCTCAATCAATCGACCTTTGATACTTCCAAAACTGAAGTATTAATACAAAAAATTACAACAAAACAGTTTCTAACATACTTGAACTAAAAACTCTAACTATTACAAAAATATAGTTTCGGTGGAATGCGCTTTGCAGAGCAAGCGCTAATGTAGTGGGGAAGTTTAGGATGTGGACCACAATTTGCTGATATTCTCGCAAACTAAATTGTGTGTTGTGCTAGCATATTTTCTGTATGAATGCCCTGTCCTCTTGTAGTTACAACATAATCTTCTTTACTGCAACACTTTTTCTCGACTTGACTAGTAGTGTTTATTCACTACCCAATTCGTTTTTGCTAAGTTAAAACATTTTTTGTGAATAAAACAATGTAAAAAACCAATATACTGGCCCTGAAATCTTTTAAATTTCAATTATGAAGTCGCATCGCATCCGCGCACTTCGCAACATTTAGAGTTTAAGTTTATGAAGAATGCTACCAGAGATGCAATGCATAGTGGGAGATGACATGGAGGGATTGGTAGGACCAGGTTGAAATGCATATCGCAAGTTTTAAGTTTTAGTTATAAGCGCGGAGGATGTAAACACTAAAAACAACGAAGTGCGAAGTGCGGGGGAAGAGGTAAGTGATGTGGCAGGGAAAAAGTAGGACTAGATCGCAGGTGAAAATCACAACTTTTAAGTTTTATTTATAAGCTGCGGAGTTAACATCTAAAATTTTCGAAATGCGGGGAGAGGGGCCTATCCGCATTGCACATTGTAGAATTTAGCACTTGGAAAATAATGTAAACGCTTAAAACCACGAAGTGTGATTTGCGTTATTTGGAGGATGACGTGTCAAGGAGAAATGGATCTCACCGCAATTGGCGGAGTTTTATGCGGTAAGGTAAGGTTTTATGATGTTTTCATAATATATTAATGTATTTGCAAAGGCTGTAAAGTGGGGGGCGAAGATAATGAGGTGGGGCCAACCTACCACATCAAAAGTTATAACAAATAGATTACGGGCGCTTTCAAAGGTAAGTTAAAACATATGCAATGTGATGTACTGCAAATTGGCGATGCAAAAAATCGTAAATCGGTGATTGCAGTTTTTAATTTTTGTTGCGATGTGAAACAAAAATCTGCGAAATGCGATGAGGGCCCCACTTTAATCACGATCGGGGAATAAGGAAGCAGAGTAAGTGAAAAGTGATAAAAAGGTAAAGGTGGAAGGGTAAAGAGGAAAAGTGGAAAAAAGGGTAAGTTTAATGATTTTCAATGGAAAATGAAATGAAAAAGAAAGCGTGGCGGGGAACAGGTCCCACTTCAAGCGTGGCGGGGAGCGTGGGTTTTGGTCTATGGGAAAAGTGATTTTTAATATGCTGGATTATAATGAAATTTGTGGAAATATATGAGCAGGGAAGGAAATGAAAAGGGAAATGAAGGAAATGAAAGTAGGGGAAAAATATGTTATGGTTTAAAACTTTAGGATAGAAATTAATAATCAGAATTTAAACCATACAAATAACTTTTCCATAGGTGCACTTAGACTAGCAGCCAATGAAAACCTTTAAAACATAATGAAGCTTTTCTTTTTATTTCTTTCTTCCCTAACGTTTTTTTTTTTTCCTCCTTTTTTTAGAGCATCTAACACCTAACATTTTATTTTGCCTTCTTTATTTAGGGCATCTCATACCTAACATTTTATTGACATGGATGCCTACAAAAATAATAATATTTGTAACATTTTTAAATTTTTCATTCATTTGCATCCACATCTTACCTTATCATTTTGAACTTATTCAACTACTTATGCTAACTTATCAAAACAAATGATGTTACAACACCTTCCTTGGTTCAAATTAAACTATTGAACCAGTTTTATTTTCTATGTAACTAATCAATCTGTCAAGATTAAACAGTTTGACAAATTATTTTTCACTACCTATTAAAAAGAAATTTAAACCTAATTCAATCATGCTTAAACTGTATGATTGAATTTTATTGAACTCTTGTGGCATTTTAAACAAGCTACACACAATTTATTTTCAGAAATAAGCTAAACTAAGAGTAGTGGCATTTGGATATGCAACACTTTCAAAATTATTGTTTTTTTTCTTATTTTTGATGGGGTTAACATATTATATTTTTATTTATAACATATACCCTCTTTTGATTTTTTTTATGTTATCTTCTTTTTCATTTACTTTGAAAATTATTTGCACATTGGAAATCATTTCACAAAATAAATTTGACAGATAGAATAAACTCAGTTACCTTGAGATCCTATGAAATATAGGACCCTAACAGTGGCTCCAACTGGGGATGGCACTTCCATGCATTGAAGTGTCAAGAACCTATGATCAGTAGCCTTATCCATTGAGAATCTGAGCAATCTATAATTTGATTCCTTTTCTACTTTCAAATATTATGATGGTCTGTTGACCATGGCTTAGGGCCTTCTCTGTGGGCTTCAACCTTAATCAGCAAAACTTCAAATCCAATCTATGTTGACTATGATATTTACAATGATGGAAAAAAATACTTAGAATAGGAGAATTAATGCTTCAACATCTTGCCATTTACAGGACCACCGGGTAACTATGTTCCATCTATATATTAATGAGAAAAAATGCATTGTCACCTCTAAAAGAATTTATAATATATGGTCCCATCCATATATTATCAAACTTTTTATGCTTCCCTTTGTATTCTCTCCTTGCATCCCATTTTAAAACCTTGTCACCAATAGAAAAATCAGCTGCCTTGGTCGTTTTGTCAAATATTTTCTTGATATTTTTCTGGATGAGTTGTGTTCTGTTATATACCTCTTCTCTTGTTTGTTGCAACTGAATGGTTTGAAGGATCCTTCTGATTGCATTATTTGGTTCCACTTTTAACTCTTGCATCATGTTCATCACTGACTATGCTAGAGAAGATGTAAAAACAACATCCATTCCATAGACAAGTTGGTATGGTGACATACCAATGGACTTCTTTGTAGTAAGCTTGTTAGCCCAAAGTGCACTGACTAACTTATTATGCCAGGATTTTTTATTCTGTTCTAGTAATTTATTAATGATTTTTACCAGAATCTTATTGGATGATTCAACCAATCTATTGCCTTGTGGGTAATAGGCTGTTGAATGTCCTAAAGAAATATGATTTTTATCACAGAATTCAACCATAATTTTGGACTTAAAGGCTGTTGCATTGTCAGTGATGATTTCCTTGGGCAGCCAAATCTGGACAGGATATTGGTCTCAAGGAACTTGGTGATAATGTCATCAGTGGAATTTCTGTAAGGGATGACCTCTATCCACTTAGTGAAGTAATATGTGGCTATTAAAATCCACTTGTGTTGGGCAGAGGAAGGAGGATGAATTTCAGCTATGAAATCCAAACCCCATTGTTGGAATGGGATTTCAACGGAAATGGATTTGAGAGGCAAGGGTAGGAGTTTCTTTTTACCTTCAAAAATTTGGCACTTGTGACAGGTTGTGACTTTCTTGTGGACATCAGAAAATAGGGCGGGCCAGTAAAAACCAGCCCTGAGAATATTATTAGCAGTAGTCTACCAATACAGGTGGCCACCATAGTCTCCCTCATGAAAATCATTCATAATCTTATCTGAATCATTATTCAACAAACATTTGAGTAATAGGCCACCAGAATATTTCCAATAAAGGACATTATCAATGATGCAAAATTTTACTACTTTTAATTTTAGAAATCTATCTTTAGTTTTTGTAAGACCAGGAGGAGCATTTAAATTGAACAATACATAAAACAGGTCTGCATACCTGGGAGAATCTAAAAATTCTTCATTGATTTGTGGAGTCGCCTGCTCCTCTTGATCATCCAAAGCTGTTACCAAACTTATGTCCAGAGCTTGGAAATTGGACTCAGCCATAAGTTGTGCAAGTCCTTGCCCTTTAATCAGTTTGGTAGGTCTTATTTCTAGATCATACTCCAAAATAACAACAATCCATTTTCCTTTTTTTCCATCTGGTCCATTCTACGTTAAAATATCCTTTACCACAACATTAGGTACATAAGCAATTATATGTGAATGCAAAATATAAACTTTAAAATTTTTAATTGATTTGAATAGTGCAAAGGCCTATTTTAAAATGATGTTATACTTGAGAGAAGCATCTCTTAAATCTTTTTTGAAGAAGGCTATAGGCTGCTCAAATTCTTCATTTTTTTCTGCAGTAAAACAACTGCAACAGTGTGCTCAGAAGCAAAAGAAAAGATTATAAAATCTTTAGTAAAATCTGGAATAATCAACACTAGTGCTTTAGTTAATGCTTGTTTTACCATGTCAAAATATTTCCTGGCTTCTATGCTCCATTTGATTTCAGAATCTTTCTTGAGCATATTGTTTATGTTTCTAAGAAGTTCAACAAGATTAGGGATAAATCTTCATAAGAAAATATTTTCCCTATGAAGGATTGATGTTCTTTAATGTTTCTTAGGGGATTGATCTTCACAATTTCTTCAATTCTCTTACGATCAATTCTAACTCCATCTTTTGATATGATATGTCCTAACAGCTTACCTTTTTCTAGGCCAAATAGTGTTTTCTTAGGATTTAAAGATATGCCAACTATCCTGCATTAATCAAAGACTCATCTCAAATGTCTCAAGTGTTCTTCGTCAGAATTTGAATACACAGTTACATCATCCAAATAGATTACAATAAAGAGGCCAATCTCTTCTGAAAAGGCAATGTCCATTGCTATTTTTAACGTGGCCCCAACATTCATCAGTCCAAAAGTCATTTTCACATACATGAAAGTGTCTCATGGAGTGGTAAAAGTTGTCTTATCTTGATCTTCTAGATATCCTAGTTCATCCTATCACCTTTTGTAAGATATGGTCCATTTTGGGTAAGGGATAGTTATCTTTCAGTGAAACCTTATTTTCTGAAATCAATGCACAACCTGATTCCTCCAGTTTTCTTTCTGGTTGGTACTATATTTGACACCTATTTGGAATATTTGAGAGGGATAATTATTTTAGCATCATACATTCATTTAACTTCTTTCTCAACTAAAGGTAACAAAACTAGATTTATGTTATGAAGTTTCTGTTTGAAAGGCTTTTGTTCTTATTTAATTTTAATTTTGTGCTTAATGACGCTGGAATCGTAAACTTTTAGATCCTCATAACTCTAAGCGAACCCATCAATGTATTATTTGAATAGGGCTATATATTTTTGTTTGGTAATAAGAAGTAATATTTTTGACAATTTCATCATCTTTGGGTTTTGTTCAACACCTATATTACATTCCTCAACTTCTGCTCCAATGGGCTCAATTTTAGGCTTCTTCGCTACATCATTGAATTCAAAAAGGTCTTCTAAAGGAGCTAATCCCCGAGTCAAAACGTTATCTTTTAGTTGAAGGATTTAAAAATATTCCTTTTCAGGATCTATTTCATGAATTTCTAATTTATGCACACTTTCATCTAAATGATTATTTACATCTTATCTATCAGACTGGTTTACCAAAGGATTATATACAACTGTTTGATTTTCTACTTGATCTTCTGGTCTCATTTGATCTTGTTCCTGATTATCCAAATCTAATTATGTTTTCTCAAACTCATCTTTTGACAGCAAGAAGTTTTCAATCTGTTTTTCATTCCCGAAAACCTGCCAGTATCGCATTTTATCTGGTAATGCAGGTCAATGTTTAATTTCAATTATGTGTGGTTTATTTGGGTGAGGTATTTTGCAAGTGCTTGCAGAAACAACAAGACTATCAACTATGACATTTTGACTTCTTGGAATTACTTCTAGGTCATATTCCACAAAATTTTGTAAGTAATCGAGCACTGCATTTCTGTAGGCTCTTAATCTAGGGAATTTAGCAGCATATTATCCTTTTACTTGTTTGATGATTAATTCAGAATCTCCCTGCAATTATTTTAGCACCCAGTTTCTTAAGTAACTGCAAGCCTAACATCAGAGCTTCATATTCAGCAATATTGTTGGTGCACAAAAAATTGAGTTTATAGGAATGCCCTTCACAATGATTATTAGCTGGATTAGATAACCAGATTCCTACTCCAGAGCCTTCTTTACTACAAGCCCCATCAAAGGTCATATTCCAGAAGAGTTCTAAAGTAGGAGTTAATTGTTCGATTAGAGCTGCATTTTCAGGTGTATCCAGGTAATTTCCATATTGGGCTTCAATTTCAGTATCATTGAATAATATGAATGAATCTAGATCAGTGTGAACATAATATAGAGGATAATTATGAGGTTTTTCTTGACTTATTACCATAAATTTCATTAGAGTTTCCCTATACAACCTTATTTGCTGGCCAAAGACTGGTATTGTAGAAAAATTCATATATAGTTGAAGTGTTCCTTGTAACTTTTCTCCCCAGGAACGTGATAAAAGCATGCCATATTTAGGAGGAATGACTGCTACGACACTGTCCATAACTAGGCTTTTGGCTGGGATTTGAGACAAAGTTATACATAGGTCCTTAATGAGACCTAAACATTTCACTTTACTTGAATCAAATGAATATAGATCTTTGTAGGGCCTAGTGATGTAAATATCTAACTTTTCCATTACAGCTTTGGGCATTAAGTTGTGTGAAGCCCCTGAATCCAACGTAGCATTATGTAGGATTTTATCATGTATGTTTAAGCTGACATAGAAAGGAGGGACTGCTCCTTCTTGTAACTTACCATCTACTTCTGGACCAAACAACAATTCAGGTTGATCATCATTCAGATTGAGAGTGTCAGCATTTTCCCCTATCTTCAATACTTCCATTACCTGAGTTATGTATGTTTATTTTTTCATTAGCTCTGTCAAAGGGATGGGAATTTTGACTTTAGCTAGTTCGTTTTCAAGATTAAAGGACAATTGAACCTTTACAACATTGGGAATGTCAAGTACATAGATGGTTTCTTTAGTTTTAAGTAGGGTTTTCTGACTGGTGGTTGGAACATTAGTTTGAGTTTTTTTTTAAACAAAATCAACTGTCTTTTTAGCAGGGAAAATTTTAAGGATGAAAAATTGTCATAAAGTTTAGAAACCTTGGTGAATCTTATGAGTCCCTAATATGAAAATTGTAGAATGTTTGGTGATATTTTTTAAATATATCCAAATTTCTAATGACTTTATATAGTCTCTATGAAATTTTGGCGATTTTTAGGATAACATAATTTAATACTATAAATTTTGGGCAAATCACTTTTAGAAAAAAATGGAAATTGGTGAATCTTTTTTTTGGAAAAACCATGGAAAATTAGCCCACCTACGAATATTAGCCCCTAAAATTTTCCATGCTTTTTAGTAGAAACCTCTGAAGGTTTCTTACCAGGAGTTTCAACAAATTTCTTAGAAGAATTTTCTACTATTTTCTTAGGATCTGAATCAGAGGTAATTTTAGGAGGTTTATCAGTATTCTTTTTAGCAGTATTGTTAGAAATTTTTTTCTCCTATGATTATATTGTTTGTGAACCTCCATAATGGAATTTTCAAATCCATATTTATATTCTTTAGATTCATCTAATTCAAGCTATGTTTGAGCTAATGAAAATAGATTCTGGTCTTCTTCTGTGAGAAAAATAGTATCATTATTTTGTAAACCAAACAAATTTATTTGGTTGTATTTTTCCTCTTGAATGATCTCTCCATTTTCATCAACAAAATTATCTTGAAAAGGGGATCTAATTTTTTGGTTAGGTACCCTTTGTTTAATCTGTGGTTGATTCCTCCTATTGTTTTGATTACATTTTTGGGGAGGGTTTTGATTTTCCCTAGGGATGTTTCTATCAATCATCATTTGTTCGATTGGCCTCATTAAATAATCTATCTTGGCATCATTTCTAGAGGTTGATGCTTCTTATTTTATGGTAACTCTCTTCTCAACTCTCATCCTAGCTCTTTTGGCCAATAAATTGGCTTCTACACTAACTGTTATGGTTTTCATTTCCTCTAAAGTGCTAGGATTCTTCTCTATTAACTGATAAGCTATGTCTATTTCAAAACCATATGGAAAATTAATTATCACTAATCCTTCAGGTGGTTTTATGCGAGAAGGAATAACATTATAAATAGAGTTGAATCTAGCACAATAATCCTACACACTTTCTCCAGTTTCTCTTTAGATATTTTAGTATTCTGATAGAATTTGGAGGGGGTTCTTTTTAACTTGCCATATATCTAGAAACTGATGTTGTAGGACTATTAGATCATTGATGGAAGTAGCTGGTAAATCTCTAAACCATTTCCTAACCTCACCTCCAAGGGTTTGAACAAATAACCTCATCATAACATCATCAGCATCAAACTCATACTGATCAAAGAAATCATTCATTATGTCAACATTCTACTGAATTGTATTGTGTTGGGTGTTATCAAATTGGGGTATTTTGGATTGATAGTATTGGGGCATAGCCCCTAGAATTTGAGGAAGAACCAAGGGAGCATAACGTGCAACCATGATTGGGGGTGGAAGGTTGACAGGTAATGGCTTAATAGGCGGTGGATTAATAGGTGGAAAAGGATGAATTATATGTGAAGGAGAGGAGGGATGAAGTGATGGAGATGAAGGCCTTTGAGTTTTTATGAGAGGAAAAGTTGTAGAATTTTCAGAAGGGACCAGACCCATGAATGTTTGTTGAATTGTTGGGATGTAATGGATGAAGCAACAATATTTAATCCAGACAATTTTACTGATTGTTAGAGATAGGCATCTATAACTACTGAAGTGAAGTCTAATACCAAATCTTTGAGGATATTAAAATCCTAGACAATTTCTTGATCATGTTTTAAAGAAGACAAACTTTTAGGTGAATCTGGATGTAGAATCGATTGGTCAAGGACTAGTGTATCTACCTAATTTAGGGATTTTCTTCTAAAGAGGCTTTGCTCAAAATTTAGGTCAAATTCGATATCTTGTAAGGTCTCAAGCTTAATAGGAAGGGATTGTGTTCTTGGGAGAGGATTATTACTTCCCAGGTTTTCTAATGAACTTATCTGTTTAACTGATTTCTTTGAAGTATATTTAGTTCTTCTTCCAATCCTTTGAGGATCATCCACTATTTCAAGAGGTTTGGGATCAGGATGAGATCGTGTATAAGGTCTCTTGGAAGCTAGTTTTAAAAAATCAAAACACTCACTATAAAATGTAACTCAAAATTTTATTTACAATTAACTAAAAGATAGCAATCTCTATGGGATATTAATACAGTGATTATTTAACCAAAGATTGAATTTGAAATAAATTATGATTGATTTCAATACATTCCCGAGTATGGTCGCCACTATGTTATCATTCTGTAATTTGCTAGAGATTGTGAGAACTAATCACATAGGCCAACATCAAACCAACTTTGGAATCCGGGACCTAGCCTTCCTAGATTATGAGAGGGCTCTCTCTATAAGATATAGATTTGTTTAAATACGTTTTAGGCTAGTTATGATAGTACTTGGGTTTTGGGTTTGTTTTGGATTTTGGAAGATTGATTGTATTCAATTTATTAATATCTATTGGGAAATGGAATTAAAATATAACTGGATAGTTGCATCAACTTTTCACAGAGTAAACACATGGAAAGATTGGAATATTTAATACATCTTTTCGAATTATAAATGGATTTATGACAGAAATATGAACAGATTCAGCAGAACTAAAGAGCAATCAATAATTCTTTAGTTTGCCTTTAAGTGGAAAACATAATGATCATAAAGGCAGCCAGAATAAGGTACTCAAAACTAAATCCTATTCATCATGCTTTCTGCTTTACAATTAGAATTCAGATGTTTACAATGAAAGAGGACAATGAAACAATACTAACCGAAGAAAAACATCACCAACATTTAAGCCATAAGAATACTGTGAATGGTATGATTATTATTGATGCTCCAGTGCTTTGGAAAAGCTTACAGTACTCCAAAACATAGTAATGATTCTGATCTCAATCAATCGACCTTTGATACTTCCAAAACTGAAGTATTTATACAAAAAATTACAACAAAACAGTCTCTAACAGACTTGAACTAAAAATTCTAACTATTAAAAAATTATAGTTTTGATGGAATGCGCTGTGCAGAGTAGGTGCTGATGTAGTGGGGTAGTTTAGGACGTGGACCACAATTTTTTTATATTGTGGTAGACTAAACTGAGTGTTTTCTTGGCATATCTGCTGTATGAACACCCTGTGCTCTTACAGTTACAACATAATCTTCTTTACCGTAACACCTTTTCCTGACTTAACCAGTAGCATTTATTTGCTACTCGAGTCGTTTCTGTTGAGTTAAAACCTTTTTTGTGAATAAAACAATGTAAAAAACCAATATACCAGACCTGATATCCTTTAAATTTTAGTTCTGAAGTCGCATCACATCCATTCACTTCGTAACATTTAGATTTTAAGTTTATGAAGAATGATGCCAGAGATGCAATGTGTAGTGGGAGATGACGTGGAGGGATTGGTAGGACCAGGTCACAAAGCAGATCACAGGTTTTAAGTTTTAGTTTTAAGCGCGGAGGATGTAAACACTAAAAACAACGAAGTGCAAAGCGCAGGGGAAGAGGTAAGTGACGTGACAGGGAAAAAGTGGGATCGAATCGCAAGCGCAAATCACAACTTTTAAGTTTTTTTATAAGCTGCGGGTTTAACATCTAAAATTTGTGAAATGCGGGGAGAGGGACCTACCTGCATCGCACATCGCAGATTTATCACTTGGAAAATAATGTAAACGCTTAAAACAACGAAGTGCAATTTGCGCTATTTGGAGGATGGCATGTCAAGGAGAAATGTAGCCCACTGTAATCGACGGATTTTTATGCGGTAAGGTAAGGTTTTATGATGTTTTCATAATATATTAATGTATTTGAAAAGGCTATAAAGTGGGGGGTGGAGCTGCTGAGGTGGGGCCAGCATGCTGCATCGCAATTTAAAACAAATAGATTGTGGGCACTTTCAAAGGTAAGTTAAAACATATGCAATGCGATGTACTACAAATTGGTGATGTGGAAAATCGCAAATCGGCGATCACAATTTTTAAGTTTTGTTGCGATGTGAAACATGTAAAATCTGAGAAATGCGATGAGGGCCCCAGTTTAATCGCGATCAGGGAATAAGGAAGCGGATTAAGTTAAAATCAATGAAAAGGTATAGGTGGAAGGGTCAAGTGGAAAAGCAGAAAAAGGGGTAAGTTTAATGATTTTCAATGGAAAATGAAATGAAAAAGAAAGGTGGTGGGGAACGGGTCCCACTTCATCATATATAATCCTTCGAAAGGTTTGTAGGAGACGGCAATGTAAATGATTTTCGGTTTTTGTCTATGGGAAAAGTGATTTTGAATGTGCGGGATTATAATGAAATTTGTGGAAATATATGAATGGGGAAGGAAATGAAAAGGGAAATGAATGAAATGAAAGTAGGGGGAAAATATGATATGGTTTAAAACTTTAGGATAGAAATTAATAATCATAATTTAAACCATACAAATAACTTTTCAATAGGCGCATTTAGACTAGCAGCCAATCAAAACCTTTAAAACATAATGAAGATTTTCTTTTTCTTTCTTGCTTCCTTGACGTTTTGTTTTGCCTCCTTTGTTTAGAGAATCTAACACCTAACATTTTATTTTTCTTCTTTATTTAGGGCATCTCACACCTAACATTTTATTGACATGGTTGCCTACAAAAATAATAATCTTCCTAACATTTTTAACTTTTTGATTATTTTTCATCCACATCCTACCTTATCATTTTGAACTTATTCAACTATTTATGCTAACTTATCAAAACAAACGATGCTACAACACCTTCCTTGGTTCATATTAAACTATTGAACTGGTTTTATTTTCTATGTAACTAATCAATCTATCAAGATTAAACAGTTTGAAAATTTATTTTTCACTACCTATTAACAAGAACTTTAAACCTAATTCAATCATGCTTAAACTGTATTATTGAATTTTATTGAACTTTTGTGGCATTTTAAACAAGTTGCACACAATTTATTTTCAGAAATAAGCTAAACTAAGAGTAGTGTTATTTGGATATGCAACACTTTCATAATTTATTGTTTTTTTTTCTTCTTCTTTTTGATGGGGTTCACATCTTATATTTTTTATTTATAACATATACCCTCTTTTGATTTTTTATGTTATCTCATTTTTCATTTATTTTGAAAATTATTTGTAGATTGGAAATCATTTCACAAAATAAATTTGACAGATAGAATAAACTTAGTCATCTTAAGATCCTATGAAATATAGGACCCTAATAGAACCCACTAACACCAAAACTAATTCCTCCACTCCCATTGGATTTAATGAAAATTTGAAAATGCACATAGTAAAAATGATAAGATGGAATTGAAGAAATAAAATATCTTACCTTGATGGCATTGAAAAAGACAAAAGAGGAAAAGAAACACAATGAAAATGAGAATACAAGAGAATCATAGAGGTAGTTGCTTTCTTAAAACTAGAAAAACAACATTGGTGGGATCGTGTTCATACTTGGTTGAAATAGATGGAGAAATATTTTATATTTCCCCAAGTTCTATAAGATAAGAGAGTTCCCTTCATTATATTTTACATGGAAATTACAGAATTCCAATGTACCACTGGATTAAATAAAATAAGGCACCCCCCGGATGTGGGTGACACGCCTGACACGAGTGAACATCAAATCTCCACCCATACGGACTGCGGAAATCTCTAATGCAATTCTTCACCTGCGGCGGACCCAATTACCGTTACCTCCTTGCACATTCCTAGCGGAACCAGAGATAATACCGAGAGGATAGGCATTGCATCACTTGACCCTGTCCATTACCTCACCCATACCACCATTAATGCCCATGATGAATAATCAGCATCGCAACCTCTCCTACTCCCCTACGCCTGCTCAGCTGCTTGAGCTCCACACGAAGTTCTGTGCGAAGATCACTCATTGCCACCCTTACAGACTTCATCCTCACATATATATAACCCCTAGACTTCTACCCCTTTTCTCACTCATCTGGTCACCTTTTCATTTCACTCTCCTCTTTTTGATCTAGATTCTCACTGATTCCAATAAGTTGTGAAGCCTTAGTCCCAGACTGGATCTGCACAGACTCCCTAAGCTTCCTTCTCTTCATCCTGCGAACCTACCCACTGTCTTTGTAGCCTCATCAGCCCCAATGTCATTCTTGCCTCCCCTCCTAGGTGCGTAATGGCCCCTACATTGCGCCAACGCACTATTCGTGGTGGTAAAAGAGGAGCCCTCCCGAGTCGTTACCATCGCGACGAGGATAACCACCTCGAATCAATTGACAACTCCTCGTCTAGCACCCTTGCAAGCCATCAACCTAATCCCAAGCAGCGTTCAGAATCCTCCAAGCAATCAGCGCAAAGAGGAAGTCGAGGTGCGAGGAGGTCCAACTCCTCTCCCAGAGCTTCCCCTCTGCATCGTACGCTGACTCCCCCGACCATTATTGTGCAGGATGTTGAGGAAAAAAACATCTAGATCATGGATTTCGATGGTGTTTGGACAAAGGTTCCTGATGGAGTAGACCCAGACTCCCCCATCTTCTGCACTCCTGCAAGTTTCCCCAAGAGAACTGTTGCCGACATAGAAGCTGCTATGGAAGATGCTGTTGTGTAGGCTTCAGCCTGTCCCATTGAAGAGGATAATCCCAACAGTAGTGATGATGATGATGAAACGTCTGTGCAGCTGCTCAATTTTATTCTATTTTTTGTCATATGTGCCCACAGGGCTTTTTTTATTTTTATTTTTTACTATGTTGCTTTTAGATGTATTAGCGCTAGTGCGCATAATGTAAGGCTTTTTTTCAAGTTTTATCTAGGATGCCCCCCTCCCCCAAGGAATCCTAGAAACAATGTTACAAAGGCAGGGATTGGTTAAGCGCAGCTTACCAACCCTGCCTATAATATATGCAATATTATGTTCTCGAAATTAATAGATTAGCTCAACTTACCAAAAAAAAAAAAGGCACCAAGAGAATCTTATTTGTGTACTACTCATGTATCAGGCATCACTACACAATATGGAAATGATTGGAATATTGATTTTTCTAGCCATGTTAGTAAAATTTGAAAGAAAAACACAATAATGGAATACAAACTACATCATAAAAAATTAGCCACTAAGGTAGAAAGAATTAGAGATGAAAAACTATTGTTGTTCTATACTTGAGAACTTATATAGGATTTATGACACAATATGTATGATTATCAACCCTTCAAATATGTCTTTAGGCATAAAACTATCCAAAATTATATAAGCAAAGAATAAATCAACTAGGATATATTGTGCTTTGTTGGAGATAGAGAACAACCTAGTCAAACAAACGGCTCAATGACAAGTGCTACCTAGAGGTTCTAAAGGAGTAAAGAGTGCATTGACCTCATGTAACAAAAAATGTTCTAAGGGGAACAAGGCTCTTGATGAGTTGTTAGTCATGTTAGAATGTAACTATGAATAATAAAAGGAGGAATTATATGACAAGGAAAATTTAAGAGAGGTTTCCTTTCCTAAAGCAAAGAATGGTATGGTCATCATATCAAGCATGCATTAACTGGTATATATAAGATGAATACATTAAAAACTAAATGGATATGTCAAAAATCAAAAGGTGGTACATTTCTTGATTCTGAGAGAACCCACAACTTCATTAACAAAATGTTCTTTTATTAACTAGATTATTTTGATTATCTTGATTAACAGTTTCCAAGTAATTATTTCCAATCGGGAAAAAAATCATGGAAGGAAAAATACCATAATATAAAGCTAAAAATGGGATAAGAGTGTTCTCAAGTAATCCTTTCTCATGGGATTGAGAAATTGTTAAAAATGGGTCTTAGTGGAGTAGTAGAAAGGATATATTCCATGGAGAGAAAATGCATGGTGAAGGAAGTCAAACAAAAGATATAGGATATTTATATAAACATGATAAGTTTTTTGGAAAATCTCTCGAGAAAATTCCTCCCAAGAATGAGCATAACCATTTCATTGAACTAGTGAAAGACATCTCTCCTACCAACATTATGATCTACAAGCAATATTACCAACCAAAAATAAAATTTTAACAACCACTAGTGACACTTCATTGATTTGTGAACCATTAGTAAAAGCAAAAGTGCTTTCATAAATTCAATAATTTTTGCTATGAAGAAGGATGCCCCTTAACAAATTTGTGTGGACTCTAGGGACAATGATAAATCACCAGCAAAGGAAAAATTTCCACTCCTGTAACTGATGAAATTTTGGATGAACTACATGACATAGTGTTTACAATGTTATACTTGAAATCTAGATATAATAAGCTTGGGATTAGAGAAGTAAGAAGCCAAAAAAACATCATATAGAACTCAAAAGAGCTACTATATGTTCTTGTTCATCCTCCTGCTTAAGGAGATTGTGTTGATATTCCATGTGAACAAAATATTTAAGCACATTTCAACCATGTGGACAATGTGCTTAAGTTCTAGAAGAAAAAAAACTTTTCCAAAAAGTCAAAATTGTCCTTTGGAAAAGGGAAAAAAAATATCTTGGACATTTCATGTCAAAAGAAGGGGTTGACATGAGCCCTAATAAATTTCGAACCATCATAAATTTTCCTAACCGTAAAAACTACAAGAAGCTATGAGGTCTTTATTTTTAATAAATAAATCTTAAAAAAATTTCAAAAGCTATTAGCTTATTGTAAGTCCTTGAACCGCATGTTGGGGTTCACATGTTTTGGTAGGTTGGCACTACCAAAACATGAGACAACATCAGAACCACTTTCAGATCTCAGGATCTAGCCCTCCTGGGTCCAGAGAGGGATCTCTCTATATAAGCAAAGGTTTTATGTCTTTAAAGCTCAAAGTTAAGATATTAGGCTAGTTATAGGCTCAAGGTTTGTTTGTTTGATTTTGGTTGGTTGTTGGGAATCAGGAAAGAAGGATTCAGTGTAAGACAAGGTTGAGCAAAGAGGAATTTAGGCAAAGGAAAGATAATTCAGATAACATTCAAGACCGTTGGGCAATGGAGTCAAGAAAGGGTTTACTTGCTATTCAAAATGCAGGCTTTCAGTTGGGCTATTCATCTAAAGCATTGGATCTTAAAGATGATAGTATGGTATGGGATGGTAGAAAGAAAGTGAAATCAAGGAAACCTCCAAGGTGACCTTTCATAAATCAGATCCAGGGACAGGACATGCCATTGGACAACCTGTGATCCGAAACCTGGAAGGTTAACTCTTCAGACAAGGAACATAAAAGATTTAGAACACAAAGTTTAAAGACCTGAGATCAGAGAGAGACTTTGAACTCTCAATGCTTCGACCTCCAGCTTAAGGGAACTTATAAAGGTTCAATTAATTGAAAAGGATCCTAGTGAGATAGAGACAAAGTTCTAGACCTCCAAATGTTCCCAATTCATTCAATTAAATCCTAACAAGAACATCTAAAGACAGATTTCATTAATTCATACATCAGCTAGCAATATATCAGACCACTACACTAGTTAAATTAGCTTGAAATCAGTCCTCAGATAACACATACAACAGAAAACATTGAAGGCAAGGAGAGCAGAATCATAGGGTACCTAACAAGGGTAAATCCTATGCCAGATTTCTGATGCAAGCCAGTAGAAATGAAATGTAATGAACTACAAGGTAAAACAAACACGGAGATAGAAAAACATCACCGCTGCTTTAAATCAGGATCCAAAGAAATGTGCTTGTCATATTAAAGAGCAACACCAGTCATGTACAACATTGCCAACAACTTGATATTCAGCCTAAGAACATCTTCCTCAGCCTATCTTACAACTTTACACAGAGACTATGTCTCAAAAGAAAAAACTTGCAATTCTCTGATAGCCGATCAACAACAACCTTTACAATGAGTTCCTTTGTGAATTTTATAGCTGAAAGAGGAGCAGAGGAGGTAGGTGAAAAACTAAATGTAGCATTAAAACTCAAAAGGGAAGAGGGCCAAAGCCTCATTCTATCTTAAATTCTGGGCATTTATCTCTGGTACTCTTTGGATGAAAGAGTGGTCTTCGTCAGGCTACAAATTTACTCCAGGTATGTATTTGATGTACTTGTTGTGGCACTTCTGCAATACTCTAGTGAACTGAATCAAAATAGGTCAATAATTCAGGTCTGCCATACTGTGTAACAAATGATTCTGATCTCATAGGACTGTTGTCAGGGGGGAAAACTTCTCATGGACACTACATAAACTGAAACAATAATGAGTACTGTGCCCTTTCTCAGGAGGAGACGTTTTGCTGATATAAACACCCTTATGATATGGTTTTCTATGCATTGGAACTACTGAGCGATCCATGGGGTCTTCAATCTGGTACCTGCCTCTAAATTATTGGATTAAGGCTCAAAATCTCCACTTACAGGCCTTAAGCTCACTGCTTTTTTCTGATACTCTCTGCCGCTCCATTCCTGTATCTGTCAGTGAAATCTGTGCTTTAATGGTTCTGGAAACGTTTTACAGAGTTTAACTCGGCTCCTTTAATGAAAATCCTGTCGTAACACCTTCCCAAGCCTTTCTCCATAATTTCAGCCCCTGAAAATGGTCCTTTCCTGCGTCCTGTGCCACTGTAACTGTGACTGTGAACATGGCGGTCGTCCATCGCCCGTACCCTGAAAAACACACAAAAATCATCAAGAAATCGATGCTGGAGGGGGATGGACGCTTTGATGGCCTACGGAATGATGATGGAACTATGGAGGATTGGCGAAAAATGAAGTGGAAGGCTTGCAGAATGATGGTGCAACATGGTGGAAACTGTGGGAATGAACGCAAAATGACGGAAAAAATATGGAAATGGACTAATTATAGACCAGGGGTGGCGGAGAACACGTGGTGGAAACCTGGAGGACAGGTGGCGAAATACCAAGAAAATGGGAGAAAGCAATGAAAATGGGTGACGTGGAGTACTGGTGGTGAGACCGGTCAAAGGCGGGGGCGATCTAATCTGGACCGTCCGATCTCAAGAGGAGATCGACGGCTGAAAATGCATCGGAGGGCGACAGATGGTGGGTCAGGGGTTTATTTGCTTTGGACTATCCCCCGTGCAACTTCGTGGCATGATCACCGTTAGATGGATAGCTCCAAATCGGACGGTGTACGCGCATATTGCACTGCGTCCACGGCCAAACGTTAATGTGCGATGGGGGGTGGTTTTCAAATAGTGTGCAGAGCCATGTGTCATGCGGTGAATGGCATCGCTCCGAAATGAAAAATACTGCCCACCTTCCAAAGGCGGTGCGATAGAAACTGACGGTTTTCTACACAGTGTTTTGGCACGGGGACCACAGGGGTGGATGAACTACTGACCGTTGATTTGCAGATTAAACGGACGGTGGATATGCGATCGGGTGGTGAAAGGGGTGTGCGACGGTCGCTATGGAGCTTGCGACAACCGTCCGATCTGTATAGATCGACGGTTCAAAACGCTCCCGATACACATTTGCGATAAGCGCTTTCAGGTTAGCGCCAGGTTCTAGTGCCCGAGTCACGTGGGGAAACAGTTTTGGGGGCTGGCCGAAGGGGGCTAGGCTCTCATATATGTTAAAATATGGGTTTTCGGCCCTTTTTAATGGGATTTGAGGCTAGGAAAGGGTAACGATAGAGGGAATAAGGGTTTTTAAACCAAAAAAGGGATGTGTGTATGGTTTAGAGGGGATTTTGGGATGGTTTAGAAGGACTAGGGGAGGGATTTTGGGGTGAAAGGGAGGCTTTGAAAAAGGGGACAAAGGGATGAAATGGAGAATTCTGCAGGGGTACAAGGGGCAAATGAAGGCCTTTTAGAGCACAATTTTTCATAATCAGTGAGGCTTATTGACTTAAGAACATTAGAGGGAAAAAGTCAAAGGGCAGAGAGCATGAAGAGGCTTCAAGGATGATGTTTTTTTAGGGGAAATGCATTCCTTGAAGGCTCATAGAACTAATTATCCCCCTGTTTGCTTGTCAAAAAATTCATAGGGGGCTAACAGTGGCTCCACATGGGGATGACTTCTTCTTGAAGGAGTCAAGAATTCAGAAAATGATCTTTGGAGTAGGCCAGATGCCTGCTGCTTGAGCCATATTTCTTATTTGATTCTGGCTTCCACACGCATGATAGATCATCAGAAACAATCCCAAACAATCTACCTAGCTACCCAGACTATAATCCTAACATTTTTTCTTCTAGGGTGCATTTGGACTAGTAGACCCTTTGCATCATTTATTTTTTACAAACAATAAAATAAACCTATTCTATTTCTACCCTTATTTCTCCATGAGACTAGATTAAGCTGTTGGCCTCATATGTTTCTCTACCTAATCTAACATCTGCTGGGGTTAAACTGTCCAGCAAATTTCTTCTCTACATTCTACAATAGAAATTTAAAAACAGTCAAACTAGGATTAGACAGTCTAGTTTGCTATGGATCCAAGGCATAAAGACAGTTGCACATGGACAGAAAATTGCAGAAAAATGAAACAAAATATTCAAGGCTTGAAATCTTAAGTTTAGAAGCATCCTTCCTTTCTCTGTGACTCAAGTTTTGAGCTTGTTAGAGTCACTTTCTCTTCTTCATTTCAGCTCTGGTTTTGGGCATGTTAGAGTTGATCCTTTTCTTCTTTGCTGGCTCAGGTTTTGATCATGTTAGAGCCAATATTTTGCACCTCAGAGGTTCATGTTTTGAGCATGTCTGAACCTATCCTTTCTCTCTGTTTTTTTTTTTTGGGGGAACATTTTCTCTTTTTTCTTGAAAACATAACACAGCAATGGTATTTACAATGGATATGGAAACTGAAAATTGGAAATCAGTAGAAGTAGTGTTTGAGCATCCTGCCATTGACAGGACCCCCAAACAGCTCTGTACCATCTAGTTCATGTAGAAAAAAGGCATTTGGACCCACAGTGGCCTGAATGATGTATGGACCTTGCCACAAACTTTCAAACTTGTCGTGCTTTCCTTTGTCCTCTCTCCTCGAGTCCCACTTCAGAACTTTATCTCCAATTTTGAAATCCGAAGCTTTGGTTATTTTGTCAAACAACTTCTTTATACTTTCCTGAATGTTCACAGCTCTGTTATATACCTCTTCCCTTGTTTGATGGAGATGAATTGTTTGGTTTATCCGTCTCACCATGCTATCTTCCTCTATCTGGATTTCTTGGTCAAGTTTAATCACTAGCACTCCAAGGCTGGTAGGAAACACTGCTTCTGTTCCATAGACAAGCTGGTATGGTGACATGCCAATGGATTTCTTTGTTGTAATCCTGTCAGCCCACAGGGCATGCACTAACTTGTTATGCCATGAATTTTTGTTTTCTTCCAGCAGCTTTTTGATGATGGTCACCAGGATCTTGTTTGATGATTCAACTAACCCATTACCTTGTGGGTAGTAAGCAATTGAATGACCGAGTGTTATTTGATACCTGTGACAAAAATCAACCATTTTCTTGGATCCAAAAGCAGCAGCATTATCAGTGATTATTTTTCTTGGGCAACCAAACCAAGAGAGGATATGGCCTTCGAGGAACCTAATGATGACTGAATCTGTGGCATTCCTAGTATGTATGGCCTCTATCCACTTAGTGAAGTAGTATGTGGCTGTTAAGATCCATTTGTGTTGTGCAGAAGAAGCAGGATGAATTTCTCCTATGAAATATAGACCCCATTGAATAAATGGACCTTCAACAGTGATGGGTTGTAGAGGTAGAGGTAGGAGTTTCCTTTTTCCTTCAAAGATTTGGCATTTGTGTCAGGCAATTATCACTTTAAGGATGTCATTGAAGAGTGTAGGCCAATAGTAGCCAGCTCTGAGTATTTTGTTAGCGGTGGCTTTCTCGTTCGGGTGGCCTCCACACTCTCCTGCATGGAACTCTTGTTTAATCCTTTTTGCTTCAGTCTCAGGAAAACATTTAAGCAATAGTCCATTGGCATTTTTCCAGTATAAGCATTCATTAAGTATGCAATAGTTTCTAGCTTTTAGCTTTAGAAATATGGCCTTGGTCTTTGACAGTTCAGGAAGGGCATTGAGGTGTGTAAGCACATACATAATGTCAGAATACCAAGGAGAGCTCTGAAACCTCTCCTCAACAGTGGGATCAGAAAATCCCTACTGCTCATCCAAGGCATCTACCATGTTAATGTCAAGGACTTGTAAATTTGATTCAGCCATTAGTTGAGCTAAGCCCTGGCCTTTGAACGGTTTGGTGGGTTTTATCTCAAGGTCATATTCTAAGATCATGGCAATCCATTTTCCCCTTTTCCCATCTGGGTCTTGGGACAAGATGTCTTTAACCACTATATTTTGCACATAGGCTATGGTGTGGGAATGCAGAATGTATACCCTGAAGTCTTTCATGGCCTTTACCAAGGTATATGCATGTTTTTCTATTATGTTGTATTTCAAGGGTGCATCTCTCAATGCTTTGTTGAAGAAAGAAATGGGTTGTTCCATTCCCTCTGGGTTTTTCTGTAGCAGAACTGTAGCTACTGTATGTTCGGAAGAAAATGAAAAAATCAAGAAATATTTTGAGAAATCTGGGCTGATTAGGACAGGATCCTGGGTGAGCGCAAGATTAATTGTTTCAAAGGATTTATTAGCCTCAAAATTCCATTTAACTCCTACACCTTTCTTCAACATGTTAGTCATATTCCTAAGGTGTTCAGCTAGGTTAGGAATAAACCTCCCGAGGAAGTTGATTTTCCCAATGAAGGACTATAACTCTTTGATGTTCCTCAGGTGTGTGATTTTTAGTATTCCCTCAACTATTTGTGGGTCTATCCTAATCCCTTTCTCAGATATGATGTGGCCAAGAAGCTTACCTTCTTACAGCCCAAATACAGTATTTTTGGGATTCAATGACAGACCGAACCTTCTACATTTTTCAAACACTCTTCTCAGATGTTTTAGGTGTTCTTCCTCAGTCTTGGAATAGACTGTTATGTCATCCAGATAGATGACAATGAAGTGTCCTATTTCATCTGAAAAGGCTATGTCCATTGCTCGCTGGAAGGTTGCACCAGCGTTCATCAGTCCAAAGGGAATTTTTACATACATAAAAGTGCCCCATGGAGTGGTAAAGGATGTCTTGAGTTGGTCTTCTGGGATTACTAAAACTTGGTTGTAACCTGAAAAACCATCTAACAGGGAGATCCGCTTTGAGCCTACTACTTTCTGAAGAATGTGTTCCATTTTTGGCAAAGGGTAATTGTCTTTGAGTGAGGCTCTATTAAGGTTCCTGAAATCTATGCACAGTCTGATCTCACCTATTTTCTTTCTCACAACCACCAGGTTTGAGACCCAATCAGAGAACCTCACAGGAACTATTATGCCTGCCTCATACATATTTTTAATCTCTTTTTCAACTGCAGGCAATTGTTTTGGGTTTATTCTGCAGAGTTTCTGTCTGAAGGGATTCTGATTTTCTTTCAAAGGTATTTTGTGCTGTATAATGTTTTTTTCATAGGCCTTTAAATCCTCATAGATCCAGGCAAACACATCAATGAATTCCTTGAATAGGTCAATGTATTTCTTCTTCATGTTTGCAGGCAGGGACTTAGCCAATTTAATCATCTTAGGTTTATCTTTAGTGCCTATGTTGCATTCCTCGACATCAGAGTCTATGTGTTCTATAGTGGGCTTTTTTGCTACATCATCAAAGTCAAAAAGGTCTTCTAAAGGTGCCAAATCTCGAGGTATGTTCTTATCTTTGGCCTGTAGCACCTCTACTTCCTCACTATCTGCGTTTTCACATTTTTCGTTTGGATTTCCAATTTGTTCGTTTAAAGCGTTTATTTCTATGTTACAGGGTGGTTCTTCCTCGTCTGAGGGCTCTTCACTTAGGCAGCTATCATCAGATTTCGAGTCTGAATCGGAAAACTCAAACTCGTTCCTACCTACTAGGAAATATTCAATTTTCTTACCTCCTTCAAAAACCTGCCAATATTTTTCATTGTCCGGCACTGCAGGTTTGAATTTGGTCTGAATGATGATCTGTTGGTCACTGGGAGGCTTATGATACGAACTAGCCATGCAGGCTAATCCATTTGCAATTGCGTTCTGACTCCTAGGTACAAACACCAGTTTGTATTCTACAAAGGTTTTCAATAGATCCATAGCATCATTCCTGTACGCTCTCAGCTTAGGATGTTTCACTATGTATTCACCATTCACTTGTTTAATGATCAGCTTAGAGTCTCCATGAACAGTTATCCTACGGGCTCCTAATTTTCTCAACAGATTCAAGCCCAGGATAAGAGCCTCATACTTTGCGATGTTTTTTGTACATTTGAATTTCAGGTTATAGGCATGACTCTCTGCGTAATCACTCACTGTGTTATGTACCCACACTCCTGCTCCTGTAGTTCTCTTGGTGCATGACCCATCAAAACTCATTTCCCATAAAGGTTCGCTCTCAGGCTTAACATCATTTCGTTCTTGGTGTGGTGCATGGGCTTGCAGAGGGTGACTAATCAGTTGACTGCATTCTATTTCTTTTTCACTCTGAGTCTCTGTTTCAATGCACTGTCCAAAGTTTTCTACATTGTTTTCTTTTGAGTCTAGAGTAGCCATTATGTTAAAGTCCATGGGCTCTGTTTCCTTGTTTGTATCTTTGTTTTTGAATTCTGGCCCCTCTAAGGATTCATCATTGCAAAGGATGAAGGAGTCAAGATCCGTGTGTACAGAGTATAAAGGTGAATTTTCAGGTTTTTCAGGGCTACTGACCAGGAATTTCATTTGTGCCTCTCTATACAGTCTTCTAAGTTGGCTGAAGACAGGGATTGTGGCATATGCCCCATCCATCTACATTGTACCTTGTAGCTTGGCTCCCCATGACCTTTACAGCAACATGCCATACTTAGGTGGCACATCTGCCACTACAACATCCATGACCATGCATTTGGCTGGAATCTGGGTTAAGTTCACACATAAATCTTTGATCAGGCCAAGACACTTTACTCTGCTAGAGTCAAATGAATAGAGGTCTTTATAGGGATGGGTTATCTCTAGGCATAATATTTCCATAACTACCTTTGGAATCAAGTTGTGTGAGGCCCCATAGTCATGCATTGCGTTGTGAAGGATCTTGTCATGGATATTGAGACTGATATAAAAAGGGGGTACTACCCCTTCTTGAAACTTTCCTTCTATATTTGGACCAAACAGAAGGGTTGGTTGATCATCACTCAGATTTACAGTGTCATTGTTTTCACCTAGATTTAGTTTTTTCAAAATTTGGCCCTTATATACATCCTGAGTGGACAGCTCAGAGAGTGGGACAAGGATTTTAATTTTCGCAATCTCACTCTCCAAATTGAAAGTGGACTGACTCTTTGGAATGTTCAACTCTATTTTGCTTTCTACCACCTTGGAGGCAGAATCAGTGGGTTGATTCTCACTATGTACAGGCTTAGGAACTGTTTTATCAGGAGCACTAACTGCAGTGCTAGTGCTGCTAGTTGGTTGACTTTGTTTATCAGTGTTTTGGTTGTCTTTTTCTTCATTTCTCCCAGAACTCTCAACTACTGATTTGTTACTTTCAGCAGCTGCTCTAGAAGTTTTCTCAGGCCTTTTCTTGATAGTGACCTGAGAAGCTTTGGTTTTGGAATTGTCTAGGATCTTTTTGCTTCTAAGTTCATACTGTTCTCTGACCTGCATGATGGAATTTTCAAATCCAAGTCTGTAATCCTCGGATTCCAATCCTTCCTCACTCCAATATGAGGGCGAGGGATGATCTTCTTCTTTGGAACAATTGTGGATTGATTTTTCCACCTCAAACATGTTTATTGTGTTTCCCTCAAACTCTTCTATGATTCCTTCATCTTCATCAAGAAAGTTCTCTTGGAATGGAGGAATAACTTGCTGATCTGATTCTCTTTGTCTATTGGGAGTGGTATTGTTTCTTCTAAAGTTCTGGTTCTGGTTATGGTTTTGGTTTCTGTTTTGATTGCTAACTGTGACAACCATTTTTTCCATCATTTGTTGTAGATTTTCCATGTTTTTGGATAGACGGTCATAATTGGGATCAGATGTGGAAGCTACAGTGTCATCTCTATCTGTTACCCTTTTTTCAGCTCTCAATCTTACTTTCTTCTCAATCAGGTTAGCCTCTACACTCACTGCTCCTTTTTTCATGTCTTCCAATGTGTTGTAATCTCTCTCCCTAAGTTGGTAGGCCATGTCAGCATCAAAACCTTCAGGGTATTTCACTAGGGCAAAACCTTGGGGAGGTTTCATGTGAGGAGGAAGAGCCTTGTAAACACTGTTAAACCTTGTAGAGTAGTCATGGACACTCTCTCCTATGTTTCTTTTAAGGTTCTTGTATTCTGCTAAGATTTGGAGAGGGTTGGCCTTAACTTCACATTTGTTTATGAAGGTCTGATATAAAGCAGGAAGGTCTTGGATACTATTAGGAGGTAGGCCTTTGAACCATTTCTTCACATCACCTCTTAAGCTCTGGGCAAAGATTCTCATTTTGACTGTATCATCATTTATCTCCATGTAGTCAAAATAATCTTCCATCCTATCTACATGGTGTTGAGCTGTGGTGGACTCTTTTGCAATGAAGTGTGGGATCTTTGATTGATAATCATTGGGTAAGGGCACTAGAGGCTGGGGTAATGCTAGAGGTGCATACCAGGCTGCCCATTAGGGGAATTTTGAGGTCTAAAATGGGCCTCCTAAGGAAATTATAAAATAATAGTGGAAAAAATCAAATAAGATTTGATGACATCATCAAATTTTAAAGGGAAAAATGGAAAAACTACTTTTCAACTCATATTTTCAACTTATCTCCCAAAGTTTTTACTCAAATTTCGAGCGGGAGTACTCATTGGATGTGAAATTTAATTCCCCATCCAAGGAGTACCCATGTTGCATACTTTCGATGGGTCCTACTACACGAAAAATGAGAAATACATTAAAAAACGTGATTACAATCACGTTTTTTATGTATTTCTCATTTTTCGTGTAGTAGAGTTCATCGAAAGTATGCAACATGGGTACTCCTTGGATGAGGAATTAAATTTTGCATCCAACGAGTACTCCCACTCGAAATTTGAGTAAAAATTTTGGGAGATAAGTTGAAAATACGAGTTGAAAAAGTAGTTTTATTATTTTATTTTATTAATATTTTTACCCTTTTATTTAAAAAATGGTGAATCATCCCCCATGGTTGACATCATCATCTTGAATCCTATTGGTTTTTATAAAGTTTATTTTTGTTGTACATTTTTCTTATGAGGCCCATTTTAGACCTCAAAATTCCCCTAATGATGATGATGTTCTGAGGAGGTAAAGGGTTGGCTTGAGCAGCTGGTATAAGGATGGCAGGAACACTAGGACCAACAGAAGTCTGTTGAGAATATCTAGGGTGGCAGAGCCCCAAGAATTGAATGAAGTGAATATCAAGAGGTGTAGATGGAGGGGTCTATCTGTCCCTAATGTGTTGACCACTATGAGGTGGTGAACTGGGAAGCTCAAGGTCTGGCTGGTCTAGAACACTGAGTGACCTAGTTCTTGGTAGTCTGTTTGGTAGGTCTTGGCCAAGATAAGTGTCTGATAGAGCTATAAATTTTTCTGGTGTAGAGTTAGCTCTATGGATGTGGCTAGAAATAGTTGGTCTTTTAGGTGTAGGATATCTCTTGAGGATTCTCTCAGGGTTGTCAACTATTTCAGGTGGGTTTGGGTTAGGATAAGCTCTTGTGTGAATGGTCCTTGAAGCCAGAATGTTGTTTTCTAACCAAGCAGCTTATCCCCACTTTTTTATTTCTGTTATGGCTAATGTTGTTATGGAGGTAGGTCTCCCAGTGGAGTCTTATGTGAACCAAGATAATCAGCAGACCTACTGATCACCAGTGGAGTCTTTGATCTTTGAGGAACTATGGAGTCACCAGGTGGGAGGTTTAGGATGTTTCTAGGAGGGTACACTTTCCACCACAGTGCTTATGTGATTTCCCTTTAGAAGGATATCCTCAAAACACAACAAACTCTAACCAGAGATTGACTGGAAGGGCATTTACCAGATATTTCACCTCTGAAAGAGAGTGAGATCTGGAGGCTACCTGGCCCTTTCCAGACTCTGTCTAAGAGTGTGGGAGAAACACAAAAAGTGGATATAGCAGTTAAGGGTATTTCAAATTTCCATCCCCAGCGGCGTTGCCATTATGTTGGTGACGACAATGGGAAATAGACCAATGTTTGCAGCTATGGACTCTCAGATTTTCGTCCCCAGTGGAGGTGCCATTATTTTGGTGATGACAATGGGAAATAGACCAATGTTTGCAGATATTGATTCTCAGATTTTCGTCCCCAGTGGATTCACCATTATGTTGGTGACGAAAATGGGAAATAGACCAATGTTTGCAGCTATAGACTCGCAGATTGTCGTCCCTAGCCGAGTCGCCATTATGTTGGGGTTCCCATGTTTTGGTAGGTTGGCACTACCAAAAGATGAGACAACATCAGAACCACTTTCAGACTTTAGGATCTATCCGTCCTGGGTCCAGAGAGAGATCTCTCTATATAAGCAAAGGTTTTATGTCTTTAAAGCTCAAAGTTAATATATTAGGCTAGTTATAGGCTCAAGGTTTGTTTGTTTGATTTTGGCTGGTTTTTGGGAATCGGGAAAGAAGGATTCGGTGTAAGACAAGGCTGCGCAAAGAGGAATTTAGGCAAAGGAAAGATAATTTAGAGAACATTCAATACCATTGGGAAATGGAGTCAGGAAAGGGTTTACTTGCTATTCAAAATGCAGGCTTTCAATTGGGCTAGTCATCTAAAGCATTGGATCTTAAAGATGATAGTATGGTATGGGATGGTAGAAAGAAAGTGAAAGCAAGGAAACCTCCAAGGTGAACTTTCAGAAATCAGATCTAGGGACAAGACATTCCATTGGACAACCTGTGATCCAAAACCTGGAAGGTTAACTCTTCAGACAAGGAACATAAAAGATTTAGAACACAAATTTTAAAGACCTGAGATCAGAGAGAGACTTTGAACTCTCAATGCTTTGGTCTCCAGCTTAAGGGAACTTAGAAAGGTTCAATTAATTGAAAAGGATCCTAGTGAGATAGAGACAAATTTCTAGACCTCCCAATGTTCCCAATTCATTCAATTAAATCCTAACAAGAACATCTAAAGACAGATTTCATTAATTCATACATCAGCTAGCAATATTTCAGACCACTACATTGGTTAAATTAGCTTGAAATTAGTCCTCAGATAACACATACAGCAGAAAAAATTGAAGGCAAGGAGAGCAAAAGCATAGGGTACCTAACAAGGGTAAATCCAATGCTATATTTCTCATGCAAGCCAGTAGAAATGAAATGTAATGAACTATAAGGTAAAACAAACAAAGAGATAGAAAAACATCACCGCTGCTTTAAATCAGGATCCAAAGAAATGTGCTTGTCATATTAAAGAGCAACACCAATCATGTACAACATTGCCAACAGCTTGATATTCAGCCTGCGAACATCTTCGTCAGCCTATCTTACAACTTTACACAGAGACTATGTCTCAAAAGAAAAAACTTTCAATTCTCTGATAGCTGATCAACAACAACCTTTACAATGAGTTCCTTTGTGAATTTTATAGATGAAAGAGGAGCAGAGGAGGTAGGTGAAAAAATAAATGTAGCATTAAAACTCAAAAGGGAAGAGGGTTGAAGCCTCATTCTGTATTAAATTCTGGACATTTATCTCTGGTACTTTTTGGATGAAAGAGTGGTCTTCGTCAGGCTGCAAGTTTACTCTAGGTATGTCTTTGATGTACTTGCTGTGGCACTTCTGCAATACTCTGGTGAATTGAATCAAAACAGGTCAATAATTCAGGTCTGCCATACTGTGTAACAAATGCTTCTGATCTCATAGGACTGTTGTGAGGGGGGAAAACTTCTCATGGAAACTACGTAAATTGAAACAATAATGAGTATTGTGTCCTTTCTCAAGAGGAGACGTTCTACTGATATAAACACCCTTATGATATGGTTTTCTGTGCATTGGACCTTCTGAGTGATCCATGGGGTCTTCGATCTGGTACCTGCCTCTAAATTATTGGATTAAGGCTCAAAATATCCACTTACAGGCCTTAAGCTCACTGCTTTTTTCTGATACTCTCTGCCGCTCCATTCCTGTATCTGTCAGTGAAATCTGCGCTTTAATGGCTCTGTAAATGTTTTTCAGAGTTTAACCCATCTCCTTTAATGAAAATCCTGTCGTAACAACTTCCCAAGCCTTTCTCCATAATTTCAGCCCCTGAAAATGGTCCTTTCCTGCGTCCTGTGCCACTGTAACTGTGACTGTGAACATGGCGGCCGTCCATCGCCCGTACCCTGCAAAACACACAAAAATCATCAAGAAATCCATGCTGGACGGGGATGAACACTTTGATGGCCTGCGGAATGATGATGGAACTGTGGAGGATTGGCAAAAATTGCAATGGAAGGCTTGTAGAATGGTGGTGCAGCATGGTGGAAACAGTGGGAATGAATGAAAAATGATGGAAAAAATAGGGAAATGGACTAATTATAGACCAAGGGTGGCGGAGAACACGTGGCGAAAACCTGGAGGACAGGTGTCGCAATACAAAGAAAATGGGAGAAAGTCATGAAAATGGGTGACGTGGAGTACTGGCGATGAGACCGATCAAAGGCGAGGGCGATCTAATCTGGACCGTCCGATCTCAGGAGGAGATCGACGGCTGAAAACACGTCGGAGGGCAACAGATGGTGGGCTAGGGGTTTATTTTCTTTGGAATATCCCCCGTGCAACTTTGTGGCGCGATCACCATTAGATGGACAGCTCCAGATTGGACGGTGTACGCGCATATCGCGTCGGGTCCACGACCGAACGTTAATGCACAATGGGGGGCGGTTTTCAAATAGTGCGCGGAGCCACGTGTCGTGCGGTGAATGGCATCGCTCTGAAATGAAAAATACTGCCCACCTTCCAAAGGCAGTGCGATAGAAACCGGCAGTTTTCTCACAGTGTTTTGGCGCGGGGACCACAGGGGCAGAAGAACTACTGACCGTTGATTTGCATATTAGACATACGATGGATATGCGATTGGGTGGTGAAAGGGGTGGGCGACAGTCGCTATGGAGCTTGCGACGACCGTCTGATCTGTATAAATCGACGGTTCAAAATGCTCCTGATACACATTTTCGATAAGCGCTTTCAGGTTAGCGCCAGGTTCTAGCACCCGGGTCACGTGGGGAAACAGTTTTGTGGGTTGGCTGAAGGGGGCTAGGCTCTCATATATGTTAAAATATGGGTTTTCGGCCCTTTTTAATGGGATTTGAGGCTAGGAAAGGGTAACAATAGAGGGAATAAGGGTTTTTTAAACCAAACATGGGGTGTGTGTATGGTTTAGAGGGGATTTTGGGATGGTTTAGAAGGACTAGGGGAGGGATTTTGGGTGAAAGGGAGGCTTTGAAAAAGGGGACAAAGGGATGAAATGGAGAATTCTGCAGGGGTACAAGGGGCAAATGAAGGCCTTTTGGAGCACAATTTTTCATAATCAGTGAGGCTTATTGACTTAAGAACAACAAAGGGAAAAAATCAAAGGGTAGAGAGCATGAAGAGGCTTCAAGGATGATGTGTTTTCAGGGGAAATGCATTCCTTGAAGGCTTGTAGAACTAATTAGCCCCCTGTTTGCTTGTCAAAAAATTCATAGGGGGCTAACACCGCACTTTGACAAGTATTGCATTTTTTTCTGGTGTATACTTGATGAATACAATTATAATTGAATTTGATGCTCCAAGGATAAACATTAGAGAAATATTACTGTATTAATTTCCTTAGATTTCAAAATTTTAAAGTTAAAAGCAAGGGATCTAGTGAAATCAATATATTAGAAGGAAATGTTTATTATCTTAAATGTAGTCAAAAATTGAATTAATATTTATTGGGGAAATACTTAAAGGTGAGAAGAAACAAGGATAGCCTAAAATAAATTAAGGATTGATATCAAAGAAACAAAAATGGTCACCAAATCTCAAGGCTAACATTTTGAATTCATTTGCAAAAAAATGGAAATAAAGAATCATTGCATGTGCTCTTTCTAGGAGAGAAGATATGACCACATGCTTTATCACATATATGTTACCCTCGTGGATTAGGAGGAGTTGAGGAAATAATGGCTCAAGAGCTCACTACTATGTAATGGTACAATAGACAAAACATTTCTAAGAACTTAACTTGGAAGGCATGAACCTTGTGATATAAAAATGGGCTTTACTTAAATCCATGGTCTATGATCAAATAATTGATTCTTACATAATCACATGTAATCCATTTAGCAAGGCCCTAAGTATTTTTTAGGAATTATCACCAAGTCAAGAAATGATTTTATTGAGATGAACTTGAAAAGGATAGTCAAAGGATCATTGAAAAATATGATGCTTCTAATACAAATAAAGTTGACACTTTTAAGATATCACATTTTCTCCAACATCTAATAATTACCAACCAAAGATGAGAAATATCCTTATAGATTCCATCACAAGTGTTCCCAAGAAGTGATGAAAACACTATAGTATGCTCAAACTAAAAAATAGGCACATTATATTACAGTCAAGCAAGCTTGAAATCCCATCAATTAGGAAACATATGTATGGATGGAATTCACCAACTATGTGGAAATCCCATGGTGATGTCCAATGATAAGGATACAAAATTCACTTGAAAATTTCGGAAACTCTCTGAACTATGTGACATCACAGTAATAGAATTTTACCTTCCACCCTCAAACAAATGAAAACATAAGTAGTAATTTATGTCAATGTATTTCATTTCAAAATTGTAATCATAACCTACAACACATCTACCAAAATTAGTCCCTTTGAAACCTATATATATATATGCTCCTAATAATCAACAACTTCTTACAAGAAGCCTCCAAAGTACAAGCATATTTAATATCACTCCCTACAAACATAAGAAAACTAAGGCTATTTTCAAGAAATTATATCACATAAAATAGGATGAAACAAAAATTTTATCAATGACATAATGAAAATGAATTTTGGGTGCAGCTTTGGCTATATCTCAGGCTTCAACGTAATCAACAATAATCACATAAACAAATAGGGAAGAAAAATTTAGCTCCAAGATTCTATCTTTGGGCTTGTAATATATAATATGCTTGAATACCTCTAACATCTCACATTTGATGTTTTCAATGTGTCATGCCTCAAGAAGGTGATATGATGACACATTATTCTATAAATTAAACTTATAGTGATGAAAAAGGTACATCAATACTAAAATCAAAAGGAGTCTTAAATCATCATACCACATAACATTGCAACAAGCATATTCATCATTAGAGGAAATTTTAGACTAAAAGTGGAGGAAAAATAATAAAATAATAGTTAAAATAATAAAATAAGAGTTATGAATTTGGAGGGAAAAGAAGAAAACTACTTTTTTTAATTGTATTTTTTCCTCATATCCTTATACCTTTGCTCAAATTTCAAGTGTAGACACTCGTTGGATGCAAAATGGAATTTCACATCCAATGAATACCCATTATGCATAATTTTGAGAAGACCCACATTGATAAAAATTGAAGATACATTAAAAAATTGTATGATACATTAAAAAGGAATGTTGAACACATTTTTTTAATACATCTTCAATTTTTATCAATGTGGCTCTTCTCAAAAGTATGCTTAATGGGTCGTTAGATGTGAAATTCAATTCTACATCCAATGAGTGTCTACACTTAAAATTTGAGCAACCCTATAAGGAAATGAGCCAAATATTTTGGGGTCTTCTTTTCCCTCCAAAATATTTACATGTACTTATTTTTAAATTTAAATGATTTGGATTGGCTTACGTATTATGACATGGAAATTTACATAAAAATTTCATGGGTGCTTTTAGGATGAAATTACCTGTAATAAATATCTCTTAAAAAGGAACATGTTACTATTGAAAAACACATGGAAAGACAAAAAAAATTGAAACATCTAAAGCTTAATTACTAGCATTGTTTTGAAAGTGGAGACATGTTATGACCCTAACCTTATCTCTTATAATTTCTATTTGTTCCATTTTATGCCTCCTTTGACCTACCTTCTTCAATTAGTGCAGATGTATCTATAATTTGGGAAAAAATATCACCTACCCTTGCCCAAATTCCTCCATTATTGGTGTCCCCTTTTGCAAATGGAACACCTAAGAAATGTTAGGATACTGACCCAACACATAGATATAAGAGATTGAAGAGAGAGCATAAATTTTTTCTGCTAACGAATAGTTCAGTTAGGAGAATTATTTTAATTTTGGAGTCTCATATGTGTATATAGATTGCACATGAAAAATCAATATTAGTTTACCATTCACTCGATCTATACTAAGGATTTTGAGTATGTATGTTTCCATAATTATTCATAATGACTGTGTCATAAGATAAATTGTGTACAAGAACTTGAAATATCCAACATATTGAGTGGACACTCCACCCATCATTAGGGACATAAAGAAGCAAAGAAATATATCCAAGATATTTCTAGGGTTTAAATTTAAAGAGATATTTTTTAATTATCCATTGTAAGAAATAGGGAATTTGAAATTTGGAACTTAAGTAAATTTATTAAATAATAGAGGATTCTATGAGACATATTAAGGTTTTCTTTAATGATTGGGATTGGTGTTACGATGAGTGAATTGACCTAATCCAATTTGGTTCAACATTTTTCTTGAATGGACGAAATTTTTTCCCAACCTAATTTGGTTCATATTTAACCTTGAGACCAATCCAAAACTCAACATGAGAAAACTGTCATTTCCATAAAACATTATCACTATAATCCACAAGAACTATCACTATCATAATTGAAAAAATAAGTTACTACCAGTTTTCATACTAAGCTTCAACCATTTATCCAATCTAGTCATTGAATCCTTTTCTTGGAACATGTTTACCTCATATATCCAAATCTACAACATGCTCATAGACCTTAAAGAAAAAACATAGGATATTTTGGCCATAAAATAGGAGTCAAAATAACATCAAACCCCTCTTGTTACGTTCTCCTTTTAAACTTGATCATCCAACTTCTTATGAAACTGAATTTGGATAAATAATGACTTAAGAACATCAAAATAACCATATGTAACTATATAATCAATTAAATGTTCTACAAACAGGAATTTTATGGGCACCCTTCAAAAGAATTTTTGGATTATGGAGTCAACTACCAGATACTACAAACACATGCAAAAAAATGGCATTCTATACAAAAATAAAAATACTTAAACTGTTTACCATCAAGAATCAAACCTATGACCACTTGGTTCACAATAGAGCTTCATACCAATTGTGTTGCGCTTTGTAGCCTATGGGGTATCAACACTATTATTTTTTTACCATTCATGGATCCCATATGGACTAGGAACAAGCCCTAACCAAAATTTATTGGATCAAGGAATGTCATTCTCTTTACAACAAACATATTACACCAATCAAAAAGAATAGAATGGTGACTCAAATCAAATGCAATGTAACCAGTGTTGATTTTCCCTCATCATCACCAATCACAAATAATAGAACCTTGGATCAAATCAAATGCAACGAAACCAGTGATGATTGGAAATCAACCTTATCAATCCACTATCATAACCGTGGCTCGTGTAAAGAATTGTGTAACAACTATAGCTCAGCCATCAACCTCTCCAACCACAATCATAATGCAATGTAACTAGTGTTGTTCGTTGTGGAGACTCAGGTCAATATGATGTAACCAATCAATTGGGCTCTCAGCATTTCCTCCCATAGTCAAAACAATACTCATATCAACAACATCATCAAATGAATTCAAACCGGAGCTATAGGAAATGTAATAAGGCCTTTGTCATGTTCATAATAACATAATTGGGGCTTCAACCTATGTGTAACTGCAATGCTACATTTATTCCTTCAAACCAAACTAGATACTTCGACTATCATTCACACTACTCAAATAATTGTATAAATTATTCATATGTTAGATTTTGTAGGAAGGGTTGATATGTTATGTTTGGGAGGAAGGGTTCATCATCAAATTGTAAAGATAGCCAATTATACCATATGCCCATGTCAACGTTACTTGGGGCTCATCGTCCATCATATCTCCTTATTTTAAATACGTCTTCTCCATGTGACCATGCCTCAATACCATGCCCTTAGGGGTCTTAGGTCTCTTTCATGATGATGTCATCAATGTTGACATCATTCCATGTGGCAACCCGAGAGGGGTGCCACATGTCACCTATTTTTTGGATTTTGACCAATCCAAAACTGTCAATCTTGCCATGGTGTATTTTCTACCACATCATATCTTGTATATGTTTTCCCTATGTCCAAGCTATTTTTCAATAATATTGCACCAAGTGTCACAAAGAGACTAGCCCACATGGAACAGTTCTGTTGGATCATGTATATATGTTAATGGTCATGCAGCTATCGTTCTTTTCCATCATCTAATATAACAATGTTGATCTTGAACAATTCGATTTCCAAGAGAATGTACATTTTTTAACATGATTAATGGGCGTGCATGTTTGGTGAGATCCATCATTGATCAAGATAATTAATAGTAGATGCGCTCAAGAGTTGTGCATTGTTTAACCTTTTAATTATTTGTTTTTGGCCCTGTAGTTTTTCCTTTCAATTTGCCCCTATGAATGTTGATTTTCGACAGACCATAAATTTTCATATGGGAGGATTTTTTCTAAGCGGGATATATCATTGAAAGGTATTGATGATATTTACACAACTATATTGTTTGTAGGATTGTTTGGACATCATAAATTCATCAGAAGCTTACATAAATTCAAGCACCCATATCTTCATGTTATGAGGCTTAGAGAAGGATTGAGTTGTCATATCACTTCATAGACCTGTATATTATTTGGTCATCAAGGTTGACACTATTTCTACTATCACATACATCCCCTTTGAAATCAATGACCTCTTGTTTTCATCAATGACAACATTATGTGCAACAATTTATATTTCATATACACTACTAGGATGTAATTGTTTCTAGTTATGTTCTAATTAACTAGATATCTACTCTTGTTATTATGTATATATGTATGTTATTTGTATTACTTTCATTTAATCCACTTGTCATTTTTTGTAAATATATAACTATGTAAGTATTTTTTCATTTTAATAAAATTTGCGTGCTAAGGTGATTCTCTTTGATATTTTTCAATTTAGCCTTATTTTTACTATAAAATTGAAAATTTCTAATTTATGCCAAGGCTATCATGTGTCTCATGCCCTTCAAGAATTTCCTTATAGCATCTCCTTGGGTGTCATCTTTTTCATGCCCTCAAAGAATCTAATTTTTCATGGTTGGGAAATGACACAACTATGGAGACCGTGTTGACTCAATATTTTTCTACCTTTTATTGAGAGACTAATGATCACTAAAAAATAAGGTTATCACATTATTGTGAACACCTCAACTAATCCATGTGAATGATCAAATTTGTGTCCCACCCTCACAACTAAGCACAAGCACTCATTTCTTTTCAACTTAGTCCATGGAAAAATAGAGCTAGTAGGTGAAATTATGAATGTTGTTTCTCCTCTCTTGATGATACATGGTTCACTTCCATACAACTCCATTATTTATCTGTGGATTGATCATCAAGTATGTTTCATATGCTTGCATACATTACAATCAAAGCATCAATAATTTCATAATTGAAAATCAAAATATAATAATTTAATCAAATAATATTTATGTTTGCATGACCCAATCTAGAATTCAATATGATGTTGACATAATCTCATGCCAATAAATCCCTATGGTTCATATCACACTATGAAAACCATCAATAGGATCTACAAGTTAATGTATCGAACATTTTTATTTTAATTTATCCAAAACATATGAATCAATACCATTAGTTACATCATATCAATGCACATATAATTCGTCTATGTTATCATATAAAGTTTTCAATAAGTCCATTCAATAATGATCATTTAAAACTCAATCAAAAAATTAAAAGTTTAAAATCATAATATCAATTACTAAACTAGTTCATTTATAAAATAATGCCCTCAAATAATAATATATATTTTGTCTACATAATCAAATCATAATGGAGTAGTACAACAAGAGACATCAAAATAAAAAATATTAACTTTTCAATATTAATAGATCTAGGACCAATAGGAAGTTTTATTTCTCATAATGTATTGTTAGAATCTAAAGTGGTGACAATTGATTAAGAATATATTTGTCAAGTAGAGATGGCTTATATAATTAATAAAGATGTACAGTAAAATATATCCATAATCCAAGTGTAGATGTAGTTTTTATGTATCCAGATCAAAATAGCACATAAACATAAGAAAATATAGACCAATGACTAGATAATAAGCCACTTCACTTTACATCACATACATGAACAATTATTTGGTGATTCAAATGACAAGACTTCCTTGGTATATATATGAGTCTGAAGGGTTAAAATATAATTAGGGCCTACATGTCAAGTCCTCCTAGCAAAACTGGTTGAGGATGGGCCTCGTTAGAAGGGCGACCCAGAATCAAACCCCACGGAGGTTGTTGCACCCGTGCTAGGGGGAGGAGACAAGTTAAACCTAGTTTTCTTAGTGTTGGTGTGGACTAGGCTAGGTGTGATCCATGGGTGATTTTGACGGCTTAGATGCCCCTGGATCGTGATTTCTCAAGCCACAGGTTAAGCCTGATGTAATCTCTGATGAACTCAAACCACTTCACAAACAAACAAACAAAAATTAGGGCCTACATAACAGTAATAATATAAGGGAAAAAAAATAACAATAGTGGGTTTCTATGGGGGAAAAATAACAATATGGGCGATACACTAGTATTATATGGACCTAACATTCCCCTCTCCTTCAAAATAGTGTTTTCCTCAATGCTTGAGTAGTTTTGGGTGCTTCTATATAAAATACTCATCCTTCCATGTGGAATCTTCATCAAGTAATTTCTTCCACTTATTGATATATTCTAAAATTGATTGATTCCATAATTGGCAAATTCTTGTTTATGTGGTAGCTTCAGGCTCGAATATGTTTTCTCCTTCCTCGTCAAGTTCTGAAATATAGTCTGAACTGGGAGCTTGTCACCTATAGCCTTCTTTACGCATGAAACATGGAAAACAAGGTGTACTCGCGAAGATGCAGGAAACTCCAATTTGTATGTCATATTACGAATATTTTGCAACACCTTGTAAGGACCATAATAATTAATTGATAATTCATTATCACTCTTAGCTTGTTTGAGAGACATTTATTTGTATGGTCATAGCCATAAAAATACCCAATCACAGATGTTAAAACTTATTTCACTGCGATGTTGATTTACCTGTTGTTTAATTTGATTCTGTGCCAGAGTTAGGTTATTCTTTAAGAGTTGAAGAACTTGATGTTGATGTTTGATGTGATATTTCCACTACTTGAACTGTAGAATTTTACCGTAAATACAATGTGATAGATGGTGGATGATATCCATAAATTTCCATAAATGGAGTCATTTTTGTTGTGGTATGTAAGGAAGTGTTATACCACCATTCTGCCAGAGGTAACCACTTGGACCATTGTGTTTGTTTACTAGATGCAAAGAAACAAAGGTATACTTCCAAAAATTTGTTCAATATATCATTTTTACCATCAAATCGAGGATGGTAAGATGAGTTATGAGATAATTGAGTACCAAGAAAAGAAAATAATTATGTCCAAAAATTTCTAGTGAAAATGGGATCTTTGTCACTTACAATAATCTTTGGGTTTCTATGTAGCTTTTGAATTATTTTCACAAATGCAGTAGCAATTGTACTTGCTTTTAAAGGATGAGATAGTGCACAAAATTTTGCATACTTGGTAAGTCTATAAACTACCACCATGATGACACTCTTTCCTTCAAATTTGGGTAAACCTGTGAAAAAATCCATTGAGATATCCTCCCAATGTTGACTTGGAATGGATAATGGTAGTAAAAGAGTTTGGATTTTAATTGTCTCAACTTTATTTTTTTGGAAAACCAAACATTCTGCCACAACTTCTAAATATCAGATTTAAGGCCATCCTAAAAAAATTCCTTCTTGACCCTGTGGTAATTTTTTTTAAATCCTAAGTTCTCTCCTATATGATATGCGTTCAATTCCAAAAGAACCTTTTCTTTGAGTTGGGAATTCTTACCTAGATATAATTTATCTTTGTACCAAGATGAATCATTTTCCAGGTAAGGGTGAATGCATGAATATGGGTTACACTTTTGGGCCAAATGTGGTGACGAAATTTCAAAATTGTGCTCTTTTATCGAATTGAAGCCCTCAAAATTCATATAAGAGTTGTGAATTTTAATTCAGAGTAAAAAGACAATTTGTGGAGAATTATGTTATTTTCCTAGTGACATTTTTGTCAAAAAAATTTAGTGTCATATAATCTACCATTTTTCCAATAAATTAAATGCTTTTCCTTGCAAATTTTTGCACGTCTTAAGAGGCATGTGTGTGTTCACGTAGAATAATTTATTATTGTTTGAAGTTGGTGAATTAATATTTCAATTGCATTTTGCAGATACATGTGTTCACAATAGGTTTTTTAAACTGTTTTAATAAATTTAAAAACCAAGAGTACCCTTTTGAATAGGACTTGTAAACGAAGATAATGGTATTTTTAAATTTTTTTCTTTGTATATATTTTATGTTATTGATTTTTTATTCAACTCCTTTGAAACTTGTTAGCCACCTATGAATTTTTTGACAAGCAAACAGGTGGCTAAAATGTTTTTTAGCCTTCAAGAAATACATTTCCTCTAAAAAAATATCATTCTTGAAGCCTCCATGTGTATTTTTCCCTTTGAACAATCCTCACTGTTGTTTCCAGTTAAAAAAGTCTCTCTGTTTGTGAAAGAAAAATGCTCAGAAGACCTCCATTTCCCCTTATTTTTATTCCCACTAAGCCTCTATTCCATCACCTTTTTCCCCTTGAAAATTCCTCCAAAATCCCTCATTAACCCTCTAAATCATCCTAACTCCCCTTTAAACCTTACAAACACCCTCTGTTTGGCTTAAAAACCCCTTATTCTCTCTACCGAATCCCTCCTTTGGCCTTAAAAAGAATTAAAATTAGGCCAAAAACCCCCATTTTACATAGCAGGCTTAAGCCCCTTTCGGCCAGCCCTTAACCACTTCCCCACCATGTGACCCGTGCCTAGAACCAAGCGCTAAGACCCCGGGTGCTTATCGCAATCAGGACTTTCAATGTGTGCCATCCCTTTGTTTCTTATAATTTCCCGATGCGAGAAAGTGTTTACTCTGTTGGCCCCCGATCACTTATCGACCGTTGATATTTTAAGATCTGACGGTCCGCGCTAATTCTACAATGCGCTCATTGTTTCTCCCCACTCACCCCTCCGATTACATGTGGACCGTCAATCTGTTGCTAGATACGACGGATGGCGCGTAATCGCATCATCGCCAATCGCACCAATCTCGTGTTACCAACCCCTCCCAATTGGTGAGCCCTGATTGAATCTCAACCGTTCATCCATTTGGATCGGACAGTCCAGGTTAATCTTCGCGTCGCTCATTGCCCCTGCCTTTCTTCCCTTCCGATTGGATCTCCACCGTTGATCTCGTTAGATCCAACGACCCTCATTCTCTCCGCCCTTTCACATACCCCTCTGTTTCCCCGCTCCCTCTTTAATACTGACTGTCCATTCTTTAGATTTGACGGCTGAGATCAAACTCGCCTTTGACTTTCCCCACCATTATTGACTGTGCATCTCCCCATATTGCGCTCCACCCTACACCGTTCGATCTTCCACCCCTCCATCCGACGGTCCACATGCATATCACATTTTTTCTCCGTTTGGGCTTTAACGTTTCTAAATCACGCGATGAAAGCGGTTTTATCCCGCCACCTGTCATGCAGCGACCTATATCATGTTTTTTCAGATTTTTTTCAAAACCATCGTAAAGCTGCGCAACACTGCTGGTTTTCCCACTAGTAAATTTGGCGGAAATTCTGACACTTGGTTCCGACACTTTTGACCAAATGTCGAAAATTTCCCCAAATTTTTTCAATCCCGCCCGAAACCGTCGCTATACCGACGTCTAGAGAAAAGTGTCGCAATTGCAACGTTTGGAGGAAGACGTCACAATTGGGAAACTATGCCCCAAAGCATCGCTATTGCGACGGCTGCTTCCAAACGTCGCAATTGTGACACAATGTCTAAGTGTTGCAATTGCGACGTTTGAAGGTCATCCGTCGCAATAGCGACGCTTTGTTTGCCACAGAATCGCAATTACGACTTTTGGAGGCATCCATCGCAATAGCGACGCTCTGACCGTCGTCGGTGTAATGACACTTATATGCAATAAACGATAGTTATATGCCTTTGCAAAAATGGTCGGCTTACAGAACAGCGCGAGGAGTAGTTCATGGAGGCACCTTTGCGATTGCGCATAATTTGGAGATAAAGTAGTAATAATGAGAGAGGCTCCTTTAATTGCGTCTTTGATTTGTGAAGGTATGGATTGTCCAGCCTGCAATTCTATGCTGTCGAGAAAGACTCACAATCCTCTGGAAACAAGACTGTTGTGAAGATGCCAGGTGAAGAAACGAACATCGGGTTCACGACTGTTGACGAACACATCGTAGTTCGGTGAAGAAGGCACCAAGGAGGGTATTCTCAGTGAATGAGGGATGTTGAAATATTAATTTCAACTACCCTGTCCTCTGGCCACTTTCTAAATCTGTTTGAATGGCTCTGTCAAACAACCGCTTTCTAAAACTGATGAACAGTCAATTTTGGTTTTGAAATCACAGTCCCTGCACACTTAAAAACAGAGCATTGTATTGTTTTTGAAACAGAGCAATTTAATAGTAAATGCGGGAGATTTTAATTCAGAAGAACATGGTCCCACAGACCACAGACCAAATTAGCCATCCACGTGGAAGCAGGAAATTCGATCGCGTTATTTTTTGGCCCGTCTGCATTGTGGAATTCCGGACCCGAAACATTATAGGGCAGAATTAATTTGATTTTCGCGTCACAGTTTTCCTCCATACACAAAGCCAAAAAACAGACCCGAATTTTGATATGGCGTATTTTATGAAGTTTTCGCGTCACAAATTAGGGTGACATCAATAGGCTATTTTGGAACGCGAATTTATGATTGAAATCAAGTTTATTTTTTTTGAAGTCCGGACGTATGATATAGTTTTATTAATATTTTGTTATAAGTTTTGTTTCACCGCGCGATAGTTATTTAAACCATTGGCTCATATATAACATATGCACAAATATTTCACTTTGGGCATTTGTAATGTGGGCCCCGAATACTTTAAATAGGTACATATACATTAGACAGTTTAAAAGTTTTGAGGATTGCACCCCCGGTGCAATTGTTTTTTTATAAGATTATATGATACATGTGAGATAAAGGTTTATTATTTATCATATATAAATAAATTTTATCAATATTTTACATTTACACTTTTATGAGGTGATCTTATAAGTAAATTCATAAATATCTCTTTTTAATCCTCATTTTACTCCATGAATATGTTTGGAAATGAAATTTCAATAGATTAATTTTCTCCTAACCTATTTATCATCAATATTGTACATTTACATTCTTAATTATGAGGTGATGTTATAGGTAAATCCATGAATATCTCCTTTTAATCTTCATTTTACTCCATGAATATGTTTGGAAATGAAATTTCGATAGATTAATTTTCTTGCTATTATATGTTTTACGAAGATATGGTAAGGAATTCTCTCTTGTTCTTCTTAGAAATAATTATATATAATTTTTTTTATTTTTTTTTTCAAAATAGATTAAAAAATTATATGAGAAAAATTATTAATTCATCAATATGTGTGTGTGTGTGTTGTGAGGAATAATTTCATAGTTCAACTTAATGGTTCATTATATAATCATGTGATCATCACCAATGATATATCTTAAAAAGCAACTAAAAAGCCATGTGTACAAAATTGATGTATACTCTAGAGAGTGGTTCTCATATCACTATGTAAATTTTTGTATGCTACTTCAACAAAATTATAAGATAAACTGTAATACACATCATATATGCACCATAACAATTGGTGCAGGGTAAAACCCACCTGCCACACCTTTGTACTCGATCCAATTTTCTCTGTCAACTCTTCTAGCTGTGGGAGTTTCCTCCAAGGGTCATAATACCCCCAAGGCCTGTTATCACCCTAGCAATTCTCAGGTTGTGGGATAGGGATTTTTGTAGTTAAGAACACCAAGGGTAACCAAGAACCGCTTTGGGAATTCAAGATCTAGCCTTCTTGAACTCCAGAGAGGGATCTCTTCGTATGATTTAGCTTTGTTTTAGTAACAGATATTAGGCTAGCTATGATTGTGTATTTGGGTTTGATTTTAAAAGATTGGTGGGAATAAAGAGATTTCAAGGTAAACCAGAAGGATCTACCAGAATATTGGGCAATGGAGTCAACTCTATAGGCAAGCAGAACTAAGAAATAAGGCTCAGAGATGCAAATGTGCTAAGGGCAAGATAGGTGACCTTCTAAGGCTATGTATAGGCTTGATTTGATGGAGTGAATGGAATCTGAGCAAAAGGGCACTTAAGAATCCTTAAGCTACAGATAAGAAGATTGAAGAAGGGGATCTAACTGGGAACCGTAGAACTGCCCATAAGGTTTTACGAACAGGCTATTACTGGCCTACCATCTTTAAGGATGCCAAAATATTCGTGCAGGCCTGTGATAGCTGCCAAAGGGCAGGACGCCCTGGGCAGTCTGATGAAATGCCTTTGAACCCTCAACTAGTGATTGAACCATTTGAACGCTGGGCACTTGATTTTTTTGGCCCTATTAGTCCTCCCTCAAACCAAAAAACATACATCCTAGTTGCAACCGAATATTTCACTAAGTGGGTCGAAGTAGAGGCAGTTTCAAAAGCTACAGAGGACTCTGTAGTACAGTTTCTTTTCCAAATCTTTGTGCGCTATGGTCTCCCAAGGGACATAATCACAGATGGAGGACCACAATTTGTAGGTAATAAATTAGCTGAAACATTGCAAAAATACCACATTCAGCACAAGATTACAACTCCATATCACCCACAGGCCAATGGCCAAGTAGAGAGCACGAACAAAGTAGAAAACATTAAAATTCCAACAAGTTTCGAAACAGGGAGCTTATTATCACTAATCATGTTTAATTTTTCCTTAGTTGATCATTATAGACTAGAAAAACATAATATGAATGAATGTAAAATTTAAATAAATACACTAAAAACAAGGAAAGAAATGAGACTTATCTTGTCACCACGAAAATCCTTAGCTATGATGTCTCTGATCTCTTTCCAGTCTACTGCTTTCACTAATTGACTCACCAACTTCAATATAACCAGCAAATAAGACTATAGTTGTCTTGAGAAATTTTATTCACACTGAATACTTCGAATTGTGAAGTATTTATACAAAAAACTGTTTACAAAATATCTCAGGAATTGAGATAATGTTTTAATAAAAATAGGAAAGAAAACTTAAAAAGAGGGACAGCTGCAAAACAATTTTCAAGCTGTTACCTTTTTACAAGCAAAAATAGAACTGATTATTCTAATTTGAACTGATTGTTGTTGTGCACTTTAACCCTGTATTTTTACCATTTGAGGTAACAGTACAAAATTAATTTCCAAGTGAATTTCCTATTTTTTATCCATTAAATTCACATCAGATCTGTGAATTCTTGCCATTTTTCTGCAGAGGGGATCTTCATAGTCTTCAATTTTTTGTAACTTTCATCTTCCTCTGTATACTTGGAAAGGTTAGGCTTGATAGTGAACATATGCCTGATCTCATTATCTAAAAAGAATAGATTTTCAAAATACTGAAGAAGTATTTTTCTTGTTGGTGATCCTTGAGGCAGTGGTTGTCTGGCTTGCTCTTTTGCAATGATTTCTGATTTTTAGATCATAATATTTTTGAGGCATTAGCTTTTCATTCAATGCGTGAATATCAGGAAAACCTGCTTCTGACAATGTTTTGTATTTGGCTAAAAATCTTGAGATGGATACATTCATGTCTTTACACCGGTCCTCTAGATTACTCATTATGTTTCTTTTGTTCAGGACCTTTTTGATTTGAAGAATGGTTTCTGTTCTATCAACAATTTTCAATTCTTCCAACTCTTCCCTGGTTTTACTGTTTAAAAAAGCTATGAGTTGGATTTCTTGGGTTGGTTTATTGTCAATTTCCCTCTTAGTCTTGTCAATCTCTGCACTAGCAACTTGAAGTAACTCCCTCTGTTCATAAATTATCCGAATTGAAGGCCATTGAGAATGAATGCCTTCAATAATTTTGGTCCATAAATGATTTTTATATAGGCCACTTGATCTGTAAGATTTACTTGTGCTTGCAGAATCTTTACCTATTCTTGTAGTCGATCGACCCTTTGCTCATGTCCTTTAGAAGTAATCAAGGCATCATTTTTGGAATTTTCTAAATTTTTAATAATGCCTTTCAAACTAAGAATCTCTTTATCTTGGTCTTGTAGTGTGCTCCTCTGTGAGGATGAAGAAGAAGAGGCAGAGATTAGAGAATTAATTAGCACTACAGTTGCCAATACTCCTTTCGGTGCCAATTTTTCTGCCAAAGTAGATGGTATAGCAGTGTTTACAGTGGGGATCACTGTAGGAATGACCATTGGTTGTGCTTTTCTTAGTTATTCATTCTCTTTCATTAGAGCTTCTACTTGAATTTCCATTGTTTTTATCTGATCTGTCATTTGATGTACAAGCTGCTTTAAATCATCATTCTCTGTTTTTTGCAGTAGAATTTCTTTTGCTTGAGAGTTTTCACTCTGAGGCAACTTCAACTATTTTCTAAGAGCAACTATATCCTCATTTTTCTGTTTAATTAATAATTTTTCCCCTTCAATGTTGGTTGGGTCACCCCTTGCTTCAATCACTATATCTTATAGTGATTTTATTCTTAAATTATTAGCATACAGTGAGGCTTTGTCCAACTTCATTTGATTTTGGAGGTTGAACACTGTTTTCTCAAGCCTAATTGATTTCATAGTTTTACTGACAATTTTGGGATATAGCATTTCAGTATTGCTCCTATGAAATTCAATTTGATCTAATTCATGAATGGCATCTGCATCCACTTCAAAATCTGTTTTGGAATAATCTGCCACTGATTTTGGCTCAGCCACTGTAGGCTTCAAGAATGACATTACCAATTTATTAGATGAATAATCAAATGCTGAAAGAAGTCTGTCTTTGTTTCTAGGCTTTTCCTTAAGAAATATAGAATGAGCTTGATTCTTGATCTCTTCATTCTTCTCTTTAATCTTTCTGAATCTGATTTGAATCTCTGACTCTGTATTTTCAGTTTCCTGAGAAGGAGGCAAATCGACAGTAGCCTGGTTTTCCTTCATGACTATTTCTTTTTGTTGTGTTCCAATTTTTACATTTTGAAGCTATTTTAATGTTTGAGTGACTATTCTTGTTGCTTCATCATCTATATCAATATTTACAGCCTTATCATTTTCTTCTTCTGTTGACTTGCTTCTTTTACTATAAGGAGTTCTGAATTTTATGTCCTCAATAGTCTCAACTATGAAACTATCTCCTTCTCTGTCTCTTTTATGTACATTATCAGTATCTTTTCTTGTAGAAGCCACCCGTGTATGTTCAATCTGTTTGCCTTTGCCACTATCTACCTGTATTACCTGTACTGCCTGTGAATCATCATCAGATAGGGTGTTTGGCTCCCATTCAATTTTATTTACATATCTTTCAATATGGGGCTTAGGATCATGCAAGTAAACATGCAACTTACATTTTACCCTTATTGCACTCAAAATACCTTGTGGGTCATACTTCCATGTAAAACTACATGGGAACTTATACTCTTTAAGTTTGACATTTATCTCATTGGCAACTTCTCTGTTATTCACAATGAATGGCCCAATTTGATTTTTCAACTTAAATTGGGTCTTTTTCTTGGAAGCTATGAAGTTGATTTCATCTACATTCAATAGTTGTCTCAGATATTCTAAAGCAAATATTCTTGTAGTAAGAAATCTGGGTAACTTATATGGGGCCATGGATGAGCCATACACTCTGATTTTTGTATGATTTTTATATAAATACCAATCTCCAGTTTTTTATCCCTCTGATAACTGCAGAATTCTTCTTGTCTCATCATTGATCCTAGGGATCTCCTCTTTTTCCAAGAGATACATAGCAGGGGCTATAAATGAGTCATTGAAATCTATAAAACTATACTCTCTGTTCCATTTCCTTAGAATAGATGACCAAAATACTACTAATAGAACTTTTCCTTCTGCATCCACTTTCTGACATTCAATTGGAAACTTATCTTTTTGATAATATAGGAAGAGGTGGAGTAGATAAGAGGAGTATCTGAAAACTCCTTCTTCTTATAATCTGGATAACTAATAATGCATACTTTCAGCAATAAATCTAGCAAAATTGAACTGAATGGATGGTGAGTTGACATAAAACCTAGGATAGCCACATCAGTGACTTCATCACTGGTGTATCCTAGTATGAAGGAGAGCATTGAGACAATCTGTCTAGTTTCATCTGGGAAATCAATGGTGTCGAAAGGAGGATTTAACTTAGGAATATCAACTTGATTTGGACAAAAAGTCTGGTATATTTTGAATCTAGTATTGAAATCCAAGTCAAGATATAGTTGGGTTAAATCTTCTATTGATAGGGAAGCATAATTGGGGTCATGATTCATTTGCAGCATGGAATTTATTGACTCTTCAGTGATGTAAAACATGATCTCTTTTTCTTTGTTTACAATACATCTTTGTTCTGGCATATAATAGGCTTGGCGTAATCTGATAAAGTCAGGAACATAATGAGTGAGAGGGAAAATATATCTAGGCAGATTGGATTCCCAAATTGGAATATATTTGTCACCCTTTTCCACTGATTTTCCATAGCACCAATTATAGAAATCAAGCAGGTTAAATTCTACATTAAGTTCTAGTATTCTATAGTCCAGATCAACTAAAGGGCTGTTCTCTGGAGAAATGACTAGAGGCTGGACTGGTCTGACCACTTCTATAGAATCAGCCATGAGTGCAGGAGTTGGTTTGTCGATTTTGAAGGACTTAGGCTGAGGAATCTTTGCAGAAGACTTCTTTTGAGATTTTGGGCCTCCATTCTTGGGGGTTACCTATTTCTTGGTCATTTTTAATATGAACGAAGCAAGCTTAAATGGTTTGCTAAGTTCCTTTACGAGAAACAAGGATTTCTTGGTGAATTTCTACTGAAAATGGGGTTTCTGAGGAGGGTTTTTAGGAAATGCAAGGAATTTAAAGCTCAGAATGTGTATTTAAAATCAATTTCAACAGTAAAAAGGACCAGGGTATGGAAAAAACTGCGAGAAAGGGCAATTAGGGATTCCAGGGAAATTTTGACAGAGTTTCCCCTGAAAAATGGACACTTTTTTGCAGTCACTTTGGTAATTATTTGAAATTGACATGAATTTTGAAATCTCAAAGGGCAAGTTCGAAGAAAAGTACCTGGAGAACCAACGAAATTCGGTTGAAGACGTTGCAGAGGTGCTCAGTCTTCAATTGTTTGAAAATGGCTTCGTAGAGGACAATGTAGTACTTTGTAATGGAAATTCAGGGCAGTGGGCGTCGAAAAATGGTACTGGTAGGTTGAAAATGGCTCTGCAAAGTTTCTCAGGGTTCAAACGGCGTGATTTTGAGGAAAAACGGTTCTGCAATGTTTTTACAGGTTTAAAGCGAAAAGGTGAAAATTTTAATGAAAAATATAATTTTAATGTATTAAACGATGGTATAACCATAGTTAAATGACATTAAACTCGGGTTAAATGGGTGAGGTTTAGGGAATACCGCCAGTGGTATTTGCGGGGGTAAATGGTGGTAAGCGGAAACTAGCTTTTCGAACGCGATACAACATGGTGGCGACACGTAAGCGCGGGTGGTTTGGAAAAACCACCCATTTCACGTGGCTTCGCCAAAACATCAAACAATTACTTTATGAGCACGAAAATGTATTAGCGCCCTCGGATCTGGATTCAACGAGCAAACGACCACGATCAAAAGGAAAGGTGCGGGGAAAACGTAAGTTATCGAGTTCACTTTGGGCCATTGATCTTGGGAAACCGTCGGTATAGAGACATTAAGAGAAAAGTGTCGCAATACCGACACTTAGACAAAGTGTCGCAATTGCGACGTTTGGAGGAAGACGTCGCAATTGCGACACTATGCCCCAAAGCGTCGCTATTGCGATGGCTGCCTCCAAACGTCGCTATTATATGTTTTACGAAGATATGGTAAGGAACTCTCTCTTGTTCTTCTTAGAAATAATTATATATAATTTTATTTTATTTTTTCAAAATAGATTAAAAAAATTATATGAGAAAAATTATTAATTCATCAATATGTGTGTGTGTGTTGTGAGGAATAATTTCATAGTTCAACTTAATGGTTCATTATATAATCATGTGATCATCACCAATGATATATCTTAAAAAGCAACTGAAAAGCCATGTGTACAAAATCTATGTATACTCTAGAGAGTGGTTCTCATATCACTATGTAAATTGTTGTATGCTACTTCAACAAAATTATAAGATAAACTGTAATACACATCATATATGCACCATAACAATTGCCATACAACTAATTTGTTTTAGGATACATGTGGCATTCTAGGGTAAATTCTATATGATGTGTATATCAATCTATTAGGTGTTGGTAAGTTTTGAGTATCTAAGAAATGATAAGAAATATCCATACATCATGATCTTGTAATGTGATTATAAATTGTGTCTATAATTTCCATAAAATGTATAAATGATTTGTTTTAAAAAAATCAACACAATCAACCCTAAACAATGCTCATGATGTGGAATGTCATTGGAGAAACCAAAATGATGGTCACATGTCCCATTTCTATGGTAATGGTGATCATATATATGTTGTAGCAACACTTGATGAGTAATTAAATAAATCTCAGAGTGTGAGTCATTGTGCCATATTTTTTTAAAGCATGATTTGTTTTCCTAGTTTTTACTAATTTGTTAACATATTTTATTCATTTGGAAAGCTAATTAATGATGCTTTAAGTAATTAGGACCTAATGAGATATCATATTCACATCTTCACTGAAATATATTTGGTAATTGTAGTCACTATATGAACCGCACATGCATGCTACTTAAGAAAAAATGAAATATAAACTATAATACACATCTTATATCTGCCATAACAATTGTCATACAACTTATTTACTTCTAGATACATATGAAATACTTTAGGTAAATGCCATATTATGTGTATACCAATATATTAGGTGTTGGTAAGTTATGAGGATCTAAGAAATGATAGGGTATCCACACATTAGTAGTGCCCTGGTGAATTTTTTGCATAATTTTCTATTTGTTGTAATTTTGTTGCCTGGATTTGTTATAGATTTCAAATAATATATACAATTATATACCAATTGTTCTTTATAAAGAAGAAGTAAAATAAGTAGTCACGTAAAAGTGAGCCATGTGACAATATTGGTAACATGAGTAACCTGGTAAGCTGTAAATGAAAAGTAAATAACCTCCACTCACCAACAAGTGGCAAGCAGGGTTGGAATTTGGATTTCTCTTTACCCGCCACACAATTTTTTTTGACATTTTGGTCATTCTTCAAAAATATTGAGAATTAGTTTAGTCTCAAGGCATAGCCAAGAGTCTTACTGGATAATTATAGATTACCTCTCCATTGGATGATTGTACATTTTTCATCTACTTTTTCACGTGAGTTTCAGTTGATGCTAGATCTTTGCCTTCTATTTCTTTAGTGAAGCTAAGAGTTAACTTTGATCTTACATTAATAACTATACTTGCATAAATATCCATGCTTTTATACTTCCCCACTGTGGTCAATGTTGATGTATGGCCTTGGCCCATTGATCTTACAATTAACTCACTATTCATATTCAATTTTCTCCAGTTCAGCCCAATAAAATAAGGAAAACAGAAAATGAAGTCTTGATTTTTCTTTCCAGTGCTCATACATAATACAAATACTCTTAAAAACCAATTAATATATAAATTGTCATCATTCATGCTAAAATTAGTTTGAATTTTTTTAATGAATATGCTTACAATTAATAGATTACATTGCTCATAGAATAAGAGATAATTTAGAACTATGATTTCACAATAATAAACTATCGGGCTCCCACAGGGCAACAAACTTGATTGGATGTGACCCTTCTGCAGCAGCTCCTGAATCTGCCTCTTGATTTCATCGTTCTCCAGAACAGAGCGCTGATAGATCAGTCCGTTGGGTAGCGGCGCACCTGGGTTCAGATCAATCGGGTGCTTGACCTGACAGTGTAGAGGAACCCCTGTGGGTGAGGTGAAAATGTCCCCGTACTCCTCCACAACCTTATCCATTTGTTGTTGTCGTGCAAAGGAGCCTTGTCTGGAGGTCGTGGCCACAATATTCTTCTTGCCCTGGGGGTGGATCATCAGGAAAACGAATTTCCTGGTTTGGGAAATGAGCTTACTGCATTGTTTTGCAGTAACCAAAGAGATAGTGGTAGGAGGTGGTACCTTTGGTATCCTGTACAACTTATTTCCCAAAGTAACAATAACAGCACGAGGCCGAGACTCATACACCGCATGACGCTTCCACAAGTATGGTTGTCCTAATAATACATCAGAAACATCAATAAGAGCAATGTCGCATAATACCTCATCCGTGAAGAGCCTGATGCTATAGGGAAGGTGACACTGCTGGCTGACGCAGAGATCTCTTCCTTGGTGAAGCCACCCGATGGTGTATGGATGTGGGTGAGCTGTGGTCGGCAAGCCCAACCGCTTCACGGCATCTACCGAAATGAGGTTCTTTTGGCTCCCATTGTCGACAATGAACTGTACCATGGAGCCCTTTACCCACATCTGGGAGTGGATCGAAGAGACATTCCTCCTCCTCCGGATCTTCTGGTTCCTCCTTCTAGATCTTTGTAGTGGCAACAGTGGCATTGGGCTCTGCATCAACAATCTGTTTCCCTTTGTCATTCACCTTGTCAGGTTCTGATTCAGAGTTAGAGCATGCATCTGACTCAGAAGCCCGCATCTCGGCCACCAGCGACTGCTTGGCCCGACACTCGTGTTGTGAGTGGAGCTCTTATGGAACTCACACCACTTTCCCGTGTCCTTCTTTGGCTTTGCGGTGTTGTTATTTTCTTGTGGCTTCGACAGGTTGTCTTGAGTCACCATGCCTTAGCTTTGTCCTTTGTTCTGTGGTTTGGGAGCACCTTTCCCTTGCTTTTGATTCGCAGATCCAAAGTCTTGCTTCTTCTGTTTGAATTTCTACTCAATCTTGGCAGCATACCGGTATGTCGTACCAAGTGAGGAGATTTCGAGGAACTCCATTTCCTCCTGAACGTATCTGTGCAGACAACTGTGATACTTTAGCACCAGATGTTTCTCTGAATCTTTGATATCCAACTTGGTGCGCAGGGTATGGAACAGATTTGTCAGCTCATGCACATCTTGATCCCTTTGTTGCCGCAGCGTGGTCCATTGTATGTACTTGTCCTCATAGCTCCCCACGAGATATTATTGTTCCTTGACGGCGTCTCGAAAAGAATTCCAAGTGGGTACAGCCGAGAACAGAGAGGGTTTTGTCTCGTCCTTTTTCTCACAGTGGGTTTCCCACCAGTCCTTGACATGGGGGGTATCTTTGAGGAGTGAAAAAATAATATTCTCCCTATCGGAAAAGTCATGAACCGAGAAATATCATTCTAATATATTCAACCATCTATCTACGACATCTGCATCTATTTAACCCTCAAATATGGAAATGTATAAATTTACTTGTACCTTAAAAGGAGTCACACCTCCAGAGTGGCTGCTGGATGCAGATGCACCACTGATGGGCAACCGTTGAAGGATCTGGGCAAAGTTATGCATCATCACGTTCCTTTGTTTTTTTAGGGCCTCCTCGAGCAATATTTTGATAGGATCTCCTGCTCCCTCATATTTATTTTCGTCCCCCATGGGCGTCCGTCGGGGTTTGCGAGGCTGATATTGCAAACGTTCCACCAGATCGAGCCCTAACTCCTTATACCCTGACCTCGTTGGGGACATGCAAAGAAGGATCGAGAAAAAGCAAACCGCTCTGATACCACTGATCCGGATTTATGCAGGAAAGCAACATAATAAAAACATAACCATAAATACAGAGATGCAGCGGAAATAACACTTCATTTTATTAATATCAAAGAACTGAAATTTTCTTACAGACAGAATGGAAATAAAACTAGCTAGGGCGCTGGTAGCTATCTCAGAGGAGAGATGTGGTGGCTATAGGCCTCTGAACTGAGTTACAATGAGGCTCGAGGGCCTATTTATTATTGAGAAACAATGGATAACCCTAAACATCCAAAAACCTAACCCTAGGAGATGAAGCGCCAAAACTATGGGCCCTGTTTGGGTAAATTGGTGTTTCAACTTCCCAGGGACGTAACTTTGGCATACTATCTCCGTTTGACGCACATGATACATCATTAGAAAGATCTATCCGAGGACTACAAATTTCGCCATGACTATCCTTCCAGAACATAATGATATAGAATGATATTCGCTAGAGGCGCGATGCCCAAAAAACGTTGTTTAGGGCCTCAAAACGGCTTCGGAAGTTCAGGACCTAAAAAAATGCTAAAAATAGTAAGTTGTGCCGAAACTGAAAGAGACAATGGTGGGGCCCCAATTGGAATAGGCGGGTGGCCACCAGTATCCACCTGGATCATTGAATGAGCCAAAAAAGTAACTTTCCTTACTTTTTGAGTACAGCCTTTGCGAAGAGGACTAGTGTTGCAAAATTATTGGTAAGTGGAAATTAAAGGGCGTCAGAACGTTTTTGAAAAAATTTCAAATGTCAAAATTAAGTCTTATATCCTTCCTAGCACCTCACGGAAAACAGGAATCTGCAAATTCTAGTCGTCAAATATGTACAAAATGACTTATGACTGCAAAATGGAGGACTGGTCCTATGCTGCTACATGAGTTAGGGTTTCATGTGGCAACAGGGAACCTTGTATAGTTTTTCAAGGATAGGAAGGAGAATATTGTCAGTTAATCATCACATGAAACTTCATCACCATTTGAAAATTGTGTCCTAATTTGAAACAATAAGACTACCCAACTATTTCATTATTTAATTTTGATTGTATAATACAAAAAAATATCCTAGATAAATTAAATAATGTAAGCACTTTTGCAAAAATTTAGTGGAGAGAACCTTCAATTACATTTATTTTGAAGTTCCACTTGCATTTTAAGCAATTTTAATTATTCTTTCATGGCTATTCTAGTAAAAATTTCACCCTCTTGTAGAAATTTGTTTGTCACTTGTATTAGAAATGCAAAAATCAAATGTAAATAAAAATTATTTGAAATGCTAAAAATCAAATGCGCGCTACATAAAAATGATTTTGTTAAAAACTACATTAATGTCTGATATCATGCGTGCATTCGCCCTCAGCTCTTGCAGAACAGCATTCGCCCTCAGCTCTTGCAGAACAAAATTTTCCCTCAGCATTCGCCCTCAGCTCTTGCAGAACAACATTCGCCCTCAGTTCTTGCAAAATGGTAAGTTCTTACTTCAGGACCTTCCTCCTATAGTAGGGTTGACCCTATTTGGGTTTTTTTGGAGCCTCTTGTTGAATCTCTAATTAAACTGAGAGGGGGGGGGGTGAATCAGTTTAATACATTCCTGATCTTTTGAACTTTTCAATAAACTTATTTACACCTTCATTTCAAACTCTATTTGATGTGAGAGTAATCTTAGAATGTAATTTGAAAGTATTAGTTTAATAGAGCAGTAGACTTAATTTGAGAGCAGCAGGTATTAAGCAAATGATACATATCAGATCAATACATAAATATCATGCACGGAGACACCAGATATAAGTGGAAACCCATAAAGGGAGAAAACCACATCTTATTATTGTTGTGATGCAAAGGCAAGCTCCAACTCCCTCTCACCACTGTTTTTCTGCAGGCACCAACCTACGGGAGGCTCCTACCTCAATTTTGCAAGCTACAACTTGCAAGGAAGCACCAACTCCCTTTAGTTTTCTGCAGGCACCAACCTACAGGAGGCTCCAACCTCAGTCAGCTACAACTGACGACTATCAAGCTGCAACTTGATAGGGAAGCTCCAACTTCCTCAATTTATCAAACTAAATGTTTGCTGATTTTCCTCAGATATCAGCTCTGTTCTGTAGCTTCTCTTAATCTTCTCTGCCTTCTATATTCTGCATTCTCTCTATATATGCTCTCTCCCTTGCTCTCTTAAAAAAAAAAACTCTCTGTATATCAAGATTATATTATTTATAGATTTCCTCACATGACTGTCTGTATTCTGCTTGGAATTCGAAATGGAAAGTCATGTCTCTTTGTCTTCTGCCTTCTCACTCCTTTTATCAGCTTACTCATAAATTATAACTGTAGGTGTCAATTTGAACATTACAGTGGGAGTTTGTTTTCTCTCGGAGACTTGCCAATTCATCACAAACAATAAAAACAATTAAACCATTTACATTCGAATTACAATGTGAATTCCAGCTCAATTATTTTGTCTCTTGGTTTGCTGCGCATTTGTCTTTTCTTTGGCTGTCTTTGTCTTTTCTTTGACTGTGTTTTATCTCCTTTCGGTTCTATTTTCTCTTCTGTCCTCTGTTGTGGTGTAACTGCTGCATACGTGTAATTGTGCCTTTTATATCCGTTGACTGTAAATCTGGAGGAATTCCAACGCTTTTCATGCCACGAGTGTCTTGTTGATGTGGAACATTCCGCAAGCGGAACGGACATATATCACAGTCGTATATTAATAATCACCCTCCCGTTAAGCTGAGGCCCATGGGTCTACAGACCACGCGGCATATTTTAATATAACCACAACCATGTTTTATATATCTAACAGCACCCTTTTAATATAACTGTTGGGCAGTTTCAACCAACGCGTATCATATCCATGGTCTGTTTATAATACAACACTTTAATAATGTCGCCCTCTCTTCAATGTAGTATTTTACTTAAACTCCTTTCTTATGTAACTTCCGGCGATATATTAATAGACCCATTTAACATAGGAAAAAACCTTTCGGGCCACCTTGTCACGCTTTCCGATGCACTGACTCTCCTCAGATTGCAATAATTGTTCCTGTGATTGTTCCGATTGCGATTGTTTAACTCCGTCAGTGATTCTCCGATTGCGATTGATTAAATCCGTCAGCGATTCTCCGATTGATCGCAATCGCAACTTTGAGTTGCAAGTCCCGCTGCTTTGTTTACCTCCGATGCGATTGGGAAGGGGTCCCACCATATAAAACTTCGTTTTGTGTGCTCCATAATATATACCTTGGACCTTTGGTTATATGCTCCGGGCTTCATTGCACTCGAAAATTCTCTGTTTATTTAAGTTCTGAGACTTATCAATTGCGGTTTATAAACCCATCGGATCCAGACTCTCATCGCAATCGCGATTTCCTGTGGGTTACATATTATGCTGCTCTTGTGATCTCCGATTGCGATTGGGGAGGGGTCCCACTTTACATTACGTGCTCCACTTAAATATATTAATGTATATGCCTTGACTATTGTTTATATGATGCGCTTCACACATATATATAACAGATAAATAAGTATACATTTCCAATGGGTCATGCGATTCCTGGAATAATATTTGTGAATTATGTTAAATATATAACGCCGGTTGGAGTGTGCGATTCCCGGAATGAGGTTTGTATATGTTATATGTGCTCCGCTTGCATATAACTGATATATATGTTTATATATATATATTTCGCCGCTGGAGTGAAGCGATTCCCGGAATAATATTTGTATAAGTTATATGTATAATTCCGGTTGGAGACTGCGATTCCCGGAATTTTATAACAGCTCTCTGCCTCTGTCTCTAACTCTGTCTCTGCCTTTGCTGCGCCAGTTGGAGAGTGCAATTCCTGGAATTTTATAACGGCTCTGCTTCTGCCTCTGCCTCTGCTGCTCTTGTCGCTCTGCCTCTGCCTCTATTGTTGTCGCTCTGCCTCTGCCTCTATTGCTGAGATAACGGTTCTGCCTCTATTATATTTGTTTCCTCTGCCTTCATTTGCTTCTTTGCTGCCTCTTTGCTTCAGCGCTGCCTCCTTTGCTTGAGCGCTGCCTCCTTTGCTTGAGCGCTGCCTCCTTTACTTGAGCGCTGCCTCCTTTGCCATCAATGACAATATTTCCAACAGTCTCCCCCTTTGGCATTGATGGCAATCCACTTTCTCTGTTTGCTTTCTCTTTCTCTTGTTACTTGCTCTTCCTGTTTGCCTGCTCTTCCTCCTGTTATTTGTTCTTCCTCCCCCTTTGACATCAATGGCAAAGGACGACGCCTCATCTCTCTGTATGGGTTTTGTCGTTGCATTTCCTTTCTCTGAGTTACGTATAGGTCCTCTTCTACTGAAATTGGACTATGCTGCTCCAGAGTGATGTATGAAACTTGTTGAGAGAACATTTAATGATGCATTTAATCATGTGTTAACAATATAATCTGTGTTGAGGCTGCTGCTGCTATATATATCTCTGCTATAATCTGTGCTAGATTGCCGATATATGTTTAATTTTTTTCATGCTGAATGCTGATAATACTGAGAATGCTGATCCTGTGGACCTGTTTTATGCTTCCCTTGCTTTTTGATTTCCTTTAGGAAAGATATTTTCGTTTATGCTCTCCCCCTGAGACTATGCTTTCTCTTTATATTAGAGAGTAGTATCTACAGATACTACCCCTAGTCTGTCTCTCAAGTATTCGAATGGTTCTCTGGCAAGTGGTTTAGTAAATTATATCTGCTATCTGTTCTTTTGTTGGTACATAGTCTAGTTTAACTATTTTCTGAGCCACTTGTTCTCGGAGAAAATGATATTTGATTGGTATATGTTTATTTTTTGAATGAAGCACAGGATTTTTAGATATACTTATGGCACTTGTATTATCACATTTTATTGAGATAGGTTCATTAATGCTCACCTTCATATCTTGAAGAGTCTGCTTCATCCACATGACTTGTGTACAACAGGCTGCTGCTGCTATATATTCTGCTTCAGCTGTAGACAGAGAGATGGATGTTTGTTTCTTGCTTAGCCATGCCACCAGACTTTCTCCTAGATAGAATGCACCTCCACTTGTACTCTTCCTATCGTCCACACAGCTGGCCCAATCTGCATCTGTGTATGCTGTCAAGGTGAAGCTTTTGCCTTTAGGATACCAAAGCCCATATTGTGCAGTTCCTTGTAGATATCTGAGTATTCTTTTCACTGCCAGAAGATGGTTTTGTTTTGGTGTTGCTTGATATCTTGCCACTAGTCCTACTGCTAGCATGATGTCTGGTCTTGAAGCTGTCAAGTACAGCAGGCTTCCTATCATGGATCTGTAGAGTTTTTGATCTACATCTGCAGACCTGTCATCAGCACACAGCTTGCATCCCGTGATCATGGGGGTTGTCATTGGTTTGCAGTCCTCCATTTTGAATTTTTTCAGCATTTCTTTTACGTATTTTTCTTGAGAAATGAATGTGCCTGTGTTCTTTTGCTGAATTTGCAGTCCCAAGTAGAAACTAAGTTCTCCAATCATATACATTTCAAATTCTGTTTTCATCTCATCAGCAAACCCTTTTTCTAGTTCATCTTTGTTGCTTCCAAACATAATGTCATCAACATATACAACAACAATTAGGAGTTCATTTTCATGCGCTTTTATGTATAGATTGTTGTCTACTCCACCTCTCTTAAAACCCTATTTTTGCAAATATTTGTCCAGTCTTGAGTACCAAGCACGAGGAGCCTATTTCAATCCATATAGGGCCTTCTTCAGTCTGCACACATAGTCTTCTTTGTCTGTCAATGAGAAGCCTTCTGGTTGTTCCATGTACACTTCTTCTTCTAGATATCCATTAAGAAAAGCAGACTTTACATCCATTTGATATACCTTGAAGTCTTGATAGCATGCAAATGCCAGGAACATTCTGATAGCCTCCATTCTGGCTACAGGTGCAAATGTTTCATCATAGTCAAGTCCTTCAATTTGTGAGTATCCTTTGTAGACCAGCCTGGCTTTATTCTTGATTACTTGTCCTTTCTCATTCATTTTGTTTTTGAATACCCATTTTGAACCAATGATATTTTTCTCAATAGGTCTAGGAACTAGTTCCCAGGTATTGTTCTTCTCAATTTGGTCCAATTCTTCATTCATTGCTTTTATCCAATACTTGTCCTTGCTTGCTTCTTCAAATTTCTTTGGCTCTATTTGTGATAACATGGCTATGTATACTTCTTCTGTTTGTTCTGTTAGCTGCCTTCTTGTCTGGACTCCTGCTTTCTTGTCTCCTATGATCTGATCTTCAGGATGATTCTTCTGAGTGTATCTTGAGGGGGTTTTCGAGCTCAGCTCTGCATTATCTATTGTCTTGCTTGTTTCATCATCATCCTTGTCTTCCTCTTCATGGTTGTCTGATGGACTGCAGCAGTCTGTATTTCTTGTATTGTTTGGAAGTTCTTCATCAAATCTCACATCAATAATTTCAACTATCTTCCGAAGGATCTTGTTGTAGCACCTGTACCCTTTGCTTTTGGAAGCATATCCTAGAAAAATCCCTTCATCTGCTCTTGCATCAAATTTCCCAAGTTTTTCATCATTATTCTTTATGTAACACTTGCTACCAAAGACTCTGAAATGTTTTATTGAAGCTGGCTTTCCATGCCATAGTTCATATGGAGTCTTGTCACTGCTTGGCCTTAAGTGAGCTTTATTAAGGATATGTACTGCTGTGTGTACTGCTTCTGCCGAGAAGGTTTGAGCAATATTATTCTCTTGCATCATAGCTCTGGCTATTTGTTGTACAGACCTGTTTTGTCTCTCTGCTACTCCATTCTGCTGAGGTGTCCTTGCAATAGTAAATTGTTGCTTTATTCCATGTTCATTACATAGGTCTGCAAAGTCATAATCTGTGAATTCTCCTCCTCTGTCTGATCTGATACATTTCAGCTTGCATTCAGTTTGATTTTCTGCTAATGCTCTGAATATCTTAAATTTTTCCAATGCTTCTGATTTATTTTTGAGAAAGGCAACCCATGTCATTCTGGAGAAGTCATCTATTATCGGCATGAAATAGGATTCTCCACTTGGTGTTCTAGTTCTAGCAGGACCACACAGGTCCATGTGCACAAGCTGGAGTGGTCTTCTTGTTGACAACTCCTCTTTAGATTTAAAGGATGTGCGAGTCTGTTTCCCTAATTGACAAGATTTGCATATAGTACTTGAAGGCCTTTTTATTTCTGGCATATCCCTGACAACTTTCTTCTTGCTTAGTCTGATGATATGGTCAAAGCTGAGATGTCCCAATCTCCTATGCCACAACCATGACTCCTCAAGTTTTCTAAGATGGCAGGCTTCATCTTCCTCTTTCACTATGTATACATTGTTCTCTGTTCGAACACCTTTGAGCAGAGTCTTTCCTGTTGTGCTTGACCTAACTACACAATCTTGTGCTCTAAAAAGAACTTCACAGCCTTTGTCACACATCTGACTGACACTCAGTAAATTTTCTTTCAGTCCATCCACAAATAGTACCTCTTGGGCTTTTCCTCTGCCATTGTCTATGCTGACTGAGCCTTTTCCCTTGATCTTTCTGATTTATCATTACCAAAAATAACATTGCCAGATTTCTTTTCATCAAGAGTTATAAACTTGCTTCTGTCTCCAATCATGTGTTTGGAGCAGCCACTGTCCAAGTACCACTGGCTTTTCAGATCTTGAGCAGTTAGAGCCAGGTCACAGTTATTCACCTTCTTTATCCACTGGAGGCCCCCTTTTGAACATTTGTTTATAGTTTTTGCAGAATTGTGAGCATGAACAAAATTGCTTTGACTCATAAACCTCCTTGAGGTATTGAACATCAATATTTGTCTATACTTTCTACATTCAATAATTTTATGGCCAAATTCCTTACAATAAAAACAATAACCATAGAAATTATTTGCATACCTGATGTAAGATTGTTTTCTCCATTTGTTTGTTTGAGATAGCCTCTTCACTGTTTGCATCTTTTGCAGGTCTGAATTACTCTTCCTTGCATAACAATATGCAGCAACGTGTCCTGGCTTGTGGCAGACATAGCAGGTGGCATTCTTCATAGGAGGGAAGAATTTCCTCTGATGACTTCCAAATTTGATATACTTAGGGGCATATGATTCTTTTTATGCCATCTTAGTATTCATTATATTCTTTGTTACTAGAGGTTTCTTCTGCTCTTTGTCTCTCTTATTGCAGATATCTTCTTTTGTAGGAATTATTTGAGCTACTTCCTCATCCTTCTTTGCTTTTACAAAAGTAATCTCTCTGTCAACCTTTTCTTTTCCTTTACTTGATTCTCCTTCGTAGCCTATTCCAGTCTTTATCATAGGGGATCTTTGAGCAACAAAAATTTCATTCAACTTAATAGAGCTTGTTGTTTGAGAAGGGTATATAGAAACTTTCTGTTGAGCCTTTTCTAATTTCTTTCTCAGACATAGAATTTCTTCTTCCAGCTTCTCTTGTTCTCGAGATTTATCTTTAATTTGCTGAAGTAACATATCTTCTATCTTCTTGGCTTCTTCAAGCCTTACCTTCAGCAACATGAGGACTTCTGAATTTTGTTCTTCTTTAACACATTTGAGGAGAATATCTTTTTGTTTTCTGCATTTTAGTTTGAGTCTCTCAATCTCCTCCAGAGCACTTCTTAGCTCCCCCTCAAGATCGACTTCCCCTTCTTCTTCTTCTTCTAGCAAGAGTCCTTCAGGATCTTCTATGGCCATTAGTAAAAATTCAGAGGTTCCCTCTTCTCTTGAGGGTTCATCTGAGTCTTCAGATGCACTGCTGTCTTGCTGTGCATAGAAGGATTTTCTGCTGAATTTCTTTCCTTTCTGCCAATTCTTTGATGTGTCTTTCTCTGATTCTTAAGCTTGATTTCTTACTTTCTTGTGAGGACATTTAGCAGCATAATGTCCAACTCTTCCACAGTTAAAGCATTTGAAGGGAAGTTTACCTTTGTATCTACCTAAGCCTCTATCCAGTTTCTTGAAAAATTTTGCTTCTTCTTCATCTGAGCAAGAGCATATTTCTTCCTCTTCTTCTTTCTTCTTTTCTGTTTTAAAGGCTGCTTCCCTCGAACTTGGTTTCTTCTGTGGGAGCCTCATTTCATAGGCTGTTAGATTTCCAAGTAGCTGGTTCATGGTCAAAGTCTCCCAAACCACTATCTCTTCTATTACAGATACCTTGGGATTAAATCTGGATGGGAGTGATCTTAGAATCTTTTGCACAACTATACTTTCTGGTATGGTTTCTCCAAGAGCTTTCGTATTGTTAACAATTTATGCAACTTTTAAGAAGAAGATGCCAACATCTTCATCATCATTCATTTTTAAGTTTTCAAACTGGGCTCTATATACTTGAAGTTTGGCAGTTTTTACTTTCTGGTCTCCCTCATGTATGTCTTCAAGAGTATCCCATATTTTCTTGGCAGTGTATTTGTGCATTACTTTAATAAACTATGCTTCACATAATCCATTCAGGATGGCATTCATGGCTTTTGCATTAGCTACAAAGCTTTCTTTAGCTTCTTTCTCTGTATCAGTTGACTTCGGGGCATATCCTAATTGCACAGCAGCCCAGACTTCTACTCCTAGTGACATTATGTATGTCTTCATTCTGATTTTCCAGAAAGCATAATTTTCACCAGTGAAGAAAGGGGCTTTATTGGTTGAGCATCCTTCTTTACTAGCCATCTTGGGAACCTAGGATCTCCTTTCAATCGTTAGACTTGTACAAAGGAACCCCCTCTGATACCAATTGTTGAATCTCTAATTAAACTGAGAGGGGGGGGGGGTGAATCAGTTTAATACATTCCTGATCTTTTAAACTTTTCAATAAACTTATTTACACCTTCATTTCAAACTCTATTTGATGTGAGAGTAATCTTAGAATGTAATCTGAAAGTATTAGTTTAATAGAGCAATAGACTTAATTTGAGAGCAGCAGGTATTAAGCAAATGATACATATCAGATCAATACATAAATATCATGCACAGAGACACCAGATATAAGTGGAAACCCATGAAGGGAGAAAACCACATCTTATTATTGTTGTGATGCAAAGGCAAGCTCCAACTCCCTCTCACCACTGTTTTTCTGCAGGCACCAACCTACAGGAGGCTCCTACCTCAATTATGCAAGCTACAACTTGCAAGGAAGCACCAACTCCCTTCAGTTTTCTGCAGGCACCAACCTATAGGAGGCTCCAACCTCAGTCAGCTACAACTGACAGCTATCAGGCTGCAACTTGATAGGGAAGCTCCAACTTCCTCATTTTCTAAAACTGAATGTTTGCTGATTTACCTCAGATATCAGGTTCTGTAGCTTCTCTTAATCTTCTCTTCCTTCTATATTCTGCATTCTCTCTATATATGCTCTCTCCCTTGTTCTTAAAAAAAAACTCTCTATGTATATCAAGATGATATTATTTATAGATTTCCTCACATGACTGTCTGTATTCTGCTTGGAATTCAAAATGGAAAGTCATGTCTCTTTGCCTTCTGCCTTCTCACTCCTTTTATCAGCTTACTCAGAAATTATAACTGTAGGTGTCAATTTTAACATTACAGTGGGAGTTTGTTTTCTCTCGGAGACTTGCCAATGCATCACAAACAATAAAAACAATTAAACCATTTACATTCGAATTACAATGTGAATTCCAGCTCACTTATTTTGTCTCTTGGTTTGCTGCGCATTTGTCTTTTCTTTGGTTGTCTTTGTCTTTTCTGTGACTGTATTTTATCTCCTTTCGGTTCTGTTTGCTCTTCTGTCCTATGTTGTGGTGTAACTGTTGCATACGTGTAATTGTGCCTTTTATATCCGTTGACTGTAAATCTGGAGGAATTCCAACGCTTTTCATGCCACGAGTGTCTTGTTGATGTGGAACATTCCGCAAGCGGAACGGACATATATCACAGTCGTATATTAATAATTGCCCTCCCATTAAGCTGAGGCCCGTGGGTCTACAGACCACGCGACATATTTTAATATAACCACAACCATGTTTTATATATCTAACAGCACCCTTTTAATATAACTGTTGGGCAGTTTCAACCAACGCGTATCATATCCATGGTCCGTTTATAATACAACACTTTAATAATGTCGCCCTCTCTTCAATGTAGTATTTTACATAAACTCCTTTCTTATGTAACTTCCGGCGATATATTAATAGACCCATTTAACATAGGAAACAACCTTTCGGGCCACCTTGTCACGCTTTCCGATGCACTGACTCTCCCCCGATTGCGATAACTGTTCCTGCGATTGTTCCGATTGCGATTGTTTAACTCCGTCAGCGATTCTCCGATTGCGATTGATTAACTCCGTCAGCGATTCTCCGATTGATCGCAATCGCAACTTTGAGTTGCAAGTCCCGCTGCTTTGTTTACCTCCGATGCGATTGGGAAGGGGTCCCACCATATAAAACTTCGTTTTGTGTGCTCCATAATATATACCTTGGACCTTTGGTTATATGCTCCGGGCTTCATTGCACTTGCAAATTCTCTGTTTATTTAATTTTTGAGACTTATCAATTGCGGTTTATAGACCCATCGGGTCCGGACTCTCATCGCAATCGCGATTTCCTATGGGTTACATATTATGCTGCTCTTGTGATCTCCGATTGCGATTGGGGAGGGGTCCCACTTTACATTACGTGCTCCAATTAAATATATTAATGTATATGCCTTGACTATTGCTTATATGATGCGCTTCACACATATATATATAACGGATAAATAAGTATACATTTCCAATGGGTCATGCGATTCCTGGAATAATATTTGTGAATTATGTTAAATATATAACGCCGGTTGGAGTGTGCGATTCCCGGAATGAGGTTTGTATATGTTATATGTGCTCCGCTTGCATATAACTGATATATATGTTTATATATATATATTTCGCCGCTGGAGTGAAGCGATTCCCGGAATAATATTTGTATAAGTTATATGTATAATGCCGGTTGGAGACTGCGATTCCCAAAATTTTATAACAGCTCTCTGCCTCTGTCTCTGACTCTGTCTCTGCCTTTGCTGCGCCAGTTGGAGAGTGCGATTCCTGGAATTTTATAACGGCTCTGCTTCTGCCTCTGCCTCTGCTGCTCCTGTCGCTCTGCCTCTGCCTCTATTGCTGTCGCTCTGCCTCTGCCTCTATTGCTGAGATAATGGTTCTGCCTCTATTATATTTGTTTCCTCTGCCTTCATTTGCTTCTTTGCTGCCTCTTTGCTTCAGCGCTGCCTCCTTTGCTTGAGCGCTGCCTCCTTTTCTTGAGCGCTGCCTCCTTTGCCATCAATGACAATATTTCCAACACCTCTGAGAATACAAAGGTTGTGATTGATTACGGGGCACTACCTATATTTGTGGAACTTCTTACCTCTGGGAATGATAATGTTCGAGAACAGGTAGCACGTTCATTTTAGAGGCATAAAATTATTCTTCCCAGCTATCTTTATACTTCTGTAATTTTGGAATTTGATTTAAAAAACTACTACCCAACTTTGAGTTCAACTGGTGTTCATGTAATGTTGTTTGGGCTTTGGTAAATATTGCTGGAGACTCTGCAACATTTAGGGATCTTGCCCTCAGTCATGGAGCTCTGAGGCAGGTGCTTGCCCAATTGAATGATACTGTCGGAATTTCAATGATAAGAAATGCTACATGGGCTCTGTCAAATTTTTTCCGTGGTAAACCCCAACCACTATTCGAACAGGTAAGCAGAATACATTTTCTGCCTCTTCTTCTTAGTTCGCAAATGCTGTGGATTTTTTTTATAGATCTTGGTGCTTGGTAGATTTGGACATAATATGGACCTAGGCGCTTGTTCATTACAATGACTCCGTCATCAAGTTTTAGAAAATGCTCAGAAATTTGGGATTCACAAGGGGATTACCCTTGCTTGCAATTATCGATTATCAATCACATTCAAAAAAAGTATTTCATAGCATTGTTGAGCTCTTTGTAGGTGAATTTCTGAGGCAATTTTACAATATCTGAACTAAATTTGTCTGTCCTTTTCAATACTCTGCGCTTGTAACAGAACCAGACAAACAATCTAGTGGCCAATGCAACAACAACAACACCTCCTGTTGCAATGCCTGCAATTCACCCTCTCTGCATGCATGAATGACTATGGCACCCTCTTTTGTGAACAGGTACTAGAGCTGAAGGTACTGGTTTCCATCAGGATGGAATTCAACATCCAAAATAGTATCAAATTCCACTGCAATCGCATTCCCCAGCGAGGGCAACAGTTCATTGAGACCTATTGAAATCATCACCCCCAAATAGCCTCTAGGGCTACCCAGAGTGTGATCATCTGGAGCAATAACAAATGCTCATCCGTCCCCAATTGAAACAAGAACGGGGACCCACATTGGTTACAGAAAAGGAGAAACACGTTTTGAAAGAAGAAGAAACTTTTGTATTAGGGTCCAGAAATCTAACTGGTCTATTGTACAATTCCCTACCTACACTTCAAATTGGTACTCCCAACTCCATGCTAAGGCTCACTGTGCCATTCTTCAGATGAGCATCTTAACCTGAAGTTTGATTCCAGAAAACCCAAGTCCCTTGTTCTATGCCCAAGACCTCTGTTACAACGAGTAGAGTTCTGAGCGAAATACTTCACAATAGGAAGCAAAAGAAACATCGCAAAATTTCTCTACTTTAGACTGATAATTTTCTGTGTGAAAATTCAACTACGGACAGTAAAAACATAATATCAAACACAACCAATCCACAACGGAATTTGAACATGAGGATTTATAACCACAGAAAACCCTCTCCAGGTTAAAATAATTCCATAATGGCTTTAAGATTCTCCTAATGAGTGCTTACAACACCATAGCAATTACTGTCACAATGAAATCTGCTGGAAGCAAGGCCCTTGTACAGTTTCTACATTTCCACAGTGGAAGCAAGAATCTTGCTATCTCTCATGATCTAGTTCTATGGTCAAATCCTTTGCTATGGCTATCTTGTTTTGCTAAACGTGGATCTATCTTAGCTTTGGCTCTGGTTCTCATTTAGGATCATGGCTATCTGATCTTGCTGTGGCTTTGACTATACAAACTTGTTCAATAGGAAAATGTTGACTCTGCTATATATAGGAGCTTCAATGGGTGCTCTCAAACACTTTTTTGGGCAGCTTTGTTTTGTCTCTGATTCAAGGCAGAACTATGTTGGCCTTGGTTTTTTAGTCCTTGGAACTTATTTCTCTCATATTTTCCATCCTATCCCTAGTTTGCTACCGAGAAAGACATAACTTCACGATATCAAAATTGACTATTTTTGGCCATTTATCTTTAGTAATGGTACAACTTTAATTTGGTGCATTCGCACAGTATCTGAAGAGCAATCTCAAGCTGTTATTCAGTATTTTAGCATAACTACTACATTTAACTGCCATGCTCTAGTATTTATATCAACCATAAGCATTCTTAAGGTAGTTCCACGTTTGTGAAGCAGAAGGAATGCTTCTGAAAGCTTCTTATCATAGTGGTACAATTCTGTTCGCAGTTTATCTTTTATAAACCTCCAATTTTCCAAACATAGTAGAGACTACAGTTTGCATCTCAAATTTTGGACAAATCTGTTTAGTATTCTACAGAAAATGCATTAAGAATAAAAAAAACCCACAATTTGTAAAATGCCCACAATTTTGTAAAAAGCTCACAATTTTGTAAAAAGCCCACAATTTGTAAAAAGCCCACAATTTTGCAAAAAGCCCACATATTATTAAAAATATAAACAATTTGTAAAAAGCCCACAATTTTGTAAAAAGCCCACAAATTGTAAAAAGCCCACAATTTGTAAAAAGCCCACATTTTGTAAAAAGCTCACAATTTGTAAAATGCCCACTTTTATTTTCTTTTTGCTTATATATTGAGCTCCCATTGAGTTCAACATGTCTTGGGTTTTCTACACCATTGAGAGAGATTTATTGTTTTCTTTATAGGATAATTTGCATCAATAGAAGAAAACATTGGAGCTGGAAAAAAAATTCAAAAGGGTGAAAGGGGTGATGGTAGAGTTTATTGCCCTTGTAAAAAATGTTGTATGAGAAATAATGTTAGAGTTTTAATAGCAACAGCAACAGTGCATTGTAGGAAATATGGGCACATTGATGGTGGATCGAATGACTATCGTCCCGTGGTAATTAATTATCTATCTTCATTTTGATTATATCGTAAAATTTTATATTATTTTAATATTTGTTATATACGCACTAATGTTTAATGATTGTTTGTAATTTTCATAAATGCACAGTTGCCGCCCAAATTTTTGCAGAACCAACTTCCACAGCTAAATAGTAGTAGTTTAGATGATGTTGCACCAGCACAAGAGAATATTGTAGCAAATATTAGTATTGGAAATGATGTTGTACAAGGTGAAGAACATGAAGCGAATGATGAAGATGATTTTAATTGTCCCATGGAGGTAGATGATGACAATAATGAGACAGTTCACATTAATGATGGGACAAATAAAATGCTCCAAGACTTGTATGGTGAGTCAGATGATGATGTGGAGATAGTGACGGTATTTATGATGCACCTCGATTGAAAGGTCAAGTGAAACGACTTTTTGAACACTCAAATGCAACTCTTCTCTCTGCTACATTGTTCTTTGGTGAACTTAAAAAAGGTTATGAATAATTTGTCGAACAGATGTATGACACAACTCCTAAGGTATGCAATATGTATATATGATCACATATATGTAAATGTTGATTATTTTCCCTTTTTTTAGTTGTAATAAATGTTGTAATTATTTTCATAAACCAATTCAATACCTCTAAGTGTTGTAGATGTTTTTCTAGAAATTTATTGCCAAGAAAACATAGATAATGAAGAATACAAGATCTTCAAAATGCTGGTCTGATATATATATACTTCACCCAGAATTTTCTTTAAGGCTGATACAATGAATTAACAACAGATCTGAGCAGGGACAGATTGTATATTATAATATTAACTCAGCAATAAAACACAGTGAATAATATAAGAGAAACCTGATACATTACTTCAACAAGTTTGCTTATGTATTTTTTGATGATATGTATTGAATTTGGTGCCATTTTGATATATTCACCTTTGCATGGTATATAAATGAGCAAACTTTTCATATTTTTTCTCTATTGGCTTGGAATCATGGTTGCAAATCTTAAAAATAGTTTTTTTTTTTTTTTTTTTTATTAAAAAATAATTATTTAATGTATTTTTTTTTAAACCGGTTCATTGAGATCTGACCGCTACCGGTTAGACCGGTTCTGGTTCGAAACCCGGTTCATTAGCTCCACCGGTCCGGTCACCGGTTCCAGTTTTAATAACTATGATATATATATATATATGATTAATAATCTTTACAAGACACTACTTTTTGTTTATGTTGTAGATTGTTGGGTGAATATTTGTTACCATCGCCAAATACTTTACCTCGAACATATCGAGATCTACGTGCTATTATGAAACACTTTGGAATGGAATATAACACTATAGATGCATGTCATAAAGATCATATTATATATTACGGAGAACATGCGTTGAAAACAGAATGTCCGAAATGTGGTACCAGTAGATATTGAACAGATCAACTAACCAAAAAGGTGCCTCAAAAGGTTCTTCGTCATATTCCCATAATTCCACGTTTGCAGCGAATGTTCAGGTGTAACAGCATAGCATAGTTTATGGATTATCATTCAAAGAATAGAAGTGGAGATGGTGTTCTTCGAATTCCTGTAGATGGTTTTGCATTTATAGAAATCGAGGAAAAATATGTAGATTTTAAAAATGAACCTCGTAATGTCAGGCTTTCATTGGCAGCTGATGGTGTTAATCCATTCGGAGAGCTTAGATCTACTTACTCAGTGTGGCCTATTTTCGTTATCAACAATAACATTCCTCCTTGTATGTCAATAAAGAGGGAGCACATAATGTTGACTATGATTATTCTAGGTATTTGATACATTATTTCTTTGAATGTAACATTTTCATTTCTCTCGTTGTTTGCATAAATATATATTTTATTTACTTACTTACTTACTTATATATACATATATCATGGTAGTAATTATTATGTATCGTAATTTTGAACAATTAGGTAAGTACCAGGTCAAAGATATGAATGTATATATTAAGCCTCTTATCGATGAGCTTGTTAGAGTCGGTCTGGTCATCCCTCCGTCAGAGATCATTTCTCTTATTGCATTTCATTTTTAGGTGTCTCATTTAGTTCATTTATCTGCATTCCATTAGGGGCATGCCATTATCTGACAGAAGGGCCTTCTCACTCATACCCCTCAAGCCTTATCCTGCTGGCTCAGGTCTGTTCATCAAATCAATTTTAAAGTCATTCATAGTCTTGTTTTGGCTTCTTGGTCAGCAAAGAGTTTTTAGGCTTTTTCAGTCATTAGGTCTAGGTTTTCGCAAATTTTGTCTTCAAAGTGTCCAATAATGCCAGCAGGCCAGAGGGAGGATCAAAATAAGTTTTCATCTCAAGAAATTTCATCGTTATAGTGCATGATCATGACTTTTCTTCAAAACTCTGTTTTGAAGAAAAATCATCAATTTTATCATTTGTAATAAATTGCCATGTAATTTTCAATTGTTCAGTTGTCAATTTCTTCAGCGCAGCCCTGGTCGCCTTTGCCAAATGCCATGCCAATCATCCCTCCAAAAAATAGACAAGTTTCGTCATTCAGCTCCAAAAAGTCAAAAGGAAGAAAAACAGAGTTATGAGAAAAGTGCCAAAGTCTGCAAAATTAGAAAGAAAGTTTGCCAAATAAAAAATCGAAGTCCATGCCATGAAAGATATTTTCATTGTTTCAAAATTCATGGGCATAGAAAAATTCAGTTAGAAGCCAAGAGAAATCATGGACAAACATGGAGGAGCAAATTCAACATATGAAGGCCGGACTGTGGATGAGTTTGCCGGCACGGCGCATAGAAGAGTGGTCGCGGTGCACTGGGCGCGCATGGCGCACATGGCAGTTTCACACAGTGTAGAATTACACTGGCGCGGCGCACACAGCCTGCGTAGCACACTGGGCTGACTGCGCGGCGCACAGGCCTGAAATGATAATTTTTTCCATTTGCTTCCAAATTCTCGTATTGAATCGGTTTTTTCTGCTCGTGTAAGTTCTTGTGATCTCTTAGTGCCCATGAAATCGTGTTTGGTGTGATTATATGGCCGATTATGAGAATTTGATACATGAAAATATAAACCCTATCGTTTTATTAAAGTTGCTCCTTGGGGTTTCAAATTGGTGTTTTAAAAACAACTTTGTTGCCGAATAACTCCCCACCTACGGACCCTTTCCCATCATTGTAATATCATCATTGTCAATATCCTTCCCCTATTCCCTTATACCCTAAACTACTCATATCATTTCATTCCCTTTTCCCTATCCCTAAAACTATTTCATGCCCTATCATTATCCCTTTCCCATATCACTTATAAAATCCCCAAATCCCGAAAGTTCCCAAACAGTCAAGTGACTGTCCTTACACTCAAATTTCACTTGATAGTCCATTATACCCAATGTAATATTTCCCCACAGTCTTTCATTTCATACTTGGTACATATTTGACATATTTGGTATTGAAAGAAAAACTCTTATTTTCACCACGCATCTATCAGCATATACTTGTGATACACCTCGCTTTCAGCACCATGTCAGAGACAAATTCATCATATGAGCAAGAATATGAGCAGGACAGTGACTCAACCGTAGAGCTAAATGTACCGAGGAGGTCTCATAAAAGTGGCAGGCACGTTAGAGAAGAGCCCACTTCCTTGGCTCAATTGCAGGCCTGCCCGCTTGCAATGGCATGCTTTCAGCAACATTCATGTTTTCAGTATTGTGAGATGATTGCTCAGATTCAGCATCATCAGGAGTTGGTTCGCTTATTTGTCCTACATTTGCATGATGGCCATGTAAACCTTGCTGGAGTGAACTTCACCTTGACACCATAAACCATTTCTGAGGCAACCGGGATACCAAACATAGGTGAGGAGTGGAATAAGAGACAGCAGCTGGAAAGAGCATATTATGAACCTTACATCAGGCCTGGTTATATGAGGCAGCTTAGCAGGTTGTTTCCTTTCAGATTTTTGAAGGAGTCCTATGCGCCATTAATGAAGCTCATCATCAGATACTTCAGTTGCGAGGGTAGATTCTCACGCCTTTATGCATACCACATCCGACTGTTGATGCATTTCACGAGAGTGAGACTGATAAATATTCCATACTTCATGTGCTGAAACATAGAGCGGATGACTACCCTTGTGCAGAAGAAGACTCCAGAGCAGCAACATAACAACATTTATCATTATGCGCTCATCAAGATGATTGTGGTGCATCAGCTTGGATTGCAGGGCATTGCATGGAAGGATTTCATTTCCCATGACTTATTTACAGCCCCTCAGCCTCCTCTAGAGATTGTTCACGATGTAGGTGAGCCTTCACATCAGTTTGAGGTTCCTGAGATAGAGCCTATCAGCGTTCCAGTGTGTGTTACCTATCAGAGAGGTACCAGAGCCTTATTTGCAGCAGCATGACGAGTACTATCTCCACATGGTGTGGAAGGGGTCTCGTTACCTTCGAAAGTAGCGTGAGTAATATCTCCACATGGCGTGGAAGGGGTCTCGCCTTCTACATCAGCACAGGTACAGGACAGAGGCAAAAATCCTATGCAGGATGAGGGCCCCTCAGGAGGCCAAGATACTGATTTTATATTGATCGATGTTGATTCGAGCTCTCCCAGCTCAAAGCTGAAAGAAACCATCTAGGAGCAGAAAGCTGAGATCGACACACTGACCGAGAAATTGCAGAGAGCTCAGTGGGTTATAAATTACTTGGAGCAGCAGAATAAACAGTTGGAGGATCAGCAGACACTCATAGAGTTGCGGCAAATCCGTGAAGACCGTGAATTGGCCCGAAAGAGACCAGGTGACATGACACCATTTGAACGGGAGACTTGCCTTACGAGAGTCAAAATTCATCTAGAGAAGCTCTTGGCAAAGGCCAATAGGGACAAAGACATGCTCAGACATATGAAGAACCACTATTGGGCCCGCACACATGTTTACAGAGCTAGGATGAAGATCCTGAAGGCGAAGTTGAGAAGAGCACTGAAACGGCGAAAAAGGCCTGATCCACTCCAAATCTTGGCTGAAGCCTCTTTGGCTGAGCATGGGACATTATGGGAGACATTCACTCCAAATTTCAGCAAATTTGGAGTAAATTTTGTCATTTTTGAGTTTTTGGTCACAAAACAGGTTTTCCTGCCCGATGCGTCGCGCCACTTTGCGCGCGCTTATGATTGGGACATCTTCTGGAGGAAAAATTGATATTTTTGAGTTTTTTATGATAAATTATGCATGCTCAGGAATGGCTAAGAGATTTCATCAAGTTCTGGGTGGTTTAAAGGGTCAAAAACACCTTGAAAATGGCCTTTCTGCTACCTTTTGCACACACAGGAACCATTATTGGGAGATTGCATTTTTGGAGGGGAAAATGAACTAAAAATTGAAAAATTATACTTAGGTTGGATAGTAGACATACAGGGCTTTCCAACGAGCTATCATGAGCTCAATTTGGACTTCGGGAAGTGCCTCAAAAACAGGCTCAAAGTGGCGCGACGCATTGAGTTTTTTGGCGCGGCGCATAGAGAAATTTGGCCTCATTTTCACTCTTCAGCTTAGAAATTCGCCCAGTTTTGACTAGTTTCACTTTCTGATGTAACTATTGATCTATCTTGATGTAATTTATTGACCATGATTTTAAGGTCCCACCTTACCTACCACAATTATCTTAATGCGATATTTTTTTTTTTTAAATTTTTATTTATTTATTTATTATTATTATTCTTTATTTTTTTATTTTTTTATTTATTAATTATATATATATATATATATATATATATATATATATATATATATATATATATATATAAGTTATTGGTGTCCTTTACACTACACCCTGAATCTATCAACTTATTTTCAAAGCTACCAAGTTCAAGGTTTATCAAGATCCAAAAAAACTACAACCATAATACTTGCTTCTCAAGACTAAAATCACCTTTAAAATATAAATCGTTTAGTGGGATGAATAAATGTCAATCTTTATGAACCACAATTTACAATAAGCTAATTGTTAATTCTGTTGTAATTAAATATGTTCAAGAGTGACTAATAACATGCTTATGAATTATTTTATTAAAAGGATAATTTAAATTATATAGAGTTGGCATCCCATAATTAGGAATTCATATGTGAGCTGATATTGCAACAAATTACTTACTGCAATTTTGACTTTTCAGCAAGACCCTTTAACTCAATGAGTTATTACGCTAGAAATACCTTGATTGCAAATCTTAAATTAACTTAAGCCTTTTGTTTTATGGACGGTTCATAAACGTAATTAGATGCAACCATTGAAAATTATGAAAACCAATTTACAAGTATGGAATGTACAGCCATTGAGGCATTTTGTCAAACACTTACAACCATTATCTCTTTAAGGTGTTTTCACAACAATTAGCTAACATGAATCCAAAGTTACATGACTTCATTTTTTTTTTGTAAGTAGTGTCAATAATTGAACTTAAGATATTAGTAGACTATCAGCCATATTCATTGTTGAAGCTATACCAATGAATATAAGTATTTAGAAATTTCAAACATAGCTCACAATATTGTAAGGTACAACCATTGAGGAATTTTGACAAATAGTTGGCAGTCGTAAAACAAGTTGTCGTAAGGTTATTTAAATTTTCAAATTATTAACCATTTATACTTTAAAAACCATTTCCAAGTGGTTAGCCTATATCATATTCATCACTATAAATTATCAGGCAATTCCAATATAAAAAGAACCAAACAGCAAAACAAAACAACAGGCAGTTCTACATGCAACAGCAAATCTGCAAAACAGAGCAGATTTGGGAATTGATGTCCGAAACCTTGATTTTTGAAATCAAAGTTGGGGTGAAATGGCCTATTGGTACGGATACCCCCTGAAGTGGAGCTGAATCGCAACAGGGATGCCCAGAAATGTGATTCTTTAAAACAACAAAATTTATAGCCTAAATGTTTCATTTATGACTTTTGTCAAACATATGGAATGAAAACTTACAACTACACCTCTACATGAGGAAAAACAACCCAGATTTATGCTACTAATATATGCCCATTGAAATCACACATTTCTAAATCCACCATATGAGTTCTTGAAACATTTTGCCACCCACAAGCTAATTCATTTGACATGAGTGACAAGCTTTTTGCACCAATTGCTACAATTTAACAAACACATGGAAGCCCTGAATGCTACAGCCATTAAGGCTTTCTGTCAAAATTTTGATAGTACTATTACAACAACTTGAATAACAAAACATTGAAGAATATGAAACATAAGCCGTAACTAAAATTTATCTCCAACTTACCTCAAGCATTTGATCTTCCAAACTATACTTTAGTTGCCATTATTTTTTCATTTTCTTTTAAGGGTTGATTCTGTAATTCCTCCAAGCATATTTGGGTACATGTCCATTTTCTTACTTCTGATGTAAGCTGCAAGTTAGCACTTATTCGTGCATAGATAAATTTATAACATTACTCATTCACAGATTTTGTCAAACACTTTGCAAACTATCCTAAAACCATTTATAAAACATGCATCTATTAATTACTTGAAACAGAGCCATAAATCGTGAAATACTTACCCAAGTCCTTTGGAATTTATTTATTGAAATTACCTTCAACAATATTTGGCTTTCCTTTCTCAAATGCTACAATACCAAGATTAGTACCATAAACTATACCAATAATAAATCGAATATTGAGATCTAAACATCCATACATATAGATTGATCTAGTCTTCATTTTTAACTAATCAATAATATTTTAGATAACATAAGCCTAAACCAAAATTAGATGCTTACAACAATTTAAATGTCTACCTTTTATTTTATGCTAAATCTATACTATAATTTTAGGGCAATGGAAATTATACCTGAAGAGATATTCATCTCCAATCATTGAGAATATGATCCACCTTCGATCCCTTAACCAACTCATTTGAACCATCCGATTTTCCACCCAACCATATCCAGGGAGAACTCCTCCCCCTGGAACCCCCGAGCTGTAAAATCTCACAAACAGTACCAAAATACAGCAGTAGAGAGAGAGATGCAAGGAAAACTAAGGAAAATAGTTTTCACTTCCTCTAAATACCACTCATGTTCAACCTCAATAGATACTTAGTAGATTAGTAAGAAATTCAGATTTGTTTTGGAAGTAATTGGATACTCTCCATATCTCTCCCTCTCACAATATTTCTCAAGTCTCTTCCACTCTTGGCATTACCCCCCTCTCTCCCCTAAATGAGAATACATGAGACTCATATATAGGAGGAGCAACAATCTCTTGTCATAAAGGAGTAATATGCATGCATTGTATTCCTTTTTGAGGAGTGTAACTTGTGCCATTAAGGAGAGGTATGCATGCCTTATTTAAGGAGAGTGTAACATATGCATTAAAGTGAGTGTAAGAGGAATATTTTATGACACATATTTAATGAGTGTAAGAATATTTTATGACATATATTTAATGAGTGTAAGAGGAATATGCCATTCCTTGATGAGTGCATAAAAGAGAGTGTAATGTAATATTTAAAATAGAGAGAGTTACATAGAGCCATGAGAGTCGTGAAGAAGAGAGGTGTGAAGTGATTGAGGAGATATAATTTCCTTTTAATAATAATACATAGTCTCATACAAGATAATAATAATATTAATAATATTAATAATATTGAGGATTAAGTCGAGATTGAACTATTACAATTGATTAATCATAATTTAAGTGATTTTCCTTCAAGTATACTTGTTTACCCATTGATTGGAGGTGATTTACTATTTTTGGAAAGTCATACTTGAAATGGTAGACATGACTTTCTATTTTTAGGAAGTCACTCCAAAATTGTTAGGAATGAGATTATTAAGGAAATTTATCTATGAGTTGCCCATGAGTGGTATTTTTCTTCTGGATAATAGGGATTCCACACCCCTATTGTATGCATCTTTGTGCCTTAGTAGATTGAGGACTCTGCGCCCTGATCTACTCTAAAGATCCAAGATTCCACACCTTGATCTTTTTAAATATTATGGACTCCGCGCCCCAAACATTTCATTATAGATTCAAGACTCCGCGTCTTTATATTTCATGGATTTAGGACTCCGCGTCCTAATCCTTTTATCATATATCCAAGACTCCACATCTTTATATTTCATGGATTTAGGACTCCGCGCCCTAATTTCCATGGCTTCTCATCTATTCTACTTTGAAACTCCGTGTTTCACCTTAAGTTACTGATTGTGAGCTTATACCCATCTGATGGTTCGTTGGTAAGGTCTTCTTCCAAGACCTGCACACATCACAATCTCAATGATCAAATCAATCAATTGAATTTCATAATTAACTTATTCAAATTTTACCAAATATTGTGCATGACTTCCACAGTCATCTTGGTTTTGGAGAAATGACTTCTGCAGTCATTTATAACTTGAGCATCCCTATTGGCAATGACCAAGTCCCCTACCACATCATGCTTAGTACGAGATTATGCACATATAATCATACAAATCATGTATCATCCTTAAATCATAATTAACCATATGTTCCACATAACCATGATTTTCCATGGATCTATGTCTCAATTTTAAATCACCATTCACGTCATACACCTATGTCCAAAATAGGATACCAAAAGAGAAAACATCGCTAATATTCTCTTAACCAAAATCAATCCTTGTGCACGCAACCATAGATATTATCATAAGCACACAACAACCAGGTGACCCAAACCAGGTCATAGCATATAAGCATGTACATAAGTCTTTCATACATAATATCAAAATCACCATCTCTAAGTGTCATCAAAGCTATCTCACTAATAAGGGACACTACAATGATGTAAATTTGGCATATTTTTACTTGTTCTAGAGGGTTAATTCACTAAAAAGTGAAAATTAAATGAATGAATCAGTTTCCTACCATATAGAGGCAGCTTGTTTGATTGCCTAGATTTCAGTTCCTAGTTTAGAATTGATTGAAACAACTCCTAGAAGGATGAGATCGACCCCTAGAGGCATGGGAAGGGGTTTGGCTTGCCTATATTACGTATTTTCTGAGTCATTTTCATGGTTGGACTCTTGGGAAAGGTTTGGCACCTCATTGTATATTCATTTTCAGATTTTTGGCAAAGGAAAGACCAGAGTTTTGCAGCACTTGTTGGGATCCTTGTGGCCCTGAGTTTTGATGATGTTTTTCTCCATGTATCTGTAAGTTTCATTAATTTTATATGTATGCCATTTCCTTTCTCTTTGCTTCTGAATTAAACAAATGAGTAACTAAGGTAGAATTCATTAGTTTGCTGGTGCTCTGCCTTAAACTTTTGTTTAGTTTTATATGTTTTCCTCCGTTTGAAGAGGATCCTTGCACCTTCTTGCCCTCTTCAGCTCCTCAAAAATCTTTTCTATCCATTCATTGAATCTAAGACATCAAAGCCATTTCCTTCCCTGCCCCAACTTGAACTCTGCAAGAATTTGGCCTCATCCCCAAGCCCAAAACTGCCTTTTCCTTTTTCCAACAGAAAAACCCCTAAAAATCATTCCAAACTCCTCGATTAATATACCTAGCCTAAAATTAGCACTCATTTAGGTCATCTCAGACCCTATTGATCATTTTTACTGAGTTTGACCCAGAGAGAGCCCTCTCCTGTTCTGGTAGGGCTAGCTACCAGACTGAGCATGGTTTGGTGTTACCCTGAATCCTGCCTTCCTTCAGCCTGAGGTGGATTTGGGCAATAACAGAGCTAATACATTTATGGCATGGCATCACTATGTATGACATCACTAAACCAATCAAGAAGAAGAGATTTCAATGTCGTGGAATGCTTGTATGGATAATTCATGATGCCCCAGGACTAACACATGTTTGTGGTATGTAATATTTCGTTGCACTGTAATATAATACATAATTATCTAAATCAGATATACCATATTGCATGTTTTAAAAATGATCTCATAGTATATTAATTGTTATTGATCCATCTATTGCAGGTCTTCAAACAAATGGTAGATTTGCATGTCCATTTTGTGGCCCTAAGATGAAGTATCATCATTCGCCAGAGTTAAGAAAGATGGTGTTTGATGAGTTTAGGCACTTCATCCCTAGGAACCATAAGTATCGTACTACTGAAAAAACATCTTTTAAATGATAAAGAAGAAACTGGATTAAAACCACGAAGAATGACACCTCAGTTGTGGATGTTGGAATATAACAGAATTAATAATCGTCAAGCAGCTAGTACGTAATTTGTGTATATATATATATATTATTTGTTTATGTAATGTTTGGGATTTTTTTTTTTAACTAATGAATTTATTTTATTGTATTTTATAATTAATATTGTTCTGATTTATTTTATTCTTTGATATCAAGGTCATCGTCGCGGTGAAGGTACTAATATTGTACTTCCACCTGGAATGAAATGCTATCCTTCTCAATTCGCAAGGTTGCCCTACTATGAGGACCTAAAAATAGCTCATTTGTTTGATACAATGCATGTCAGGAAGAATGTGACAAAAATGTTATGGCGAACCATAAATGGTGCACATGATAGAGATAAAATTGACAAAATTTGTGCTGACATTGAGAAATCGAATCATGCAATGAAAAGTGTGATTGACAGATCAAATAACAATGGGGGTCAAAATTATAATAATATTCCATGGTTATTAACAGAATAACAAAGCAATTATGTAAAAAAGGTCATTAGAAGAATTAAATTTCCAATAGGTTTTAGTTCAAACATAAATAATATCTTAACGAAGAAAGGTGACTTCAGTGGGGTGAAAACACATGATTGGCATACCTTTGTTAAGGTAATTTTTTTGGTATACGTTTTTGTATGTTATTGCTTGAATACATATTTTAAATTTTCCTTTTTTCTGTTTAATTTGGAAACCAATAACAATTCATTTTTTATTGTTATAGTATGTTCTACCTGTATCTCTCCCAAACGACTTTGACAACAATGTCAAACAAGTTATATATGGTCTTAGTAAATACATGAGGTAAGTAGTTTTGATTTATACACAAAATCTAATTGCTACAATTTCTTTTCGTACTTGATGAAATGATGTATTAATTTACTTGTAATGAAATATATATTATGTTTCATTGAAATAACCTTACGTAATGATTTGTAGATGGTTGGCATTGAAAGAAATCCATCAAGATGAAATAAAGTATTGGAAGAGAGAAATTCCTCGGCTAATGTATGAAATGCAAAAGTATCTACCTCCAATATTTTTCAATGCACAAGAACACTACTTGATACACCAATTTGAGGAGATTGAAACATGTGGACCAGTACACACAAGGTCAATGTGGATGGTCGAGAGGCACCTGAAATCCTTCAAGGCTTTGGTCAGACAAAGAGCACGACCTGAGGGTTCTATGGTGGAGGGATATGTGGTCTATGAATCCATGGTGTATATTAGTCATTATCTTCCTATATTAGCTGCACCAGCCATGAAGGCGGTGGATTTCATTTGGGATGTGAACTCCATCAAAAAATTTGAAGCGGAGCACTTGTTGGGAAAAGGTAGAATGAAGAAAGTGAGAGGTAAAAGATTTATTATGTATAATACATATAATGTTTCATTTTTTTACATCATGTATATGATCATTATATTCATTTAGGTCTTATTCTTTCATAGTTTATTAATTAATATAATTTACCATGGTTATAACTAATATTTATTAATATTAGTGAATTACTGTTTTTTTATTCAAGTGCTCAAGATTATGAGGCACTACTTTTATACATTGCAAACAATATTGAGTGGATGAGTGAATGGATTGAAACATGTAAAGCACGTAACAACGGTAGGTTATCATGGCAACTACTGTCTGAATTGATTAGAGAAGCGTATCGTAGTGGAGATGGAAACGTTACGGATAGGGAAATCGATTTAGCATATGGTTTGAAAGATAGAAAGGTAAGAAATTAATTCACCTATTTTATTCATTACTTATTTTATACTATATTTATAATGTGACAACAAGTTTGATTTTTCAAATAATTTTCATGCTGTGTAAATTATATGATTAATTATTAATTGAGAATGCATCTTTTTCATGTTTGGCATATTGCAGTTGAAACACCACAAGGCTATGTGGTGCAATGGTCGTAAATTTCGCATTAAACAGTTGGATGATAATAGGAAAAATTCTCATAGTGGGATAACTTCTGTATTCCAGGTCACTAATGTTTCCTCCAGGAGTGACAGACATCCTCGAGAATCTGAAAATAGATATTATGGGTTCTCAGATGATATAGTTGAGTGTGTAGAAATTTGAATAATAGATCACTTATTCACCAAGATTATCCTGATTACACACTATTTGAGCTTCATGCATAATACATAATCTCTTCTACCATTGATCATTAATTGCTGAAAATAAACAATCGCATGCGCACATTAAAACCACATAATCAATCACACATATAAACACAGTGTTTATGGGAAAGCTTAAAGCTGAAAACCCCCAACTATCTGTATATTATAATGATAGAGAAAATGTAACAATCATAGTACAAACTCCTCACAAGCTCTCAGCACTATCTCCAATTGTTACACACAAAACAAGCTCAGATCATACATATCACATGCTCCAATCTGCTCCACCTGTCTGCCTGCCTCTACTGCGCAATCCAATATGGAAAAGCATGAGATCCAAGTTTGAATCCCACCAAGATGTACTACGCAATCCTCATTGGAAATCTCAATCAATGTGTGTGCAAATCTCATGCACCAGTATAGTCACAACTGATAGTCAACCTGCTCTTTCACCTACCTCCATCACTGATCTCCACTGAAACTGTCCATGCACTGAAGTTAACTGATGTGTTCATTAGTTGATTAATTAGTGAATTAATTATTAATTAATTCACACCACTTCCACTAGTGTATCAATCAGTTAGACTAGATACAACTAGCTCAACTATGTTTAACTGAGTTAAACTGAACACAACTCCATCAACTCCTCAATCAACTCCACCAAACTCACTCACATGAGTTCTAACTGAACTCATCATGCAATAGCTCCACTTAGACCCTAGGAATAGCATAATTCCTTCTGTCAGCTGCATGTGCCACATCCAAGCATCAAACTGAAGTGCTCCAAGAGGATAACATAATTTTTATAGTCCAAATATTATTAAGAGCTAATAATATTCGACATATCTATTTTTAGACTGGCAATCTAAAAATAGATTCCACTCAGTATGTCTAAAAATAGAAGTCCATATATTTTTCCAACTTGACCATCCCTCCACAAATAGCATCCTGCAACTCATAGAATCATGATCGACATGTCTAAAAATAGACTTTGCGCCAAAAATACCCTGCGGGCCCACTTAGTGAAGGCGACTTCTTTCCACTAAGCTCTGTCATCTTGTTGCATTCTCCACACTCCCTCTCAACAAGATATGGATTATCTTCAACCCCTATCCTGCCCCTGTGGTATTCGAATTTTCTCCTGGTGAGCGCCTTCGTCAAGATATCAGCATCCTGATCCTCCGTAGGAATGTATGAAAGTAACATGATCCTCTAGCTACACACAATATCTGATATGATGATGCGGATTTCAATGTGTTTGGATCTATCATGAAAGAAGGCATTGGCAGAGTTTGAGCAACTGTAGTTATCACAATAAAAGATAAATCTGATGGCTCAAGTGTAATGCAGAACAACTTAGACGGAGGATATTCCTCATCCATATAGCCTCGCATGCGTAACTGTCATCATGAGCTACTGGAAGCCTCTATTTGAGCGAGTGCCTTGGACCTCTCTTCCCTCTGTACCAAAGAAACGTGTTGACACGATGCGAAAATCCCCTCGAGATGTGCTCTTTACGTAGTTGGGCTCCTACCCAATGCATGCATCAGAGCACATGGCCATCACCTCATCTTCCCATCTGACACCACAATCCATATCCCGATATGCCCCTGCAGCAGTGTAATACTTCACCTTCCTTCCAAAAGAGCTTGGTAGGCTTAACCATAGCTTGTGAAAGCTGGTTAACAGCATAGCATATGTCGGGTCATGTATTGACCAGATACATAAGCGACCCCACCAACTATCGATAAATAGTGGCATCCACTACCTCCGCCGAAGTAGCATCCTCCTTCCTCCAACCACCAGGAAGAGGAGTATCAACAGGCTTGCAGTCATGCATGTTGAACTTCTCCAGTATCTCCCAGGCATACCTACCCTGAGAAACAAATAGTCCACCACTTCGCTGCCAAATTTCCAATCCCAGGAAATAATGAAGCAGGCCCAAGTCCTTCATCTCAAACTCCTTTGCAAGATCAGCCTTGCATGAATGTATCAACAGTTCATCACCTGTCAAAATCAAATCATCTACATAAAGTAGAATGATCAGCAACTCACCCTCCACCACAATCTGGTATAGGTTAGGATCCGCCTCACTCTTGGAGAATCCAAGTCCGGTGAAATAATTTTCTATCCGTGTGTACCAAGCACGAGTTGCTTGTTTCAACCCATACAAAACTCTCTTGAGCCTGCACACATGCGACTCGCTGTTGAAGATCTCGAAACCTTCGGGCTGCTCTATGTACACCTCCTCCTCAATGACTCCGTTGAGGAATGCATTCTTCACATCCATCTGATGAATGTGCCACCCCATCTGCGCTGAGAGAGCTAGGATCGTCCGTATGGAAGAATACCTTGCGACAGGTGCAAAGGTCTCCTCATAATCGATCCCCTCTATTTGTGAAAAGCCTCGGGCGACAAATCTTGCCTTGTACTTCTCCACACTCCCGTCAGCTGCCTGCTTCACTTTGTAGATCCATCTCGAACCCACCACTGATTTCCCCTCTGGCCTCAGGACAATCTCCCATGCACTGTTTCTGACAATCGAATCATACTCTTCCACCATGGCATCTACCCATGCGGGGTCCTCCACAGCTTCCTCGAAAGAGGATGGCTCTGTCACAATACACTTGCTCACAAGAGCCATGTATCCAATATACCGGTCAGGTGACTTTCTCTGTCGGCGCTGTGATGTAGGTGCTCCTACAACCTTCTCTACATCTTGAGCCAGTCGCTCAGCTTCTATAGTGCGCTTCCGCCCTCTGATGGTTGGCATTGCATGAGTGGTCTCTTCCACTCCATGAACTTCCTCTTGTGGCTGATCTACATCCTGAATCTCATCCTTAGGAACTAATAGCTCCTCATCTGCATGCAAGTGTGGCTCCCTCTCAAGCGAACACTTCATGGCTTTCTCCTCCTGAAATTTGATATCCCGTCGCACAACAGTCTTGCGACTGTCTGGCAAATACACACGATATTTGTGGGGCGTATCAGTGTACCCCACAAATATCCCAACCTCTGCGGTCGGCTCCAGCTTCTTCCTGGCATCCTTCGTCACATGCATGTAGACAGGTGAACCAAAAATCCTCAAATGGGAAATATCAGGCCTCTTACCAGAAAACGCCTCCTCGAGTGTACTCATGCCAAGTATCTTGTGAGGACAACGATTCTGCACATATACTGCAGTATTGCATGCCTCCGCCCACAAGTGAATGGGTAGGCCCTGATCATGCAACATCGCCCGTGCAACACCCACGATCGTTCTGTTCTTCCGCTCAGCAACCCCGTTCTGTTGTAGATTTATGAAAGTGCCTAAACTCTCTTGGTTCCTTCTGCCTTTGCAAAAGTCCCCTTGGGGTGCTAGAGATGGGGAGATCACCACCATTCTCCTTCTGAGAGCCTTCTGCTTCCCAGATTCTTTTCTCAGCAGTGCCTTGAACTCACAGGCTTTTAGTATGTGCTCTTCTTCTGCATGAATAATATCTAGCACTTATGAGAAAAATCATCAACAAATATCACATAATACCTATTCTTTGTTGTCGAAGCTACTGAGAAAGGTCCACACACGTCTGTGTGAATTCTATCAAGGATTGTCGTGGCGCGACTATCCTTCTCGTGAAAGGTGGCTTTCACAAATTTTCCCAAGGTACATCCCTTGCACTGATCTGACTGCGCAAGAGTGCCTTTAGGAAGCCCAGTAGAAATCTGCTGCAGTATCTTCAAAGTTCCATGGTGAAGGTGGCCCAATCTCCGATGCCACAACTCGCCATCATCCCGGCTCACCACTCCTTCTGCCTTGCCTGCCATTGCTGCGCAGCCATCTACCTGCAATTGATAAAGGTTCTTAACTCGAACCCCTATCCTCCGGGTCTCACCAGTTGCCTTACTGCGCAGGAAAGCCTTTCCCTCGCTAAAGACAACATCATATCCCTTGTCTTCTAACATCACCACAAAGATAAGATTCTTCTTCAATCCTGGAACATGCATCACTTCCTTCAATACGAAGGGTTTACCAGACTCCCTCTCAAAGGAAATGGTACTGATACCGGTCGCACTGTATCTACCATCATCGCCCATCTCGATGTGCACTCCAAGATCTTTCTCATCCAGATCAGTAAACAAATCTCGATCTCTTGTCATGTGAAAAGATGCACCACTGTCCAGAAACCACACTGAACCCATCACACTTGAGACCAAGCATGCGATCAGTGAAAAATCCAGCTCAAACTGCGAGGCTAAGGCCTCTCCAGCTGCAGATCCAGCAACCTGCTTATTTTTCTTCTTCTGCGGACAATTTGTGGCATAATGTCTGTGTTGGTGACAGTGAAAGCACTTCACCTTGGACATGTCCTGCTTCTTGCCTTTCGCACCGGATTGAGAAGCTTTCTTGCTCTTCCCCTTCTTTGATTTGGTAGCCAAAGCGCAATTCTCTTCATCAGAGTTCTTTGATGAAGATCTGTCCTTGGTACTTCGCCTTATCTCCTCTTGCACAAGATCCGACCAAAGTCGCTCCCATCCTGGCAATTTCTCCCGACCATTGACAGAGTCCTGATAGGAATGCCAACTCTTCGGAAGCCCAAGGAGAGCCAAGCTCACCAATTCCTCGTCATCTACAGTAACCCCCACACTTCCCAGCTCATCCCTGCATTGGATGAACTTCGTGAGGTACTTGGGCATACTGTCTCCTTTCTCCATCTTTATGTTTCTGAGTTTATCCTTGAGCGCCAACTTCCTCTGGTCGCTCTTTCTTTGGAATAAATCTGTCAAGGCTTTCCACATCAAGAATGGAGAAGCCTTACCATGCAGGATGGACACTATGTGATCCTTCACGCCCTCCAACAGAATCCTTCGACACTTTGCTGTCTTCTTTTTCCAAGCCTCAATTATGGCAGCATCGCTAGAAGTAGGCTTTGGGACTTCAGCATCTATGAACTCCTTCAACCCATTGTCATCTAACACCGCCTCCATCCTGTCCTTCCATGAAATATAATTCAAGCTTCCCTCAAGGGCATACTCCAATCGCAATCCGTTGAAAGACATCTCAACTTCGACACCAAGAAAACACTGCTGCAAATTCGAATTCCACCAGCACAAAACTCAACCGCTTCAATGTTCTGCAATTGCTCCAATGATCAATATCGCTCTGATACCATGTATAAATTTGAATAATAGATAACTTATTCACCGAGATTATCCTGATCACACACTATTTGAGCTTCATGCATAATACATAACCTCTTCTACTATTGATCATCAATTTGCGGAAATTAAACAATCGCATGCGCACATTAAAACCACATAATCAATCACACATATAAACACAGTGTTTATGGGAAAGCTTAAAGCTGAAAACCCCCAACTATATGTATATTATAATGATAGAGAACATGTAACAATCATAGTACAAACTCCTCACAAGCTCTCAGCACTAACTCCAATTGTTACACACAAAACAAGCTTAGATCATACATATCACATGCTCCAATCTGCTCCACCTGTCTGCCTGCCTCTACTGCGCAATCCAAGATGGATAATCATGAGATCCAAGTTCGAATCCCACCAAGATGTACTACGCAATCCTCATTGGCATCTCCATCAATGTGTGTGCAAATCTCATGCACCAGTATAGTCACAACTGATAGTCAACCTGCTCTTTCACCTACCTCCATCACTGATCTCCACTGAAACTGTCCATGAACTGAAGTTAACTGATGTGTTCATTAGTTGATTAATTAGTGAATTAATTATTAATTAATTCACACCACTTCCACTAGTGTATCAATCAGTTAGACTAGATACAACTAGCTCAACTATGTTTAACTGAGTTAAACTGAACACAACTCCATCAACTCCACCAAACTCACTCACATGAGTTCTAACTGAAGTCATCATGCAATAGCTCCACTTAGACCCTAGGAATAGTGTAATTCCTTCTGTCAGCTGCATGTGCCACATTCAGGCATCAAACTGAAGTGCTCCAAGAGGATAAGATAATGTTTATAGTCCAAATATTATTAAGAGCTAATAATATTCGACATATCTATTTTTAGACTGGCAATCTAAAAATAGATTCCGCCCAGTATGTCTAAAAATAGAAGTCCATCTATTTTTCCAACTTGACCATCCCTCCAAAAATAGCATCCTACAACTCATAGAATCATGATCCACATGTCTAAAAATAGACTTTGCGCCAAAAATACCCTGCGGTCCCACTTAGTGAAGGTGACTTCTTTCCACTAAGCTCTGTCATCTTGTTGCATTCTCAACAGAGTGTGACTTTAATTCCTTCAAAATAGTTTTGTTCGATGTCAAATGGTATAGGCTACGAATGAATGTACATGATGATGATAGAACACTTATTCAACATGACAATGGATTTCCAATGGTTAAAACATCACAGTTTGAAGCAGGAAAAGATCGCTATGTTTTTTCAAGCCAATACGAACAAGTCTTTTACTCAGAGGTTCCAGGTGAGAACGAATGGTCATTTGATATTAGATATGATCAAAGAGGAAGGCTAGTAGAGTATACTGAAGAGGAAGATGATGATATTGATCAAGAAGAAGATGATGCAGTGGCAGATGAGCAGGAAGATGCATTGACAGAGGAAGAAGATATATTAGAAGATGAACCAGGCATAGGAGATGAGGCAACAATTATTGATGATGATGTCGATGAGGATATTATTGAAAATGACATAATTGATGATGATGATGACATGGTCGATCATTTCAACATCATTTCTGAATCAGATGTTGATATAGATGTCGATCAGTTGGATGAAGATCAAGAAGATACAGAAGAAAAATATTGATACAGATGTTATGTTCGAGTACGAGATGGTATGTTATAACTTTATATTTTAATATGTAGGAATTATTGTCTTTAAATAATTTACTAATTATGTGGGTTTGTTTCATGTTGTTTATTATTTCAAACCAATAAATAATGGCCTTACTATTGTTTATTATTTCGCAGGATTCACAGGATTCATTTGATTCTATGGTCAGGTCTCTGAAAAAACCAATTAAATGCTTAAATAGTCAAGATCTAGAAGACAGGCTTTACCCCCACCATAAATTGCTGAAAAACCGGCCTTCAGTTCAGCTTGTTGTGCTGAAGACGAGGGTGGATTTGCATGATCAGTTGAATGAAAATGAATCAGATATTCGAGATGTTTTTGAGGGCAGATCCATAAGCCCCATAGATGAAGATCCCATTGCTGCAGAATTTCTGTCTGCGTTGAAGCACAAGTATAGTGTTGTATCGGAATACAAATTAGAGGACAACTATACCAAGTCTAAATCAACTGAATCCAGTTCTAGTGCTCTTGAACTTACCAAATTAAAGCCAGAAACAGGATTTACAATCTCTAATGGGAACGGGTATGGTAATTCCAATATTGGATTGGATGTCTGGAGCTATGCAATAGGCACTAGACCTGATCGTAATGAACCCCAACTAATTCAATGTGATGAAAATATGGACTTTGATGATGATCAGGAAAACAAGCCAGAGCATTTTGGCAATATTGAAGAAACTGAAGAGGTTTCCTGTGATCGATTGAATCAACTCGGCCATAAGACATCTACTGCAGGCTGGTTTGTATCAGAAGGAGAATCGGTTTTGCTTTCCCATGATGATGGATGCTGCTCTTTTCACGATATAACAAATTCAGAGGTGTGGAGGTTTTAATTATTGTACTTAATTTTGGGGTTTATGGGTGTTATAATTTATACATTTTGGGATTTTCTATTAGAAATAGGGAAAATCCTAGGGGTTAGATTATTCTCATGGTTTAAATTTCTATATTTTAAATAAAATTCACCAATTTCTATTTAAAAAAATGATTTTCCTAAATATTTTATGTAGTTTAAATAGGATGTAGTTCATTTCAAAAACTGTTGAAATTTTCTAGAAACTATGATTGGGATTTCAAGAATATTTATGCACTCTTTAAATTTTCCCTTAACATAAAGGGTAGTTGATGTATGAGTAATACTCAGTATTATTTTTTTCCAATCTCCAGGAGAAGGCTGAATATAAAGCTCCATATGGGCTTATACCCCAAACATGTGGGGTGATTACTGGTTGATCAGAGCAGCTGGTTCAAATGGTCACTCTGGTAAATATGTTGCGGCAGCATCTGCAGGTTGTACATTGGACTCAAGTTTTTGTTCATGGGACTTTTATAATAAAGAAATTATGGCATTCCATACTGAATCAGAGGCCTTCACTTCAACGTCCAGTACCATCTCTCCAGTTTTGGCAGAGAGGGATGTCTCAGGGAGAAATTTTGGCTTTGCAAATGTTGTGCCAGAGAATCAACATTGGTGGTACAGGCCATGTGGGCCTCTTATGTTATCTACTACCAGTGCCCAAAAGACAGTTAATATTTATAATATTCGTGATGGAGATCTTTTGATTTCAATGTGTTTGTTTTGAAATTTTAGGTTTCATAGTAAATCATCAATGGGCTCTGAAATAAGGCACATTGAAATCTTGGATACATGTTTCATGCCAAAATTAGTTGTATCTTCTATAAATACATGATCTTGGACCACTCTGTATAAATCTGCTTCTTAGACAATATTACATCTCCCTCATTATACGGGTGGTGTTCTTACATGCATAGCAAAGGCATTGTTTTGGCAATCATTTTATAAGTCACTAGATATTGTTGGTACAAGGATCTAGGGTCTCCACATGAAACTGTGTTGCCCGGAGACTCACTCTGCCTGTCCTTAAATTTGTAAACATAGTAGTATGCCAATGCTTCTTTCATTTTGTATGCATAAGACGATTTTTTGTCAAAGTCCATAATTTTTTTTAAGTTTTATCCATCCCAGTTTTGTTGTGAATGCACAGGTTTTTGGCTCAACACATATCTGTTATATCTTTTTACTTTTCCTTTACTAACTATTTGAAATTTCTAGTTATATTTAGAGGTGTCTTTTAAGGGATGAGGGGAATTACTTGGATTTAGTGCTGCCCACTCTCAATAGAGGCTTACAATAAACTATGACACATTGTGATGTATATCAGTGGTAGTTGGGGCAGCAACAAAATCAGTTTCATGCTTCAGTAGATTTATTTTTCTTGGAAAGCTTTCAGCAGAAAAAAAAAAAGGGAATGAAACACGCAACCAGTCCCCTTCCTTTTATTGGACCACCTGATTTCTTTTTATGAGAGCACCTACAGGCTAAAGTTACTAGAAGTGGTCAAAAGTGAGTTTGGTTAGTTGGCAAAGTCCAACTATTCTTAGCCCTCAACAATGTTTAAATACTTCATAGGCATGTTAACCCCTCCTAGACTGTGTTGCGTAAGTGGGTTTTACAGAATTTTATGCACTTAGGGTTAGACTCAAATTTTGAAATTTGATGTAATTAGGATTATATTCAAGTGCTGGCCAAATTGGTAAAATTGATACTCAGCCATAGCTGAAAGGTAGTAATATGCAGTGGAGTCATTCTATGAAATGATTCAATTTGGCATGTGAATCTCACATCTAAGGGCCATTAAAATCCCATGGATGGAGACTGATAAGGATTCAAAATTGTTGTTACTATTAGTGGAGTTGGGTATGGCACAAGTACAATAAAAATACTGGCAACAATAGTAACATCATAGATTTAGAATCTTAATCTCTATATTAAATGAGCATTAGAATGTAACTTGATTTCAGTAAAATCTCTAACAGGTTTGTTCTAAATCGGACCTGAAATGCTCACTTGTAAAGATATTTGAGGCTTGAGGTTGTATGACACTGCAACAATTGACTTGTTGAGTACATGATGACATTAGGTCATTGTGAAACTGAATATATGCTACTTCGGTATGAAGATTGATTGCACAAATTGTGTTTTCTAAATAATGTTTCCAATGAAACCTGAAATGGCTCTTGTTACGCTGAAAACATCTGTCATCTTTAATCTACTATCAATTTGAGTGACAAGGGTAGCTAAACCACATGAAAATTCTCCGAAGATGTTACGGATGCATGGAAGATCTGGAAATTTAGCCCCTCACTATGTTATCTGATGCAGGGGCATTAGGCCCAAGACAACTTTTGTACATAAATAAATGTAAAGGGGGGTCTCATGTTTTATTTCCCTATGAAATTATCCATAGTTGAGCTAATTTAGTTAATTTGTAGAGAAAATGTAACTGCCCGAATGATTAATGGGCACCTGAAGAGATAGTCAGTTTCAGAAGTTAAGCTAATTCTAGGAGTCCGTCTCTGTCTGTCAGAGGGTTAGTCTCAGAGTTAGGAATTTGAAGATTTTGTGAGTCATCGAAAAATTCGAATTGATTCATTGTGATTGATATAAAAATAAACCTCCGTGGCAGAGTTGATAGACCTGCACAGATGACCTGCAAATAGAACTGCATAGGGAAGAGGAGGCCATTATATCGAATATCTGGCCGAGGACTAGGAGACTGAAAGAAATTTCATTTATATAAGGAATCTATTAGTATTATATGTGCATTGATTGAGTAAGTTTTCTGTGTGTGAATATATGTACGCATCCTGGTGAAAGACAATTGAAATCCCATGGTAATTAAGAAACCCTGTGATGAGGTTATGTGCATATAGACTGGTTGAGTTATCGGTGGAACACGAGCTAATGACTCAAGACTTATGAGCATTGGTGAATTCCACATATAATTGTGTCAAACAGTTGGGGAATTTCTCCATAATCAGTTGTGTGAAAAGAGGGTGAATTAGGTTAAAGACATTCCCGTGTGCCTGTGGTAGAGCAAGGAGACGTTGTGCTCGAACCTCCGTGAGCTAGGTAAAACCTCGTAATGAGTGTTGTGAATGTGTAGGCGATTGAATGAACCAAGGATCGATGTATCAATTTGCAGAGTCGATACTAACCTTGTCGGAACCATAAGACATAAACCGTGGCATATGTAATGCGTTGTGTCTCCTCGAAATGGTCATGCCCAAGTTCGTTTGGTATGGCCGCATGAAGGATGAACAACGAGGCAGAGTTCAATGGCAATAAGGCGTTGGTAAGCGAACAGAACCTGGAGTAAGAGTAGTCAGAACCTTGAGGACCGCATAGTAAAGACAGGTTTCCGGCATATCGCACCGCCTTTGTACGGTAAGCGGTATTCCCCATTTGGACGCGATCAATGTCATAGGCCGACACGTGGCCTTGAGCGGTTTTGAAAACCCACTCTCATCGCGAGTTAATGATCGTGCAACTAAATCGTGCGATATCCAGTTGGATCGTTGGATTGTCAAGGCCAGAGCGACGTATTATCCACCCTTGGATGTGGAAAGGCCGCTAGCGCTAAGACCCACACGTATATACGTCGACTATTGTTGTCCTAACTAAGGTTCAACGAAGGTATTAATATTTCACAGTCGAATTATGTTCATAACAATTGGAACGCCCAAAATTCATAACAAATATTGGAGATTTACTGTCCTGTTTTAAAGTTTCATTTTTTTTTTTAAATTGAACCTGTCGTCAGTATACCGACGCTTCGTAAGCATTGGTCTTCCGACGTTTTGAACGATTTCCACTTTCGTCGGTCTTGCGATGTCCATCAATATTGCGACAATTCTTCTTGGCGTCGGTATTGCAACGCATTTGGAAAGCGTCGGTATTGCGATGCTTCTGAAAAGCGTCGGTCTTGCGACACTTTTGTATGGCGTCAGAATTGTGATAGTTTAGAAACTTCGGAAGAGCGACAGTATAAAGACGTCGGAAGAGCGACGTTCAAAACGTCAGACCACATTTCGTCAGAATTGCGACAGTTCTTCCTGGCGTCGGTATTGCAAAGTTTCTGGAAAGCGTCGGTCTTACGACACTTTTGCAATGCGTCGGTCTTGTGACACTTTTGTAGGGCGTCGGAATTGCGACAGTTTGGAAACGTCGGAGGAGCGACAGTATAAAGACATCGGAAGAGCGACGTTCAAAACGTCGGACCACATTTCTTCGGAATTGCGACACTATACAAACGTCGGAAGAGCGACTATTTGGTAAACGTCAGAAGATCGACGCTTGTTTGGAAGCGACGGAAAAGGTGTCGGTATTGTGACACTTTGTCAAGGCATCGGAATTGCGACGTTATGATGAACCATGGTTTTTTTGTCCTTGAACTGTCGCTCTTGCGAAGAATGTGTCGGAATAGCGACGAAGCTGTCGTCGGAAATTGGGCCAAATTTTCTAGTGTCCTCTTGAAACCGCCTTCCTTCCCCACTGCTCCTGCAACCTCCATAATCAACCTCAGCCGTCCGTTGATCCAGATCTGCGTCTCATATCGCATCGCGCATTTCATTCATATTCCTTCCATCGAGCATTCATAGAGTTTCATTGGATGATCCCGACCGTTGATCACCTCCTCCAATCCAACGGCTCTCAGTTAATCGCCCTCTGCCCGCCGGGTCCCACCATCCAAAGGCTCCGCTTTCATTCATTTTTCATGATTTTCTTTGTATTTTCCCAAAGTTTAACTTTGGTGTTTCAACACTAAAGTTTTTTTTCTCTGCCTAACTTCGTGTTAACACCTCCATCTGCAATCCTTACCGTTGATCATCATCTGTTCATCTGATCGAATGGTCTGCAACTCTCTCTGCACCAACCCTTCATCAGGTCACCCTTCCACCATTCTACAGTGTTTTTTGATCGCATCCACAGGCCTCTATAGCAAATCTCCCACCACCCCCCTGGATTTTATAACTAGTTTATTTCATTGTGCAGGGATTACATAGTGGCAAATTCACTCTGTCTCTACAGTTACAGTCACTGTGACTCAGAGTGCAAAGAAACCATTGTAGCCACGGAAAAGTGTATCAGTGAAGAGGATTAAAGGTTTTCGAGCCTGATTTTTAAGATTAAATGCTTTAATTCTGTGTTCAAAGGATAAAGACGCAGTTTGAAGACCATGAATATGATCAAGAGACCTATTAATCTATAGGCAAATGAAACAAGCCATATATGTGATGTAACAACAACAGAACGTATTTTCTTAGAAAGTACACCTTCCGACAGAAGTCTCCCTGCCTCCTTGAGCTCTTAAAGCCATTTCATTGACAGAAGCTTCTTAAAGACTTTCAGGACCATAGTTATGGTAGTATCGAGACCTGCAGACCTTTCCATCCCAGTTACTTATTTCAGAAGGTTGCCATAGAGTACCAAGCAGCTAGAAGGACTTCAAAGAACACATCCGAGGTCAAATATCGACCTAATAAAGACACCTAGACCATACTACAGAGGACATATAGTGATGCAGAGCCATTAAGCAGAGTAGGCTCTACCTTCTGCCTCCACTCTGTCTTAATGAGTCAATTTAATTCACATTTACTCCCGCCATTATTCGATCTCCTATAAGAACCCCTTAAGAACATATTGTAAAGGTGGTGGTTGTTGTAGTTAGAGGGATTCATTCGACTGTTAGAACAATTTTTGGGGGAATGTAGCTGAGTAGTTTGTAATTTAGTAGGCTGGGAGGAGAAAGTTTGGACTGTATTAGCCATCGAGCTCAGTGTATGTGATTGGTTTTGCACATCAATTTAACAATCATTTCACAGGATCCTGGTCTATATTACGGGTGATGTTTCCTGTCCTTTTTCATTTTAATCATGTTGTTCATATTTCTCTGATAAGAATCAGTAAATCAGGCTTAGGATATACCCCTGCATGGTACCCTAATGTCCACTGCTCTTCTTATCTTTGATGTTTTTTGCTGATAGTGTATCTGAGAGAAAATTCATGTAATTTAACCAGTTAAAGAGGTTGGTGTGAATTCGGGGTTTGCTGCTTAGATGTTCTTGTTGGGTTTAAGATGGAAGAATTGGGATACCGGGGATTTAGTGTGAACCCTATCCACTGGGGTCATTTTCCAATAGATTTTCATTTCAAAGATCCCTTGAGCTTGTGTCAAAGCATTGGAGGTTAAAAGCCCTTCTCTAATCTTAGGCCTAGTTCTATGTTAAATATTAACTCTGTTTTTTCCTTGAGAGTATGCCGAAGCAGGCCTGGAGTTAAATTACCTCTGACCTGATCTTAAGCTACCCTTTGTGCCTTCATCGAGAGTTTCCTTTGAGTATGTCAAAGCAGGTCTGGATTTAAATGATATCTGACCTGATCTTCAGACTTAAATTGGGTTCCTTCCTTCTTTCACCTTTACTCCTTAATGTTCCATTCCACCATCTATCTAAAAGATCCTTTAGTATAGATGACTTGCCCTATGGAAAGCCTTGGATAGTTTTTATGCAAGTAATCCCCTTTCATGACTCCATAGCCCAATGGATGGCACATTCCTAACCTATCCTCTTTTGCCGAAACATCCTGCTACTTTGTTCCTTTCATTCCATAACCTTCTCATTTAATGATCTCTGACTCAACCCAACAACCAACCAAATAATTTAAACAACCCTTGTGCTTCATACCTAGCCTAATATCTTCACATTTTGAGCTTCAAAGATATATCATTCTTTGTTCTTTATGGAGAGATGCCTCTCCGTATCCAGGAGGTCTAGATCCTAGGATCCCAAAGTGGTTATGATGTTGTCCGGTCTTTTGGTCTTGCCAATCTGGCCAAAACACTAGAACTCCAACATAATCGCGACTCCGCTGGGGAACAACTCAGACCAATGCCTTTCGATTGGTATTTCATTGCTGATGGTGGACAACAACCTGCTTCAAATAGTAAATTCATCCACCTGGTGACTCCACACTCCATAACTCTTAACAGACCAAATGAATCCACTAGTAGAAGACCCTGAACTGGTTTAGAAGATACAATGACCTCTTCTTACAGACATGGATCCAAACATGGATAGAGAAGTAAATCTAGACACTTTGGCAGATGGATTAACAAGAATATTAAACATGTTTGGTGAAGTGGTGATGAAGATGTATGAGGCGAATTTAAATGAAAATGATGATTATTTAGAGCAGCCCATGCTTATTTCAGAGCAAGAACAAACTCAAGACCCAGACAATGAGCAAGACATGTATGATGCTCTATAGAAGATGAAGAGGAAAGTAATCAGGAACTGCCTGATTGCCTACCTATGTCTTGTAATATGCTGACTAGAGAATATAAAGACCTAATAGTGAAGGCTAATAGGGAACACTGCTTTGAGGATACAAGAAACCACATAGAAGATGCAGAATCTGATGTGGAAGGAGAAAAAGATCAGGAAACATCAGAAAATCCTCAAAGTTTCCCTGCTAGCACCAGTGAATATTCCACAGAAGAGGCTCAAGAAGATATCCAGCATCCAAATCAGTTAGTACAAGAAACAAAGGACTGATGTTCTTCTGTCTATGTTAAAAAATAAATTCCTTCGCTGACAGATGAAGAGATGGACCGAATATTAAACACGCAGTCCACCTCTAAAATCTTTTATAGAACAGACACTCTTGCTCATTCATCTAATGAGTTTGATTATGCAGATCCAGAAAACTCCTCTGCGGATCAGAATGAAGAAAGACTTGCTGATAATCCAACATATCTGATTGGTAGCATTACTTACTTCAGTGATTTTCCTAGTTTTGATTTGTCTGATGATGATGTTTTCCAAACAGAAGTTGATCTTGCAGAGCCATCATCGATAGATATGTGGGAGGAAAATCAGGTCCATCAGCTCCAAGAAAGTAATGAGCCAAGTCAGCCTATCTATGATACTGATGGGGAAAGTTATGAAAGCATAGTAATAGATGAATATTCATTGAATCTTCACTTTGTTACACCTCAGATCATCAGTAGAAATTTGCATATGATTGGAGATCAGCAACCTTTCATCTCAAAGGATGAGGAGGAAAATAAAGAAGATATTTTTTAGCAAACTGAAATCAAGGAGTCTTCTCTTGAAAAAGAGGAAGCAATAGAACAAACCCTTGCTCAAGGATACATGGATCTCTTCATAGAGTTCAACCCATCAAAGAAGAATTTATCAGAGCTCCAAGAGGACACAGCTGCAGTATATGATGAGTCCTCTAGTTTAGAAAATGAAGAAGATGAGGGAGATTATTTTTCTCGGGAGAGTCTTGTTATTGATCCAGCGGAAGAGGGAGAAATCCTGGTTAAGGCCTGCATGTCGAATATTCACAACGCGGTATCATTTCAAGATCCTTATGCTCATTTCCTGAAAACATTTGAAGAAGGATCAAAGGTCATTTTGAGCAGCATGTTGCAGACAACAAGAAACATTTTAAAAGTTGCTGCTAAGAAACAAAGAGAATGGGAGTGGCCCTACCTATCCAGCATGCTCAAAGAATTGAGCAGGAAATACCAGTCCTGGGATCATTTGATGGACTGGATGTATTGGAAAAGAAGGTTTATGAGCTAGATTTGTAAATATTTCAAGCTAGGGTAGGGTAGGTAGGAAAATCTCAATAAAGCTCAGTCTCTGAGTATTAGTCAATTGCTTTTAATTTCTGCAAAGTCCAGCAAGCTAGACAGTCTAATCCTAGCTTGACTGTTTTTCAATTTCTGTCTTAGAATGTAGAGAAGAAATCTGCCAGACAGTTTAATCCTAGCAGATATAGTTTAGGTAGAGAAACTATGAGGCCAACAGTTTAATCTATTCTTATGGAGTAATAAGGGTAGCATTAGAATAGTTTTATTTTCCTGTTTATAAAAATTGATGATGTAAAGGGTCTGCAAGTCCAAATGCACCCAGAAGAAAAAATGTTAGGACAATAGTATGGGTAGGTAGTTGTTTGGGAGAATTTTATTGCTCATATAATGTCTTCATGATTTTGGCAGCTGATCTAAGAAATAAAATGGATGTGTCAAGTACCAGGCATCTAGCCTACTCCAAAGATTATTTTCTGAAGTTCTTGACATCTTCAAGAAGATGCCATCCCCATGTGGAGCCACTATTAGCCACCTATGAATTTTTTAACAAGAAAACAGGTGGCTAAATTTTTTTTGAGCCTTCAAGAAATAAAAATCCTCTGAAAACATATCATTCTTGAAGCCTCCATGTGTATTTTTCCCTTTGAAAAATCCTCACTGTTGTTTCCAGTTAAAAAATCCTCTCTGTTTGTGAAAGAAAAATGCTCAGAAGACCTCCATTTCCCCTTATTTTTATTCCCACTAAGCCTCTATTCCATCACCTTTTTCCCCTTTAAAATTCCTCCAAAATCCCTCATTAACCCTCTAAATCAACCTAAATCCCCTTTAAACCTTACAAACACCCTTTTTTTAGCTTAAAAACCCCTTATTCTCTCTACCGAATCCCTCCTTTGGCCTTAAAAAGCATTAAAATTAGGCCAAAAACCCCCATTTTTCATAGCATGCTTAAGCCCCTTTTGGCCAGCCCTTAACCACTTCCCCACCACGTGACCCATGCCCAGAACCAAGCGCTAAGGTCCTGGGCACTTATCGCAATCGGGACTTTCAATGTGTGCCATCCCTTTGTTTCTTATAATTTCCCGATGCGAGAAAGTGTTTACTCTGTCGGCCCCCGATCACTTATTGACCGTTGATATTTTAAGATCTGACGGTCCGCGCTAATTCTACAATGCGCTCATTATTTCTCCCCACTCACCCCTCCGATTACATGTGGACCGTTGATCTATTTCCAGATCCGACGGCTGGCACGTAATCGCATCACCGCCAATCGCACCAATCCCGTGTTACCGACCCGTCCCGATTGGCGAGCCCCGATTGAATCTCAACTGTTCATCCATTCGGATCTGACGGTCCAAGTTAATCTCCGAGCCACTCATTGCCCCCGCATTTCTTCCCTTCGGATTGGATCTCTATCGTTGATCCCGTTAGATCCAACGACCCTCATTCTCTCCGCCCTTTCACATACCCCTCTATTTCCCTGCTCCCTCTTTAATCTTGACCGTCCATTATTTAGATCTGATGGCTAAGATCAAACCTACCTTTGACTTTCCCCACCATTATTGACCGTGCATCTCCCCATATCATGCTCCACCCTACACCGTCCGATCTTCCACCCCTCCATCCGACGGTCCACATGCATATCATGTTTTTTCTCCGTCCGGGCTTTAACGTTTCTAAATCATGCGTTGAAAGAGTTTTTATCCTTCCACCTGTCGTGCAGCGACCTATATCGCGTTTTTTCAGAGTTTGTTCAAAACCATCCTAAAGCTACGTGACACAGCTAGTTTTCCTCTTGAAACTGTCTTCCTTCCCCGTTGCTCCCGCAACCTCTATAATCAACCTCAGCCATCCGTTGATCCAGATCTATGGCTCATATTGAATCGCGCATAACATTCATATTCCTTCCATCAGGCGTTCATAGAGTTTCATTGGATGATCCCGACTATTGATCGCCTCCTGCGATCCAATGGCTCTCAGTTAATCACCCTCTGCCCGTCGGGTCCCACCATCCAAAGGCTCCGCTTTCATTCATTTTTCATGATTTTCTTTGTATTTTCCCAAAGTTTAACTTTGGTGTTTCAACACTAAAGTTGTTTTTCTCCACCTAACTTTGTGTTAACACCTCCATCTGCAATCCTGCCCGTTGATCATCATCTGTTCATCTGATTGGATGGTCTGCGACTCTCTCTGCACCAAGCCTTCATCAGGTCACCCTTCCACCATTCTACAACATTTTTCAATCGCTTCCACAGGCCTCTACAGCAAATCTCCCACCACCCCCCTAGATTTTATAACTGGTTTATTTCATTTTTCAGGGATTACAGAGTGGAAAATTCACTCTGTCTCTACATTTATAGTCATTGTGACTCAGAGTACAGAGAAAAAATTGTAGTCGTGGCAAAGTGTATCAGCGAAGAGGATTAAAGGTTTTCGAGCCTGATTTTTAAGATTTAATGCTTTAATTCTGTGTTCAAAGGATAAAGACACAATTTTAAGACCATGAAGATGATCAAGAGACCTATTAAGGTCTAAGCACATGAAACAAGCCATATCTGTGATGTAACAACAGTAGAACGTATTTTCTCGGAAAGTACACCTTCCAACAGAAGTCTCCATGCCTCCTCGAGCTCTTAAAGCCATTTCACTAATAGAAGCTTCTTAAAGACTGTCAGGACCATAGTTATGGTATTATGGAGACCTGCAGACCTTTCCATCCCTGTTACTTATTTCAGAAGGCTTCCACAGAGTACCAAACAACCAGAAGGACTTCAAAGAACACATCCGAGGTCAAATATCGACTTGACAAATACTCCCAGACCATACTACAAAGGAAATACAGCGATGCAGAGCCATTAAGCAGAGTAGGCTCAACCTTCTGCCTCCACTCTGTCTTAATGAGTCAATTTAATTCACATCTACTCCTGCTATTATTCATTCTCCTATAAGAACCCCTTAAGAACATATTGTAAAGGTGGTGGTTGTTGTAGTTAGAGGGATTCATTCGACTGTTAGAACAGTTGTTAGGGGAAAGTAGCTGAGTAGTTTGTAATTTAGTAGGCTAGGAGGAGAAAGTTTGGACTGTATTAACCATCGAGCTCAATTTATGTGACTGGTTTTGCACATCAATTTAACAAGCATTTCACAGGATCCTGGTCTATATTACGAGTGATGTTTCCTGTCCTTTTTCATTTTAATCATGTTGTTCATATTTCTCTGATAAGAATCAGTAAATCAGGCTTAGGATATACCCCTGCATGGTACCCTAATGTCCACTGCTCTTCTTATCTTTGATGTTTTCTGCTGATAGTGTATCTGAGAGAAAATTCATGTAATTTAACCAGTTAAAGAGGTTGGTCTGGCCGATGATTACTGATATGTGAATTCAGGGTTTGCTGCTTAGATGTTCTTGTTGGGTTTGAGCTGGAAGAATTGGGATACCAGGGATTTAGTGTGAGCCCTGTCCACTGGGGTCCTTTGCCAACAGATTGGCCTTTCAAAGATCCCTTGAGCTTGTGTCAAAGCATTGGAGGTTAAAATCCCTTCTCTGATCTTAGGCCTAGTTCTATGTTAAATATTAACTCTATTTTTTCCTTGAGAGTATGCTGAAGCATACCTGGAGTTAAATGACCTCTGACCTAATCTTAAGCTACCCTTTATGCCTTCATCGAGATTTGCCTTTGAGTATGTCAAAGCAGGTCTGGATTTAAATGATATCTGACCTGATCTTCAGACTTAAATTGGGTTCCTTCCTTCTTTCACCTTCACTCCTTAATGTTCCATTCCACCATCTATCTAAAATATCCTTTAGTATAGATGACTTGCCCTATGGAAAGCCTTGGATATTTTTTATGCAAGTAATCCCCTTTCATGACTCCATAGCCTAATGGATGGCACATTCCTAACCTATCCTCTTTTTCCGAAACATCCTACTACTTTGTTCCTTTCATTCCATAACCTTCTCATTTAATGATCTCTGACTCAACCCAACAACCAACCAAATCATTTAAACAACCCTTGTGCTTCATACCTAGCCTAATATCTTATCATTTTGAGCTTCAAAGATATATCATTCTTTGTTCTTTATGGAGAGATCCCTCTCCAGATCCAGGAGGGCTAGATCCTAGGATCCCAAAGTGGTTATGATGTTGTCCAGTCTTTTGGTCTTGCCAATCTGGCCAAAACACTGTAACTCCAACAAAACTATCCAAAAAAATTTCAAGAATTATGTTTAAAAGAAATTATATGAAAATTATCATATGAATTTGAAAATGTAAAATTCATATTCCATTGGAGAGAGGATTCCATCATGAATCCAACATGATCAACTCTGCCATCTAAGGACAAATTATTCCTTAAGTTTGGCAGAGTACAAAATGGTGTTGTAGAGAAATCTTCAAAAGGGGAGCTAAAATTATGTTTTTTAGGCCCTCGGAAGCTCAATCGAGCAATCAAAATGCTCGATCGAGTGCTTGAGATAAAATTTCAAATAGCTTGATCGAGGGTTTAAGAAACCCTCGATCTATCCCTTAATGTGGTTAAACAAAGGCTCGATCTAGCCTATAACGCGATATAGCTTTAAGGATCGATCAATCCCATGGATCGAAGCTCGATCGAGCCACTTATTTTAGTTCTATGCCTAGGTTGTACTAGCAGGAAATTTAAAAAACATGGCTCGATCGATCCCATTGCTTGATCGAGCCACTAGCTTGATTGAGCTCCTAGATAACAAGATCTCAATAGAGGATTTTTTTAACATTCAATCAAGCTATCTTTAAGCCCTTAAATAGCTCAATTGAGAGCTCAAATATTGCTCGATCAAGCACTTAAAATGACTCAATCGAGTTGTTTTTTTCACCAAAAACATGCTTTCACTTGCTAAAATGTGTTACCCAGCTTCATTCATAGACCCATAAATGTATTATAAGCACTGGGATCTTGCTTCAACATTTGAATGAGTTTCCACACCTCTTCATCATTCTTCCATTCATCCCTTTCTTTATCTATCCAAGTAGGTTGGATAATAGAAATAGTTCAAAGAAATTCCTACAGATGCTCATCCTCTCTTGAGAGTGCATCTATAACAACATTTTTCTTCCATTTTCTATAGATGAGTTTAAATTCATAACCCAACATATTTGTGACCCATTTTTTCTAATCTTCTGAAGATAATTTTTATTCCAAGAAGTATTTAATACTATCAGGATCTGATTTTACCTTGAAGTGTCTTCCCATTAGGTAAGGGCACCATTGCTTCAATGCATGTACTAATACCAACATTTCCTTCTCATAAATAGGTTTGTGTAAATACTTTCCCTTTATTGGATGACTTTAAAAAGAAATGGGCCTTCCTTCTTGTATTAAAACAACACCTATACCATTTCCTAAGGCATCACATTCCACAATAAAGGTTTTTGTGAAGTATGTTGTAGCTAAGATAGCTAAGACCGGAGCTCAACACATTTCCTCTTTAAGATGTTCAAAGGTCTTAGCTGCTTCTAGATTCCAAAAAAATGCATATTTCTTCAGTAACGTTGTTAGAGGTGCTTCTATTTTCTCATAATTATTAACAAAATTATGATAATACCCTGTCAACCAGAGAAATCCTCGAAGATGCCTTGAGGTTGTGAGAATTTTTCGTTCCTTGAAGGATTTAATTTTGTTAGGGTCTACCTTAACACCCTCATGATATCAATTATGACCAAATATTCCACTTCCTATACCACAAAGAAACATTTGGAGGGTTTTTCATACAATTTTTTCTCCTCAAATAGTTTGAGCACCTTGTCAACATGTTGAACATGATCTTTCCAATAATTGTAGATTAGTATATCGTCAAAAAATACTAACACAATTTTTCTAAGGAGTTTTTTGAAAGTGGAATTCGTCAAACCTTTAAATGTGGAAGGTGCATTAGTAAGTCCAAAAGGCATGACCAAAAATTCATAATGACCTTTATGAGTTCTGAATGTTGTTTCATAATGTATTTTGTCTTGATTCTAATTTAATGATATCCTAAACAAAGATCTAGCTTGGTGAAGTAAATTTCTCCATGTAGTTCATCCCACAATTCATCAATGATAGGAATGGGAAATTTATTTTCAATAGTAACCTTGTTGAGCTCTTTATAGTCCAGAAACATACACCATGATCCATCCTTCTTATGCACCAATACTACTGGAGAAGAGAAATAACTTTGACTAGGTTGAAATACACTTACCTCTATCATTTCTGAACACATATGTTCAATTTCACTCTTCTGTGCATAGTGAAATTTGTAAAGTTTGATGTTTGGAGGAAAATTTCTTGAAATCAAGTGAATGAAATGATCATGATCACAAATAGGTGGGAAACATTTGGAATATGATTTTCAAGGAATCTTTGGATATCTAGAGAAATGGATGACTTAGATGTTTGAACATCTAGTGAAAATAATTGTGTAATTAGCCCTCATTGATTCTTCTTCAAAATATTTGACTTTCCATTAGAGTTTATTATCTTCTAAGGTTTCAATACGATGCCCCTTAATTCAATTTCCTTTCCTTTTGAGAAAAAATTCAAGAAAAAATCTTTAAAATTAAAATCTACCATCCCCAAAGATTGTAGCCATTGGAATCCTAATACAACATCAACACCACCCATTGTAATGGAAAGAATTGGACTATTCAATACATATTCCCCCATGGTTATATTGATATTATGGAACTTCCCCTAAGCATTTTATAATTCCTCCATCTGCAACCATCACTTGGCACTCTGGTGCTAGATATAGGAAACAATTCAAATCCTTGGCTATCTTACAATGAATAAAATTTTGGGTATTAGCGGAATCAATCAGTACTATCACCTTTTTCTTCTTGATATATCCTTCTATCTTGAAATTCTGAGGAGTGGTAATTCTCACCTATTCATTATAAGATATCGTAGGATCCATTTCTTATTTTCAACCCCTAGGGTTGGTTCTTGGTGTATATCTTCTTCTTTTGATATTTTGTGTTCATTTTCTTCCTCCTCTTCACAATCTATGTAAAATTATTTCTTCTCAACACACTTATGACCTTTAGTGTATTTTCAATCACAACTGTAGAAAATATATTTTGTTCTTTTTCCTCCAATTATTGTGGTGTCAACCTTGTAGGTTGTGGGAGGCTAGGAGCGACAACACTTCCATCTTTATAGTTGTGAGTCATAGATCTCCTTGTTTCCATAATTCTGCTTTCAAATTTTCTTTCCACTCTGAATGAATTCTCTAATGACTTAGGTTCCCAAAGGTGAAACTCATGTTGGGTAGTATTCTTTAAGGTCCCTATGAATAAATAAATCATATGATCCTATGAAATATCAGTTACCTTGATATTCAATCTTTGGTAGTCCTCAATGTGCTCCCCAACTAAACCCTTTTGTTTGAGATTTATCAATTTGCTAAAGAAGGTTTTTCTCTTTGTATCCTCATAATGTACTATCAATTCCTTCATAAAAATTTTCCAAGAGACAAGTTATTTACGAGAACTATCCATCGATACCACACAAATTGGTTATGTTCTAAATATAAATATGCAAGTATACCTTTTATATGTGTTGCGCATCGTGTAGATCAAAGAAATACTCCATCTGTAGTATCCATGTTACTAAATATTTTCCATCAAAATTCCTCCTATCTATTTTTAAAATATGGTTGGTACCCAATCCAAAGTTGGAGTCTCTAAATCCATGATTCACATTCCTTTTTTTTTCATCATGGGCTTCATGGAATACCTTGTCACAGTTAGGAATTATTTCCTATAGGAATTTTTTCAAACCTTCGATGTATGTTTTTAAACCTTCCATGTCCCCTTTTAGTTCATATTTGAAGTCCTTATTCTCTGTATATGCGTCTTTCTATGCATCATGGGTAAAAGGATCTGTTGGGGTTCCCATGTTTTGGCCAGATTGGCAAGACCAAAAGATGAGACAACATGAGAACCACTTTGAGACCTCAATATCTAGCCCTACTGGGTCCAGAGAGGGATCTCTCTATATCAGCAAATATTTTATGTCTTTGAAGCTCTATGTTTGAGATATTAGGCTAGTTATAGGCACGGGGTTTGTTTGTTTGATTTTTGTTTGGTTGTTGGGAATCAGGAGAGAAGGTTCCAATATGAGGCAAGGATGAGGAAAGAGGATTTTAGGCAAAGGATAGATAATTCAAGGAACATTCAAAACCATCGGGAAATGGATTCAGGAAAGGGTTTACTTTCTATTCAATATGCAGGCTTTCAGTTGGGCTAGTCATCTAAAGCGTAGGATCTTAAAGATGATAGTGTGGAATGAAATGGTAAGAGAGAGGGTGAAAGCAAGGAAACCTCTAAGGTGACCTTTCAGAAATCAGATCCAAGGACAGGGAATACCATTGGACGAACTGTGATCTAAAACCTAAAAGGTTAACTCTTTAGACAAGGAACATTAAAGATTCAGAACACAAAGGTGGAAACCTGAGATCAGAGAGAGACTTTGAACTCTCAATGCTTTGGTATCCAGCTTAAGGGAACTTAGAAAGGTTTAATCAAGTGAAATGGACTCTAGTGAGGCAGAGACAAAGATCTAAACTCCCAGTATCCCAATTAATTTAATCAAAAACCTAATAATAACATCTGAAAACAGTTTCATTAATTCATACATCAGCTAGCAGCATATGTTTTGACCACTACACTGGTTAAATTAGCTTGAAACAATCCTCAGATAACACATACAGCAGAAAAAATTGAAGGTAAGGAGAGCAGAAACATAGGGTACCTAACAAGGGTAAATCCTATGCCATATTTCTGATGCGATCCAGTAGAAATGAAAAGTAATGAACTACAAGGTAAAACAAATACAGAGATAGAAAAACATCATTGTTGCTTTAAATCAGGATCCAAAGAAATGTGCTTGTCATATTAAAGAGCAACACCATTCATGTACAACATTGCCAACAACTTGATATTCAGCCTGAAAACATCTTCCTCAGCCTATCTTACAACTTTGCACAGAGACTATGTCTCAAAAGAAACAACTTGCAATTCTCAGATATCCGATCAACAACCTTTACAATGAGTTCCTTCATGAATTTTATAGCTGAATGAGAGGCAGAGGGGGTAGATGAAAAACTAAATGTAGCATTAAAACTCAGAAGAGGAAGAGGGCCGAGTCCCCATTCTGTTTTAAATCCTGGGCATTTATCTTCAGTACTCTTTGGATGAAAGAGTGGTCTTTGTCAGGCTGCAATTTACTCCAGATATGTCTTTGATGTACTTGTTGTAGCACCTCTGCAATACTCTGGTGAATCAATCGAGGTGGATAAAATACTTTGAGGTCTTCCATACCGCATAACTAATGCACTGGTAGCATAGGATTGTTGTCAGGGCGGAAATTTCCTCAAGGACACGAAATAGCATGTAGATGGTATGGGCACTTTGTCCTTTTATGGAAAGAACATTCTGCTGATGTGAAACCCTGATAGTATTATTCTCTGCGTGTTGGACCTTCTGTGTGATCCATGATGTCTTCGATCTGGTATTTTTCCTTTAAATTATTGGATTAAGGCTCAAAATCTTCAATTACAGGCCTTAAATTCTCTGCTTTTTTATTGATACTTTCTGCCGCTCCATTAATGTCTCTATTTGCGAAATTTGAGCTTTAAATGATGCAGGAGAGGTTTTACATAGTTTAACCCTGTTCCTTTAATGAGAGCCTTGTCATAAAACCTTCCTAGGCCTTTCTGCATAATTTCGATCTCTGAACATGGTTTTCCCTGCGTTCTTTGCCACTATAACAGTGAATGTGAACCATGGCGATTTTTCGCCTGCCAGTAACCCTGTAAAACATGAAAACACGTTAAGAAATCCATGCATGGGGTGGGCGGATGCAGTGGAGGACTGGAGGACAGGTGGCAGATCATGGTGAAGCAATGGACGCGCACGCAAAATGGTGAAATAATGCAGTGACATAGTGGAGAAATGATTTGGTGAGGGTTTGTGGAATATAACAAGTTTTAATACAAACATTGACATTTGGCCTTTTGAATGAAATAAAAAGGGGAACGAATGAAAACGCGGCAAAAATATATGAAATGGGTGATGTGGCAGGACCGAGTCAATGGCGGGGTGATATTTAATCCAGACCGTCCGATCTCAGGAGGAGATCGACAGTTGAGAACGCATCGGAGGGTGACAAATGGTGGGTTTGGGTCCTTTTTGTCTTGACTATCACCCATGCATCTTCGTGGCGCGATCGTCGTTGGATGGACGACTTCAAATCTGACGGTGTACGCGCATATCACACCAGGTCCACAGTCGAACTATAATGCGCGATGAAAATGGTATTCCAAAATAGCTTGAGGACGTGTGTCAAACGGTTGCGCTAATCGCTGCGAAATGAAAAATATCGCCCACCTTTCAAATGCTGTGTGATAGAAACTGCCGGTTTTCTGCACAGTGTTTTGGCGCAGGGACCACCGAGGCGGATGAAATATGAACCGTCGATCTGCGGGTTATATGGACGGTGGATATGCGATCGGAGGGGTGAACGGGGGGGGGCACAGATGCTATGGAGTTTGCGAAGACCGTCCAATCTATACAGATTGACGGTTAATAACGCTCTCGATATCCAATTGCGATAAGCGCTTTCCGAGCTAGCACTTGGTTCTAGTGCCCAGGTCACGTGGGAAAACGGTTTTGGGGGCTGGCCGAAGGGGGCTAGGCCTCATATATGAAGAATATGGTTTTTTGGCCCATTTTCAATGAAATTTAAGGCCAAAAGGGATAATGATAGAGGGAAAGAGGGGCTATTTGGCCAACCCAAGGGTATTTGAAGGTTTTAAGAGGGGAATGAAGGTGACTTAGAAGGTTTAGGAGGGATTTTGGGAGGGATTTCTGGGGTAAAAAAGGGTAAAAAGAGGATGGAAAGTGGGGTTTAGTGGGAATGAAATAGGAGGAAAAAGGAGGCCTATGGGTATTCTTCACAAACAGAGAGGCTTTATAATGGGAATTAGCAGAGGGGATTTTATCAAAGGACAAAAGGAATGAGGAGGCTTCAGGGATGATGTGTTTTTAGAGGAAATGCATTCCTTGAAGGCTCAAAAACATTTAGCCCCCTGTTTGCTTGTCAAAAAATTCATAGGGGGCTAACAGTGGCTCCACATGGGGATGGCTTCTTCATGAAGGAGTCAAGAATCCAGAAATGATCTTGGTGCAGGCCAGGTGCCTGGTGCTTGACCCATTCATTTTCTTTCTAGGATCAGCTGCCACAAATCATGAAGTCATTGATTCAATAGAAAATTTATCCCAAACAATCTAACTACCTAGACTATAGTCCTATCATTTTTTCTTCTGGGTGCATTTGGACTAGCAGACCCTTTACATTATTTATTTTTTAAAAACAGGAAAATAAACCTATTCTATTTCTACCCTTATTACTCCATGAGACCATATTAAACTGTTGGCCTCACATGTTTCTCTACCTAATCTAACATCTGCTGGGATTAAACTGTCCAGCAGATTTCTTCTCTACATTCTACAACAAAAATTTAAAAACAGTCAAACTAGGATTAGACAGTCTAGTTTGCTGCAGATCCAAGGCATAAAGACAATTGCACATGGACAGAAACTTGCAGAAAACTGAAAACAAAATCTTGAAGCCTTGAAATCTGAAGTTTTGAAGCATCCTTCTTTTCTTTGTGACTCAAGTTTTGAGCTTATTGGAGTCACTTTCTCTTCTTCATTTCAGCTCTGGTTTTGGGCTTGTTAGAGCTGACTCTTCTTCATTATTTGCTGGTTCGGATTTTAAGCATGTTAGAACCAGTTTTTTTACTTCTTTGGCTCAGGTTTTGATCATATCAGAGCCAATCTTTTGCACTCCAGAGGTTCATGTTTTGAGCATGTTTGAACCTCTCCTTTCTCTCTGTTTTTTGAAACATTTCTCTTTTTCTTGAAAACATAACACAACAATGGTATTTACAATGGAAATGGAAACTAGAAATTGGAAATCAGCAGAAGTAGTGTTTGAGCATCCTACCATTGATAGTGTTGAATTTTAGTTGAACTAAGAGGTGGGGGGTGAATCATTTCAATACATACAAGAGCATTTTTTTTTTTTAACTTTTCATCAGCTTATTTATAGCTTACTTTTATAATCAACCTTAGTATATGAACAGTCTTAATATGTTGCAGCAAGTATTAAATTAATGTGACATTAAACTTATTATGAGAGCAGCAAACATTAAGCAGATTTGATAAATCATCTTAGCAGACAGGCAACACAGATAGAGACAGCAGATATAAGTGGAAACCCATAAAGGGAGAAAACCACATCTTATTATTTTTGTGATGCAAAGGCAAGCTCCAACTCCCTCTCACCACTGTTTTTCTGCAGGAACAAACCCACAGGAGGCTCCAATCCTCAATTCTGCAAGCTACAACTTGCAAGGAAGCTCCAACTCCCTTCAATTTTCTGCAGGCACCAACCTACAGGAGGCTCCAACCTCAGTCAGCTACAACTAACAGCTATCAAGCTTCAACTTGATAGGGAAGCTCCAACTTCCTCAATTTATCACAAGAAATGTTTGCTGATTTATCTCAGATATCAGCTCTGTTCAATAGCATCTATTTATGCTCCTCTCTTCCTTATCTTCTATGCCTCAATCTTCTATGATTTTCATTCTCTATCCTTACTCTCTCTCACCTCACTGTGCATATCAATGTGATATTATATATAGAGTTCATCACATGACTCTTTACATTCCTCAAGGAATTTGAAGTGAGTAGTCCTGACTTTTTTACTTTTGTTTTCTCATTCCTTTATCCAACTCAATTTAAAATTATAATAATATGTACAAATTTCCATGCTACAGTGGGATTTTTATTTTCCTTAGGATACTTTCCTTTGCATCACAAACAATGAAAAATTAATTACAACATTTTCATTCACATTTTCAATTACACATTTCAATTTCACTCAGCTCCTTTTCTGGATTTTGGCTTTACTAGATTTGTCTTTTCCTGCTGCTGTTAAGAAACTGTTTTGCATACTCTTTGTTCACTGTCATCTGCATATTCCACCTGTTCACTGTAATTTTGAATCCATTTGTTATACATCTCTTCAACTCTGCAATCTTTGTTTACCTCTGTCAGGCCTCATACTTCCTCTTTCTATGTGCATATAAAATGGATACAGCAAATTTGTACTCAATCCAACTGTCAATCTGGAAAATTTCAATACTCTATTTTCTGGGCTGGCGATTTAAATAATTAAAACTTACTTGCACATAAAATCACCTGCACTCAATTTAGTACTTAATCCCAATTTCCAATCTGAGCAATTTCGAATTTATGCTGAAGTTTACCTTCTTGAAAAATATATGGTTTAAAATAAACTTCAATGCTCCAGGCATATGCGGAGGAAACCTTTGAATAGACCCACTAAATTACATTTTGTTAAATCCGCAAACCTTAATACATGCGTATGGGCCCCAACGCTAACGGTCGTCTCCATCCGATGGTTGTTATCGCGTCGCGCCACCTCATTTGATTGGACGGATATCGCTCAGCGAAGATGCGCGAATAATAACGCGCAATGGCGCGCAGTGTGAGTGGTTTTGGGATCCCTCCATATGCCACGTGTCAGTGGCTCTATGGAATCGCTCCAATTTCTTGAAAACTGCTTTCCCGTCGATGGTGGTGCGATGAAAACCACCGGTTCGCTCTAAACCGCGTCCAATGTTCCTCCTTCGTGGTTCCGCCCCTCTACTCCAGGTTCCGTCGTCACTGTTCACACCTCGCGGTTCCTCACCTTCGCTCAAGGTTCCACGTCCTTTCGTGATCCAGTTACTAACGCCAACCCGTTTTTACTGTTCATTAGTCAGAGTTTCGTATTCTGAGCTCTGCTACTAATACTTCACTCCTTTCGTTATATATGTAACTATTCTGCTTCGAGGTTCTGGTCCTTTACATCATTACTGCATTCATATTCCATTATTCTGTAATATTCATCGCATTCTGCTCCGTAACACTCACACTGGGACTCTGAGAAAGCCTCTCCATACAGGGGCTAACATTTCGGCACCCTACATAATAAATTTAGCTCAGAACTTAAGGGTTATCAAACTTCTTTCAACGGTGAATACATAGAAGTCGTCCTGAAGTATTTTAACTATCACACATTCTCGTTCAACTCAAAATGCTCTATACTTAGAGTTAAATCGAATGACATCGTATGCTATGGATTCATTTCAGAGCGCATCTAATCTTGATACATATATAAGCCCTATTTACGAACTCACATCGGTTTGCTCGATCGTGCACAGAATTACAAATCTACCCTTTTGCACAGGGTTCTCAATGTTCACAAACTTTGAAGGTCTAACTCCTGATTCCACAAGAAATATACAGGTATGGTACAATTCCGCTTTCTCTTGGAGGATCGATCCTTCCGAATAATATGGAAGCATAATTATATCAATTCTCTCTGCAATCTGCAATCTATATTAATCCCCTAATTCATAAATAAACCTCTGTATTACTCTCCTTCATGCCCTTTCAACTCCACTGCCCTGTCTCTAATTCCTCTATTGCTTTTGCTTCAATTCCTCTATTTCATCTGCTGCCTCTGTTACCTCTCTGTCTCTTTTGCCTTATGGATAGTTTAGGTGCTACTCCTGTCTTTACCTTTTCCATCAATGACAACATTTCCAACAGTCTCCCCCTTTGGCATTGATGGCAATACTCTTCCTCTGTTTGCCTTATAGAAGCCCCTTTTTTCTTTTCCTCCCCCTTTGACATCAATGGAAAAGGGTTGCTCATTTCCTAGTTTGCTTTCTATGTTTCCTCTCTCTGAGATCTTCTGACTTTGTACCCTGCTGCTCCAAACTTTGGATTAAACCTAAAATTCTTAACCTTTAGCCTTTTCTTTAACTCTTTTATGCTGGGTGTATTCTTTCCATAATCCTTTGACCCTAAGGACCTGTTTCATGCTTTCCTTGCTGGCTGATCTCCCCCTGGAATGATATTATCATTTCTGTTCTCCCCTTGAAACTGTGCTTTCTCTTTATATCAGAGAGTAGCATCTACAGATACTACCCCTAGTTTATCTCTCAAATATTGAAATGGTTCTCTAGCAAGAGGTTTGGTAAATATATCAGTTGTCTGTTCTTTTGTTGGTACATATTCCAGCTTTACTACCTTCTGAGCCACTTATTCTCGGAGAAAATGATACTTGATTGGGATATGTTTAGTTTTTGAGTGAAGCACAGAATTTTTTGATATACTTATAGCACTTGTATTATCACATTTGATTGAGATAGGTTCATCAATTCTTACCTTCATGTCTTGGAGGGTTTGCTTCATCCACATGACTTGTGTATAGCATGCTGTTGATGCTATATATTCTGCTTCTACTGTAGATAGGGAGATAGATGTTTGTTTCTTGCTTAACCATGCCACCAGACTTTCTCCTAGATAGAATGCACCTCCACTTGTACTTTTCCTGTCATCCACACAACTGGCCCAATCTGCATTTGTGTATGCTATCAAAGTGAATTTTTTTCCTTTAGGATACCAAAGCCCATACAATGTTGTTCCTTGTAGATATCTGAATATTCTTTTTACTGCAAGAATGTGATTTTGTTTAGGTGCTGCTTGATATATAGCCACTAGTCCTACTGCTAGCATGATGTCTAGTCTTGATGTTGTCAGATACAGCAAACTTCCTATCATGGATCTGTAGAGTTTTTGATCTATATCAGCAGATCCATCATCAGCACACAGCTTGCATCCCATGATCATGGGAGTTGATATAGGTTTGCAGTCCTCCATTTTGAATTTTTTCAACATTTCTTTTAAGTATTTTTCGTATGAGATGAATGTACCTATGTTCTTTTACTGAATTTTAAGTTCTAAGTAGAAACTGAGTTCTCCAATCATGGACATCTCAAACTATGATTTCATCTCCTCAGCAAACCCTTTTGCCAGTTCATCTCTGTTGCTTCCAAACATAATGTCATCAACATACACTGCAACAATCAGGAGTTCATTTTCATAGGCTTTTATGTATAGATTGTTGTCCACTCCGCCTCTCTTAAAGCCTTGTTTTTGCAAATACTTATCCAGTCTTGAGTACCAAGCATGAGGTGCCTATTTCAGTCCATATAGAGCCTTCTTCAGTCTGCACACATAGTCTTCTTTGTCTGTTAAAGTGAAACCTTCTAGTTGTTCCATGTAGACTTCTTCTTCTTCTAGATCTCCATTCAGAAATGCAGATTTCACATCCATTTGATATACCTTGAAGTCTTGGTGGCATGCAAAGGCCAAAAACATTCTGATGGCTTCCATTTTGGCTACAGGATCAAATGTTTCATCATAATAAATTCCTTCAATTTGTGAATATCCTTTGCAAACTAGTCTGGCTTTATTCCTGATTACCTGTCCTTGCTCATTCATTTTATTCTTGAATACCCATTTTGAGCCAATGATATTTTTCTCAATTGGTCTAGGAACTAGTTCCCAGGTATTGTTCTTCTCAGTTTGGTCTAATTCTTCATTCATTTCCTTTATCTAATACTTGTCCTTGAAGGCTTCTTCAAATCTCTTTGGCTCTATCTGTGATAACATGGCTATGTATACCTTTTCTGTTTGTTCTATTAGATGCCTTCTTGTCTGGACCCCTACTTTTTTGTCTCCTATGATCTGATCTTCAGGATGATTCTTCTGAGTGTATCTTGAGGGGGCTTTCGAGCTCAGATCTACATCTTCTGTTGTCTTGCTTGTTTCATCATCATTCTGGTTTTCTTCTTCATGGTTGTCTGATGGACTGCAGCAGTCTGCATCTCTTGTTTTGTTTGGAAGTTCTTCATCAAATATCACATCAATACTTTCAACTATTTTTCGAAGAGTCTTGTTGTAGCACCTGTACCCTTTACTTTTGGAAGCATATCCTAGAAAAATTGCTTCATCTGCTCTTGCATCAAATTTCCCAATATTTTCATCATTATTCTTTATATAAAATTTGCTTCCAAAAATTCTAAAATGTTTGATTGAAGCTGGATTTCCTTGCCCTAGTTCATAGGGAGTCTTATCACTGCTTGGCCTTAAGTGAGATTTATTAATGATATGCACCACTGTATGTACTGCTTTTTCCCAGAAGGTTTGAGGAACATTACTCTCTTGCATCATGGCTCTGGCAATTTGTTGAACAGATCTGTTTTGTCTCTCTGCTACTCCATTCTGCTGAGGTGTCCGTGCAATAGTAAATTGTTGTTTTATGCCATATTCATTGCACAGATCTGCAAAGTCATAATCTGTGAATTCACCTCCTATGTCCGATCTGATGCATTTTAGCTTGCATCCTATTTGATTTTCTGCTAATGCTTTGAATATTTTGAATTTGTCCAGAGCTTCCGATTTATTCTTGAGAAAAGCTACCCATGTCATTCTGGAGAAATCATCTATTATCAACATAAAGTAGGATTCTCCACTTGCTGTTTTAGTTCTTGCAGGTCCACATAGATCCATGTGCACAAGTTGGAGTGGTCTTCTTGTTGATAACTCATCTTTGGCCTTAAAGGATGTGTGGGTTTGTTTACCCAATTGACAAGATTTGCACATGGTATTACAAGGCCTTTTTATTTCTAGCATGTCTCTGACTGCTTTCTTCTTGCTTAGTCTGATGATATGATCAAAGCTAAGATGTCCCAATCTCCTATGCCATAACCATGACTCCTCAAGTTTGCTAAGATGGCATGCTTCATCTTCCTCTTTCATGATGTAAACATTGCTCTCTGTTCGAATACCTTTGAGCAGAGTCTTACCTATGGTGCTTGATCTGACTTCACAGTCTTGTGCTCTGAAAAGAACTTCGCAGCCTTTATCACACATTTGACTGACACTCAACAAATTTTCCTTCAGCCCATCTACAAATAGTACATCTTGGGCCTTACCTCTGCCATTATCTAAGCTAACTGAGCCCTTTCCCTTGATTTTTCCTGATTTATCATTCCAAAAGTAAAATTACCAGTTTTCTTTTCATCAAAGGTTATAAATTTTCTCCTATCTCCAGTCATATGTTTTGAGCAGCCACTGTCCATATACCATTGGCTTTTCAGATCTTGAGCAGTTAGAGCCAGGTCACACTTATTCTCCTTCTTTTTCCACTGGAGGTATCCTTTTGTTTGGTATCTTTTGTGAGATGATGAATCACATCCTTTCAGAGGACATTTGGAAGGCATATGTCCAACTTGATTGCATATACAGGATTTGATCATATTTTTTGCAGAATTGTGAGTATGAAAAAAATTGCTTTGATTCACAAACCTCCTCGAGGTGTTGAACATTAATATGTATCCATACTTTCTACATTCAATAATTTTATGGCCAAATTCCTTACAATAAAAACAATAAGCATAGAAATTATTTGCATACCTGATGTAAGGTTGTTTTCTCCATTTGTTTGTTTGAGACAGTCTCTTCACTGTTTGCATATTTTGTTGGTTTAAATTACTCCTCCTTGCATGACAATATGCAGAAATGTGTCCCTGCTTGTGGCAGACATAACAAGTGGCATTCTTCATAGGAGGGAAGAATCTCCTTTGATGGCTTTCAAATTTGACATACTCAGGGGCATATAAATCTTTTCCTGTTGTTTGAGTATTTCTTTCATTCTTTGTTATTAGTGGATTTTTCTGGGTTCTGTCTCCTTCCTTACAAGTTTCTTCTTTTGTAGGCACTATTTGAGCTGCTTCATCATCCTTCTTTTCTTTTACAAAAATAATCTCTCTGTTTTCCTTTTCTTTGTTTTTACTTGATTCTCCTTCATAGCCTATTCTAGTTTTTATCATAGGCGATCTTTGAGCAACCAGAATTTCATTCAACTTACTAGAGCTTGTTGTTTGAGAAGAGTTTATAACCACTTTATTTTGAGAATTTTCTAATTTCTTCCTGAGACATACTACTTCTTCTTCCAACTTTTCTTGTTCCTGAGTTTTTTCCTTGATTTTCTTAAGTAACATGTCCTCTATCTTCTTGGCTTCTTCAAGCTCTATCTTTAGTTTCATCAGGACTTCTGAATTCTGTTATTCTCGTACATACTTAAGGAGAATATCCTTTTGTTTTTTGCATTTCAGCTTGAGTCTATCAATCTCTTCCATAGCACTTCTTAGCTCCCCCTCAAGGTCGACTTCACCTTCTTCTTCTCCATCTTCTAGCAGGAGACCTTCAAGTTCTTTTATAGCCATCAATAAAAATTCAGAGGTTCCATCTTCACTTGAGAGTTCATCTGGATCTTCAAATGTACTGCTGTCTTGTTGAGCATAGAAGGACTTTCTACTGAACTTCTTTCCTTTCTGCCAGTTCTTTGATGTAATTTTCTCTGACTCTTGAGCCTGATTCCTTACTTTCTTATGAGGACACTTAGCAGCATAGTGTCCAACTCTTCCATAGTTAAAGAATTTGAAAGGAAGTTTACCTTTGTATTTACCTGAGCCTCTATCCAATTTCTTGACAAATTTAGCCTCTTCTTCATCTGAGCAAGAGCATATGTCTTCCTCTTCTTCTTTCTTCTTTTCTGTTTTAAAGGCTGCCTCCCTCGTACTTGGCTTCTTCTGTGGGAGCCTCATCTCGTATGCTGTTAAATTTCCAAGTAGCTGGTTCATGGTCAAGGTTTCCCAACCAATTGTTTCTTCTATTGCAGACACCCTGGGATTAAACCTGGATGGAAGAGATCTTAGAATATTTTGCACAATTATATTTTCTGGCATGGTTTCTCCAAGAGCTTTCATATTGTTAACAATTTCTACAACTTTTAGGAAGAAACTGTCAATGTCTTCATCATCATTCATTTTTAAGTTCTCAAATTGGGCTCTATAGACTTGAATTTTGGCAGTCTTTACTTTCTTGTCTCTCTCATGGATGTTCTCCAGAGTATCCCACATCTCTTTGGCAGTGTCTTTGTGCATTACTTTGATGAACTCTGCTTCACACAATCCATTCAAGATGGCATTCATGGCTTTTGCGTTAGCTACAAAATCTTGTTTGGATTCTTTCTCTGAGTCAGTTGCCTTTGGGGCATATCCTAATTCCACAACACCCCAAACTTCTATTCCTAGAGACATTATGTATGTCCTCATCCTAATTTTCCAGAAGGCATAATTTGCACCTGTAAAGAAAGGGGCTTTATTGGTTGAGCATCCTTCTTTACTAGCCATCCTAAGAACCTAGAATCTCCTTTCAGTTGTTAAACTGGTACAAAGGAACCTGCTCTGATACCAATTGTTGAATTCTTAGTTGAACTGAGAAGGGGGGGGGGTGAATCAGTTCAATACATACATGAGCTTTTTAAATTTTCATCAGCGTATTTACAGCTTACTTTTGTATTCAACCTTAGTATATGAACAGTCTTAATATGTTGCAGCAAGTATTAAATTAATGTGACATTAAACTTATTATGAGAGCAGTAAACATTAAGCAGATTTGATAAATCATCTCAGCACACAGGCAACACAGATAGAGACAACATATATAAGTGGAAACCCATAAAGGGAGAAAAACACATCTTATTATTTTTGTGATGCAAAGGCAAGCTCCAACTCCCTCTCACCACTATTTTTCTGCAGGCACCAACCCATAGGAGGCTCCAACCTCAATTCTGCAAGCTACAACTTGCAAGGAAGCTCCAACTCCCTTCAATTTTCTGCAGGCACCAACCTACAGGAGGCTCCAACCTCAGTCAGCTACAACTGACAGCTATCAAGCTTCAAATTGATAGGGAAGCTCCAACTTCCTCAATTTATCACAAGAAATGTTTGCTGATTTATCTTAGATATCAGCTCTGTTCAATAGCATCTCTTTCTTCTCCTCTCTTCCTTATCTTCTCTGCCTCAATCTTCTACGCTTTTCATTCTCTATCCTTAATCTCTCTCACCTCACTGTGCATATCAATGTGATATTATATATAGAGTTCATCACATGAATCTTTACATTCCTGAGGGAATTTGAAGTGAATAGTCCTGACTTTTTGACTTCTGTTTTCTCATTCCTTTATCCAACTCAATTTAAAATTATAATAATATGTACAAATTTCCATGCTACAGTGGGATTTTTATTTTCCTTAGGATACTTTCCTTTACATCACAAACAATAAAAAATTAATTACAACATTTTCATTCACATTTTCAATTACACATTTCAATTTCACTCAGCTCCTTTTCTGGATTTTGGCTTTACTGGATTTGTCTTTTCCTGCTGTTGTTAAGAAACTGTTCTGCATACTCTTTGTTCACTGTCATCTGCATATTCCACCTGTTCACTGTATTTTTGAATCCCTTTGTTTTACATCTCTTCAACTCTGCAATCTTTGTTTACCTCTGTCAGGCCTCATACTTCCTCTTTCTGTGTGCATATAAAATGGATACAACAAATTTGTACTCAATCCAACTATCGATCTGGGAAATTTCAATACTCTATTTTATGGGCTGGAGATTTAAATAATTAAAACTTACTTGCACATAAAATCACCTGCACTCAATTTAGTACTTAATCCAAATTTCCAATCTGAGCAATTTCGAATTTATGCTGAATTTTACCTTCTTGAAAAATCTATGGTTTAAAATAAACTTCAATGCTCCAGGCATACGCGGAGGCAACCTTTGAATAGACCCACTAAATTACATTTTGTTAAATCCGAAAACCTTAATACATGTGTATGGGCCCCAATGCTAACGGTCGTCTCCATCTGACGGTTGTTATCATGTCGCGCCGCCTCATTTGATCGGACGGATATCGCTCGGCGAAGATGCGCGAACAATAACGCGCGATGGCACACAGTGTGAGTGGTTTTGGGATCCCTCCATATTCCACGTGTCAGTTGATCTATGGAATTGCTTCGATTTCTTGAAAACCACTTGCCCGTTGATGGTGGTGCGATGAAAACCACCGGTTCGCTCTAAACCGCGTCCAATGTTCCTCCTTCGTGGTTCCGCCCCTCTACTCCAGGTTCCGTCGTCACTGTTCACACCTCATGGTTCCTCACCTTTGCTCAAGGTTCCACGTCCTTCCATGATCCAGTTACTAACGCCAACCCATTTTTATTGTTCATTAGTCAGAGTTTCGTATTCTGAGTTCCGCTTCTAATACTTCGCTCCTTTCATTATATATGTAACTATTCCACTTCGAGGTTCTGGTCCTTTACATCCTTACTGCATTCATATTCCATTATGCTATAATATTCATCGCATTCTGCTTTGTAACACTCACACTGGGACTCTGAGAAAGCCTCTCCATACAGGGGCTAACATTTCGGCACCCTACATAATAAATTTAGCTTAGAACTTAAGGGTTATCAAACTTCTTTCAACGGTGAATACATAGAAGTCGTCCTGGAGTATTTTAACTATCACAAATTCTCGTACAACTCAAAATGCTCTATACTTAGAGTTAAATCGAATGACACCATATGCTATGGATTAATTTCAGAGCGCATCTAATCTTGATACATATATAAGCCCTTATTTACGAAGTCACATCAGTTTTCTCGATCGTGCACAGAATTACAAATCTACCCTTTTGCACAGGGTTCTCAATGTTCACAAAATTTGAAGGTCTAACTCTCGATTCCACAAGAAATATACAGGTATGGTACAATTCTGCTCTCTCTTGGAGGATCGATCCTTCCAAATAATATGGAAGCAGACTTATATCAATTCTCTCTGCAATCTGCAATCTGTATTAATCCCCCAATTCATAAATAAACCTCAGTATTACTCTCCTTCAGGCCCTTTCAACTCCATTGCCCTGTCTCTAATTCCTCTGTTGCTTTTGCTTCAATTCATCTATTTCATCTGCTGCCTCTGCTACCTCTCTGTCTCTTTTGCCTTATGGATAGTTTAGGTGCTGCTCCTGTATTTACCTTTGCCATCAATGACAACATTTCCAATATATAGGACCCCCAAACAGTTCTGTACCATCTAATTCCTGTAGAAAAAAGGCATTGGACCAACAGTGGCCTGGATGATGTATGGACCCTGCCACAAACTGTCAAACTTGCCGTGCTTTCCTTTGTCCTCTCTCCTTGAGTCCCACTTCAGAACTTTATCTCCAATTTTGAAGTCACATGATTTTTTTCTTTTGTCAAACAATTTCTTTATATTTCCTAAACCTTCATAGCTCTATTATAGACCTCTTCCCTTGTTTGTTGGAGATGAATTGTTTGGTTTATCCTCCTTACCATGCTGTCTTCTTCTGTCTGAATCTCTTGAACAAGTTTAATCACTGGTACTCCAAGGCTAGTGGGAAACACTGCCTCTGTTCCATAGACAAGCTGATATGGTGACATGCCAATGGATTTCTTTGTTGTAAGCCTGTCAGCCCACAGGGCATGCACTAACTTGTTATGCCATGACTTTTTGTTCTCTTCCAGCAGCTTTTTGATGTTGGTCACCAAGCTCTTGTTTGATGATTCAGCTAACCCATTACCTTGTGGGTAATAAGCAGTTGAATGACCGAGTGCTATTTGATACCTGTGAAAAAAATCAACCATTTTCTTGGATCCAAAAGTAGCAGCATTATCAGTGATTATTTTCCTTGGACAGCCGAACCGAGAGAGGATGTAGTCTTCTAGGAACCTAATGATGACAGAATCTGTGGCATTCCTAGAAGGTATGGCCTCTATCCACTTAGTGAAGTAGTCTGTGGCAGTTAAGATCCATTTTTGTTGTGCAGAAGAAGCAGGGTGAATTTCTCCTATAAAATCTAGGCCCCATTGCATAAATGGACCTTCAACAGTGATGGGTTGTAGAGGTAGAGGTAGTAGCTTTCTTTTTCCTTCAAAAATCTGGCATTTATGGCAGGCAATTATCATCTTATGGATGTCATTGAAAAGTGTAGGCCAATAATAGCCAACTCTGATTATTTTGTTAGCAGTGGCTTTCCAGTTCAAGTGGCCTCCACACTCTCCTACATGGAACTCTTGTTTGATCCTCTCTGCTTCAGTCTCAGGAAAACATTTAAGCAATAGGCCATTGGTATTCTTCCAGTATAATCATTCATTCAGTATGCAATAGTTTCTGGCTTTTAGCTTAAGGAATCTGGCCTTGGTCTTTGATAGTTCAGGAGGGGCATTGAGGTTTGTGAGAACGTACAGGATATCAAAGTACCAAGGAGAGTTCTGAAACTTCTCCCCAACAGTGGGATCAGGAAATCCTTCCTGCTCATCCAAGGCATATACCATGTTTATGTCAAGGGCTTGTAAATTTGATTCAGCCATTAGTTGAGCTAGGCCCTGCCCCTTGATCCGTTTTGTCGGTTTTATCTCAAGGTCATATTCTAAGATCACAACGATCCATTTTCCCCTCTTCCCATCTGGGTCTTGGGACAAGATGTCTTTAACCACTTTTTTGGCACATAGGCTATGGTGTGGGAATGCAGTATGTACACCCTAAAGTCTTTCGAGGCCTTTACCAAGGCATAGGCCTATTTTTCCATTATGTTGTATTTCAAGGGTGCATCTCTCAGAGCTTTGCTGAAGAAAGAAATGGGCTGTTCCATTCCCTCTAGATTTTTCTGCAGCAGAACTGCAGCCATTGTATGCTCGGAGGCAAATGAAAAAATCAGAAAATCCTTTGAGAAATCAAGGCTGACTAGGACAGGAGCCCGGGTGAGTGCAAGTTTAACTGATTCAAAAGATTTCTTAGCTTCAACAGTCCACTTAACTCCTACACCTTTCTTTAACATGTTGGTCATATTCCTGAGCTGTTCAGCTAAATTGGGAATAAATCTCCTTAAGAACTTGATTTTCCCAATGAAGGACTGTAACTCTTTAATGCTTCTCGGGTGTGTGATTTGTAATATTCCCTCAACTCTTTGTGGGTCTATCCTAATTCCTTTCTCAGATATAATGTGTTCGAGAAGCTTACCTTATTGCAGCCCAAATACAATCTTTTTGGGATTCAATGACAGACCGAACCTTCTACATTTTTCAAAGACTCTTCTCAAATGTTTTAGGTGTTCCTCTTCAGTCTTGGAATAGAATTTTATGTCATCCAGATAGATGACAATGAAGTGCCCTATTTAATCTGAAAAGGCTATGTCCATTGCTCGTTGGAAGGTTGCACCAGCGTTCATCAGTCCAAAGGGAATTTTTACATACATAAAGGTGCCCCATGGAGTGGTAAAATAATTCTTGATTTGGTCTTCTGGGAGTACTAAAACTTGGTTGTAACCTGAAAAACCATCTAATAGGGAGATCCTTTATTAGCCTACTACTTTCTGAAGAATGTGTTCCATTTTTGGAAAAGGGTAATTGTCTTTAAGTGAGGCTCTGTTAAGGTTCCTCAAATCTATGCACAGTCTGATCTCACCTGTTTTATTTCTCACAGCCACTAGGTTTGAGACCAAATCAGAGAATCTCACAGGAACTATTATTCTTGCCTCGTACATCTTCTTTATTTCCTTTTCCACTGCATGCAATTGTTTTGGGTTTATCCTGTGAAGTTTCTGTCTGAAGGGTTTTTGATTTTCTTTCAAAGGTATTTTGTGCTGTATGATGTTTTTGTCATAAGCCTTTAAGTCTTCATAGCTCCAGGCAAACACATCGATGAATTCCTTGAATAGGTCAATGTATTTCTTTTTCATGTTTGCAGGTAGGGACTTATCCAGTTTAATCATCTTAGGTTTATCTTCAGTGCCTATGTTGCATTCTTCGACATCAGAGTATAAGTGCTATATAGTGGGCCTTTTCACTACATCATCAAAGTCAAAAAGATCCTCTAGAGGTGCCAGCCCCCTGGGTATGTTCTTATCTTTCCACTGCAGCACCTCTACTTCCTCTTTATCTGCGTTTTCATGCTCTTCGTTTGGATTTCCAATCCTTTCGTTTAAAGTGTTTATTTCTATGTTATAGGGTGTTCCTTGCTCATCTGAGGGCTCTTCACTTAGGCAGTTATCATCAGATTTCAAGTCTGAATCAGAAAACTCAAACTCGTTCCTACCTATCAGGAAATCCTCAATCTGCTTATCGCCCTCAAAAACCTGCCAATATTTCTCATTATCAGGTACAACAGGTCTAAACTTTGTCTGAATTATGATTTGTTGGTCACTGGGAGGCTTGTGATACGAACTAGCCATGCAGGCTAATCCATTTGCAATTGCGTTCTGACTCCTAGGGACAAAAACCAGTTCGTATTATACAAAGGTTTTCAATAGATCCATAGCGTCATTTCTGTATGCTCTCAGCCTAGGATGTTTCGCTGTGTATTCACCATTCACTTGTTTTATGATCAACTCAAAGTCTCCATGCACGGCTATCCTATGGGATCCTAATTTTTTCAACAGATTCAAGCCTAGGATAAGAGCCTCATACTCTGCAATATTGTTTGTACATTTGAATTTCAGGTTATAGGCATGACTCTCTGCGTAGTCACTCTCTATGTTATGTACCCACACTCCTAATCCTGCAGTTCTCTTGTTGCATGACCCATCAAAATTCATTTCCCATAAAGGTTCGCTCTCGGGCTTACCACCGTTTCGTTCTTGGTGTGGTGTATGAGCTTGTGAAGGGTGACTAATCAGTTGACTGCATTCTATTCTTTGTTTACCCCGAGTTTCTGTTTCAGTGCACTGTCCAAAGTTTTCTACATCATTTTCCTCTAAGTCCAGAGCGACCATTATGTTAAAGTCTATGGGCTCTGTTTCATTGTTTGTATCTCTGTTTTTGAATTATGGCCCCTCTAAGGATTCATCATTGCAAAGGATAAAGGAGTCTAAATCTGTGTGCACAGAGTATAAAGGTGAATTTTCAGGTTTTTCAGGGCTACTGACCAGGAATTTCATTTGTGCCTCTCTATACAGTCTTCTAAGTTGGCTGAAGATAGGGATTGTGGCATATGCCCCATCCATCTGCATTGTACCTTGCAGCTTGGCTCCCCATGACCTTGACAGCAACATGCCATACTTATGTGGCACATCTTCCACTACAACATCCATAGGGATGAGTTATCTCTAGGCCTAATCTTTCCATAACTACCTTTGGCATCAAGTTGTGTGACGCCCCAGAGTCATGCATTTCGTTGTGAAGGATCTTGTCGTGGATATTGAGATTGATATAAAAAGGGGGTACTACCCCTTCCTGAAACTTTCCTTCTATATTTGGACCAAACAGAAGGGTTGGTTGATCATCACTCAGATTTACAGTGTCATTGTTTTCACCTAGATTTAAAGCTTTCAAAATTTGGCCTTTATATACATCCTGAGTGGCCAGCTCAGAGAGTGGGACAGAGATTTTAATTTTCGCAATCTCACTCTCCAAATTGAAAGTGGACTGACTCTTTGGAATGTTCAACTCTGTTTTGTTAGGCACCACCTTGGTGGCAGAATCAGTGGGATGATTCTCACTATGTACAGGCTTAGGAACTGTTTTGTCAGGAGCACTAACTGTAGTGCTAGTGCTGCTGGTTGGTTGACTTTTTTTATCAGTGTTTTGGTTGTCTTTTTCTTTGCTCTTCCCAGAACTCTCAGCTGCTGATCTGTTACTCTCAGCAGCTGCTTGAGAAGTTTTCTCAGGCCTTTTCTTGATGGAAATATTATAAGCCTTTGGTTTGGGGGTGTCTAGGCTCTTTTTTCTTCTAAGTTCATATTGTTCTCTGACCTGCATGATGGCATTTTCAAATCCAAGTTTGTAATTCTCAGAATCCAATCTTTCCTCATCCCAATATGAGGGTGAGGGCTGATCTTCTTCTGTGGAATAGTTGTGGATTGAGTTTTCTACTTCAAACATGTTTATTGTGGTTCCCTCAGACTCTTCTATGATCCTCTCATCTTCATCAAGAAATTTTTCTTGAAATGGGGGAATAACTTGCTGATCTGAGTCTCTTTGCCTGTTGGGAGTGGTATTGTTTCTTCTAAAGTTCTGGTTCTGGTTATGATTTTGGTTTCTGTTCTGATTACTAACTATGAAAACCATATTTTCCATCATTTGCTGTAGCTTTTCCACGTTTTTAGATAAACAGTCATAATTGGGATCATATGTGGAAGCTACAGTGTAATCTCTATACGTCACCCTCTTTTCAGCCCTCATTCTGGTTTTTTTCTCAATCAGATTAGCCTCTACACTCACTGCTCCTTTTTGCATGTCTTCCAATGTGTTGTAATCTCTCTCCCTAAGCTGGTAGGCCATGTCAGCATCAAAGCCTTCAGGGTATTTCACTAGGGCCAGACCTTGGGGAGGTTTCATGTGTGGAGGAAGAGTGTTATAAACGCTATTAAACCTTGTAGAGTAGTCATGGACACTCTCTCCTACGTTTCTCTTAAGGTTCTTTTATTCTGCTAAGATTTGGAGAGGGTTGGCCTTAACCTCCCATTTGTTTATGAAGGTTTGATATAAAGTAGGGAGGTCTTAGATACTATTAGGAGCTAGGCCTTTGAACCATTTCTTCACATCCCCTCCTAAACTCTAGGCAAAGATTCTCATTTTGACTGTATAATCATCTATTTCCATGTAATCAAAAGAATCTTCCATCCTATCTACATGGTGTTGAGCTGTGGTAGACTCTTTTGCAGTGAAGTGTGGTATCTTTGATTGATAATCGTTGGGTAAGGGAACTAGAGGTTGGGGTAATACCAGAGGTGCATACCAGGCTGCCATGATGAGGTTTTGAGGAGGTAAGGGATTGGCTTGAGCATCTGGTATATGGATGGCAGGGATACTAAGACCAGTAGAAGTTTGTTGAGCAGATTTAGGGTGGTAGAGCCCCAAGTTTTGAATGAAGTGGATATCAGGAGGTGTAGATGGAGGAGTTTCTCTGTCCCTAATGTGTTGACCACTATGAGATGGTGAACCGAGAATCTCAAGGTCTGGCTGGTCTAGAACATTGAATGACCTAGTTCTTGGTAATCTGTTTGGTAGGTCTTGGTCAAGATAAGTGTCTGATAGAACTGTAAATTCTTTCGGTGCAGAGTTAGCTCTATGGATGTGGCTAGAAATAGTTGGTCCTTTAGGTGTAGGAGATCTCTTGAGGATGCTCTCAGGGTTGTCAACTATTTCAGGTGGGTTTGGGTTAGGATAAGCTCTTGTGTGAATGGTTCTTGAAGCTAGAATGTTGTTTTCTAACCAAGCAGCTTAGCCCTACTTGTTACTTCTATTGTGGCTGATGTTGTTATGGTGGCTCGTCTCCCAGTGGAGTCTTATGTGAACCAAGATAATCAGCAGGCCTACTGATCACCAGTGGAGTCTTGATCTTTAAGGAACTATGGAGTTGCCAGGTGGAAGGTTTAGGATATTTCTAGGGGTTACACTGTCCACCACAATGCTTATGTGATGTCCCTTTTCAAGGATATCCCTAAAACACAGCAAACTCTAACCAGAGATGGAATGGGAGGGCTTTTACCAGATATTTCACCTCTGAAAGAGAGTGAGATCTGGAGGCTACCTGGCCCTTTCCAAACTCTGTCTAAGATTGTGGGAGAAACACAACCAGTGGCGTAGAAAGTGGATTTGCAAGTGGAAGTGTTTCACTGCCAACCTAACCAGAGATTTTGGTTTTCTGAGGCTCTTGTGATGTAGTAAGATGGAAAATACTCAGAAATCCCCCAACGGAGTCGCCATTATGTTGGGGTTCCCATGTTTTGGCCAGATTGGCAAGATCAAAAGATGAGACAACATCAGAACCACTTTCAAACCTCAGGATCTAGCACTCCTGGGTCAAGAGAGGGATCTCTCTATATCAACAAAGATTTTATGTCTTTGAAGCTCTATGTTTGAGATATTAGGATAGTTATAGGCACGAAGTTTGTTTGTTTGATTTTTGTTTGGTTGTTGGGAATCGGGAAAGAAGGTTCCAATATGAGGCAAAAATGAGGAAAGAGGATTTTAGGCAAAGGAGAGATAATTCAAGGAACATTAAAAACCATTGGGCAATGGAGTCAGGAAAGGGTTTACTTGCTATTCAATATGCAGGCTTTCAGTTGGGCTAGTCATCTAAAGCGTAGGATCTTAAAGATGATAGTGTGGCATGAAATGGTAAGAGAGAGGGTGAAATCAAGGGAACCTCCAAGGTGACCTTTCGAAAATCAGATCCAGGGATAGGGCATACCATTGGACGACTTGTGATCCAAAACCTAAAAGGTTAACTCTTCAGACAAGGAACATTAAAGATTCAGAACACAAAGGTGGAAACCTGAGATCAGAGAGAGAGTTTGAACTCTCAATGCTTTGGTATCCAGCTTAAGGGAAATTAGAAAGGCTTAATCAAGTGAAAGGGACTCTAGTGAGGCAGAGACAAAGATCTAAACTCCCAGTATCCCAATTCATTTAATCAAAAATCTAACAAGAACATTTGAAAACAGTTTCATTAATTCATACATCAGCTAGCAGCATATGTTTTGACCACTACACTGGTTAAATTAGCTTGAAACAATCCTTAGATAACACATATAGCAGAAAAAATTGAAGGCAAGGAGAAAAGAAACATAGGGTACCTAACAAGGGTAAATCCTATGCCATATTTTTGATGCGAGCTAGTAGAAATGAAAAGTAATGAACTACAAGGTAAAACAAATACAGAGATAGAAAAACATCACCGCTGCTTTAAATCAGGATCCAAAGAAATGTGCTTGTCATATTAAAGAGCAACACCAGTCATGTACAACATTGCCAACAACTTGATATTCAGCCTGAAAACATATTCCTCAGCCTATCTTACAACTTTACACAGAGACTATGTCTCAAAAGAAACAGCTTGCAATTCTAAGATATCCAGTCAACAACCTTTACAATGAGTTCCTTCATGAATTTTATAGCTGAATGAGAGGCAGAGGGGGTAGATGAAAAAATAAATGTAGCATTAAAACTTAGAAGAGAAAGAGGGCCGAGGCCCCTTTCTGTTTTAAATCCTGGGCATTTATCTTCAGTACTCTTTGGATGAAAGAGTGGTCTTCGTCAGGCTGCAATTTACTCCAGGTATGTCTTTGATGTACTTGTTGTAGCACCTCTGCAATACTCTGGTGAATCAATAGAGGTGGATAAAAGACTGTGAGGTTTTCCATACTACATAACTAATGCACTGGTAGCATATGACTATTTTCAGGGCGGAAATTTATTCAGGGACACGAAATAGCATGCAGACGGTATGGGCACTTTGTCCTTTTATGGAAAGAACATTCTGCTAATGTGAAACCCTGATATTATTATTTTCTGCATGCTGGACCTTCTGTGTGATCCATGATGTCTTCGATCTGGTATTTCGCCTTTAAATATTGGATTAAGGCTCAAAATCTTCAATTACAAGCCTTAAATTCTCTGCTTTTTTCTTGATACTTTCTGTCGCTCCATTAATTTCTCTGTTTACGAAATTTGAGCTTTAAATGATGTAGGAGAGGTTTTATAGAGTTTAACCCTGTTCCTTTAATGAGAGTCCTATCATAACACCTTCCCAGGAATTTCTTCATAATTTCAATCTCTGAACATGGTTTTCCCTGCGTTCTTTGCCACTGTAACAGTGAATGTGAACCATGGCGGTTTTCCGCCTGCCTGTAACCCTGCAAAACACGAAAACACATTAAGAAATACATGCATGGGGTGGGCATATGCAGTGGAGGACTGGAGGAGAGGTGGCGGATCATGGTGAAGCAGTGGACGCACACGTAAAATTTTGAAATAATGCAATGACATAGTGGAGAAATGATTTGGTGAGGGTTTGCGGAATATAACAAGTTTTAATACAAACATTGACATTTGGCCTTTTGAATGAAATATAAAGGGGAATGAATTAAAACACGGCAAAAATATATGAAATGGGTGACGTGGCAGGACCCGGTCAATGGCGGGGTGAGATTTAATCTAGACCGTCTGATCTCAGGAGGAGATCGACGGTTGAGAATGCATCAGAGGGTGACAGATGGTGGGCCTGGGCCCTTTTTGTCTTGACTATCACCTGCACATGTTTGTGGCGCGATCGTCGTTGGATGGACGACTTCAAATATGACGGTGTACGTGCATATCACACCAGGTCCATGGTCGAACTATAACGCACGATGAAAATGGTATTCCAAAATAGCTCAAGGACGCATGTCAAATGGTGGCGCTAATCGCTGCGAAATGAAAAATACCGCCCACCTTTCAAAGGCAGTGCAATAGAAACCACTGGTTTTCTGCACAGTGTTTTGGTGCGAGGACCACCGGGGCGGATGAAATACGGACCGTCGATCTGCGGGTTATATGGACGGTGGATATGCGATCGGAGGGGTGAACGGGGGGGGCCACGGACACTATGGAGTTTGCAAATACCGTCCGATCTGTACAGATCGACGGTTAATAGCACTCCCGATATCCAATTGCGATAAGTTCTTTTCGGGCTAGCGCTTGGTTCTAGTGCCCAGGTCACGTAGGGAAATGGTTTTGGGGGCTAGCCAAAGGGGGCTAGGCCTCATATATGAAGAATATGGTTTTTTGGCCCATTTTCAATGAAATTTAAGGCCAAAAGGGATAACGATAGAGGGAAAGAGGGGCTATTTGGCCAACCCAATGGTATTTGAAGGTTTTAAGAGGGGAATGAAGGTGACTTAGAAGGTTTAGGAGGGATTTTGGGAGGAATTTCTGGGGTAAAAAAGTGGAAAAAGAGGATGGAAAGTGGGGTTTAGTGGGAATGAAAGAGGAGGAAAATGGAGGCCTTTGGGTATTCTTCACAAACAGAGAGGCTTTATAATGGGAATCAGCAGAGGGGATTTTATCAAAGGACAAAAGGCACGAGGAGGCTTCAAGGATGATGTGTTTTCAGAGGAAATGCATTCCTTTGAAGGCTCAGAAACATTTAGCCCCCTGTTTGCTTGTCAAAAAATTCATAGGGGGCTAACAGGATCCATGTGTGTAAGCTTTCCCAAAGTTGTTATCTTTGATGTGGGTTGCCTCAGAAGCATTTCAACCAAGTTTGTTTTGCAACCCTTTTTGTACTTGATCACTAAATGAAATTATTGGAAAAACCCCATCCACTTGTAATGTCTAGTTTGTTGTATCTTATTCTAGGACTACAAGTATTTTATTTTCTAGTGGTCTATGTGGATTAGTGTCTCTTTTACCATTAGTGTGTGTTCCCACTTCTTCACAACTTGCACCAAAGCATAAAACTCCTTGTCGTAGGTAGGGTAGTTGAGAACTACCCCATGAAATACTTTATAATGGTAGCATACATGCCTCCATCTCCACATCAAGAGCGCTCCCATAGCATACCCACTCACATTTGTGTCCATTTTTAAGGGCTGCTACAATTTTTGTTATGCCAGAACTAGTGCTTGACATATCTTCTGTTTTAACTCCTCAAAGGCCCTCTGCTGACTATTTCCCCATTGGAAACTATTACAACTCACTATTATGGCATGGATTGGTTTTTCTACTATTGAAAACAAGGCTATGAAATTCCTAATGTACTATGTGTTGATCAGTGTTTTTCATTGATGTCAACCAAAGCAGCACTAGGGGCTACCCTGATATTTCATGGGAATTTTGACTTAACAAATTACTCTATTATGAGCCAAGGATATTTTTGATGGATTCTACTCGTTAATATGTTTCTATTGATATATGGCATGCCACTTAATTCTTCACGGTTTCAGAGATATTCGTGTTTGAAGTTAGTAACCCCAGTTAGTGGGCTAAAACCCCATGGGGTTGTGGCATGGAACTCATCATTGGTTGTGGTCATTGAATAGTCAATAAAAAATAATTTTTTAAGCTCCTAAAATCCATCCAGCTTTCACTTGTTGAAGACCCTCTCAACCTAAGCATTTCTATAAATTGTGACCCTCATATCCTCCTCATGCAAGGATTTCACTACTTAAAACAGGTCATCGTGGAATTATCACTATAGATTTTTTTCTGTGAAGTTTCATATGCTGAAAAAAAACCCATTTGAGTTGAAATCCTGATGAAGTGCATGATCAAATTTTAGATATTGGTTCGCTATATGCTCGGATATATGATATAAGGAAGTTAGGGTTTTTGCAGGATCCCAAATTTCATGTCAAACATGTGACCTTGGGAAAATCATCATAAATTTCTCTATAAGCATTAGATTCAAATTTAGTAAAAAATGACAGAAAGAGGATGGACTATAATCTGTTTGATATCGATTTCAAGATCGAAGGTTGAAATAGTGACACGTGGCACTTCGTACAAGTTTTCTCTACCGAACCAGTCTATAATAAGGTCATCATAGGAGATTGGGCATAGCTATTTCTTGAATAATCCAATATTGATCAGACCTACGAGGTTGGAAAGAGGAATTATATGGCTACCATAGGGCGCAATTTCAGACCTTGGAGATCCAAAAGTACATAGATACAACATATTCAATATCGAGCTTCTAGAAGGCAAGAAAAAATATGCATTCAAGGATCATTGCAGTATGGACAACACATCAAAATTCAAGCATAACTCTGCTACAACAAGGCATATATGATTAGTGTTTGAATTTTAATTTGAATATCATCTCTAACATGTGTTTTTTCAGGACAGTGTAAGTATTTTGTATGTATTTTTTATTGGATTTGTTTCATAAATGTTGAACGTATTTACATTTGAATTTTGAATATTTATCTAACATATGGTTTGCAGGACAATGTAAGTACTTTGTTTGTATATTCGTATGGTTCTTTTTCATTAATGCATGTGCATGAAGGAGGACACAATACGACAACTTGGACACATACTAGAAGGACAATGCAACACCAAAGTACCATTACTTGAAGCAATCACAACCATACCTCAGCAACTGCTAGTGTTCAAAGAAGCAGTGTCAAGTCAAGTATCAGGTCGTGTCAAAAGTCAGTATTGTAAAAATCATCATTTTAAAATTGTAAAAGAGTCATTATTGTAAAACATTCAATCTTCCAAGAGTTGGAGAGGCATTGTTAGGAGGTATAAGTGTCATTGCTGGATAATGTTATGGTTGGGTTGCATGTCATAGTGTGATTGGGTGATTGGGTGATGTTCAAGAAATCATTGTGAATCATATTGTATTGTGGATCATTGTCCCTAGTACGGGATTCTACTCCCTTGTCTTATTTATGATCATTATAGGGCGGCAGGGAGGTGATAGGTTGTTGCATGAAGTCACCTACAGGTTGGAGCCTGTGAACACTTCAGGGTGGTAGGTCGGTCTAGGATGTCAGGACATCCATTTAGTTGACTACTGAAGAAACCAAGGCGTTGGGGTGTCCTTCCAGTGGGAGCTAGATAATAATTTTTTTCTATAATTCTAGGAATTTGTACCTTTCATTTCAGTTGGGGGTAAAGATTAAAAAATTTATTAGAAAAGCGTTCGGTGGTTTTTGACCTCAAGGGGGTTTTCCACCTAAAATTTGTGTGCCTATTGTGTTCTATTATTTAATGTTGTTACTGGATAAACATAAAGAATAATTGAAGATTAAATAATGCTCTGAAAATATTTAAATGTGCTAATTGATAATACATATTGATTTACCCCCCTCTTAGTATTTCCAGCCTTATGTTGCCCCAACAAAACTCTTGATCTCAAAAACATTAATACGTTTCGACCACTTTACGATGGCCTTCGTCTTGGCAAGATCTATCTTCAACTCTTCCCTGTTGAGAAATAAATATATGGCATTAAAATTAGGTGATTTATCTTCCATTAGTGACTTCTTGTGAATGCTTTTTACTTCTTTAGATTAGGATCTTCTCTTTGTTCTATTATTATTGTTCTTCTTCATCAAACAGTAACTAATGCATGAACATAATTAGACAAGAGACACAACATGTGGGCTATCAGCCAAGGCCAAAACCTCTCACTCTTTGAGAGGAAAACCCACACAAATTCTTCTTATAGAGATTCCAATTGACAAATAACAAGACCAAAACCCTTGACCTAGTAGCCACTCCAAGACCAAGACACTAGTATTCTTCTTTCCTCTTTGATCTCCTTATCATTGAGATACCATTGAGATATTATCTCTACACTATGATAACATTGCACCAAATTGTGATATCACTGCACCGAACTATAGCTAGTTAGCATCGAGATCTTCATAAATACTGAGATAGCATCACAACATCATATTGACACATTACCGAGCTACTATACTACTATAATCATGTTACCATAGCACTGAGAATAACATAAAGTATCACCTCATCCATATAGGTCAGAACACAATATGAGGTTACCGATTATCTTTGTATCACTGGGTATTATCACTGAGATAAAGCAAGGCACTCAATAATTGTATCATCATAGTATGGAAGATAACCCAATATTGTATTATGTACAATATCTTGACCTCCTAAAATATCAAATCTGTGACATGATCGAACTATAATTACCCTCCGAGAATTGCAGAGAATCTAAATTATGTTAACCCAACTGAAACTACAGATATGTTTGAACGGAACTATGCTTCTGTGGTGACTGTAGCCGTGTATGTATTTTTTATCAGCAGTTGTCATTGATGGAAACACAAGTACTCCCCCTGTGATCATGACACCTCTTTCTACAAGTTTCTCTCCCCCTTTGACATCAATGGCAAAGGGTAACTCCCCCTGAGACACAACCATCCTGCAGAACTATACACACTTCCACTCCCCCTAACACACAACCATCCTGCAGACTTGTAATCTACTTCCGCTCCCCCTTTATATTCTGAAAAATGAAAATCTAATGAGAACTTGGGAGAATCCCAAGCTTTTGGCAAAGATATTCCAATGCTGGCGAATATTTAATATGTGATTCTTTTGGTGCTGCTTGGAATCTTGCTACTTGCCCAACTGCTTGCATAACAAATGGTTGAGAGGCTATTACATATAGAAGACTACTAATCATAGATATGTACAACCTTTGATCCACATCCTTAGATGAGTCATCTATGCTCAATTTGCAACCTGTTCCATTGGAGTAAGGATGGGTTTGCAATCTTCCATTTTAAATTTCTTGAGCATTTCCTTGATGTACTTGGCTTGACATATAAATATTCCTTTCTCTTGCTGAGATATTTCAAGCCCTAAGAAGTATGTCAGCTCACCAAGTAAAGACATCTCGAAATCACTTTGCACTTTTGTAGAAAAATTCTTACTTAGTCGATCATCATTGCTACCAATTATTGTATCATCCTCTTTAGCTATTAGACATGTTTTAGTTGCTTCATCTAGAACATGTATGTCGTTTGGAGCTCGACTTGATTTAGCCACAGTTTCACCATACACGCCTTTCTTGATTTCACATTTCGTGGAGTTGAATAGTATTGTGTGTCCTTGATCACACATTTGTCCAACACTGAGCAGATTGTGATTCATGTTTTCAACCAATAGAAAATTCTTGGCTAGAGCATCTTTTCTTCCGAGAGTGACAATACATGATCCTATAACATTTGAAGATCCATCATTTCCAAAGGACATGGTTCCATCCTTCTTCTCTTTCAGAGATACAAATTTATTTCTATCTCCAATCATATGCGTTGAGAAACCACTACCAACATACCACACATCTTTGTTCTTTTGAGCCTTGAAAGCGAGAGCACAATTATCATTCTTCTTCTTCTTCCATGTTCGTTCATTCTGTGGCTTTGAAAATTATTCTGGAGGATTTTCAAGTCTGCAGTCTTTGGCTATGTGTCCAAAGTTTCGACATTTGTAACATTCAATACTATTTCTTAAATGTTCAAATCTATTAATTTTTCGTTGAGCCCTTGGAGGTTCATATTTGACAGATCTCCTGAAATTGTATTCGTTCCTAGGGTCCGTGCAACATTCTACAGCTTTATGACCAAATTTTCCACAAGAATAACAACAGCCATAAAAATATGTTGGTACCTGCATGGAAATTTTCGACTAGGAATTGTCTTCCAAGGTTGTTCTTGTGAATCTTGTCCAGTGAAGTCTACATGCATGTCAGATCTCATAGGTTCATTGTATTTTGTTGTAGAAGGTCCTGCTTCTTCTTCTTTGTAACCGATGTTAGTTCTGTCGTTGTAAGATCATTGATTTTTGATGAGGTCTTCCAATGCCTTTGAGCTGTTGGCATAGTTTTGGATAGTTTTTCCTTTCTTCACTTCCTTACGCAGTGAGACTACTTCGGCTTCTAATTCTTCCCTTTCTTGGTTGCTTTCTTCCAACTTCTTTTGAAGTGACTCTTCAATGCATTTGTGTTCTTCAACTTCAATTTTGAGACCCTAAACTTTTTCTTCAAGAGTATTGGAACGAATATTCTCCACCTTGAGATCTTTTATAAGCTTGATTGCTTCCTCATAAAATTCTTCTATGGTCCATCCTTCTTCTTCGTTGTTTGATACCTCTTGTTTATTGTGCTTGGCCATAAACAATACTCTCTCATTGGCTTCTTCTTCACTTTCATTGTCTTCATCGGATGATGAGCTATCTTCTTTAGAGAGAAAGTTCCTTTTGGATCCTTGCTTGTTGAATTTCTTAAAGCCTTTCTTTCCTTTTGAGTTGCCATTACTTCTGTTTGGACATTTTGCTGCAAAATGCCCAACCTCATTACAGCTGAAACAAATGAATGGAAGGTTACCTTTGAATTTTCCCTTACTAATTTTTAGTTTTCTCGTGAAGTAAGCATATTCTTCATCTAAAAGACCTTCTTCATCATCTCCCTTTTCTTCACACTTGCAGGTGCATGTCTTTTCAATTGAAGGTTGTTTATCCTTATTGGTTTTCTTAGATGCAACGAACGCAGTTTCTAGATGTGAAGTACTCTCTTCTTCATCAAGTCTCATTTCATATGCTATGAGAACTCCATGTAATTCCTCTTTGCTGAGTTTGTCCAGATTTGCACTGTATTCTAAGACCGATACCTTTGGGTTGAATCTCCCTGGTAACGTTCTAAGAATATTCCATATAATAGTCTTCTCGTCAACTGGCTCTCCCAATCCTTCCAGAGTATTGGTTATTTCATCAACGTATTGGAAGTATGCAGCAATGTTGCAATCTTCTTTCATTCTGAGTTGCTCAATTTTTTCTCTATAGATTTGAATCTTTGCTTCTTTGACATTTGAGTCACCTGCATATATATTCTCAAGCTTGTCCCATACATTTTTGGTAGTTTTACAACCCAACACCTTATGATAAGAAGATTCAATAAGCAAGGATCCAAAAGGAACTTTCTCTCTAAAGAAGATAGCTCATCATCCGATGAAGACAATGACAGTGAAGAAGAAGCAAGGGGAGTTACCCTTTGCCATTGATGTCAAAGGGGGAGAGAATTTTGTAGAAATATGTGTCATGATCGCAAGGGGAGTACTTGTGTTGCCATCAATTCCAAAAGGGGAGATTGTTGATCAGCGGTTGTCATTGATGTCAACCCAAGAAGCACCAGGGGCTAACCCAATATTGCATGGGAATTTTGAGCTACCAAATTAAGATATTCTGGGTCAATAATTCTTTTAATGGTTTCTAATTTTCGAGATGTTTCCGTTGATATATGGCATGCCATGTAATTCTTTACGGTTTGAGAGATATTCATGTTTGAAGTTTGTACCCCCAGTTAGTGGGCTAAAACCCCATGGGGTTGGGGGCATGGCTCATTGAAAAGTCATAATTAATATTTTTTAAGATCCTAAAATCCCTCCCATGTTCACTTTTTTAATCCCCTCTCAACTTAAGCATTTATATAAATTGTGATCTTCATTTCCTCCTTAGGCAAGGGATTCGGCCATCTAAAACAAGTCATCGTCGCATTTGCGCTCTAATATTTTTATACGAAGGTTAAGAAGTTGAAATTTTTATGACCTGAAGCCAAAATCCTGAGGAAACTACTGTAAAATTTTTAGATCAAGGTGCACAATATTTTTGGAGATATGATATGTGGAAGTCAGGGTTTTTGCAGGCTCCTGAAATTCATCTCAAAGAAGTGACCTTGGTAAATTCGTCATAACTCTCTCTCTAATTATCGGATTGGAATTCCATAAAAAGTGGCAGATAGTACACAGTTTTTAATTTTTTCTCTATCAATTTCATAGCCAAATGAAGAAACAGTGACACGTGGCAGGCCGTAAAATTTCGCTCTGCTGAAATAGTCCATAATTAGGGCATTGTGAGAGATTGGGTATAACTCTCTCTTGAAGAATCAAAATTGGGTCAGACCTATGGCATTGGAAATAAAACTTAGAGGAATACTACAGAACCAAAAATTAGATATTGAGGATCTAAAATAACAAATATACACCAGATTCAATATCGATCTCCTATAAGGCAAGAAAAAGCTAGATCATGTGTTGTCAAGGGTTGCAAAGGACCAGACTTTCTACAGCAGCAAAGCAAAGCAAGGTGCAGTAAAGGGTAGCATGACAAGAATAGCAACCAAGGTGCATAACAGCAGCAAGAAGTTCATCATATGAAGTCTTCAAGTGGGCAGTACTGCATACAATAATTGTAAAGGTATCATTGTACTTAGTCATTGTAAATACATTATTGTACAAATTGTACTAGTGTCTATCTGCCAAGGGTTGAAGAGGCAGTGTTGGGAGGTCTAGGATCATCATTAGGTGGTTGTGTCAAAGTTGGGTTTATGGTCTAGTATATCTTCTTCTTCTGCATCATTCTACATGATTGTAAAGTGGACCATTTTCCCTGGTACGGGATTCCATTCTTCTTTTCTTCTTCTATAGGGTGGTAGGGTGGTGCTAGGGTGAGTTGTAGCTCATTAGGTGTTGGGGTATCCGTTCAGTTAACTACTGAAGAATATCGGTCGTTGTAGTGTCCATCCAGTGGGATCTGGAGAAGAATGCCTTTCTAGATTCTAGGAAGTTGGAGCTTTTTTTTTCAATTGGAGTTGAATATTAAAGAATTATTAGAAAAGCATTAGGTGGTTTTTGTCTCGGAGTGGGTTTCCACCTTAAAAAATGTGTGCATTTGTGTTCCTCTTGTTTGCTGCTATCATTGTACAAACACTGATAATAATTAAAGATTAACTAATGCTCTAATTGAAAGGAATACTGATTCACCCCCCCTCTCAGTATTTCCAACATGTATAGTGCTTATGTCTCCCTAAATAAGCAGACATATACATCTGAATTGGTGTGTCTATATATGTTGGCCGACATGAGATTTGTATACATTTTGAAGCCGACATCAAGAGGAGAATTAGTTCTTATCGTTTGAGGGATTTCTAGACATTCTTATAGACTTAAATACATTATTTATATGCCCAAGAAGGGTCATACATGACATTGACTCTAAAACAAAAAATCCTTGCTCATGAAACCCATGAAGCAAGCCAATAATAATCTATTTTCTTCATTACATCATTTACAAGAGTCATAATTACATGTCATTATGAATACCAAACCTAGTTACACATTTCAACATACCCCACCTATCACTTATCCCATATACATCAAACACTACTATACAAACTCACACTTTTTGAGATTTTCCAGTAGTTGGTTCTTCTTTAATGTCCCTAGCACCTATATCAAATATGATATTTTCTCCTCCCAAATAGCATTCTATACCCATTTATCATCCAAATAAACTAAAAAATGAATCTATAAAAGGGCATATCATATCATTCATTAACCTCATGGATGTATCTATTGCATTGCATAGGAAAAACGACATGTATAACCACTCATAAACACCTTGCTTGGTTTTGAATCATGTCTTCCAATAATCTCCTTCGCTAACCCAAACCTGGCAATATCCTAAATTTAATTTCAGCTTCATAAATTACTTGGATTGTTGCAACTAATCTAGTAAATCATCTATCCTAGTTAGGGGGTACCTATTCTTGAGGACGATTTTTTTTTAACACCCTTTAATCAATACAAATCTTACAATTCCCATCTTTATTTGGCACTATGAAAATGGGTGACCCACATTGTGAAGTACTTGGTCGATTGGTATACTTTTCCAATAGTTTTTGCAACTACTTCACCTTGTTTTCTTCTATAACTAACTGTGTATAACCCAATGCTTGGAAAAAAAGAGTCTGGAAATAATTGGATCTATTGCTCCACTTCCCTTGGATGGCAGCCCTTTAGGGTATTGGAACACACCCCTGTACACTTGTAACAACTCTTCGAATTATTTTTTTTTCCTTATTTCACCACTCCAAGGATGACTTAGCTTTCATGGACTCTTCTACAAACTAGTTTTTCTTAAAAGAAAAAAAACATATGTCTTACTCGCGTTGACCAATTTTTTGGCCTGGTTGGCAGTGGACACTTACCAACAACATATTTTATTTTCCATTATGTGATTTGATGATGAAGTATTTTCTGTTAGCCCCCTATGAATTTTTTGACAAGAAAACAGGGGGCTACAATGTTTTTGAGCCTTCAAGGAATGCATTTCCTCTGAAAACACATCATCCTTGAAGCCTCTTTGTGCCTTTTGTCCTTTGATAAAATCCTCACTGTTGTTTCCAGTTAAAAACCCTCTATGTTTGTGAAGAAATTGCCCAAAAAGCCCTTTTCCCCCCTATTTCATCCCATTTAAACCTCGGTTTCTTCACCTTCTTTCCCCCTCTCTTAATTCCTCATTAACCCCTTAAAATCACCCTAACTCCCCTTTTAAGCCTTATAATACCTTTATTCGGTCTTAAAAACTCTTTATTTCTTCTATCGAAACCCCTTTTAAGCCTTAAAAAAACCTCCTTTTGGCTTAAAATCATCCATTTGACATATGTGGGTGAAGCCCCTTTCAGCCAGGCCCCGCAAACCACTTCCCCATATGCCCCTAGCGCTTAGACCAAGCGTTGAAGCCTGGGCGCTAATTGCAATCGCAATCTTTCGGTGAAGCGTTTTTCCGTGTTATGTGATAAAATCCCGATGCGATTTGAGTTGGTCTGAATTCCTGCGCCGTGATCCCCACCGTTGATCCATATAGATCCGACGGCCTCGCTTTCCCGCTTCCCCCACTCCGATCGCAATCGCAATTATCAATCAATGCCACCTTCCTTCTGTTGAGATTACGATACCCTGACTACATCTCCACCGTTGATCCATAATTTAATCCATCGGCCCTAATCCCATCGCTCCTTTCCATCATTCCATTCTTTCCCCCCACCATAGATCTTGATTGAATCGGACGGCTGGCACTCCATTGCATCCCTTCCCCCATCGCAATCACAAAGGTCTTGTCGTGTCACCCGATTGCGATCTTCCGATCCAATCCTAGTCGTCGTTTTCCCCTTTGATCCGACGACCCTCACTTTCCCGCTCCAATCGCAATCGCAATTTCCAAACGATGCCACCTTTTGCCCTTTGCGATTGCGATTCCCCGATCCGATCTCGAACGTTCGTTTAATCTAAGATCTGACGGTCATCAACTAATCATGCCATCGTTCATCGGAGTATCGACCCTCCCATTTCTCCCCTCCGATTGGATCGTGGCCGTCGATCGCCTCCTGAGATCCGACGGTCCTAAAGAATCGCCCTCCACCCATGCCAGTTCCCACCACGCACGACCAATTCCATCACATTTTCATTCATTTCTTTGCATTTCCGCCTATTTCCAAACTTTCGTGATTTACATTAAAGGTTTAACATTTTACATTAGAATCTATGCATTCCACCCAACTTTCATAAGCCATCCAGCTATTAAACCTCCATCGTCGATCTTCGCCACCGGACCATGATCAAACGGTCCATGTGCATTTCTCCATCGAAACCCTATCAGTCACAGTTTACACCATATTTCTGCATTTTCCACCATTGCTTCATCTAAAACCATTGTTTTTACCACCGCTGCCATCCTTCCCTATGCATGGATTTCATAACAGAGTTGCATGTTTTGCAGGGTACAAGTAGTGGACACCGCCATGGTTCACAGTCACTGTTACAAGTAACACAGAGCTCAGCGAAAACGAGGATCAGAGCCTGATGTCACAGAGAAGAGCTTAGAAGGGTACTGGAGCGTGATTTTCATCAAAGGTGCAAATTTTAACTATACAAAACCCTTCCAGTGCCACCAAAGCTCGTATTTTCACTGACAAAGATAGTTTAAGCGACAAAGAGTATCAGTACAGAATTAAGGAAGTTATTTTGCACATCATTGAAAATATACAAGCCTTAATTCAATATTTTAAGGGCAAGGTACCAGATTGAAGATATCATGATTGACACAGGATGACCTGAAGAGGTCTGACACACAGAAAACCATGTCATCAGGGTAGCTACATCAGCAGAACGTTCCTACCTGTGGGAGGACAAAGCGCCCATATTGTTTCTTTTATTTACCGTGTTCCTGAAGAAATTTCAGCCCTGACAACAGTCCTAAGCTACCGGAGCATTTGTTATGCAGTATGGCAGACTTCACAGTCATTTATTTACCTTTTTGTTTATTCACCAAAAGTACTACAGAGTACTGCAACCAAAGTACATCAGAGTCATACCGGAGTAAATGGAAGCTTGAAGAAGACCACTCTTTCACCGAAAGAGTGCCAGAGATAAATGAGCAGAATTTAAAGAGAATGGGCTTCGGCCCTCTTTCTTTTCTGAGTTTTAATGCTTCCTTTAGTTTTTCACCTACCTCCTATGCTCGTCTTTCAGCTATAAAATTCATGAAGAAACTCATTGTAAGGGTTGTTGATCGGATATCTGAGATTTGCAAACTGTTTCCTTTGAGACACAGTCTCTGTGTGAAGTTGTAAGATATGCTGAGGAAGATGTATCCAGACTGAATATTCAAGTTGTTGGCAATGTTGTACATGACTGGTGTTGCTCTTAATATGACAAGCAAATTTCTTTGGATCCTGATTTAAAGTAGCTGGTGATGTTTTCTATCTCTGTGTTTTATTTCATTTCATTACATTTCTTCTGGCACGCATCAGAAATCTGGCATAGGATTTACCCTTGTTAGGTACCCTATGTCTATGCTCTCCCTGCCTTTAATGTTTTTTTGCTATATGTGTATCTAAGGATTGATTTCAATTGATTTAACCAGTGTAGCATTCAAATATATCACTAGCCGATGTATGAATTAATGAGTTCAGTTTCTTAGATGTTCTTGTTAGGATTTAATTGAATGAACTGGGAACACTGGGAGGTCTAGAATTTGGTCTCTATCTCACTGGGATCCTTTTCAGTCAATTTAATTTTTCCAAGTTTCCCTTGAGCTGGGAGCCGAAGCATTGAGAGTTCAAAGTCTCTCTCTGATCTCAGGTTTTTAACTTTGTGTTCTAGATCTTTAATGTTTTCCTTGTCTGAAGAGTTAGCCTTTGGATTATAGATCACAGGTGTCCAATGGCACGCCCTGTCCTTGGATCTGATTTCTAAAGGTCACCTTGGAGGTTTCCTTTCTTTCACTTGCCCTCTTACCCTTTCAAGCCATACTATCATATTTAAGATCCACTACTTTAGATGACTAGCCCAACTGAAAGCCTGCATATTGAATAGTAAGTAAACCCTTTCCTAACTCCATTTTCCCAATGGTCTTGAATGTTCTCTGAATTTATCTCCCCTTTGCCTAAAATCCTCTTTGCTCAGCCTTGTCTCATTTGAGCCCTTATTTCTAGTTTCCCAACAACCAAACAAGCATCAAACAACCAAACCTTGTGCCCATAACTAGCCTAATATCTTAACCTTCGAACTTAAAAGACATATGCCTTTCACAATCATAGAGAGATCCCTCTTTGGACCCAGGAGGGCTAGATCCTGAGGTCTGAAATTGGTTCTGATGTTGTCTCATCTTTTGGTCTTGAAAATCTGGCCAAAACATGGGAACCCCAACATAATGGCGACTCCACTGGGGAAAAAGATCACTTAGCCTAGATTGGCTTTTAATTGCTGATGGTGGACAGCAGCCTACTCCAAACAGTCAAATTCATCCACCTGGAGACTCCACACTCCATAACTCCTAGAAGACCAAATGACTCAACTGGTAGAAGACTCTGAACCGGTTGAGAAGATACAGTGACCTCTTTCTGATTTAAAAACATGCTTCCATGCATACAGAGAAGATATGCCCCAATGAGTAGGGAGCATATCCCTGGATTCCCACACAAAATGCCTGAAGTGGACTGGTTAGAAAACCTGCCTACCTTTCAGGGTGAAAACATTGATGACCCCTTGCTACATCTCATCAAGTTTCATATACATGTGTGGAAATTTAAAGTTGAATGGCATGAAGACTGCCTAATGAAAATTTTCATGGCAACATTAGAAGGAAAAGCTAGGGTCTGGTATGAATGGTTAGAACCTCGGAGTTTGTTTTCTTTAAGGGACATGCACCAAGTATTTTACAAGAATTATAAAGGAAATTCTCCATCCTTATCATGAGATTGTTGTGATCAATCTCAGAATATCATACAATACTTGTTAGATATTGATGAGGATTTGGTTAATATGCATCCTGAACATCTATTAACAACCATTCAAGATTTTCATATGCATATTAGCTATCACAAGATCATGGATGAATCAGCTAAGGAAGAAAACAGTCAAGAGACCGTAGACATTCCTCAAGATATTACTAAAAACTCATATGTTGATTCATCATCCCTTGTAGTCGAGGCTCGAGATGAAATTCTGCCTCAAATCCAGTCTTCAAAGGAAACGGAGAACTATTGCACTTCTGCGCAAAGTAACATAAGACCATCTTCTCCTTTGACAGAAGAAGAAATAGATCATATCATCAATGGACAGCCAGCCTCTGAAATTTTTTGCACAACAGACATTCTTGCCCATTCATCCAATGAGCTTCGTTGTACAGAGTTGGAACATGTAAATCAAAGTGAAGAAAAATCTTCTGATAATCCAGTATGTCCGGTTGGCAGCATTACTTATATTCATTATTTTCCTATTTTTGATCTATCTGATGATGATGTTCTCCAAACATAAGATGATCTTGCAGGGTCATCATTAGTAGATTTATGGGAGGAGAATCAGTTCCCTTTACTTCCAGAGATTAATGAGCCAATGCAGGCTATTTATGATACTGATGAAGAAAGCTTTAAGAGTGCAGAAGAGGGTGAAGGATCTCTAGATCTTTGCTTCACTCCATTACAACTCATCAGTAATGGTTTTCACATGATTGGAGGTCAAAAACCTTTCATCTCAGAAGATGAAGAGGAAAACAAGGAAGAGATCTTTGAGCAGTCTGAAAGCAAGGAGTTTTCTCTTGAAGAAGAGGAAGCAAAGGAACATACCCCTACTCAAGAATACACTAATATTTTCACAGATCTCAACCCACCAGATCAGAACATCTCAGAGCACCAAGAGGACAACACTGCCATATATGATGAGTCCTCCGATTCAGAAAATGAAGAAGATGAGGGAGATTCTCTTTCTCAAGAGAGTCTTGTTCTTGATCTAGTGGAAGAAGAAGAAATCCTGGTTGAAGCCTTCCTGCCAGATATCCATAACCAGGTATCATTTCATGATCCTTATGTCCATTTCTTGCCAACATCTGAAGAAGGATATAGGGTCTTTTTTAGCATCATGTTGCGGACAGAAAGAAAATTTTTTGTAGTTGCTATTGTGGAACAAAAAGAGTGGGAGCATCCCTGCCTATCCAACGTGCTCAAAGAGTTGAGCAAGAAATACCAGTCATGGGATCACTTGATGGACTGGTTGCATTGGAAGACAATGTTTGTAAGCTAGACTTGTAAATAGTCCAGTTAGAGTAGGGTAGTTAGGAAAAGCTCAATAAAGCTCAGCTGTGAGCATGTAGTAGTTGTTTATAATCTCTGCAAAGTCCAGCAAGCCAGACAGTCTAATCCTATATTGACTATTTTTTCAACTTCTGTCTTAGAATGTAGAGAAGAAATCTGCTAGACAGTTTAATCCTAGCAGATAGTAGTTTAGGTAGAGAAACTATGAGGCCAACAGTCTAATCTGGTCTCATGGAGTAATAAGGGTAGAAGTAGAATAGGTTTACTTCCCTGTTTGTAAAAAATTGATGATGTAAAGGGTCTGCAAGTCCAAATGCACTCACAAGAAAAATGTTAAGACATAGTCTAGGTAGGTAGTTGTTTGGGAGAAATGTTACTGTTGATATGATGTATTCATGATTTGTGGCAGCTGATCCAAGAAAGAAAATGGATGGGTCAAGTACCAGGCATCTGGCCTACACCAAAGATCATTTCTGAATTCTTGACTCCTTCAAGAAGAAGCCATTCCCATGTGGAGCCACTGTTAGCCCCCTATGAATTTTTTGACAAGCAAACAGGGGGCTAAAATGTTTTTGAGCCTTCAAGGAATGCATTTCCTCTGAAAACACATCATCCATGAAGCCTCTTTGTGCCTTTTGTCCTTTGATAAAGTCCTCACTGTTGTTTTCAGTTAAAAACCCTCTCTGTTTGTGAAGAAATTGCCCAAAAGGCCCTTTCCCCCCCTATTTCATCCCATTTAAACCTCGGTTTCTTCACCTTCTTTCCCCCTCTCTTAATTCCTCATTAACCCCTTAAAATCACCTTAACTCCCCTTTTAATCCTTATAATACCTTTATTCGGTCTTAAAAACTCTTTATTCCTTCTATCGAAACCCCTTTTAAGCCTTAAAAAATCCTCCTTTTGGCTTAAAATCATCCATTTGACATATGCGGGTTAAGCCCCTTTCGGCCAGGCCCCGCAAACCACTTCCCCATATGCCCCTAGTGCTTAGACCAAGCGTTGAAGCCTGGGCGCTAATTGCAATCGCAATCTTTCGGTGAAGCATTTTTCTGTGTTATGCGATAAAATCCCGATGTGATTTGAGTTGGTCTGAAGTCCCGCGCCGTGATCCCCACCATTGATCCATATAGATCCGACGGCCCTCGCTTTCTCGCTTCCCCCACTCCGATCGCAATCGCAATTATCAATCGATGCCACCTTCCGCCCATTGCGATTACGATCCCCCGACTACATCTCCGCCGTTGATCCATAATTTAATCCATCAGCCTTGATCCCATCGCTCCTTTCCATCATTCCATTCTTTCCCCTCACCGTAGATCTTGATTGAATCGAACGGCTGGCGCTCCATCACATCCCTGCCCCCATTGCGATCGCAAAGGTCTTGCTGTGTCACCTGATTGCGATCTTCTAATCTAATCCTAGCCGTCGTTTTCCCCTTTTATCCGACGGCCCTCGCTTTCCCACTCCAATCACAATCGCAATTTCCAAATGATGCCACCTTCCGCCCTTTGCGATTGCGATTCCCCGATCCGATCTCGACCGTCCGTTTAATCTAAGATCCGACGGCCATAAACTAATCGCGCAATCGTTCATCGGAGTCTCGACCCTCCCATTTCTCCCCTCCGATTGGATCGTGGCCATCGATCCCCTCCTGAGATCCGACAGTCCTAAAGAATCGCCCTCCACCCATGCCGAGTCCCACCACGCACGACCAATTCCATCACATTTTCATTCATTTCTTTGCATTTCCGCCTATGTCCAAACTTTCGTGATTTACATTAAAGGTTTAACGTTTTACATTAGAATCTATTCATTCCACCCAACTTTCATAAGCCATACAACTATTAAACCTCCACCGTCGATCTGTGCCACTGGACCATGATCAAACGGTCCACATGCATTTCTCCATCGAAACCCTATCAGTCACAGTTTACACCATATTTCTGCATTTTCCACCATTGCTTCATCTGAAACCACCATTTTTACCACCGCCGCCATCCTTCCCTATGCATGTATTTCATAACAGAGTTGCGTGTTTTGCAGGTTACAGGCGGTGGACACCGCCATGGTTCACAGTCACTATTACAAGTAAAACAGAGCTCGGCGAAAATGAGGATCAGAGCCTGATGTCACATAGAAGAGATTAGAAGGGTACTGGAGCGTGATTTTCATCAAAGGTGCAGATTTTAACTGTACAAAACCCTTCCAGCACCACCAAAGCTTTGATTTTCACTGACAGAGACAATTTAAGCGGAAAAGAGTATCAATACAGAGTTAAGGATGTTCTTTTGCACATCATTGAAAATATACAAGCCTTAATTCAGTATTTTAAGGGCAAGGTACCAGATTGAAGATCTCGTGATTGACACAGGATGACCTAAAGAGGTCTGACACACAAAAAACCATGTCATCAGGGTAGCTACATCAGCAGAACATTCCTACCTGTGGGAGGACAAAGCGCCCATATTGTTTCTTTTATTTACCGTGTTCCTGAAGAAAGTTTAGCCCTGACAATAGTCCTAAGCTACCAGAGCATTTTTTATGGAGTATGGCGGACTTCACAGTCATTTATTTACCTTTTTGTTTATTCACCAAAATTACTACAAAGTACTGTAGCAAAAGTACATCAGAGTCATACCGGAGTAAACGGAAGCCTGAAGAACACCACTCTTTCACCCAAAGAGTGCCAGAGATAAATGTGCAAAATTTAAACAGAATGGGCTTCGGCCCTCTTTCTTTTCTGAGTTTTAATGCTTCCTTTAGTTTTTCACCTACCTCCTCTGCTCGTCTTTCAGCTATAAAATTCATGAAGAAACTCATTGTAAGGGTTGTTGATCAGATATCTGATATTTTTAAATTGTTTCCTTTGAGACACAGTCTCTGTGTGAAGTTGTAAGATAGGCTGAGGAAGATGTATCCAGACTGAATATTCAAGTTGTTGGCAATGTTGTACATGACTGGTGTTGCTCTTAATATGACAAGCAAATTTCTTTGGATCCTGATTTAAAGAAGCTCATGATGTTTTCTATCTATGTGTTTTATTTCATTACATTACATTTCTTCTGGCACGCATCAGAAATCTGGCATAGGATTTACCCTTGTTAGGTACCCTATGTCTCTGCTCTCCCTGCCTTTAATTTTTTTCTGCTATATGTGTATCTGAGGATTGATTTCAATTGATTTAACCAGTGTAGTGGTCATATATATCACTAGCTGATGTATGAATTAATGAGGTCAGTTTCTTAGATCTTCTTGTTAGGATTTAATTGAATGAATTGGGAACACTGGGAGGTCTAGAATTTGGTCTCTATCTCGCTAGGATCCTTTTCAGACAATTGAATTTTTCCAAGTTTCCCTTGAGCTGGGAGTCGAAGCATTGAGAGTTCAAAGTCTCTCTCTGATCTCAGGTTTTTAACTTTGTGTTCTAGATCTTTAATTTTTTCCTTGTTTGAAGAGTTAGCCTTTGGATTCTAGATCACAGGTGTCCAATAGCATGCCCTGTCCCTTGATCTGATTTCTAAAGGTCACCTTGGAGGTTTCCTTGCTTTCACTTTCCCTCTTACCCTTTCAATCCATACTATCATCTTTAAGATCCACTGCTTTAGATGACTAGCCCAACTGAAAGCATGCATATTGAATAGCAAGTAAACCCTTTCCTGACTCCATTTGCCCACTGGTCTTGAATGTTCTCTGAATTTATCTCCCCTTTTCCTAAAATCCTCTTTGCTCAGCCTTGTCTCATTTGAGCCCTTCTTTCTAGTTTCCCAACAACCAAACAAGCATCAAACAACCAAACCTTGTGCCCATAACTAGCCTAATATCTTAACCTTTGAAATTCAAAGACATATACCTTTGACAATCATAGAGAGATCCCTCTCTGGACCCAGGAGGGCTAGATCTTGAGGTCTGAAAGTGGTTCTGATGTTGTCTCATCTTTTGGTCTTGCCAATCTGGCCAAAACATGGGAACCTCCATCCTTGGTGAGGTGGTATCGGATGGCTCTTTGCATGAATATCACATATTGAATGTACATAAAGGGACTCCCAACCATAAACCCATACACATCAAGTGGAACTACAACTAACTCTTTGTCATTAAGAAAGTCAACATTGATGAAAAATTAAATTCTACACTATTTGGTTACCTTTATCTCTACGTCCTTGTTGACACACCAAAATGGATGTGGGCTAGTATGGTCAAGAGTCTCCAGTCCCAGTTTCTTGACCAAATATACTGCTATGAGATACATTTGTGATCATGAGTTAAACAGTGTATCAATTTTTCTCTTTATGACTTGTATATTTATATAAAAGAGTAAGGTCATTTACTTCTCTTCCTAATGCTAAAGGATACTCAAATTCACCCCCTTATGCAATTATGTATAGAAAAAATTCTCATCCACATGCAAGTTAATTTCCTCCCGATTACTTGAATCTATGGCCATGAAATATTTCTTCTTACCATATTTTTTTTATTCTTTGGGTTGAACTGTAGATGTAAATTATAACATTTATCCTCTCCATGAACATCAATGTTATAGTGGTTGCAATTGTTGTTGGGGTCTTTTCACTACTGTGTTGAGGTTGATGTATTTTTTCTTTCCCCCTTTCCACTTCATCTTCCTCTCCTTAGAATATTCCTTGTGCTCCTCTTTATTTGATCCACTTGATTTCCATTTATTTTGACCTATATTCTTTAGATAGTGTGCATTTACACAACCACCATCCATCATTTTTTGTTTGAGCTGTTGTGTTTCTAGGGCACAAGCTAGAAAAAAAAATATTCAATGATAACCACTTCCAATGAGCAAAGTTAGTTCCATATAACATTCATTCAATATCATTAATCTGTTATAAAAAATACTTCAAACATTAAACATAAAAGAGCAGTATATAGTAACCATGAATTAATGAAACAAGAGACACAAAAATTAGGCTTGTTGCCAGGGAAAACCCCACAAGGGGAAAACCAAAAAAACTTTCCTTATGTGTGAGAGAGAGAGAGTTCAGTTGTCCATCAATACATTAGAAGAAACAATCATCAAGAGAATAACCAAACCAATAATAAATATTAAATTCCAAGCCCTCCTTCTCCTTCTCATTTCATCCCCCTTCATCCATTCTTCTGCGCTGGAACATAGACCTTATATCGAATGGATGCCTTTAAAGAGGCCCAACTAACTTGTACAAAAAGGAGGTCGACTTGATGTATTTAGGAGGAAAAAAATTAAATTAAAATTTTTTTTTTCTTCACATGAAAATACCAACCATGGCTACCATATTTCCAAAACTCTCTTAGAGAGGGAGGCACTTTTCATTTTCTCTCTCAAGATTAATCTCCCCAAAAAATGCATAGGTCTCTCAGCCCACAACCTAAGGGAGAGATTAGAAGTACAAGCCTCTCTCTCAATCAATATCAATCTCTTCAACCAATCCATAGGCCTCTCAACACATAGCCTAATGCAGAGATTATCAGTCTCATCATAAGGAAATATAAGTAGCATCCAACACATCCCACAAGCCACCACCCCATGACATCTAGGTGAGTGCCCTATTAACCATTGGAATCAATCAATGAGGCCAAACAAATCATATACACAGGGTACATATCCCTGAACATAAACAAGGTATCCTGGCCCACAGCCCAAGGGAGGAATCCCTATCTCAATCATATAAATAGGGTACATCTCCATAACCACAAACAAGTTCTCCCGGTCCACATCTTAAGGGAGAAAACTCAAGATCAATCTCCTCGACGAAACCATAGGTCTATCGATCAACACCTAAGGGAGAGATAACAAAATTAGTGTCCCTGACTAAAATAGTATCTCGGTAAAAACCTAAGAGATCACTTTAGGCCTCAAAATAAAACTCCCCAACCAGACTTATTGGCCTCCCAGTCAACTGACCTAAGAGAGTAACAATATTCCCAACCAATCTATAGGTCTCCCAACACACAACCTAAGGAAGATTCATAATGCTATATAATCAATTCTCCCTCACTAATGAGATTATCGGTCATTGCAATATTTTCTCATCAACATCAGTAAGTTTCTCAACAATAAAAAAGTAGCCATGGTGGATTTCAACACTTTAACAAACATTCTAGCAAATAACAATATCCAATTATTCATTCATTTTCATCTAGGGATTCTCACAGAAGAAAATATCAACAACCTACTCATCAGCAGAAAATTGTACCACAGTTAAATCCAACAAACAATAAGTGGCTTCTCATAGAATAAAATATCAACAACCTACTCACCAACACAACATAAAATAGATCAGCAACGAACTTCAAAAATAAGCTACATTTCTAGCTTCAATTGTGCTACATGCAACATGACCATCCATGTCATACAACACCCATAATACATCCAGTTGAGATAGAGATAAATTCCATGCATCAGGTGGTTCAATGAGCCAATCAAAGGGATTCATTAAATCAACAACAAAGTCTCACATTTTTTTAAATTATTCCTCAGGAAAGTGTTCATGGAATCAGTCCATTATGCCACAACCTCATCAAGGAGTTCAGCAGGCTCATTTCATTATTTCAATCTTACAATTCTTCAATCATATCCCTCTTACACTAGATGAAGAGGACCTCAGTCCTTGTCAAAAAAATATCATCAACACAACAGAATAGTCACAGACTCTTCTTCAGTAGATTTGGATCAACATTAATATTCAAGACTTCAACCCATATTATCATTGATCAAAACATTTTTCAATCAAGTTAATCTTGTTTTCTCCCTCTCAGTGCAAAGCCCATCCAATCACGAGTCTTCTCTGTTGAAGTTGTAAGTAGAGTCGGTATTCATAATGTAAATTTATCATTGATATATTTATTATATTTTTTACAAATCATGTTAGTCATGCTTATGGAGACAAAAAGAGTCAAAATAAAATGTAATTGAGTCATGTCCCATTTGGACATTTGTAAGAAAATGAAATTTGAATTTTATGTTGAGTCGTAAGTCCACAAGTTGACCAAGTCATCCCTCCTTGGAAAAGTCAGTTTGGGCCTCCAAGTGACACCTATTCAACCTGATGGATAGCTATATATAAGAGAAAAAATCGGCCTACTTGGGAGATCACTCACACACAAAAAGAAGCATTTTTTGAACCTAGCAAAGGAGAAAAGAAGCTGAGTTGAGGAGAGGGAGAAACAATACAAAAAAGGAAAGAAAAATCTCCCTTGTTGACAAAATATTTGACTCTAAAAACTCGCACGTGGGGGTCAAAATTTCATGAAAATAAATCAATTTTTTTGAGGTTACGACGGGCCTAATTTTTGCCCTTTGTTGCAAGTCCCAATTTTGATATTTTTTACTAGATTTGAGGCATTTTGAATATCGTTGACTTTGACTTTGGAGGTGACTTGGAGGAGGGTTTGGACTGTTGAAGAATGTAACTAGTGTCAGTCTTCATAATTTTATTTATCAAAAGAAATTTTATTGTTAAATAAATTGACTTATTAAAGCATGGGTTTCATGCATGGGTCAATGATTTTTACGTCAAAGCCTCCATTGAAGGCTTCCAAGTTTTGTCTTGAGTCAATAGTGTCATTGTCATGTTTATTAGACCCTTATTGGGCTTTTATATCATGTAAAAATAAGTATTTTTGAGTCAAAAGATTCATTTGTGACCTCCACACCAAGTCAATCCTATACTCATGAAGTCAGCCTATATCATAGGGGATTTACTCAATAAACCTTCAACATATCATGTGTGATCATAGCATATTAAACAATACCCTTAATTTGAGTACATATTGGAAAATACCCCTAAAAATCACATTATTTAACTCCCTACCAATATAAACCCAATACACATTCCCAACTTAAAAAGCCACTATTTTCACTATATATTGTAGGTATCCATTTTTTCATTGACATTTTGTATACCCCTTTATATTTTTTCATTAAATTTGAGCTCCATTTTTTATACCTATATAAAAACCCTTTACCCCCTATATATCCCCTAATATATTATGTCATTTTTTCCTCATTATATATCCCCCAATATGAACCAATTTGCTATGGTATTTCTCCTGCAGTTAAACCCCGGTGACCTAGATTAGGGTTATTCAAGCTATTATAAATTCTATATATAAAGGCAACTCAAAAAATTTGAAGCACACACTCAAAAAATTTAATTTACAAGATAAATAAGAAGAAAAATAAGAGAGAAGTTGAGGAGAGAGAAGGAAGAAGTTATATAAGTCAAGGTTTGATTTTTTGGGAATCGCTATGTCACACATGCTATGTTACTGGACTGCTGTTAGGGCCAAAATTTCTGAGTCTACTGCAGGTCTGAAATTTTGAAGCTGGGGGCTAAAAACCTGTATTTGGCAAGCTGAAATTCTATATTGAAGTTGCAATTGAGAAGATGACACTTGGAGACTTTGGCATGATCATCTATTGGAGGGAAGGGTTGACTTGGTGATTGGAGGAGGTATTTGTGTAGATATAAAATGCATTGGATTGTCTCATCTTGATTTTTAACTACTAGTGGAAGAGTTGGAATGGGTTTTACACTTGGAGGGGTTTTTCCCTAGCTGAGTGCCTACATCTTGTGGCTCTTGTTCTTGTGGTCTTCATATACATTTAATTTGGTAATTTCTTGATGAAAGATAAAAAAATAAAGAAACAAAAGAATCCAACATAAATCACAAGTAATTATCAAGAAAGAGGAATCAAATCCTAATTCATATAAGCGTTGATTTCTCAACATGGTTTCAGAGCGAAGGTGAAAGAAGGACTAGTTGAGGATCACTTTGTTGGGTATCGATTAAAGGAAGGAAAATCAGTGTTGAAAGAATATTTTATTCCCTCAATGGAAACTTATTTGAATATGGGACTCAATATCATGAAAATTGTAGGAAGATGGATTGAAAGGATCATCTACAATATATCTAGGAGAGTTAAGAGTGAAGGATACTTGGCTGCACTTACATGTACACTTGATGATGACAATACATGGATCATTGATAGTGAAGCCTCAAGACACCTAATGGGAGAAAGTGGAAAACTTCATATTCTAGAAATAGAATCATAATCACATGCAGTAGAGCTAGGATACAACAACAACTATGCAATCAAGGGCCTTGGATCTACATCATTGAAGCTGGAAAGTGGAGCAAAGATACATCTCAAAAACATCCTCTATGTCTCAGGTTTGAAACCAAATTTACCTTCCATTTCTTGTTTAGAAGATAAAGGAGATATGGTAACTTTTTTCAGATGGTAAACTTTTTATTTTGGGAAAGGATTCAAGTATTGAAAAGGAAAAGGTTATTGGAGTTCGTGAAGGAAGAATATATAGAGTTATAACACCATATACTCAAGCCCTAGTTCACATGGAGATCAATACCATCAAACTTTGGCATATAAGATATGGTCATATTCATTACAAGATAATACCCTCTCTTAGTCAAATGGGAAAGGGCATCCCTAACATCAAGGAAGATCATGAAAGAGTATGCAAGGGATGTGCTTTGGGAAAGAATACTAGGAAACCTTTTACAAGCAGTGACACAAGGTCTAAGGAGATATTATACCTTGTTCATTTTCATGTTTGTGTGCCCATGTCTAATAAATCTCTTGGAGGTAATATCTACTATGTGACCTTCATTGATGATCACTCGAGAAAGAAATGTCTCTATATTCTCAAGACAAAGGACAAATTATTTTAAAATTTCAAGGAATTTAGATCCAAATTTGAGGCCTTAATCGAAAGAAATATTTGTTGGGTGTGGAGCCTGATTATCTTGTTTACTTTGTATCACAGCAATGGACCCATGTACCTTAAAAGGGGCGGCAACGCCGCCCATAATTAATCGCTGCCGTGGGGGGTCCAGGGGGGGCGGCAGCGCTTTTCGAAGCCCCCCCCCCTGGCAGGGGTTTTCGGGGGCAGCGCCCCCAAAGCTTAAAACAGATGTAAAATTGCCTTGTAAAAGTACAGTAATTTCTAGTAAATCTGGGCCGTTCATTAGGCAAATGATCTGACGGTAGAAGTTATGTTTAGATTAGGGTTTTTTGCCCTAGAAGGCACCCCCTTGTTTTTATGAGGGCATTGTATTGTGGTTGTGTATTGTATGTGTGTATTATCAGAGCGAGAAACAGAGAGGAAGACTGTGAGAGAGAACAAAGGATATTACAGCGGATCTGCTGTAGGTTTTGTCTCTTCATTTTTGCTGGATAATAGAAAGGAAGGACTGGTTGTTCGAGGTGGACGTAGCCCAAACTGGGTGAACCACGTATATCTATGTCTCTCTGGTTTTATGTGTTTTGTGTGCTTATATTTTTCCGCATATTTTATGTGTTGCATTGCTCTGTAATATTTAAATTTCTAACAACTGGTATCAGAGCCGAAGGTATATTTGGCTGATAAACTCGCAGGAAAGAATGGTTCCTGGTTCGAGTGGGAGCAATGGCGGAAGATGGTAAGTTTAGGGTTGAGAAATTTAACGACCAAAACTTTCCACTGTGGAATATGCAGATGGAAGATTATCTGTATCAGAAAGATCTGTACCTACCATTGAGCAGAAAAACAAAGAAGCCGACAGCCATGACAGACGTGAAATGGAACATTCTCGATAGAAAGGCACTCGAAATAGTACGGTTGTGTCTTGCGGCGTCAGTCGCCTTCAATATTTCAAAGGAAACAACAACAGATGGTTTGATGCAGACGTTGGCGAAACTATATGAAAAACCCTCAACCTCAAACAAGGTATTTCTTATGAAACGACTATTTAATATGAAGATGTCGGAAGGTGGATCTGTTGCAAACCATTTAAATGAATTTAATACAGTTACCAGTCAGTTAAGTTCTATAGGGGTAAACTTTGATGATGAAGTTAGAGCTCTGTTATTCTTGTGCTCATTGCTAGAGAGTTGGAATGGTTTAGTAATGGCCATTAGTAACTCTATCTCTAGATCTAGTACTTTAAAGTTTGATGATGTTGTTGGTGCTATCCTTAGCGAGGAAATGCGACGGAAAATCTCCGGTGAGACATCAGGTAATGCTTTGAGTGCAGAGTCTAGGGGAAGAATAATGGAAAGAGGAAAGAGCTCGGGATATCGCAGTAAATCAAGGAAAGGCAGATCCAAGTCCAGATCGGGGATAGTGTGCTGGAATTGCGGAAAGAAAGGACACCTAAAGAAAGACTATAGATCTCAGAAGGGAAAAGAAGGAGACACACAGCAAGAAAACAATCATGAAGCAAATGTGACAGGTGATGTGTTACAAGATGCTTTGATTCTTTCTTTCGAAAATGTTACTGATTCTTGGGTTGTAGATTCATGGGCTTCATTCCATGCCACACCTGATAAGAAATATTTTCATGACTATGTTCAAGGAGATTTTGGACAAGTTCGTTTGGGTGATGATAAACCCCGTAAAATTGTTGGAATGGGTAAAGTTCTTGTAAAACAACAGAATGGAAACCAATGGCTACTAAAGGAGGTAAGGCATGTTCCAGATCTGAAGAAAAATCTGATTTCAACAGGGCAGTTAGGCAGTGAAGGTTGTGTGACAACTTTCACAGATAAAACTTCGAAGGTCACCAAAGGAGCCCTGGTAATAGAAAAAGGCGAAAAGGTTGGTACATTGTATTTATGCAATGGTATTTCTAACTCTGTTAATGCTTTAACTTCCAAAGGAGAAGATGAAGCATTATGGCATCATAGGCTCGGACACATGAGTGAGAAGGGGATGAAGATTCTTCACTCAAGAAATTTGTTGCCGGGTTTGAAGAATGTTGATTTGGATTTCTGTGAGAATTGCATTTATGGAAAACAAAAAGAGTCAGATTTCTCGCAGTTGGGAAAGAAAAGAAGAGCGAAAAATTAGAGCTTGTGCATACAGATGTATGGGGACCTACTTAGGTATCATCTCTTGGTGGCTCTCGTTATTATGTTACTTTTATTGACGATGCAACTTGAAAACATTGGATTTATTGTATTCAGAATAAATCTGATGTATTTGATACTTTCAAGAAATGGAAAGATTTGGTTGAGATTGAGACAGAAAAGAAGTTGAAGTGTCTCGTATCAGACAATGGAGGTGAATATTGCAGCAAAGAGTTTGATAGGTACTGTTCAAAGCATGGAATTTGTAGAGAGAAGACAGTTCCAAGAACACCACAAGAAAATGGTGTGTCAGAAAGGATGAACAGAACAATCATGGAGCGTGCAAGGTGCATGAGATTGCATGCAGGATTGCCTTTACAATTTTGGGCAGATGCTGTAGATGCTGTTGTTTATCTAATAAACAGAGGGCCTTCAAGTTCCTTGGATGGTGGTATTCCAGAGGAAGCATGGACAGGTAAAAAGGTAAACTACTCTTTTTTAAAGCCTTTTGGTTGTGAGGCCTTTGTCCATATTAATAAAGAAAATAGAAAAAATCTTGAGGAAAAATCAAAGAAATGTACCTTTATTGGATATGGTGCTAATGATTTTGGTTATCGCTTATATGATTATGAAAATCAAAAAATCATTAAGAGCATAGACGTAATATTCAATGAAAAGGTCTTGTATAAGAATCAGCTGTAGGAAAAGAAACAGGAAAAAGAAAGCAAGGAATAAACGGTTTTTGATGAGATAACTGAAAAGGTAAAGGTGCCTGAAAATAATAATAATCTACAACCACAGCAGCAGCAACCACCACAACAGCAACAGGCACCTCAAACACCTGAAATTGGTGTTAGAAGATATACCAGGATAAGTAGACCCCCTGAACGATACTCTCCTTCATTATATTATTTATTGATGACTGATTTTGGTGAACCTGAATGTTATGAAGAAGCAATACAGGTTGAAAGTAGGAAGAAGTGGGAGCTAGCCATTGAAGAAGAGATGAACTCCTTAATGCATAACCAGACTTGGGACTTAGTCAAGTTGCCTGCAGGTAAAAATACATTGTAGAATAAATGGGTTTATAGGCTGAAGGAAGAAGATGGAGGAAAACAGAGGTACAAAGCTAGACTTGTGGTGAAGGGGTTTGCACAAAAGAAAGGTATTGATTTTGATGAAATATTTTCTCCTGTTGTTAAGATGAATTCAATCAGAACTGTTTTAAGTCTTGTAGCAGCGAAAGATTTACATCTTGAACAGTTAGATGTAAAGACAACATTTCTCCATGGAGATTTGGAGGAAGAGATATACATGCAGCAACCAGAAGGATATGAGGTAAAAGGGAAAGAAAAATTGGTGTGCAGGTTAAAGAAGAGTTTGTATGGTTTAAAACAGGCTCCAAGGCAGTGGTATCTAAAATTTGACAAGTTCATGTCTGAACAAGGTTATACTAGATGTCACTCTGATCATTGTGTTTATCTAAAAAGGAAAAATGATGGCAGCTATATTATATTGTTATTGTATGTAGATGACATGCTTGTTGCAGGATCTAACATGCAGAAAATAAATGTGCTCAAAAGAAAATTGGCAAATTCATTTGCAATGAAGGATTTGGGAGCTGCAAAACAAATCCTTGGTATGAGGATAACTAGAGACAGGAAAAATCGCAAATTAACACTGTCTCAGAATGAGTACATAGAAAGGTGTTGAAAAGATTTAATATGCAGAATGCAAAACCAGTTAGTACACCTTTTGCTAGCCATTTCAAACTTAGTAAGGAGATGTGCCCAAAGACCCAAGAAGACATGGATTATATGTCTAAAGTTCCATATGGACTGTGGGTTAGCCAGTTAATGTATGCAATGGTTTGCACAGCACCGGAGTATTGCACATGCGGGGGGGAGTTGTAAGCAGTATGCATGAATAACAATCCAGGAAAAGAACATTGGATGGCCAGAAATGGATTCTCGTGATATTTGGAGAGGTACCACAAATCAAGCATTATGCTTTGGTGGTTCAAACATCGGGTTTGCCAGGGATATGTTGATAGACATGGCGTGACAGACATATCAGAGGAGAACTACAGATATGTATTTAATCGGTGAGATGAACAACACAAGCTTGCCTAAAATCCAAAGTGTTGTTGCACTTTCAACAACAAGAATACATGTTGCTTCACAGGCTATAAAGAAATGATTGGTTAAGGCATTTATGGATGAATTGGGTAAGAAGCATGATATGGGCACGCTATACAGTGATAGCAAAAGTGCTATTCATCTTGCAAAGAACTCAGCATTTCATTCCAGGACTAAACACATACATCTCAAGTACCATTTCATATGGTCAGTATTGGAAGATGGAGAGTTGAAGCTGGAAAAGATACACACTAGCCAGAATCCTGCATATATGCTAACAAAAGTTGTAACAAGGGAGAAACTGAGAATGTGCTCAGTTTTGATTGGTCTTCAAGGATGACGATGAAGATGAGGAACAGCCAGGTCCAAAGAGGAGTCATTTTCCAGCAAATGAAGCAGCGGTGAAGTTGCTATAATCATTCTCCAAGTGGGAGATTGTTGGGTGTGGAGCATGATTATCTTGTTTACTTTGTATCACAGCATTGGACCCCTGTACCTTAAAAGGGGCGGCAACGCTGCCCGTAATTAATCACTGCTGTGGGGGGTCCAGGGGGGGGGCAGAAGTGCTTTTCGGAGCCTCCCCCTAGCGGGGGTTTTCGGGGGGTAGCGCCCCCAAAGCTAAAAACAGATGTAAAATTGCCTTGTAAAAGTATAGTAATTTCTAGTCAATCTGGGCCGTTCATTAGGAAAATGATCTGACGGTAGAAGTTATGTTTAGATTAGGGTTTTTTTCCCTAGAAGGCACCCCCTCATTTTTATGAGGGCATTGTATTGCGGCTATGTATTGTATGTGTGTATTCTTAGAGTGAGAAACAGAGAGGAAGACTGTGAGAGAGAACAGGGGATATTACAGCGGATCTGTTGTAGGTTTTGTCTCTTCATTTTTGCTGGATAATAGAAAGGAAGGACTGGTTGTTCGAGGTGGACGTAGCCCAAACTGGGTGAACCACGTATATCTGTGTCTCTCTGGTTTTATGTGTTTTGTGTGCTTGTATTTTTCCGCATATTTTATGTGTTGCATTGCTCTGTAATATTTAAATTTCTAATAATATTTTGATATCTAACAATGGAGGTGAATACACTTAAAAATAACTTATAGCATATTGTAAAGAAGTAGGTATTAAGAGGGAGATAATTATTCCCTACAACCCCGAACAGATGGAGTAGAAAAAAGGAAGAATAGAACCATTGAAGAATGCATAAGGACTATGATATTTGATCAAGATCTACCAAAATTTCTATGGGGAGAAGGAGCCATGACATCAGTATACATACAAAATATAATTTCACATATTATCCTGGATAATATGACACCAAAAGAAGCATTCACAGGGAAGAAGCCATGTGTATACCATATCTAATCTATGGATGCCCTGCATACATTCATGTTCCAAAATACAAGCGAAAGAAGTTAGACTCTACAAGTATAAAATTTATATCACTTGGTTATAACCTTTCATCAAATTCTTATATAATCTACATCAAAGAAGGAAGACAAATCAAAGTTAGCAGGGATGTTATATTTAATGAAAGCCATGCCTACAAAATATCCAAGGATATACCAATTGAATCCGATGAAGAAGATGTGCATCTATTTGAAGAAGAAATGCAACATGACAAGACACTTACAAACCAAGAAGAAGAAGAAGGACCAAGTGAGCCTATTCAACCCATAATAATTCCCGAAACAAAGAGACCAAATTGGTTAAAAGCTACACTTAAAGATGTTGAAGTACATGGAGTGACTAAAGGAACTTTCAGAGAAATAAAAAGACCGAATAGATACTCAGGATATGCAACATAAATGATGAAGTTAATCGAATCAGAACCAACTACCTTTTAATAATTCGCTTATCAAAAATAATGGAGGAAAGAAATGCAATAAAATATCAATCCATCATGAATAATGGGATTTGGAAAATCGTTCCTAGACATAGTGACAACAAAATGGATTTACAAAATAAAAAATGTCGTTGATGGAAGCATAGAAAAATACAAAGAAATATTTGTTGCAAGGGGTTTCTCTCAAAAAGAAGGAATATATTATGAAGGAACCTTTTCTCCCACTTCCAAGTACACTACTATTAGATCTTTGGTTTCATAACTACTACTATGGGATGAAATATCCATCAAATGTATGTCAAAACAACATTTCTAAATGGAACCATTGATGAAGAAGTATATATTGAACAATCAGAAGGCTTTGAGATAAATAGAAAGGATACTCATGTTTGCAAACTAAATAAATATATATATGGCTTGAAGTAAGCTCCTAGGGATTGGTATATAAGGATGAATGCATATCTCTTAAGGATTGGGTTCATCAAATTTTTTTTTGATGAAAATATATACATCAAGATAGTAAAGAGTGAAACAAACATTATACTTTTATATGTGGGTGATTTGTTTATTATAGGTGTGGAGCACAACATTCTAGAATGCGAGAAAATGTTGGCATCATAATTTTAAATTAAATATATGGGACTCATGCGTTACTACTTGGGCTTGGAAATTTGGCAGAAACCCGATAAGATATATCTTGGTCAAGGAAAGTACATAATAAAGATGTTAAAAAGTTTGGTATGATGGATTCCAAGCCTGTGACAACTCCAATGATAAAAAATCTTAATAATTTGAGAAGCTTCGACTTTAGTCTCATTGATCCTACAAGCTATCATAAGTTGGTGGGCTCTTTGACGTACATGTTAAATACTGACATGATATATGATTTTCTATAAATGTTCATAGCCAATTTTAGTTGGAGCCTCATCATGACCATTGGATAGTTGCCAAGTATATCTTGAGATACCTATATGTTACAATTCACCACTACCTAAAATATGATGGAAAGGAAGTTAAGTTAACAGGGTTCACCAATTTCTATTGGAGTGGCAATGAGACTAATGGAAGAATCACTACCAATGGTTGTTTCAGTTTTGGATCAACAATGATTTCATGGATGAGTACAAAAAAAAAACATGTTGTGTTAATGTTGAGTTTGAATATGTTGTTGCATGTGAAGTAGGAAAATAAATAGTTTGGTTAAGAAAGCCTTGTTAGATTTATTTGGAAAACCTCTAGATCCTACGATGATAAATTGTAATAATCAAACTAGCATCAAGATTCCTGAAGACCTTGTATTTCATGCCAAGGTGAAGCATATCAATAGAAAGTACCATTACATTAGAATTTTGGTACAAGATGGGGTCGTGAAGCTACAATATATTTCGGTAGATGAACATGTAGCTGACGTGTTGACGAAATCTCTTCCAAATAAAAAGTTTGAATATTTCAGAAGCATGCTTGGATTGATCGATATTACAAATTTCGTTGATAGGGAGAGATGAATCATCTTTTGGCAACAAGATGCTTGGGATGACATCTGGCCGGCCTATGTGTTTATGTCTAGATTCTGAAGTAGGGAGGGTGGCCACTGGTCATGGAGCTCTGACCTTGTATATACACCTAGATCCATGGCTTTGTGTTAGAGCTTAAAATCTTGATGCTACCTAGAGTGGCTAAATATTGAGTACACCTTAGTCCCACTCGATTAGAGTACCTTGGTCAAATGTCTAATTTGTAGCACTGTGTGTGCTATAAATATTTATAGTTCATATCATTTTAAGATATTCTAGGTACCTATATATGTATGTAATTATGAATACCTCCCTAGTTAAGAGTGAGTTTTGAAGAATGTAACTAGTGTCGGTCTTCATAATTGTATTTTTCAAAAGAATTTTTATTGTTAAATAAATTGACTTATTAAATCATAGGTTTCATTCTTGGGTCAATGATTTCTGGGTAAAATCCTCCATTAAAGGCATCTAGTTTTTGTCTTGAGTCAATAGAATCCTTTCCATTTTTATTAGACCCTTCTTAGGATTTTGTAGCATGTAAAACTAATTATTTTTTAGTCAAAAGAGTAATTTGTCAACTCCACACCAATTCGGACTTGTCCTCATGAATTCGGCATGGATTAGGGCTATTTGACCCAAAAAAAATGCTTTATATAAAGGCAATTCGACTCATTTGAAGCATACACTCAACAAGTTCAATTTACAAGAGAAAGAAGCAGAAAAAAAAGAGTGAAGTTGAGGAGAGAGAAGAAATAAGTTGTAAAATTCAAGGATTCAGTTTTTGGGCATCTCTAAATTACACGTGCGAAGTTACTTGACTATTATTGGGTCCAAAAGTTCCAAATCTATTGTGGGTCGAAATTCTGAAGCTGGGGGGCGAAATTATGGATTGAAGCTACAAATGAGAAGCTAACACTTGGAGACTTTTGCAGGGATCATCTATTGGAAGGAAGGGCTGACTTAGCGATTGGAGAAGGTCTTTGTCTAGCTATAAAAGTTCTTTTATTGTCTCATATTGATTTGAATCTACTAGTGGAAGATTTGGATTGGGTTTTCCCATTGGAGGGGTTTTTCCCTAGCTGAGTGCCTACATCTTGTGTCTCTTGTCTTGTGGTCTTAATATACATTTAATTTGGTTATTTCTTAATGAAATATAAACTAACAAAGAAGTAAAATAATCCAACATAAATCAAAAGTGATTATTAAGAAAGAGGAATCAAACCCTAATTCCTATAAGCTTTGATTTCACAACATGGACTTGGGTGGCACATTGGTCTTGTTCTTGGTCTTGGATATCTCATTTTGATACGATCCTATAAGAGAAGCATTGTTTGGTTTTCCCCTTTGTGTGGTTTTTCCCTGGCTAGAAGCCTAATATTGGTGTCCCTTGTCTCTTTGTGATCTTTATATTTTCTTGAAAGATTGAACATTTGTATAATTACTTGATGAAGAAGACATAACAAATAATAAGAAGACAACTAACATTCACAAGTAATTATCAAGGAGAGAAATCAGGTACTTGTCTCTATTACACTTGGTTTCTCAACATGGTATCATAGCTAAGGTGAAGGAAGCAACATCACTATATGCTGGCATATTTGAATACAACTATCTCCCTCTAAAAAATAAAGAAGGAATCTCAAAGATCACTCTCTTGAAGATCTCTTGAAGACATCATTAGAAGCTCTCATTCATTCTTGAAGATATTCTTGTACAAACTTTCTCTCTCACTCTGAAGTAAGTACTCTTCTATTATTTGTTTCAAATTATCCCAATAAAATGGCATGTATTTGCAAAGAAGATACTATGCTTAATGGAGCATTGATCAGGTGCTCAGAATTATGCAAAAAATAAAAGTTCTCAGAATGACTCGAAACCTGAACGTCCGCGTAGTCTTTGTCGTTATGAATCCGACGCAACTTGTTTCCTACGAAATGGACTCTGTATGGCTTCAGAAATAAGTTCTATTCATTTTATTAAACAAGCAAAAAATGGAAAAAAATGTAGACAGGGAGCCCAGTCAAAAATCTGTATTGCTAACATGCAATAATGACTGGGCAGGTCAAATTTTTCTCAATTTCCCCTCCAGCTAATTGGATATTTCCAAGTGGCAGTAATGGATTGGTTCGAATTATGGTGTGTTGGCATTTTATTATTGGTTTTGATGGGCCAATGAGAAGGAGGCACATGGCTCAGCCTGGTGCCGCCATGTGTCCTCCTCACAATGTTGTAAAAGGTTTTCAACAGTGTAGGCGGAGGCACTGGGGTTCGACCCGTGACCTCCTAAGCACAAGCCACATTGTTTACGAGTCCACCTATACGTTGGTTCTTAACCATATACCATTTCGCGCCTATTTACATTTTAAATAGTCTGCCAACATGGGGGATTGGGGGCAGCCCCCAAGACATATGACCACAACATGTGACCACGATGAAAGAGCAGGAGGCGCTTATCCTAAGCACATTTTTTTTTAAACTAATCCGTAATTAATTACCTCTAATCCCATTTTATTAACGCTAAACATATTTATTAACGGAACGTTGGATTTAGCGCTAATCATATTTAAATAGTGCTAATGTTGTTCAATTAAGTTAATCCGAATTAAATTGGCGGTTCGATAAATATGATGGAAATTCTATTTTTGGTGCCAACTAGCCCGATTTAGCACCAGTTAGCTAAATTTAGGGAGGAAATTGTGGAGCATACTTGTAGAGGTCATAAATCAGTCAATTTTTGACCAAATGGGGAGCAGAAAGAGGCTAAGGTACCATTTTTGAGTATTTTTAACTCATTGGTGTAGGTTGCAGGAGCATAAAAGCATTGTAAACACATCATTTTGCAAATTTGAGCATAATATAGAGGCCCAAGCCATGGAATATGGACCAAGGAGATTTAGCCCAGGAGGGGTGAACTCCTTCATAAAATCCCTATGTTGATGTGTTGTATGGTGATGTATTGTACTTTTATTTTTTGTTGTTCAGTATTTATTTATGTCAATTTTTTCATAAAAATAACATAAAAATCACTCATGAGACCCAATAACTTGCTAGAGAACTTGAACCCTTAAGAAAATGTAAGACATTGGTTTCAAAATCTGAAAAAGGAATTAGCACAACATTACTAACATACCCCATTCAGTAATTTTTGGTATCAGAGCTTTAGGTTTGGTGTGCAAGAAGGGATCTAATTTTTTGCAAGTTTGTATCATGCTTACAAGGTAAAAACTCAAAAGAGGAGAAGGGAAGCTAGTTGAAAGCCCTGAAGTTGGCTCAAGAGGAAGAAGGGAAAGGTTGCCAAAGTCTTCAACACCAGCACATTATCAAGTTGAAGTTGAGTCTTCAGTGACCATGTCTCATGAAGGAGAACCTACCATGACAAAATATGAGAGAGCATTCAAAAAGGAATTTTTTGATATGACTAAGATGGCAAAGGTCCTCTATGAGGAGAGGAATTAGGCTGCAAGGAGAAAGTTCTAGGCCTCCAAGAGGAGAGGGTTCTCCAAGAGGAGGAGGTCATGGAGATGGTAGGTAACCACCATCCACTTCACTGTCATTCTCACCACCATATACACCTTCATCTTCATCATCTTCCACTACCACAACCCTTCAACATGTTCATCCACATACTTCAAAGGGAACGGGTAAATAAACCCTACTTAAACTTGAAGTCAAATTTGAGCTAGGGATTTATAATGGCGAAGTGAATGAAGAGAAATTGGATAATTGGATTCGTCAGTTGGAGGTTTATTGCAGAATTCAAAACCTTCAAGAGGATGGCATAAATATTCAATTAGCTTCCTTGAGAATGGAGGGTGAAACACTTGTATGGTGGGAAGCAAGGACACAAGATGAGATTAAAAACCATAGTAAGATCTCAATTTATTGGTCTAATTTTATTGTTGCCATTAAAAGGAAATTATACCCTCTAGCTTACATGCAAAAATCCATTATGGACTCGCAAAATTTTAGACAAATAAAGGGACAAAGTGTTCAAAATTATACACAAGAGTTTAGGAGAAGAGCACTAGTTTTGGGTGTCAATTTATCTTCTCAAGGAAATTTGTTAAAATATATTGGGGGTTCGCACAACTATCTTAGACATATTATTCTGATGTTCAATCCCACAAAATTAGATGAGGTTTTTTTTCAAGCCACATGTTATCACTCCACCGGATCTCTAAGGCTGAGAAAGAGTCCAAACAGAGGTAACCACAAAGCAATATTTTGGCTTGGTATCTAGCCCTACCAAACTGGAGAGGGCTCTCTCCACAAAGTCACAACCAAGAGGGCTAGATGAATTAGGGTTTTAGGCTAGGTATGAGTATAGGGGTTTGTTTGTTTGAATTGAGGTTGTTGGATGATGATTAGTTCAAAGATGCTAGGTCAGGTCAAATAATATTAGGGTTGCAGAGATTCAATGGGAAAGGTAGGTAGAAAACCTAAAACATTAGGGTTTCATGAGCGGGATGGATAAGATGAGTGAGGATCTATAAATAGCAAGGCTAAGCATGAATTCTTTCTAAACTAAAGAAGATGAATAAACTATGAAGGTTTTCCCAAAACAGAGCATGGGAGATGTATTATGCTTTTCAACTTGGAAACCAGCATATCATAGAAATGAAATGGGTCATGAAACAAAACATTCATACATAATGAGACATAAGAATAAAAATGCTAAATTTCCATACCGTAGGTATCCAAAATAAATAGCTGCAACATTTTCATTAATTTCCTGACAAATATTGATTACACTAGAGTCTCTGATCAATGCAACAACATCCAACTTGTGAAATGAGTCAAAAATTACATGATATAGACATCAAAAAACCTCTCCCAACCTCAGGGGTTGAATTCCCAAGTTGAGGAGGTTTTCCACCAAAAACTGAGCTGAATACCTAGAGTGTAGGGAGGTCAAACTGACTCATCCCTCACTTTTTGCAAATTGATTCATTACATGTCATCAAACTTTTCACATAATATATTTACCCCTAGTTAAGTCAAACACATCATAATTACGTTTACATTCATGATTTACATTGGTAAAAATCTCATTGGCCATGGTCAAACTGGAAAAAATTGAGAAATTTGAAAAATATCAGCAAATTGAGAAAATGTGTCCTATGCATAGCGCCACTATCCTAAGCGCAGCGCCATCTTTAGCTTCACTTTTGAGGGGATTCCAGGTGTCCAAATTGAGCTCAAGATAGCTCATTGGAAATCCTTTCCTATCTAGTTTCCATATCTATGCCCAGTTTCCAAAATTGTCAAGGTTTGACCCTCCAAAAATTCATTCTACCAAGACTAGTCAAAATCGCAGTGCCAGCCTCCAAAACAGGGCAAAAAGGTCATTTTTGGATTTTTTTTTTGACCTTTTGACTACTTATTTGACCCAAAAAAGTTTTTTAGAATGGCTTTTATGACTTTACTTGGACTTATGAATCCAATGGTGGTTTCGGTTTCTCCATTGGAGGTCCCTAGGAAAAGCAGAGCACCTAGGGCGCTGCGCTTTTGCTAGTTTGACTATGTCAAATTGCCAAAAACTAAAAAAAATCCAAAATTTTAAAAATTTGCCCAGATTTCTTCAGTTTTTTGTTGTGGGATGATGATGAGGTTTACTAGGCTATGAGAGATACCTCAGCAATAATATCAAGCTTGTCCCCTTCATTTTGCTTGGTTAGGGTTTCAAGTCTTGATTTAGCCTTTTGTAGTTTTGAGCTTGAAATTTGGTTTTTCTTGAAGTAGTGCTTGCCCCTCTTTCTCAATACTTCATTGTCCTTGTTTTCCTTCTCCAGGAGCTTCTCAAGATATTGGTTGGCTCTATCAAGCCATTTCTCCCGGTTCTCATTGACGATCATGGCAAACCATTCATTCAATGTAAGCTCATTAGCAAGCTCAGCCTCCTTTTTCCTCTCTAGTTCTAGAGCTTTTTTCAGCCCTCTAGTCCTAGGTCTTCTTCTTGGCACTTTTTCTTCTACCTCATTGGTTTCACCATACCTTTTATAGGCCTCATCAATAAAGGCCTTTGCCTTGTTTTCTTCTCTTTTTTCCTTCAGAATTTGAATCTCCACGATGGCCTGCTTAGTCTTGAGTTGTTCATTTTCCTGCTCATAGTATGCAATGACAAACTTAGATATCTCTAAGTTGGTATGAGGCTCACTAATTTGGGAATTCTTCTACTTGATAATCATTTTGGAGGCCTCATCATCATGCTCATCATCTAAATAAACAAGGTCAAAATCAGTTTCTATTTCATGGAGGCCATCCTCATCATGAATGGATGCCTCATGTGCATCTTCCTCTCATTTCTATACATTGGTTTGATGAATGGCTCATAGTATTGATCCTCCAAATCATTGGATTTGAACCACCTCTCACCCATGTTTGGAATCCCTGTGGCAGCAAAAATGATGTATGTAGACACTGTGAAAGTCACACTGCTAGGGTTACTTGATTGTCTTTGAGGTTTACAGTGAATAGATTACTCAAAATAGGAGGTCAAGATACTTATGGAGTTGAAAATGATAATTGGATTACAGGTTTGGGGTGGTGGTTGCCTAGGAATTTTAGTGGCATAGGACTTGGGGTTTTATAAGGAAGGGGTTTAGGTATTAGAAAAGAGTAGTGTAGGGGTAGGGATGATTTGAATAGTGATGTAGGAAGGTATTTTAGGGTTTATGGGTAGTAAATTGAGAGTGAGGGAGTGAAACTAGGGTTTTCCACTAAACACTTAGTCAATTGTTCTTATGAAGAAAACCACCATAAAAATGACACTTAGGAAAGCAAGGAGGAAAATATTTTGCTTAACTTACTTGATAAAGGAGGAAAGAAGACTTTGCTAAAAGTTTGAGAAGGTTTGAGGGCATTTTGATGCTTCTAGTGCTTGCTTGGCATAAGCACAGTGCATTGGGAAAAAGCACAACGCCTTGCCCAGGAGCGCAGCACCTAAGGTAAAAAAGGCAACGCCAAATGCCCTAAGCGCATTGCCTCTCTCCTATGTACAGTGCCACTTGCCTACGCCCAGGGCCAAGAAAAATTCCGCCTCCATTAGGGGAATTTTGTGGTCTAAAATGGGCCTCCTAAGGAAATTATAAAATAATAGTGGAAATAATAAAATAAGATTTGATTACATCATCAAATTTTAGAGGGAAAAAAGAAAAAAAATATTTTTTCAACTGGTATTTTCAACTTATTTCCCTATGGGTTTACTCAAATTTCGATCAAAAACACTCATTGGATGAAAAATTTGATTCCTCATCCAAGGAGTACCAATTTTGCATACTTTCAACAAACCTTACTACATGAAAAATGAGAAATACATGAAAAACATAATTGCAATCACGTTGTTTCATGTATTTCTCATTTTTCATGTAGTAGGGTCCATCGAAAGTATGCAACGTGGGTATTCCTTCGATGAGGAATTAAATTTTGCATCCAACAAGTACTCTTGCTTGAAATTTGAGTAAACCCTAGGGTGATAAGTTTAAAATATGAGTTGAAAAAGTAGTTTTATTATTTTACTATTTTTTAATATTTTTAATTTTTTACTCCAAAAATGGTGAATCATCCCCCATGGTTGACATCATCATTGAATCCTATTGGTTCTTATAAATTTTATTTTGGTTGTACATTTTTCTTAGGAGGTCCATTTTAGACCTCAAAATTCCGCTAATGTGACTGTGCAAATTGACGTCTTCGGGCTGAGGGAGTGCAAACTCGACCTTTGGATGTGCAAATGAGTTTGAATTGGATATCTTGGTGGTCTTATACTTCATGAAATTGATGATTTGGGCTTTGGGACCCACTTTCTTCCTTTTTTATTCACTTAACCTTTTGAAAATTTACCCTTTACTTTACTCTTTCTTTTGACAATTTGATCTTTTGACGACCTTTGAGAACTCTTTGAATTTGACTTTTTGGTGGTTTGGCATCTTTGGAACACTGAGTTAGCAGCTTGGGATGGTGAAATTATTATATTTTCAAAGACATAAAATTACATAATAAAAATATTTAAAAAATTACAATTGAACTCAAAATTACATGCTGAAACAAGATATTTTCTTCATAAATCATATTCACATGGTGAAGAGATGTTTATTGGATCACCCTTTACTTGCTGGTCTTATGCACTGGAGATGAAGTTTTATTGAACCTTGGAAACCCTAATGACCTAATGAAACCTTGGAAAAACCCTAAAAGACCTAATGAGACCTTGAAGGACTGAATTTCAAGATGACATGAATGATATTGACTTTATGGATGGTGTATAGTCTGCAAGGTATGAAAATAAGCCAGAAAGTAATAAAATTTGAGGAAGAGTGATGTTTTTGGACTAGAGCTTGTTAGTGTCAGTATATTCATACTGCCATCAGTGATCAAAATTTCTCTTTTTCATTTTCATATTAGGAGTCCCATACCAATAAATTTCACCATTCCGCTAGGTCATGGATTCATTGATGGTAGTGATTTTTCCTCAGTTTTCCCTCATGTGAAACTTGTTGATTATCTTCTCTATGGTCTTTAGTCATGGGTTACTTTCACTTTGTGAGTCATGTTAGTAGGTCATGGGGTGGGTCTCATTAGGTTCTAGGATCTCATCATGGTCAAATTAATGAGTCAAGTGTCAATAAATATCAGCAAGGTCATGAGGAAGTCAATAAACTCAAATTCACAGCACCTAGAAGATCAAAGAGATGTTTTATTTAGTTTGATGTAATTTTCACCTCAAAACCATATTTTTAGGTGAAAACATGATGCTTTTCCTTTATCAGCATTCATTATGTAATTTTATGTCATCATATGTAATAAGTCGCACTTCAGAAGCTGCCATCTCCACAAAGTCATCACCCTGCCTTCAGAGAAGTTTTCCGCAGCAATTTCAGCGTCAAATCATGTTCCAAGTAGATTCAGCAGAAAGAGCCTGGAAAGAGCTTCCCAATGGTATACTGCACTCTCAAAACTGACTTCTGGATTGAAATTTATGCCTAAGTGAAGTAAAAAGTCCTCTATACCCCAACCCTTCCCCTTTTTCCCCTTTTTCCCTTAAACTTTATGTTATTAAAGTTTAATATTTCTTTTTATAAACCCATTTTTCCCCTTCCGATTACCCAATCGCAATACAAAATTCCGATGCGATTCAACCACTTCCCCTCCATGTCCCTTTGAGAGTTTATAATAACATTTTAAAGTTTTTTTATTATAAAACCCCATTAAAAACCCACTTCCCCTCCATACTCCGTTGAAAAATTTATAATAAACATTTTAAAATTTTTTATTATAAAGCCCCCTTTTGATTACATAATCATAAATCCCATGTGCTTTAATGAACCACTTCCCCGCAACACCTTAGAACTTATAATAAAGTTAAAATCTTTATTATAAATAAATCCCGTCGTTCCAAAATTTCCATCGCAATCGTGGCATTTGATATGAGCGCCCGATTGGCCTATCACAAAAACCCCGATGTGATTCACCCGATTGACTCTGCCCAATATGCATCATGACTGTTGATCGGCCCCCCTAATTCGACAGCTCATATGCTATCTGACCATTATAATCGACGCTTTCATAAAGTCCCCTCCCCGATTGTATATCCCCGATGGCAAACATCCGATCAATGCCCCCACAATAGATCTGTTCGCCCAATCCAACGGCCTGCAAGCTATTGCGTCCATCGCATCAGCGATTTTCTTTAGCGCCATATGTTTTTTCTCCGCTCTCTCCCGATGCCGATTGACCCCGGTCCCACCATTTATCTTCCGCCCTTCCATAATTTAAAGGCCAATTTCCTCTGTAAAAATCGAATTTCATATTAATTAGTGTTATAAAGGACTTTCACTTCATCGTTTATTCCCCATCGGCATCGGCTTTTTCACATATGTTTTTCTATCGCTTTCCTCGATCTCTCGATTCCAATGGCGACTCCTACGGGCCCCACTTTAAAAATCCCTCCGCTCTTTCAAATGAAAATTTTACTTTTTCCTTATAAACGTGTAACGTTTGTTTTAAATATGTTTAGAGGGGTTTCTTCACCTTTCTGTCATATTACCCCATCGGACCTCTCCATTCTATCACCCAATTGCATCGGATTTTTTTCTGCGTCCTAATACACCTTCCCCTTTCCCCGATCCCCGATTGTGATCACTTTTGTGTATTAAAACGCATCGCAAAGTATATTTTCAATGTTTTATCATATATTATATCTCCCCCATTCATCTGATTCTGATTACAATGAAACCATCGCAAACATGTGTTTTTAAATGTTTTATTATATTGCAAACATGTGTTTTTAAATTTTTTATTATACGTTATATCCTTTGCCCCATCGATTCCGATTCCGATTGCGATGCGGACCCACCTCCTCTCCCTTCCCTCCTATTCATTCAAAATGATTTCCACCCTTAACTAAAGAATAAATTCATTCGATTTTATCTCAGAGGAATTTTATTAAAAAATTCAGTTTTCTCAGAGTAATAAAGGAAAGCAAAGCGACAGTCAAAGGCCGAGAAAAGCTTATATAAAACAGAGATTGTTACAGTAGCAGCAAAGTAGGAAATCTGTTTTCGGATTGCCTATTTTTCTTTTATCCAGTATAACAACGAAATTTTCAGATGTCCTCAAAATGTATTATTGTTCCTTATTTTCAGGGGCAGTCTGTTGGTTTATTACTCATATTTGGATTTCAGTTCTTCAGCTCCCTTTTTATGTGGATCTATGTTCCCACAAATCTGGCCTATTTAATGTAATTGTAAATCATTTGTAAAGTAGTCTATAACTCAGAAGTAGGGGAATAGTGTGGAAAAGAACGCTCTGCGCTCCATTGTACAGTTTGAAAAGAAATTAATAAAGTGATGCAGCTCTGATTTGTGGGATCCATGTGGTATGAGATTTAGCATTTGTTTCTCTCCTTTGTGTTCATATGTAAATTGCTATGTTTCACCTCTCATCCATCAACATTTCCTTTTGAATTCTTTCAAGACAGAAAGGTAGAATCCATTTTTATGCTCTGCCTTGGGAAATCATTCATACTCTGTGTTTTTCTTCTGTTTGAAAAGGATCCATTTATTGTGCCCTTTTCAACTCCTCACCAGTCTTTCCATTCCATCCTTATTTAACTTTATTGCTAAAATTTCCTGCCTACCTTGCCCATGAAATACCCTGTATCCTGATTTAATTTCCTAGTTTCATATTGTACCATTTTATCCCACACATCCCTGAAATTCATTTCATTTATTAAAATTATTTTCCATCATTATACCTAGCCTAATATCAGATTTTTATTGCACTTTATTGAATATCCTTTCACGGAGAGAGCCCTCTCCTATCCTTGTAGGGCTAGCTACAAGGCTGAGCGTGGTTTAGTTTTTACCCTGTTTTGCCCTTTTTCAGCCTGGGGTCTAGATCAGGTGCTAGCAAGGCTACCATCAATGACTAATTTTTTTCATGACCTAGTGGAATGAAAAACAATTATGAGTGGGACTCTGTTGTAGCCGCTACAACACCCTCCAAAATTTAGTCCCCTTTTAAAATTTCAGAGCCCCTGATCTCTTTGATGAAGGTAAGTCCAATGTGCCCTCAGCCATTAATCTTGAGAAAGTCACTTTTAAGCATTTGCCTTCAAATCTAAGTTCATGACTTATTTTCTTTGAGAGTAGTCACATGGTCGCAAAGTCACAAACATGATCAAAATTACACATTTGCGACTAAGCGACCTAGCGACCTTGCAACCTCCAGGTCGCAAGGTCTCAAGGTCTATAAAATGCACATATTGCGACTATGCGACCTAGCGACCTTGCAACCTCCAGGTCGCAAGGTCGCATCTTGTCCTAAATATTTACATTTTCGACTGCACGACCTAGCGACCTTGCGACCTTCAGGTTGCAAGGTCGCATCCTTGTTCAACCGGCCCCAATTTGCGACTTAGCGACCTGCATTAAATGACCAAACATGCGACCCCTTTATAAATAAAAGGGTTGCGTAGGTTGCATTCAACCTGCGCGATGGAGCAAACAAAGCCTCTAAAAAGCCAACTGGAGCACATTTTTTCCGAGTAAGTTGCCTAATCCTCCTGTTGTTTCCTGTTTTTCTTAGATTTTTCCTTACCTACCCCATACCCTAGCCTATTAATTTCCCTTGGCCCCATTCCTTTGCAACCCAAATCCTCACTAGCTCTCCGGCTAGGTTTTTCAGCTCACTTATGCTTTTTCCTCTTTGCCGCCTCTTCTGAGCCTTGCCTTGCCTTAGTTTGCTACAAACACCCCTTCTTGGCTTTCTGAGAGGGCCCTCAACTCTGATTTTCCCATCTCCCTTGGAGTTTTTGGTTTCCTTTCACCTTATTCCCTGCGGGTCGCAATTGCTTAGATTTCTCTTAGAAATCCCTAATGCGACCCTGCGACCCCGTGACCTTGCCACCTAGCGACCTTGCGACCTAGTCGCTAAGTCATGAAGTTGCTAGGTTGCAAATCATCGACTAACCTCCCAAATCGCGACTTTTCGACCTAGTTGCAGGTTGCCAAGTCGCAGAGTCGCAATTTTAAAACATTTCACGCAGGTGCAACCTCACGACCATGCAACCTAGTCGCTAGGTCGCCAAGTTGCAAACCTCCTTAATCCTATAGATAGCGACCGACAGGGGTCGCAGCGACCTAACCTGAGTAGTCAAATCATTTAGAGCTCTATTCAGTCCCGTTGTATTTGTTATCATGTCGTCTGTCTTACCATGGGATTGTTTTTTGAACATGTTAAGGGATATTGAAGTCGAGCTCGAGTGTGTCTCCATGTCTTCGGCCTCAAGCGATATGGGGCCTCCAACAGTTCGGAATAGAAACAAAAGCCCCGAGATAGAAATATCAGGAGAGGACATGCCTCCTCCTCCACCCCTATCTATGGAGACAACGCCTGTGTCTTTGGGAAAGGAGATAAGATGACTTGGTACCAAGTATATCAGGACTTCACGAAGCCAAAATTCCCAGAAAATCTCGCGGATCGACAAGTATACATTCAGTTTAAAAGGTCCAAGCTTCACTAGGTAGGCGATCATCCACAAATATTCCCATGCGTGGAATTCATCGAATGGATCCTCCAGAAAATTGACTCCAAGGTCTAGGTCATCCGCGACCACTCAGGGAAAAATTTTTCCAACCTGACTGGGAAAGACGCAGAAGTCTACTATGCACTCACCGCTAAGGAAGAATCCTTCAACACTGATTGAGTCTCCACACATGAAGTACCAGTGCAAGAACCCTTGAAGGGCTGGTGGAAGGACCCCAAGAAGTTTAAGGTGAAAAAGGATCAAGAGTATAAAAAATATGGCCTCAGGAAGGTCTATAAGCTCATGGCAGCAATGATGTGTAGAATTTACGGGTGGTAAGATGCCACTACCTTCAATGGGGCTTACATCCCACACATGTATGAAATCACCTCCTACGGCACCCATTTCAACTGGGCTTACCTGGTAGTATCGACCCTCAGATAAAACATATCAGCAGCACAGGCACCAGAAGAGGGATGTGCATCATAATTCTACATGGCCTCTTACCTTTTAGATGCAGTGTGTGCGAGATGTCATTTTGAAGGATGGTCGCATAACTAGGATGTGAAGCATGGTGGGCCCGTTCACAAAGATCTGAACGTATTCTGGGCTTCCAGGTACAAGCAAGATATAGAATATATCTCACACAATTTCATCCCCACGCTCTATAGGAAGCTTTTCGGTAAAGATGCCCCTTGCATGTCTAGGCGGGCTATGGAAACAGTAGCCCAAGTGGCCAGCTAGTTTCCCATTACAGAGAGTACCTTTATCAAGGTCTTCGGATCATTCAAGGAACCTCATGCACTACCCTTGTATGTCACTGAAAAACTACTGCTACAATAAGTGTGCTACCAAATGTCGAGAGGATTCTCCAAGGTCCTTAGCAAAGTCAAAAAGAAGCCATGGCCTACTCTGCCGCTTACTATTGGTGCCTACAATGTTAAGGATTTCAAAGAAGTAGAAGTTGAGGCGAAGAAAATCAAAGGTTTTCATTTTGTAACACTCGCCCATAGATCATATGATCCTAAAATAATCGTCCCTCCACACTACAAATGGGCCAAGTTAAATTGGAAGTACCAACACACAGAATGCCCTATTGAGGAACAAGTTAGAAACTGGTACAACAAATACAGGGAAGCCGCGCCGGAAGAATCCGCTGACCTGAGTGGGGATCAAGTAGGTTAGGATGACCAAACTTTAGAAGAGAGGGTTGACATGCTTAAAATTAAGGCCCCGGTAGGAGGAGCTTCATCTTCCAAAGCTAAAAAGCCAAAGAATACTACAAGTAGTAGTATTTCTAAAGAGCAACATGAAAGGAGAGACAAAGAGGCCAAGGCACAGCAAGAGGCTGAGAAGAAGATGAGAGAGGAAGAACTCAAAAGGACCCAAGATACCCTGGCATGACAACAAGAAGAAGATAAGTGAAATAAGCAGGCTGAAGAACAGCAGAAAGAGGAACAAAAGAAAAAGCAGGCAAAAGAGGCCCACAAGAAGAAGGAGGAAGAAGAACGTGTTAGCCACTGATAAATTATGTTATACCAAGAGGTGGCTAATTTTGTTCTCCAAAACTCCAAGAGATAATTCCCCTTTGAGAACCAATCATCCTTGAAGTTTTTATGAAGATAACTAATACTTTAGTTAATCTTCACTGCTGTTTCCTTTTTAAACCTTAAAAATATGTTGTTTTCCTGAAGAAAAAGACTGCTAAAAAAACCCCATTTTCCATAATTTTACCCCTCTTTCCACTCATAATTGGCCTTCATTTTGCATTCCCTTTCCTTCATGAAATTCCTCCTTTTCCCTCATTTTTCTTCCTTTCCTTCATAATTTCCCCATAATAAGGTATAAAACTCCTTTTAAAACCTTATTGGAACCCCCAAAAATCCTCTGAAAATCCTTAAAAAATCCCAAAAAATAGTCTTTTTCACTAAAGGCTTAATCCCCTTTCGGCTAAGCCCCTAACCCCTTCTCTGCATATGACCTGTGCCCGAGACCAAGTGCTAAAACCCTGGGCGCTAATCGCAATCGGAGCTTCCCGGTTGTGCTTTTTCCTTTTATTTTTATAAAATTTTTGATGCGAGAGTCTTTGTTCTATCGGCTTCCACCGCGATCTCCACCGTCGATCTCACCTTGATCCGAAGGTCTGCGCGTAATTGCATCGCAAGTTTTGTTATGTGATTTCCTTTCTCCTCCGCCAATTGGCAACCTTGCGATTTAATCCCGACCGTTGATCTGTTCTACCCAGCTCAGATCCGACGGTCCACATCGTTTCCCTTTTTCAAGCCCGTCTTCCGCCTTCGGCCTTTATAATTAAATCTTCACCATTGACCTAGCTTTAGGATCGACGGCTATCGCTCCATCGCAAATCGGAAATCGCAATTCCTTTTTTTCATTCCCTTTTCTATCCTTCGATTGCGATCCCGTGATTAAATCTCAGCTGTTGAAATCCACAAGAACCAACGGCTAAGATTTAGTCACGCTCTGCCCATAACCCCCAACATCACGCCCACCGATTAAATCCTGACCGTTGATCTCTAACCTCGATCTGACGGCCAGTGCTTAATCGCGCATCGCAAAATCAAACGACCCAGTGTTTCGGCCTTTTCCCATTTTTTTGATGCAATCCAATCTCCACCGTTGATCATTCTTCTCATCCGACTACCCACATTCATCCTCTTTCCGCCCTTATATAAAGTAGTGGGCCCTCTCTTATTTGTGTTTCTCCACCTTTTTTCCTTTGAAAACCATTACCATTCCTTTATATCCTTGTTTCTGACAAAAGGTTCTAAAATTAAATCCTGACCGTCGATCTTCATAGATCTAAGGTCATCAGGCTCTATTTTTCCGACCTTTTTCATTTTCTTTCATTACCACCCCTTTTTCAATTATAACGTTTATCAAAGAAATTCAATGGTTGGATAGCCTTTTACCCCTCCATTGCGCGCCGATCTTGCAGACGTCACTTGGTCCCCACCTATTCTTTATCCCGCAGCTCTTCATATATCGCACTCTACCTGCACCATTGGATCTGGATCATCCCATCCGACGGCCTGTAATCCATATCGCGTAGTTTTTGAGCCCATCCCATGGTGCGCAACCTTTACGTGATATAGGAAGTTTTAGAAATCTAAGTGTTGAACACAAACCTATATCGCGTTCCAAAAGCTAAAACCACATTACCACCCAAACACAACGCGAAAACCGATGTCGTTTTTCCGCTTTACCACTCTTCCTTCCGCAATATAACTCTAAATTAGATCCTAGCCATCGATCTCTGAGATCAGATGGTCCCGATTTAACCTTACCACCAATTCATTTTCCCTCCATCATTCCTCCAAATGATCTCATTAAATGATCTCAACCGTAGATCTCTATTCTTTGATCTAATCCAACGGCCCTTATTCAATATTATGCCCAAACTTCTTTCTTCACCTAGTTAGTTGTTCTGCCGGGTTTTCTCCCTTTTCCCACTGCATATGCTCTGTCGCACGGCTCCAAACCGCCCTCCATAAACCCTCCAAAGCATTTTAAACCAATAAAACACAGGATTTCAATAATATTTGTGTGTTTTTGTGTAGGTTTAATGAAGATAAAGTTAGAATTTTCCGCAGGTGATTACACTATTATTGGCCAAGGATGATGATCCTTGCGGCCTTTTGATATATATATTAAATGGTTTCCAAGGAATAATTAAATGTTTAAAGGGAATCGATAAGTCATGATTTTCGGTTTTCTGAGCAAAAGACTCTATTAAAACCCTTTGCGCCCCTACAAACAGAAAAACACAGTCAGCATCAATTATGAAAGCGTATCAGTGTCAAAGATGAAGATTATGGTTTAATCAAGCCTAAACACTGATCCAAATAGAAATCACTGTGTTTAGGAAAAAAAGAATCAGATCCAAGTACACCTCATAGCCACATTAAAGGGGCTAATTGAATCCCCCAGCTACCAAAGAGCCACCTGCAGCCTCAAAGCAATCAAAGAAGGCCTACTTATTTCCGAAGCAGAAGATATTTGTTTAAAGACAGTTGAATAGTTATTTCAAACAAAAGAAGATATTTTAAACTATCCGTGAAGTTATTGTAAAGGATAAATAGGCCTCGAAGTCAATCTTTTTATCCATTAAGTGTTAAAAATCATAAACAGAGTAAATGAAATAGAGTTGCAAATGAAATTAATTCCTGGCTTAAGCCTAGCATGGTTTTCGAGGCTAAGAATTGCATTTAGTGTAGAATTTATTGCATTTCAATCCTAAACTCTTCCACCTCCTCATTTCTTCTATAAATACTTCTGAAGAAGATGAGATACAGGTTGGTTGATTGTTCACTAGTTGTAATATTGAAACTCTCTGAAATAATACATAGTCTGTCTGAAGTTGAGGAAGAAATTAAAGTCTTGGAAGATTGATGATGATGTTGCATACTTATTTTTTAGAAGGCTCTATCATTGGATCCATGAGCTTCGTCGTTGGTGAAGTATTCTAAACTGTTTAATTTTTTCCCCTATTTTCATTTTGTTCCATAATTTCTTACTACAGTAGGATGAAAGTTTTAGGCTAAGAAATGACTCTTAGAAGCACCTTAGACCTGTTCATCCTTCACTATTTTATGTTTTCTTCTGCTGAGGTATTTTAGAGTCTTCAATCTCTCTCTTTAGTCCTCATGCTTGTTTATTTCTCTAATAGTTTAAATAGTTTGTTTCAACATGATTTATGGCTTTCCCTGCTTGTCTGTTGCCACTTGAAAGCTGTTATTGAAGTACCATTGTTCGAATTTAGCCAAGTAGGTCTGTTTTGATCATGCCCTTTGTCCTTGCTTGAAAATTTGTTTTGAAGGTATTTTATAGTTGTAATCATAGATGTTTTTAGGTGTTCTCTCTTCTATGACTGCAATTATCAGTGAATCTTTTATTTTTTCTAAGTCATTTGAAATAAAATATTTGAGGAAATAGGATGTGCTCCCGAATCTTAGATTTCATTTTGAAAGTTGTCTTGAAGTCATTATTTTCTTAAAGAGTGTTTGTAGAATTTATGGTTAGCCCTGTCTATCAAATATATCTTTATCATTCAAGTTATGTTTTCAAGTTCCCTTTGTTGAGAATTAAATTTCTCTTTCCAAATCATTGATGTCCATCTCATTCACAAAACCAAAGGATCCTGTGGCCAAGTTATATTTTCCCTTTGATATCCCATATCCATTGATAAGTTTGTTATGACCTCTTCTTCACTCCATTTCCCAATGAATCAGATGTTTCTCCTTTCTACATATCTTTCCTAAACCTTTCATGTTCTGCTATGTCCTTCAACCAATCAAACAAACAAACAAATACTTGCACTTAATAACTAGTCTAAAACTAATACTCAAAGCACACAAGATAAACTTTTGCAAAACAAATAATTTGAGAGATCCCTCTCTGCGAATAGGAGGACTATATCCTGTAACTCTAAATATTGGTTCTGATGTTGCCTTATCTTTTGATTTTCCAATCTATCAAAACACGGGACACCAACATAATGGCGATCATGGTGGGACTCTTTTGAGTTAGTGACAATCTAAGTACACCTTAGGACTCTAGAAAATCTCATTATTCTTTCCAAACAACCATAGAAACTCAGAAAAAACCCAAAAATGTTTTAGATTGGCTTCCTAATAAACATGGTGGTGGAACCATTAAATATTTTACCTTCATAAAAGCTAAAAAATTTCCACTTGGCGACTCCACTAGCCCCAGTAGGCCTATTACCCATCTAGCTCTCCAGATTTCCTTAAGATTGTGTTAACCAGCCTCGAGGAATTTTAGAATCCTAGTCCCATACTAGATAAGACATTGTGAGAGGCAAAATTTTCAAAAACAGTCCCAAAAAACTTCAGCCATTCTCATTTTTGGAAAAGAAGTCTGGCTTCACATAAGATCAACACTAGATCCCATCTAGATCCAAATCCCCCTACCATAGTTGACAATCCAGAGAGGATTTTGTGGCAAACTTCTAGACCTGGAAAATCAGCTGCTAATAGGAGCCTCTTAAGAACAAAATCTGTCCTTGAAAACCTTGTTGTCTTAGAGGATTTACACTTTAACTTACATCAGACAAAGAACATTTTTAGAACTAGATCTCAAAGTGATTTAAACCAAACTGATCTTGACATTGCAGATTTGCAACAGAGCTTTAGTAGAGAAGCCTCACCTTCCACTCCTCCTGATTCCCAGCTTCTTCATCATATTAGCCTTTTTCATAATAAATCTGCTCAAAACCAGTTTGTTGGCCCAAGTGTTTCTTCCACTCCAATCCATACTACCACTATTCAAAACACCCCATTTCAGCCCACTTTCCCTTTTGTAAACCCACCTCTTGTAAATCCACCTTTCTTCCCAGCCATGGCAACATGGTATGCCCCATTAGTGTTCCCACAACCTCTGCTTCCCTTACCAAATGAGTACCAATCAAAAATTCCTTATTTCACTGGAAAAGAGTCTACAACAGCTCAACTTCTTGTAGATATGATGGAAGATGCTTTTGATTACATGGAGATAGAAGAGGAAACCATTAAGATGAGGATATTTTCCCAAAGTTTAGGAGGAGATGTAAAGAAGTGGTTTTAAAACTTACCTCATAACAGCATCAATGATCTCCCTACTTTGCATCAAGCATTCATCAAAAAATGGGAAATGAAAAAGAACCCTCTCCAAATAATAGCAGAGTATAGTAATCTCAAAAGAAATCAAGGGAAGAGTGTTCATGACTACTCCACTAGGTTTAACAGTGTTTAAAATGTTCTTCCACCTCACATGAAACCTCCCCAAGGCATGGAATTAGTAAGATACCCTCAAGGTTTTGATGCCAAAATGGCTTATCAGCTAAGGGAGAGAGATTAATTAACACTAGAGGACATGAAAAAAGGAGCTGTGAGAGTAGAAGGAAACATAATTGAGAAAAGAAATAGGTTGAGATCAGAGAAGAGGGTAACTTATAAAGATGACATTGCAACCTCAGCCTCAACTTCTGACACTAAAATTGATAACCTAGTGAAGGTAATGGAGAGGATGCTTGAAAAGATCAACTTTAATGATAGAGTGCGACCAAGGGAGCCTCAAAATAACCAAAATAGAAATATAAATCAGAATTATAGAAGAAAAAACAATCAAGATAAGAAAAAAGAAAGTGACCAACAAGTCAGACCTCCCTTCCAAAAAAACTATGTAGATCAATATGAGGAAGATAGGGAGATGGAAAGGTTGGGAGAAGCTCATGTAAACTTGATTGGATCAGACAGTGGGGATGATGTTTTCCTCACTGAAGAAGAACAAGGTTTCTTCTCTGATCAAAATAAAAACACCTATGAATATTCTGATGACTATAGATTGGGGTTTGAAAATGCAATCATGGAGGTGCACAAACAATATGATCTTAGGAGCAAAGGGAGCATAGACAATTAAAAAGATAAGAACACCAACACTGATGTCAATAAAAACACAGAAAGTCATCCTAAGAAGACAGCAGAGAAGCCCAACATTTTGGCTGAAAAACCATATTTAAACAAAGAGAAAAATAGCCAACCAAATGTTGAAAAAAGTACCCCTAGCACTTCAGCTAGTGGTCCTAACAAAACTGTCCCAATTACCAGTCCAAACAAAGTTCAGCTAATCAAAATTGCTAAAAGGAATTCAGTTGAAAAGATAGATGTAAATATAACCAAATAAATAGTTCCTTTCAGCCTTGAGGGAGAGATTGCAAAGATAAAAATTACCATCCCTCTAGCTGAACTAGTAACCCAAGAAGTGTACAAAAACCAAGTTCTAAAATATTTGAGCTTAGGAAGTGATACTGACACATTAAACTTGACAGATGACAAACCTGAGTTGTTGTTTGGTCCAGAAGTTGAAGGAAAATACCAAGAAGGAGCTATCCCTCCCTTCTATGTTAGTTTGAACATACATGAGAAAATTTTACACAATGCCATGTTAGACTCTGGAGCTTCACATAATCTAATGCCCAAGGTAGTAATGGAAAGCTTAGGCTTAGAAATTACTAAGCCATACAAGGATTTGTATTCCTTTAACTCAAGTAGAGTCAAATTCTTGGGTTTAATCAAAGATTTATGTGTTAACTTATCTCAAATCCCTGTTAAGAGTCTAGTGATGGACATAGTTGTAGCTAACATTCCCCCTAAGTATGTTATTCTCTTATCAAGATCATGGGGAGCCAAACTTCAGGGAAGCCTTCAAATGGACATGTCTTATGCCACCATCCCTGCTTCTAACCAAAACAGAAGATTATATAGGGAATCCCACATGAAATACATGGTGAGAAACATAGATAAACCAAATAACTCTCCAATCTATTCTATTCAGTCAAGCTTAGATTCCTTCATCTTATACAATGAAGATGAAATCACTCAGGAAGAAAAGGAAAACATAGACCCAATCAGTTCACCAAAGCAATCAAGTCTTCCCTCGAATTAGATTCAAAACATTGAAAATCAACAACAACAAGAAAATGAAAATGAGGTTGATATACTTTGGATAATAAACTTTGATGGATCTTGTAATAAAACTAGTGCAGGGGTAGGTGTATGGATTCAGAATACAAATCAGATATTTTCATATAAACTGGATTTTCCGTGCACAAACAATATCACTGAATACGAATCACTTCTCCTTGGCTTACAATTGCTTAAACAATTAGAAGCCCAAAGGATATCAATATTAGGAGATTCCGAACTTATCATAAGACAAATCAAAGGAGAATACTCAGCTAGAAACCCAAGACTTAGAGAGTATCGAAACACTGCCCTAGATTTATTAAAAACCTTTGAAAAGTATGAACTCAGTTTCATTCCAAGAGCACAAAATCATCTAGCAAATGAAATTGCTTTCAATTCCAGCAACTGCCAAATACCTGAGATAAATGAACCGCTTAGTGTAAAGGTGAAACACAGGCCTGCAGTGCCTGATAATGAGGATCACTGGCAAGTGTTTGACTCTGACAAACACATAGATGATTTCCTAAAATCAGAAAATTATTTCGACATACCAACATTAGAAACCAGCCATAAAGAAAATTGTTTGTATATTGAACAAATCCCAAAAGTTGAAATGACATATTCTATTGATATAAATCAATATGAGAATCCTTTTGAAGTAGAATTGATTGACTGTGCAGACCAGAAAGACTTGGAAGTTTTACAATGAAAGAGTGATACAATTCCAAGAGGTCTCACACCTTTAGAACACCTTTTCGATTTTAATGATGTAGCCAAAGAACCTAGAATGGAGCCTGCGGAAACATATGTAGAAGAACATAACATAGGCAGCCTAGCAGAACCCAAGATGATTAAATTGTATAGAAGTCTCCCAAATCACATAAAATTGCAATACATAGAGTTATTCAAAGAGTTTAAAGATGTTTTTGCTTGGGGATACAAAGATTTGAAATCTTATGATACTAGCATTTTTCAACACAAGATTCCTTTGAAGGAAAATCTAAAGCGTTTTAAAAAAAAACTAAGGAGAATAAACCCTATTTTATTACCTTTAGTTAAGGCATAAATTGAAAATATGCATGATGTTGGTATTATATTACCAATTATATATTCAGAGTGGGTGTCAAACTTAGTTTCTGTTAGGAAGAAGACGGGGGAAATCAGGCTCTGTATTGACTTCATAAATTTAAATAGAGCCTCCCTAAAGGACAACTACCCCTTACCCAAGATGGACCATATACTTCAAAGGGTAGTTGGGTCAAAAAGGATATCACTGTTGGATGGGTTCTTGGGTTACAACCAGGTGTTAGTGCTCCCAAGTGATCAACTCAAAACTGCTTTTACTACACCTTGGGGCACTTTTATGTATGTCAAAATGCCATTCGGTTTGATGAATGTCGGGGCCACCTTCCAAAGGGCCATGGACATAGCCTTCTTTGAAGATATTGGCTATTTTATAATCTTTTACCTTGATGACATAACTGTTTTCTCAAAAACTGATGAAGAACATTTGATTCACTTGAGAAAATTTTTAGAGAAGTGTAGGAAATTTGGCTTATCTTTGAATCCCAAGAAGACACTCTTTGGTCTCCAAGAAGTTAAAATTCTTGGCCATATAATTTCAAAAGAGGGAATCAAAATAGACCCTACAAGGATAGATGGCATATTACAAATCAGCCATCCAAGAAGCCTCAAAGAATTACAATCTTTCATTGGGAAGATTAATTTTTTGAGGAGGTTTATCCCCAACCTTGTTGAGCTATTAAAAAACATTACAAACATGCTTAAGAAAGAGGTAGGTGTGAAATCGAATTTACAAGCTAAACAATCTTTTGAACAAGTTAAATAAGCTCTAACTCAAACACCAATCTTGATTAGTCCAGATTTCACCAAAGACTTTTATATCTTTTCTTTTGCATATGAGCATACAATAGCTGCAGTTTTACTTCAAAAGAATGACTTGGGGCAAGAACAACCAATATCCTTCTTTAGTAGGGCCTTAAGAGATGCTCCTCTCAAATATAACATCATGGAGAAGCAAGCCTTAGCATTAGTGAAAGCATTGAAGGACTTTAGAGTCTATATTTTACACTCACATAATTTCTTTTGTTCCACATACTGTTGTCAAGGACATTCTAAGTCAAGACCTTGATGGTAAAAGGGGAAAATGGATTGCAACTATTTTTGAATATGACTTAGAAATTAGGCCCACCAAACTAGTTAAAGGGAAAGGATTAGCAAAAATTATGGTTGAGTCTAACTTCCGAGCACTAGATATAAACATGGTAGATGTGTTGGAAGAAATAGAAGAATCTACTGCTCCTTTCATTGAAGAAACATTTCTGAATTATCCTTGGTATGCTGACAATGTTGATGTGCTTTTATATTTAAATGCCCCTCCTTCTTTGACTAAAAATAAAGCTATATTTTTGAAACATAAAGCTTTAAGTTATTTCATCTTAGATGGGGTATTGTATTGAAAAAATGTTGTTGGAATTTTGCTCAAATGTTTACTTAAAGATGATGCAGGAAAGATCATGCATGATCTGCATGAAGGAGAATGTGGGGGACACCTCTACCGGAAGACCACAGCAAACAAAATTCTTAGATCTGGTCACTATTGGCCCACCCTTTTCCCAGACACTCAGAAGTTAGTCATGTCTTGCCATAAGTGTCAAATTTTTTATGGCAAAAGAAAACTCCTTCCCTTACCATTACATCCTATCAGTGTCGTGGCACCCTTTCAACAATGGGGCTTGGACTTCATTGGGGAAATTAACCCATCTTCATCAGCCCAACATAAGTGGATCCTCACTACCACTGACTTCTTTACCAAGTGGATAGAAGCTATACCCTGTAGGAATGCCAATGACTCTGTCATTATCAAGTTCCTTGAAACAAATATCCTATCCAGGTTTGGTTGTCCTAGAAAAATCATAATTGATAATGTTGCTGCCTTTAAATCTAATAAAATGGTTGATTTTTTTCACAAATACCACATTACCTTGGGTCAATCTACTGCCTACTATCCCCAAGGAAATGGATTAGTTGAATCCTCCAACAAGAGCCTCATCAATATCATAAAAGAGTTGTTGGAAGAGAATCAAAAATCATGGCACAATAAGTTGGTTCATGCCTTATGGGCTGATAGATTAACTACAAAAAATTCAATAAATATGTCCCCCTATCAGCTGGTTTATGGCATGGATGTAGTATTCCCAACATCATTAGGAGTTCCAATCATGAAACTCCTCCAAGAAGTGCAGATTGAAGAGAATGACATGCAGAGAATAATCAACGAACCAATCCATTTACGGCAGACTAGAGAGGAAGTCTATGAAAGAGCACAGTTAGTCCAAAAAATTATCAAGAAACTCTTTGATAAAATGACTAAGGAAAACAATTTCCAAGTTGGAAATGTTGTCCTTAAATGGGATTCAAGAAGGGAAGAGAAGGGAAAACATGGCAAGTTTGAGAACTTGTGGAAAGGGCCCTATATTATTCATGCTGAAAGGCGTCACAATGCATTTTTCTTGAAAGAATTGAATGGAGAAGATTTATATGGAGGTCCTGTCAATGGCAGGATGCTAAAGCATTACTTCTTCCAAGAGTCATGAGTTTCAAAGAATTTTATTTTTTCATTGTAAATATCATAGTCTGAACATTACATTCAAAGTTAGAAAAATAAAAATACAAAAACAATAGAAAAGAGAAAAGAGGGCAGATTGTAAAACAAGAAAGGTACTGCCCCATACCAAAAAGAGAAACAAAATCTGAAAGTGTGCAAGCTCAAATGCCACTCCTAAAAACACACTTCTAATTAGTCATACAGTTTAATCATGACTAATTAGTTTTTCAATTTACTGTTGATAGGTTAGTGAATTAGATCAGCCAAATAGCATAATCTTGTCTTATCAGTTAGGTAAATTAGGATAGAAATTAAAGGTTCAAATAAGCTAAAAATCAGAACCTATGAGTTTCAAAAAGATGCATGGCTCTAATCTGTTTTAATCCTGAGCCAAGGATAGAAATAAACTGGTTCTGATATGCTCAAAACTTGAACTAGAAAAGGATGTAAGACAACTCAAACAAAGGTCAAAACAGAGCTGAAGAAAAGAGAAGGATGTTCTTAAACTTTCAAATCTTAAGCCTTCGCCATTTTGATTTAATTTTCTGCAAATAATTATCTATGTGTAGCTTTTTTTTATGCCATAGATCAGCAACAAGTTAGACTGTTCAATCCTGACTTGTCTGCTTTTAAATTTCTTGTTTTAGAACTTAGAGAATAAAATTCTGTTAGACAGTCTAATCCTAACAGATAGTAGATAGGTAGAGAAGCTTATGAACTCAACTGCTTAATCTGAGTTAATGGAGAAATAAGGGTAGAATTAGATTAGTTTTTTTCTTTTCAAAAGAATTAAATTTTTTTGAAGAGAGTTTGCCAGTCCAAATGCACTCTGAAAAGAAGAAAAAATGTTAGGATCATTAGGAATGGGTAGGTAGACATGTTTTTTTGATAGAATTCCATTGTTAATTGCTGTAAAGTTCATCAAAAAGGAAAGGTTGTTGCCTAATGGATTAAGGCACTGGTTTAATGAAAGCCAAAGATCTGCAGCTGAGGTTCTAGACACCTAAAGAACCAGCTGTCTTCCCCAAGTGGAGCCATTGTTAGCCACTGATAAATTCTGTTATACCAAGAGGTGGCTAATTTTGTTCTCCAAAACTCCAAGAGATAATTCCCCTTTGAGAACCTACCATCCTTGAAGTTTTTATGAAGATAACTAATACTTAGTTAAGCTTCACTATTGTTTCCTTTTTAAACCTGAAAAATCTGTTGTTTTCTTGAAGAAAAAGACTACTGAAAAACCCCATTTTCCATCATTTTACCCCTCTTTCCACTCATAATTGACCTTCATTTTCCATTCCCTTTCCTTCATTAAATTCCTCCTTTTCCCTCATTTTTATTCCTTTCCTTAATAATTTCCCCTTAATAAGGTATAAAACTCCTTTTTAAACCTTATCGGAACCCCCAAAAATCCTCTGAAAATCCTTTTAAAATCCCAAAAAACAGTCTTTTGCACTAAGGGCTTAAGCCCCTTTCGACTAAGCCCTTAACCCCTTCTCCGCATATGACCCGCGCCCGACACTAGGTGCTAAAACCTCGGGAGCTAATCGCAATCGGAGCTTCCCGGTTGTGCTTTTTCCTTTGTTTTTTATAAAATTTCTAATGTGAGAGTATTTTTTCTATCGGCTTCTGCCGCGATCTCCACCGTCGATCTCACCTTGATCCGACGGTCTGTGCGTAAGCACATCGCAATTTTTTTTATGTGCTTTCCTTTCTCCTCCACTAATTGGCAACCTTTCAATTTAATCCCGACCGTTGATCTGTTCTACCCAGCTCAGATCTGGCGGTCCACATCATTTCCCTTTTGCAAGCTCGTCTATTGCCTTTAGCCTTTATAATTAAATATTCACCATCGATTTAGCTTTAGGATCGACGGCTATCGCTCCATCACAAATCGGTAATCGCAATTCCTTTTGTTCATTCCCTTTTCTATCCTCTGATTGCAATCCTGCAATTAAATCTCAGTCGTTGAAATCCACAAGAACCAATGGCTAAGATTTAGTCGTGCTCCGCCCATGGCCCCCAACATCACGCCCGCCAATTAAATCCTGACCGTTGATCTATCACCTCAATCTGATGCCCAGCGCTTAATCGCGCATTGCAAAATCGAACGACCCTGTGTTTCGTCCTTTTCCCATTTTTTTGATGCAATCTAATCTCCACCGTTGATCATTCTTCTGATCTGACAACCCACATTCATCCTCTTTCCACCCTTATATAAAGTAGTGGGCCCTCTCTTCTTTGTGTTTCTCCGCATTTTTTCCTTTGAAAACCATTACGCATTCCTTTATATCCTTGTTTCTGACAGAAGGTTCTAAAATTAAATCCTGACCGTCGATCTTCATAGATCTAAGGTCATCAAGCTCTATTTTTCTGACCTTTTTCATTTTCTTTCATTACCACCCCTTTTTCAATTATAATGTTTATCAAAGAAATTCAATGGTCGGATAGCCTTTTACCCCTCCATTGTGCACCGATCTTGTTGATGTCACTTGGTTCCCACCTGTTATTTATCCCGCAGCTCTTCATCTATCGCGCTCTACCTACACCATTGGATCTAGATCATCCCATCCGACAGCCTGTAATCCATATCACGTAGTTTTTGAACCCATCCCACCGTGCACAACTTTTATGCGATATAGGCGGTTTCAGAAATCCACGTGTCGAACGCAGACCTATATCGCGTTCCAAAATCTAAAACCACATTACCATCCAAACGCAACGTGAAAATCGCTGCCGATTGTCCGCTTTACCACTCTTCCCTCCACAATATAACTCTAAATTAGATCCTAGCCGTCGATCTCTGAGATCGGACGGTCCCGATTTAACCTTACCAACAATTCATTTTCCCTCCATCATTCCTCCAAATGATCTCATTAAATTATCTCAACCGTAGATCTCTGTTCTTTGATCTAATCCAATGGCCCTTATTCATTATTGTGCCCAAACTCCTTTCTTCACCTGGTTAGCTATTCTGCCAGGTTTTCTCCCTTTTTCCACTGCATATGATTTGTCGCACGACTCCAAACCACCCTCCATAAACCCTCCAAAGCAGATTAAACCAATAAAATGCAATATTTCAATAATATTTGTGTGTTTTTGTGCAGGTTTAATGAAGATAAAGTTAGAATTTTCCGCAGGTGATTACACTGTTATTGGCTAAGGATGACGATCCTTATAGCCTTTTGATATATATATTAAAGGGTTTCCAAGGAATAATTAAATGTTTAAAGGGAATCAATAAGTCATGATTACTGGTTTTCTGAGCAAAAGACTCCAGTAAAACCTTTTGCGCCCCTACAAACAGCAAAACACAGTCAGCATCAATTATGAAAGCATATCAGTGTCAAAGACGAAGATTATGGTTTAATCAAGCCTAAACACCGATCCAAATATAAATCACTGTGTTTAGGAAACAAAGAATCAGATCCAAGTACACCTCAGAGCCACATTAAAGGGGCTAATTGAATCCCCCAGCTACCAAAGAGCCACCTGCAGCCTCAAAGCAATCAAATAAGAACTACTTATTGCCGAAGCAGAAGATATTTGTTTAAAGACATTTGAATAGTTATTTCAAACAAAAGAAGATATTTTAAACTGTCAGTGAAGTTATTGTAAAGGATAAATAGGCCTCGAAGTCAATATTTTTACTCATTAAGCATTAAAAAGCATAAACAGAGTAAATGAAATAGATTTGTAAATGAAATTCATTCCTGGCTTAAGCCTAGCATGGTTTTCAAGGCTAAGAGTTGCATTTAGTGTATAATTTATTGCATTTCAATCCTAAACGCTTCCACCTCCTCATTTCTTCTATAAATACTTCCGAAGAAGATGAGATACAGGTTGGTTGATTGTTCACTAGTTGTAATACTAAAACTCTCTGAAATAATACATAGTCTGTATGAAGTTGAGGAAGAAATTGAAGTCTTGGAAGCTTGATGATGAGCTTGCATACTTGCTTTTGAGAAGGCTCTATCATTGGATCCATGAGCTTGGCTGTTGGTGAAGTATTCTGAACTTTTTAATGTTTTATCCTGTTTTCATTTTGTTCCATAATTTCTTACTACAATAGGATGAAATTTTTAGGCTAAGAAATGACTCCTAGAAGCGCCTTAGACCTGTTCATCCTTCACTGCTTTATTTTTTCTTCTGCTAAGGTATTTTAGAGTCTTCAATCTCTATCTTTAATCCTCATGTTTATTTATTTCTCTAATAGTTCAAATAGTTGGTTTCAACATGATTTATGGTTTTCACTGCTTGTGTGCTGCCACTTGAAAGTTGTTATTGAAGTCTCCCTTTGAAGTACCATTGTTCGAAGTTAGCCAAGGAGTTATGTTTTGATCATGCCCTTTTTCCTTGCTTGAACAATTGTTTTGAAGGTATTTTATGGTTGTAATCATAGATGTTTTTAGGTGTTCCCTCTTCTATGACTGCAATTATCAGTGAATCTTTTATGTTTTCTAAGTCATTTGAAATAAAATATTTGAGGAAATAGGATGTGCTCCCAAATCTTAGATTTCATTTTGAAAGTTGTCTTGAAGTCATTATTTGCTTAAAGAGTGTTTGTATAATTTATGGTTAGCCCTGTCTATCAAATATCTCTTTATTGTTCAAGTTATGTTTTCAAGTTCCCTTTGTTGAGAATTCAATTTCTCTTTCCAAATCATTGATGTCCATCTCATTCACAAAACCAAAATATCCTATGGCCAAGTTAGATTTTCCCTTTGATATCCCATATCCATTGATAAGTTTGTTATGACCTCTTCTTGACTCCATTGCCCAATGAATCAGATTTTTCTCCTTTCTACATATCTTTCCTAGACCTTTCATGTTCTACTATGTCCTTCAACCAATCAAACAAACAAACAAATACTTTCACTTAATAACTAGTCTAAAAACAATACTCAAAGCACACAAGATAAACTTTTGCAAAACAAATAATTTGAGAGATCCCTCTCTGAGAACAGGAGGACTAGATCCTGTAACTCTAAAGATTGGTTCTGTTGTTGTCTTGTCTTTTGATTTTCCAATCTATCAAAACACGGGACACCAACAGAATGTAAGAAGAATGAATAAGAAGAAATACAGAAGGAGGAACATGATAAAGAAGAGGCCGAAAGGAGGAGGAAGGAAGAAGAAAATAAGAAATCATAGGAAGGCTTTTCCAAGGAAGCAGAGGGAAGCAATACACCACTCCCAAAGACTAGGGAACAAAAAGAACTGCCCATATTGAGGTACTTCTGAAAAATACCACAATGGGTATACACCTCCCACTCTCAAAACTTGGCATCCTAGAAGAACAGGAAGATGATGTATTGGACCTGACAAGACTGTATTACGACCAGTTCACACATAACATTAGACAAGAGAGGAGAAGGTGCCTCACACAGAATCCAACCAAGCACCTCGCAGTCACCACAGAAAATGACATAGTCTTGGACACTAGGACTAACCCCATCATGATCGCATCAGCGGGAACCGCTTTTGCAGCAACCATAGAGGAGAATGACAGCAGGATGAGCAGGGAGATCTTGTCCCTGCAAAACATACTCGGGGCTTCTGAGTAGAAGGGAGCTCAGGTTGAACAGGAAAAGAAGGCGCTGGAAGCAGAAAATCAAAGGCTCCAATTCACAACCACCCAGGCCAACGGGTTACCAATCGCCATTCAAGGGGATTTGGTTACTTTTGAGGCCGCCATGAAGCAGGTATATGAGGAGATGTTTGCTATAAATCAAATGGTTTCCCCGCTAATAAGGGCTCAGGCAGAGACTAAGAAGAAGACTGCACAACTAAAGGAAGCCTCCACTGCACTATAAATTATTCTTGAATGGTCCGAAAAGTACCCACAAGCTCCTGACATCCTGCCTAAAAAGGATTGGATCTACACGCAGAACGAAAAAGTATAGAAACGGATGAAAATACAATCCAAGGATAAGCTTGTAAAGGACGTGGAAAATTTGATGTCTACCTATGAACACCTAATCAGTGAAATTTATTCGATGGTGCATCACATCCCTTCATTGGGAGCATTAGAAATTTAGAAGACAAGGGAGGAGGTCACCCAAGACATCCAAACATTTCTGGAACCCATCAGGCAAGCAACTATTTCCCAGGACCTTTCGGCCTCAAAGGAAAACATTGATTAGTTCATCATCGCACCAGACTGGATTTACACCAAGCTAGCCTCCCTATCCAATAAAATCTCTCTCAAGATGCACAATTTGATTCTGGATGCTCTTGAGTGTTTTCACAGGTTAGGAGAAGACACACCCCAGGTCACTCCAGTGGCTACAGACTATCAGGCCTGGTAGACTTACCTTAGGGAATATCAGCACCTAGAAGTCTCGGGCCTTTCCATCACATAGCTTCTCCCTTAACAAGGAACAATGTTACAAATCACAGGTCATAAACAAAACCCAGTCGCAGATTGCAAATAGAACCCAGTCGCAGGTCGCAAATAGGACCAAATCAGAGGTCGCAACATCACCTGGGTCGCAGGCCGTGCCAATAGTCAGGAAGCTTAAAGGACAAGGCCACCCAAAGGTCACTTTTTGTTCTATAAGTACTCCCTCCGGGGACAATGTAGTGGAGCTTTTTTCGGGACTCCAAGATGAGAAGAGAGAGTTTTATTGCATTGAATGCATGATTCCAAGAATGAATACAAACCAATGTTTTGACTCCAATACTAGATCTAATGAGAACTCATGTTTGCTAGCATTATGAATATTATGTCTTATGTATATGCTATCTTTTATAACTGAATAGTTTGTGTTTTTTTGTTCATATATCAGTTGTACGTTTAAGCTCTTTGTATGTGTCAATGGTATGTGAATGTTCCACTCAGGGATGTTTAATGACTTCGTTATTGATATCGCTTCAATATTTCAGAAAAATCTTAAGGAATTGAAGGGTGTTTCGACCATAGAGAACTGTTTCTTTTATGGTCAAGAAAACTTCTTTATGAGCATGACCCTAATGTTGTGTTGCTAACAAAATTTCCTTTAGTTTCATGCTTCCAATCTCGCTTTGCTATTTATAATGTTTCATTTACAAGAGAACTCTTTGACCATTTGTTTCGTATGATTCGATTAGTTGTGCATCCTCTTGTCCGCAAGGCACACCTCCATTTGAGAAAGGCATATTCAACGGTAGCCAGACCTACACCCCAGACGGGATCCCTATCACAAACGGTCTAGAGTATAGTTGATACTTTATACCAGGGATATCCCCTTACTATTGACCAGGCATTTTTCCCGTCAATATATTTGGCGCTAGAAGGAGGGCCTAAATGGCAGGCTCCCACCATGCAAGTAATATACCTTTGAAAACCCCACAGAGAGAATCATATATGAAAATATTGGTCCTCCACCTCCTGAAAATTTCCCAGAGGAGGACCCACACTACTATGAGGTCACCTCAGATCAGCTGAGAGCCTTGGGTCCGCTCACCTGAGATCTCATTAGAGGTCTACAAAACCTCCCTGCCACTGGGTCCCTGGCCAATTCGAAAACTCCCGGAACGCATCATACTCACCATGGTGTCCTAGTAAACTCCATGCCTCAGCTTATAGGTCTTATGCTTGAAGATTACGCAGACGTGGTTGAATGGAATTCAGTCGAACCTCTCAATAGCCCCTGAGAGATTGACGAAGGTGGCCCCAAAGTTACCGTACCCCAACCAGACACCGGCCCCCAACCCAACCAACCTTCGAATAACAACACCCAAGCAAACGACCCACCTGGGCAGGGACTGGGAGAGGCCGGGGAGACAAAGGATAGGGAGATAGAGGCCGAGGACATGGTCGAAACATGGACCGTAGTCACCACCACCACAACTGAAACCAAGACAGATTTCCCTTCCTTTACAACTGGAGAAATTTTATAAATATTGGAATCTTGGAGGTAATCAAGACATGCACTCTCAACATGAGGGTGAAGCCTCCAGGTCTAGAGTCGGAAGCGAGTCCGAGAATGAGATTGGGCATATCTTCATCCTGCCCCACCATAGGGCCATATGGTTTGAGCCCCTAGCCTAGATGGCATAATCTCCTCTAGGCCTCCATGGTCCCCTTCACGACATGCCCCGACACCCGAAGAAAAATCTCCCTAAGTTCGACCCCGAGAATGGTACATTGGTCAAAGATCACATCAGTAATTTCTACCTAGCCTTAAAAATGATGAGGGTACATTCCGACGATGTAGCATGCCGACACTTTCCCCACACATTAGAAGATAAATTTTCTACTTGGTACCGTTCATTGCTTGCCACTTCCATTTGCTCTTGGGAGAAATTCCGTCGCACCTTCCTCCATAATTTTTTGGAAGACACGACTCCTTCTATGCTCCTCACATAGTTGAGTACTTTTAAATGCCAGAAGAAGGATAAATTTAAAGACTTCAACCAGTGCTTTGCCACCATATTGAAAAAATTCCCCCTGAACATGGCCCTGGACGATTCCATCACCATCCATTATTACATAAGGGCCCTCCCTTAGGATATTGTCATATTTGTGAAGCGCGAGGCCAGAGCTACCTTGGCAAAAAACTACACCACCACCCTCATTGTCGAAAAGGAAATGTTTCCATAGGATTCACTGAACATTATAGCCGAGATGACCCAAAAATGGCGTGGAAAAGAACGCAACCCTCAGCCCATAAATCTGGAGACAAGGATAAAGACCCCTTATATTTCGAGAGCATCGCGAAATCCCTAAAACTCTTGATGAATGAAGTCTCTGATTTGAAGAGGAAGAATAATGACTCCATCTCGGGTAGAAAAACGTAGAAACCTTTCTTTAGGAAGAATAACCTCATGGCCATTCATCGTCTGCTAAATCCAAATACTAGCCTCAACGTAGAAGAGATCGTCAAAGATAATTCATGCTCTTTCCATCAAGCCTCCCACTCAGAAAAGACCTGCCCTCAATGGATCAATAGCATGATAGTTGTGGTAAATCAGCTCCTAGAGGATCAGATAGTGGGAGAGTTAGAAAAGGAGGTCAGCTCAGATAGGGAGGAAGTCTCTCCTTCGAATGAGGATTTGGGATCTATATTCCTCACATTTGAGGTAATCTGCAGACAAGGACCTCTTCGCGTGATGGAAATCAACCTGGATGATGATCCCCAATCCAAACCCCCCTCAAAGTTATGGCCTGAGGAGCATGTTAGGTATCCGTAGTTTGCAAGATTGGAAAGTACAAACGCTACAGAGCCTACATCAAAACCACTTTGGAATCTGAGGATCTAGCCATCCCAGATTCAGAGAGGGATCTCTCTATGTATGTGCTTTCAAGGGATATTTCTTTAAGCTTAAGTAATATTTTAGGCTAGTTATGAAGAACAAGGTTTTTGTTTGTTTTGGTTGGGATGAATATCATTAAAATGAAGGAAGTCTTTTAAAGGGTAGAGTTGTGAGTAGTTTGAAAATGGTTCAACTGATAAGATAAGTAAGAAACAGTGTCAATCCATTGGGCTATGGAGTCATAAAGGATTTAATTGCACAGCAAGTTTCAAGAGTGGTCCATGGGGCAAGTCATCTATGTCAAAGGATCTCTTTAAGTTGATTTTATGGAATGAAACATTAACAGTGTGGGGAAGGAAATAAACATATAAGAACAACATAGAATAGCCTAAGATTAGGTAAGTACTTTTAAACTAGCCTGCTTTTGAGGACAGGGCTAACCATAAACTTCTCTAGCTCAACTTTAATTAGCATACTTTTCAAGAACATTTAAAGACAATATCTCAAGTTGTACTCAGGAAACATGGGCTTACCAACACTTCACTGGTTATACTCTATTGAATTATCCTCAAATAAAAAATTATCAGAAAACATAAAGATAAATATTTATCAGTGAGATTTAGGGTACTTGACAGTAAATCCTAATCTATATTTGTTGTTCTTCATAAAATAAAATGGACAGTATGGAAAACATGAAAAAATAACAATTTACAATAAGAAAAACATCACCATTGACATAGACCAGGATCCCATAAATCAGCTTGTATTTAATGTTCAAACCAGTTACAATCTTCAAGTCCAGTGAGTCTTTACAACTTCACACTTCTCATCTAAGCCTATCTATCTTCTATTACAACACAAAGCTTCAGTAGTTTCAAAGCTATTTACACTTGATGAGTATTCAAAGACCAACCCTCATATTGTCTTCTAAAGAAGTATTTATAGAAGAATGAGGAGGTGGAGTGAAAGGAGGGTTCATTTGTTCAATTAATACAGAGTAATGGTTTCTCGAACTTTGGGAGGCCTAAGGGAGAAGATTTCAAATGCTCATCTCTATTTTAATCAATTTTACATTAAATTTCATCACCTTTAGTCACTTTTGTTGACTTTGAGGGTTTTTGGTAGGTTGGTAGTTAATTTTGAGTTGTCTTTTAGAAATATCTCTGACTGTGTATTTAATATGCACTCTTTTGGATGAAATCAACTGGCAGGTGGAATTTTGAGGATTTATAGCCTCAATAATGTGGCATTCAGAGGCTTTCTTTATTGATTTGTCTGTCCTGGTGGCTTTAAACACTGCTTAAGCCCTGATTCTTGCTTTAGGGCCTTTAAAATCACTTCGGAATATTGAAACCTTATATGCTGACTATGTTCACCAATTGGGCTTTGTCATCTGCCCTTTAACTATGCTTTTAACACCAAAACAGTAGGATTAAGATTTTAATCTTTCCAACTTGTGCATTAACCCTTTCAAATTTTACTGTTCGCTGGCTTTTGCTTTATTTGATCTGCCTGAACTTTTTATCTTTTAAACCTATTTTACCTTAAAACCATAGGATTTGAATCTTTCAGCCTTCGATCTTTCACGCCGGAACTTCTTCAATATTTTAATCTTTAGCCTTTACTGTCTTTTCCTTTATCACTGTGGACAGGGGGTTTTTAGTGCAGTGGAGGGTTTAAGGGTATGAACAGTGCTTACACAGCACTGTTCAAACCCTCGGATGAAACCAGGCAGCCTTCTACCTTCGTGATTTAGCCTTAAAACATGGAAGACTTTGGCTCTGTCCCTTTGGGAGTTGTGGATAGGGTTTCCACTCCAAAAAATATGATAAAAACCTGCAACAAACAACAAAAAAAGTTTACAAAAAAAACCTACGATGGAGGGGTTTGATTGCTTAGGAGACTGACGAAGTAGAGGAGCGGTGCAGAGGGGGGAATATGCAGGCGGAAGAGGTTTCATGAAGACAGTAGGTGAAAATCCGGTTTAAAATGGTATTTGGCACGAATTCAGGCAAAGCGGGTTTGGAAATACCGCGAATGGTTTTCGCGTTCAATTCAAGTGGTAAGTGGTTTTCGACGAATCAAACGCGATCCAATTTTATCACGCCACATGGCCCTTTGCAATACCACTGGTATCGCGTGATTTTTGTTTGTTAAACTCTGGACAGAAAATTTGCGCGATATGCGATGTCAACCGTCGGATGAGGAGGAATAGATCTGATGGTGCGGACTGGGGCGCGATAGAAATTTACACGACGGGCGCTGTAGTGGGAGACAGGTGTCAGGGCATGATTTGAAGAGATGACCAGGTAATGGAATGTGGCTCCAGAGGGAAGTTGGGTGATAGGATGAGTGAGGACCATTGGATTTTAATAAATCAACGATAGAGATTCATTGTAAGGGTGAGTGGATGGCAGGATTTGGGCAATCGACGGGTCAAATGTGGGTTTTCGGATCCTATGGATCTACGGTGTAGATCTCACCGGGTATCATTGTCGGGGCAAGTAAAATATAAAGGAAAGGCAGGTTTAAAAATAAAAACACCGATGCGATGGGGGATTTTTCCCAGGCGCTGGGGTATGGTCACAGGTAGGAATGAGTGACCAGGGGCTAAGGAGAAGGGGGCTTATCGCATCGGGGGAACTTTTGCAAACGAAATGTGGGTATTTCAGGAAAAAGCTGATGCGATAGGGTTATAGGGTTTTTTTTTTTTTTTTTAAAGCGCTTGGTCATAGCGCTGGGCCTTATGACAGAAAGGGCAGAGAAACTTAAGCCCTCGGGGGCTTAAGGCCTTAAAAAAGGATGGAAGAAGCTTTTTAAGGGTCTTTTGTGCGTTTTTTGTGGGTTTTTCATGGCTTTTTGAAGTCTCGATAGTTAAAAGGAAGGCTTTTAAACCATAACAAAGGGTTTATAGCCATAAGAGGGAATTTTTTATGAAATGAAAGGTAATTTTGAAGGTTTTTTAGGATGATGGAAGGAAAATAAAAGAGAGAAAAGGAGCCTTTTTCAGAGGAAAATGGAAAATGAAAAAGGGCCACAATGAGTGAATGAAATGATGGAAAATGGGGTTGTTTAGGAAACAGTTTTGAAGGGAACAGCAGATTTCTTGGTGGATTTTTAAAGGGGACAACAGTTTTTTAAAGCTTTTGAAGTGAAAACACCAAGGACATGGACCTTTTGAGACAAGGATGACAAAGAGGCTTCAAGAAGTCACAAATTTTTCATGAAATCTGTTTCTTGAAGACTAAAGACTTGTTTTAGCCATCATTTGCTGAAAAACATTTACTGATGGCTAACAATGGCTCCACTTGGGGATGGCAGCTCCTTGGAGGTGTCAAGAATTTCAGATTTTATCTCTGGGATGCATACTTGTACCTTGATCCATTGAAAACCTTCTTCTTCGATCATGCTGCTTAAAAAGATGATCAGTATCTGATGTCAATAAACAAATTTCTCCCAAACATCCTACCTACACAACCTACTTCCTATCATTTTTTCTTCATAATGTGCACTTGGACTTGCAAACCTTAAACATTAGCATTTTATTTTTTGAAAACAGAAAAAACTAATCTAAATCTACCCTTATTTCTTCCATGAGTTCAGATTAATTTGTTGAACTCATAAATTCTCTACCGAAGCTACTATCTGCCAGGATTAGACTGTCTGGAAAATTTTATTCTATCTTCTAAAACAGAAATTTAAACACAGTCAAATCAGGATTAGACTGTCTGATTTGTTGTGGTGTCTATGGCTGTATGTACAAGCTGCACATAGACCTTATTTGCAGAAATTTAAAACAAAACTTATGAACGCTTAAGATCTGAAGAATTTAAAACATCCTTCATTCTTTTCTTTCAGCTCTGATCTTGATCTTTTTAGAGCTATTTTTCCTTTCTCTTGGTTCAAATTTTGAGCATGTAAGAACCAATTCTTCATCAAACTTACAGGTTCATGATTTATACTTGTTTAAACCACTATATTTCTATCCTAATCTATTCCACTTATAAGCCAATATTGAACAGTTTGGAAAATATTTTTCACTAATCTATCAGCGGAAAATTGAAATCTACCTTAGTCATGATTAGGCTATATGACTAAATAGAAATGTTTTCACAAATATTGGCTTTTAAGCTTGCACACTTTCAGATTTCTTCTTTTTTGGTATGGGGCTATACCTTTCTTGTTTTATTTCTGCCCTCTTTTTCTTTTTCTATTGTTTTTGTATTTTCTTTCTTCATTTTGAAAAGAAGTGATATATACAATGAACAAAAGATTTGAAAGAGAAAATATCAATCAACAGAAATAATGTTTGAGAACCCTGCCATTGACAGGACCTCCAAAGTATTCAGCCCCATCGAATTCTTGCAAAAAAAATTGCATAGTTTCCAATGGCATATTGGATAAGATAAGGGCCTTGCCATAAGTTATCAAATTTTCCATGTTTTCCCTTATCTTCTCTTCCTGAATCCCATTTTAAAACTTTATCACCAATCTTGAAATCACTTGCCTTGGTTCTTTTGTCAAACAGCTTCTTGATGTTTTCTTGTAGTTTTTGTGCTCTGATGTATACTTCATGCCTGGTTTTTTGTAAATGTATTGTCTGATTTATTCTCCTTGTCACATCATCATCTTCAGAATGTACTTCTTGGATCAACTTCATGATTGGCACTCCTAAACTGGTTGGAAATATTGCATCAGTTCCATAAACTAGCTGGTAGGGATACATCCCAATTCATTTTTTAGTTGTCAATATGTCTGCCCATAAAGCATGAACTAGCTTATTGTGTCATTATTTCTTGTTATCTTACAGCAACTTCTTGATTATGTTTACCATACTTTTATTTGAGGACTCTGCTAGCCCATTTCCTTGAGGGTAATAAGCTTTGAAATTCCAATATGATCTGATACTTATGACAGAATTATACCATCTTTTTAGATCTAAATGCAGCAGCATTATCAATTATGATATTTCTAGGACAGCCAAATCTAGATAATATATGCTTTTCAAGGAATGAAATGATGACTGAGTCTGTGGCATTCCTAGTTGGGATGGCTTCTATCCACCATATAAAATAGTTTGTTGCTATGAGGATCCATCTATGTTGGGCAGATGAGGGAGGATGGATTTCCCCAATGAAGTCTAGACCCCACTGCTGAAAAGGAGCTTCAACAGTGATTGGTTGCAGAGGTAAGGGAAGCAACTTTCTTTTGCCTTCAAAGATTTGGCATTTGTGATAGGAAATAATCATCTTATGAACATCTTAAAAGAGGGTGGGCCAGTAATATCCAGCTCTAAGGATTTTGTTAGCTGTTGACTTCCAGTAGAGGTGACATCCACATTCTCCTTCATGAAACTCATGCTTGATCTTTTCTACATCATCCTCAGGCAACAATTTAAGCAATAATCTACTAGCATTTTTCCAATATAAACATGTATTCAAAATGCAGTGATTTACAACTTTTAACTTTAAAAAACTTACCTTTGTTTTTGAAAAACTAGGAGGGACATTAATATTGAGAAAAACATACAAAATATCAGCATACCAAGATGAATTTAGAAAATAATCTTCAACAATTGGAGTTGAGAACTCCTCCTGTTCATATAATGCATTAAACATGTTTATATCAAGAGCTTGAAAGTTGGATTCAGCCATAATTTTTGCTAGACCTTGACCTTTTATGAGTTTAGTGGGCTTTATTTCTAAGTCATACTCTAAAATTACAACAATCCATTTTCCTCTTTTGACATCTAGATCTTGGGTCAATGTGTCTTTTACAACTGAATGAGGCACAAATGCTACTATGTGGGAGTGTAAAATATAAACTCTGAAGTCTTTTAAGGCTTTGACCAAGGCAAAGGCTTGTTTTTCCATTATGTTATATTTCATAGGTGCATCTCTCAATGCCTTGCTAAAAAATGCAATGGGCTACTCTTGTCCATTCAAGTTCTTTTGTAATAGGACAGCAGCTACTATGTGTTCTGATGCAAATGAAAAAATGAAGAAATATTTTGAAAAATCAGGACTGATAAGAACTGGGGTTTTGGTGAGTGCTTGTTTTACCAGTTTGAATGATTTCTTTGCTTCTAAGGTCCATCTAACTCCTTCTTCCTTTTTAAGCATGTTTGTTATGTTTCTAAGGAGTTCAGCTAGATTGGGTATGAACCTTCTCAAGAAATTCATCTTTCCAATGAAAGATTGAAGTTCCTTGATGTTTCTGGGATGACTGATTTGCAATATGCCATCAATCATCTTTGGGTCTATCCTTATTCCTTCTTCTGATATGATATGCCCAAGAAATTTGCCTTCTTGGAGACCAAACAACGTTTTCTTTGGATTCAAGGACAGTCCAAATTTTTTGCATTTTTCAAAGCCCTTTCTCAAGTGTATTAGGTGTTCTTCATCAGTTTTAGAATAAACAGTTATATCATCAAGGTAAATCACTATGAAGTAACCTATTTCTTCTGAAAATGAAATTTCCATGGCTCTCTAGAATGTGGCACTAGCATTCATTAAACCAAAGGGAATTTTCAAATACATGAAAGTACCCCAAGGTGTATTAAAGGTTGTTTTAAGTTGATCATCAGGATGTACCAATATTTTATTGTAGCCTGAGAATCCATCTAGCAAATAAATTCTTCTAGAACCAACTATCTTTTGTAACATATGATCCATTTTGAGCAAATGATAGTTGTCCTTTAGTAAGGCTTTGTTTAAGTTTCTAAAATCAACGCAAAGCCTTATTTCTCTTGTTTTCTTCCTAACTGATATAAGATTAGACACCCATTCTGAGTATCTAGCAGGGACTATAATTCCATCATCATACATTTTTCTAATTTCTTTCTCTACCAGAGGTAATTGAACAGGGTTGATTCTGCGCAAGTTTTATTTAAAAGGTTTCTGGTTTTCTTTGAGGGGTATCTTATGCTGAATTATTTCTATATCATATGATTTCAGATCTTCATAACTCCATGCAAACACATCAGAAAATTATTTAAACAGTTCAATATATTTCAATTTAATGTGAGCTGGCAGTGTTTTTGACAGTTTGATCATTTTGGGCTTTTCCTCACTGCCTATGTTGCATTCTTCCACTTCAGTTTCTATGGGTTCCAGTTTTGGCTTCTTGGCCACATCATTCAAATCAAATAATTCCTCTAAAGGAACCAGTCCTTTTGGCAAGCTTTGGTCTTTAGATTGCAGAACTTCTAAGTCTTCATCTTCTAAATTTGTGCTAATTTCTGTTATCTGTTTGGGTTCATTTGTTAACAAATTTATTTCAGCGATCTTGGGAGACTTTTCTTCTTCAACAAGTGGGTTTTCTTCAATAGGACAGTTTTGTTCATACTCAGAATCTGAGCTTGATGTCTCAAATTCATTTTTGGACTGTAAGAAGTCTTCTATTTGTTTATCTACATCAAAAAATTTCAAATATCTTTCATTATCTGGGATAGCTAGTCTAAATTTGACTTGGGTGGTGCATTGCTTGGTTTCATAAGGTGTTAGACAAGTTCTAGCAGCAAAGGCTAAACCGTTGGCGAGGACATTTTGGTTTCTTGGGACAAAGATAAGTTGGAATTCATAAAAAAAAATTAACAAGTCCATGGCATCATCTCTATAGGCACTAAGTCTGGGATGTTTAGCACTGTACTCCCCATTTACTTGCCTAATAATCAACTCTGAATCCCCATGAAATTTTATCCTTTTGGCTCCTAGTTTTTTCAATAAATGTAGGCCTAAAAGGAGAGCCTCATACTCAGCTATGTTGTTTATATATTTAAATTTTAATCTATAGGAATGCCCCTCAGCACGATTGTTTTCAATGTTATGTAGCCATATGCTTGTTCCTGCATCATTTTTAGTGCATGACCCATCAAAATTCATGCTCCAAAGAGGACTATTTTCATATTTGTCATTTATTTCAATGTTGTCCTCTTTGTTTTGTTTTCCTAATCTGTCACTGTGTTGTTCTCGCAGACTTGTACTATGCTGAATTTTATTTTTTTCCTCAAGGTGTTCAATGTTTTGAGGTTTTATTCTTTGTGTTCCATGATCAACATTATTTTCATGATTGTTTTGAACCTTAAGACATGTAATCTGTTTGCTGTATTTTTCTGGATCAGTAAACTGCCTTTTGTTTTTCTCTTTATTTTCTTCCTCATCATTTGCTACCACTATGTTTGAATGTGAAGAAATTACAGCATTTGCTAATTTTTCATTGATTAACTCTTGCTCTTTAGGAATATCATCATTGTAAAGAATGAAAGAGTCAAGTTCAGTGTGTATGGAATAAAGAGGAGAATTCTCTGGTCTTTCTTGATTACTCACCATGCATTTCATGTGTGTTTCCCTATAGAGTCTTCTAGGTTCACTGAAGACAGGGATGGTGGCATAAGTCATATCTATCTACATAGTACCTTGTAACTTAGCCCCCCATGATCTTGAAAGGAGCATGCCATATTTGGGGGGTATATCAGCCACTACAATGTCCATTACTAAGCTCTTGGCTGGTATTTGGGCTAAGTTAACACACAAATCCTTTATTAGACCTAGGCATCTCACCCTACTTGAATCAAAGGAATATAAGTCTTTGTAGGGTCTAGCTACCTCTAAGTCTAATCTTTCCATTATAACCTTGGGAATGAGGTTGTGTGATGCTCCTGAATCAAGCATGGCATTGTGTAAAATGTTATCATGGATGTTTAAACTGATATAAAAGGGAGGGGTGGTTCCTTCTTGAAATTTTCCTTCAATTTTTGGCCCAAATATGAGCTATGGGGTATCATCATTTAAATTGACAGTGTCATGAAAATCTTCTATGTTTAAAGCTTTCAAAATCTAACCTCTATATACATTTTGAGTGACTAATTCAGTGAGTGGGACAGAAATTTTGATTTTGGATATTTCATTCTCTAAGCTAAAAGGAATCTGGTGTTTCAAAATATTTGGTTCAGCCTTATTAGTCACTCCTTGTTCAGCAAAATCAGCTTGCTGTTTTTTTATATTTACAATAGTTAGAATAGTTTTTTTAGGAGCATTTGCTGAGGTGCTAGTGATGTTGGGGTTAAAACACTATTTTTCATTGGATTGGGTGTTTTTCCCTTTGTTTGAATCAGAATTTTCAGCCACTATTTTTTGAATTTGTACTGTCTTTTCGGAAACATTTTCAGGGTTGTTTTTGGCAGTTTTATCAGAGGTTTTGTTCCTGGGAGTTTCTTGATTCTTTTTGCTTCTCAGGTCATATTTTTTATATGATCCTATGATGGAATTTTTAGAGTCTTGTTCATAATAATCAATTTATGTTCTTCTGTCATCATAAGGTGTATATAGACCTTGTTTTCTTTCATGGAGGAAATCAGAATCCTAATTTCTTACCCCTAACATGTTCATGTTGTCATTCTCTGTTTGTTCATTGGTTTCTTCATCCTCATTCACATAGTTTTCTTGGAAAGGAGGTCTGATCTGTTGATCATCTTCCCTTTGTATGTTTTGAGGTTGATTTCTCCTAAAGATATGATTCTGATTTTGAGATTGATTTCTGTTTTGGGGAGCTGATTGATTTTCTCTAGATTGTGCTCTCTCAAGTATGCTCATCTTCTTCATCATGTCCTCCATCATCCTCTCCATTTTTGAGCTAGATGTGGAAGGAGAAATTTCCTCCCTAAAAGATACTTTCTTTTCATTCCTCATCCTAGCTCTTTTCTCAATCAGATTTACTTCCACAGCTAGAGCTCCCTTCTGCATGTCTTCTAAAGTCAAAGGATCTCTTTCTCTTAGCTAATATGCCATTTCAAGATCAAATCCTTCAGTAAATTTGGCCAAGGCTGAGCCTTGTGGAGGTTTCAATTCTGGGGATAGGGCATTTTTAAACACTATTGAACCTAGTGCAATAATTTTGAACACTTTCCCGAGTGTTTATTTTGAGGTTGTTGTAATCTGATAGTATTTGGAGAGGGTTTTTTCTGACTTCCCATTTGTTTAGGAGTGACTGATGGAGAGCTTGGAGATCATTAATACTATTAGTGGTTAAGATTTTGAACCATTTTCTTGCTTCTCCCCATAAACTTTGAGCAAATAATCTGAGTTTGACAGTTTCATCATCTATCTCATTTCTATCAAAATAGTCATTCATCTTGTCCACATGTTGTGAAGCAATAGTAGCACCACTGGCATCATATAATGGAATTTTGCATTGATAGTCCTGTGGTAGATTGACTAAAGGTAAAGGAAGGACTGGGGGAGAATACCATGTTGCCATGATAGGAGGTTGTGGAAAAAATGGGTGGTTTACAGGTGGAGGATGTAATATAGGAGGGGGTTGATGGAATGTAGTGGTTTGAACAGTGGGTGTATGCGTAACAGTAGTATTTGGACCAGCAAAAGATTGTTGAGAAGATCTAGGGTGAGAAAAACCAAAGTTATGAATGAAATGAAGGTTAGGTGGAGTGGTTTCTCTACTACCAGGATGTTCACCACTATGTTGGGGTGAGTGTGGAGACTCAAAGTCTATCTGGTCTATATCACTAAGTGACTTAGTTCTAGATGGGTTTCTTAAGTCAACTTGTGTATTTTGTAGAGCTAAGAGGTTTTCAGGGATAGAATTAGCTCTATGAATTGGTCTGATAACAGTTGGTGTTTTAGACTTAGGAGATTTCATAAGTATACTTTCTGGATTATCAACTGTCTTAAGAGGATTTGGGTCAGGATAGTCTCTAGTATAAATTCTTCTAGAATCCACTATGTTGTGTTTTCAGACCCAAATGATAAGAAAAGTTTAACCAAGTATGACAATATTTAATAGGCTAACTGATCTTTTAACAAGAAAATTTAATCCTCAAAGTTTCCTTAACTGAGTTTGTATGATGTTATGATAGAAATGGGTTTCCCAGTGGAGTCTTTAGGTCAATTCAGAAATGTGGAGTCGCCAGGTGGAAATTTTTAGCTTTGGGAGGTAAAATGTTTTATGGTCCACCGCCACTAATTGGTCTGAATACCAATCTGAAATGTTTTGGGTTTTTCTAATTATTTTACAGTCCTATGGTTATGAGAGTGTCCTATATCTGTTTCAACACTTATCTACGATGATGAGGCAAACATAGTCTACTCTATAGCTCACTGGATGATTTCTCCAAGGTTTGATAAGGGTCTGTTAGAATCCTAAGAAGTAATTAGATTGTAATTGATTCAAAAAAGTCCTATCATGATTACCAATACGCTTGGTAGTGCCTGAAGAAATTTTATCTTCTCAAATGAGTCATGAGTGTTTGTTTAAGGGCTTTTTACTCAGAAGATCCCCAGTAGGGTTGCCACTCTGTTAGGTCTCTGTAATTTGCAATATTGGCAAGTACAAATGCTGCAGAGCCTAAATCAAAACCACTTTGGAATCTGAGGATCTAGCCATCCCAGATTCAGAGAGGGATCTCTCTATGTATGTGCTTTCAAGAGATATTTCTTTAAGCTTAAGTAAGATTTTAGGCTAGTTATGAAGAACAAGGTTTTTGTTTGTTTTGGTTGGGATGAATATCATTAAAATGAAGGAAGTATTTTGAAGGGTAGAGTTGTGAGTAGTTTGAAAATGGTTCAACTAATAAGATAAGTAAGAAACAGTGTCAATCCATTGGGCTATGGAGTCATAAAGGGTTTAATTGCACAGCAAGTTTCAAGAGTGGTCCATGGGGCAAGTCATCTATGTCAAAGGATCTCTTTAAGTTGATTTTATGGAATGAAACATTAACAGTGTGGGGAAGGAAATAAACATATAATAACAACATAGAACAACCTAAGATCAGGTAATTACTTTTAAACTAGCCTTATTTTGACATGCTCAAAGGAAAGACACAAAGCAATCTAAGATCAGGTGAGTACTTTTAAACTAGCTTGATTTTGATATACTTTTAAAGGAAAAAATTTAAAAAAAGAAGAAGCAAAGAATATCTTAAGATCAAGTGAAGACTTTTAACTTAGCCTACTTTCAGCATATTCTCAAAGGAAAACATTTATGGTAAACATAAAAAGTAGTCTAAGATCAGGTAAGTAATTTTAAACTAGCCTGCTTTCAACATACTCTTAAGGGAACTTTTCAAAGCAACTGTTGTAGATAAACTAGAGGACAGGGCTAACCATAAACTTCTCTAGCTCAACTTTAATTAGCAGACTTTTCAAGAACATTTAAAGACAATATCTCAAGTTGTACTCAGGAAACATGGGGTTACCAACACTTCACTGGTTATACTCTATTGAATTATCCTCAAATAAACAATCAGCAAAAGACATAAAGATAAAGATTCATCAGTGAGATTTAGGGTACTTGACAGTAAATCCTAATCTATATTTGCTATTCTTCATCAAAGAAAATGGACATAATGGAAAACATGAGAAAAATAACAATTTACAATAAGAAAAACATCACCATTGACATAGACCAGGATCCCATAAATCAACTTGTATTTGATGTTCAAACCAGTTACAATCTTCAAGTCAAGTGGGTCTTTATAGCTTCAGACTTCTCATCTCAGCCTATCTATCTTCTATTACAACACAGAGCTTCAGCAGTTTCAAATCTATTTACACTTGATGAGTATTCAAAGACCAACCCTCATACTGTCTTCTAAAGAAGTATTTATACAAGAATGAGGAGGTGGAGTGAAAGGAGGGTTTATTTGTTCAATTAATACAAAGTAATGGTTTCTCGACCTTTGGGAGGCCTAAGGGAGAAGATTTCAAATTCTCATCTCTGTTTTAATCAATTTTACATTAAATTTCATCACCTTTAGTCACTTTTGTTGACTTTGAGGGTTTTTGGTAGGTTGGTAGTTAATTTTGAGATGTCTTTTAGAAATATCTCTAACTGTGTAATTAATATGCACTCTTTTGGATGAAATCAGCTGGCAGGCGGCATTTTGAGGAGTTATAGCCTCAATAATATGGCATTTGGAGGATTCCTTTATTGATTTGTCTATCCTGGTGGCTTTAAACACTGCTTAAGCCCTGATTCTTGCTTTAGGGCCTTTAAAATCACTTCGGAATATTGAAACCTTATATAATGACTATGTTCAATGATTGGGCTTTGTCATTTTCCCTTTAACTATGCTTTTAACACAAAAACAGTAGGATTAAGCTTTTAATCTTTCCAACTTGTGCATTAACCCTTTCAACTTTTACTGTTCACTGGCTTTTGCTTTATTTGATCTGCCTAAATTGTTTATCTTTTAAACCTATTTTACCTTAAAACCATAGGATTTGAATCTTTTAGCCTTCGATATTTCACGTGGGAACTTCTTCAATCTTTTAATCTTTAGCCTTTACTGTCTTTTCCTTTATCACTGTGGACAGGGGGTTTTTAGTGCGATGGAGGGTTTAAGGGTATGACCAGCACTTACATATCACTGTCCAAACCATCGGATGAAACTAGGCAGACTTCTACCTTTGTGATTTAGCCTTCAAACATGGAAGAAATTGGCTATGTCCCTTTGGGAGTTGTGGACAGGGTTTTCATTCCAAAAACTATGATAAAAACCTGCAACAAACAACAAAAAACGTTTACAAAAAAAACTGCGATGGAGGGGTTTGATTGCTTAGGAGGCTGACGGAGCGAAGGAGTGGTGCAGAGGGGGGAATATGCAGGCGAAAGAGGTTTCATGAAGACAGTAGGTGAAAATCCAGTTTAAAATGGTATTTGGCGCAAATTCGGGCAAAGTGGGTTTGGAAATACCATGAATGGTTTTCGCGTTCAATTCAAGTGGTAAGTGGTTTTTGACGAATCAAATGCGATCCAATTGTATCATGTTGCGTGGCCCTGTGTAATACCGTCGGTATCGAGTGATTTTTGTTTGTTAAACTCTGGACAACAAAATCGTGCGATATGCAATGTCAACCGTCGAATGAGGAGGAATAGATCTGATGGTGTGGACCCGGGCGCGATAGAAAGTTGCATGGCGGGCGCTGTAGTTGGAGACAGGTGTCAGGGCGTGATTTGAATAGATGACCGGGTAATGGAATGTGGGCCCAGAGGGAAGTTGGGTGATGGGATGAGTGAGGATAGTCGGATTTTGATAAATCGACGGTGGAGATTCGTTGTAAGGGTGAATGGATGGCAGGATTTGGGTGATCGACAGGTCAAATGTGGGTCGTCGAATCCTATGGATCTACAGTGTAGATCTCACCGGGTATCATTGTCGGGGCAAGTAAAATATAAAGGAAAGGCAGGTTTAAAAATAAAAACACCGATGCGATGGGGGATTTTTCCCAGGCGCTGGGGTATGGTCACAGGTAGGAATGAGTGACCAGGGGCTAAGGAGAAGGGGGCTTATCGCATCGGGGGAACTTTTGCAAAGGAAATGCGAGTATTTCGGGAAAAATCCGATGTGATAGGTTTATAGGGGTTTTTTTTTTTTTAAGCGCTTAGTCATAGTGTTGGGCCTTATTATGGAAAGGGTGGAGAAACTTAAGCCCTCAGGGGCTTAAGGCCTTAAAAAAGGATGGAAGAAGCTTTTTAAGGGTCTTTTATGCATTTTTTGTGGGTTTTTCATGGCTTTTTGAAGTCCTGATAGCTAAAAGGAAGGGTTTTAAACCATAACAAAGGATTTATAGCCATAAGAGGGAATTTTTTATGAAATGAAAGGTAATTTTGAAGGTTTTTTAGGATGATGGAAGGAAAATGAAAGAGAGAAAAGGAGCCTTTTTCAGAGGAAAATGGAGGATGAAAAAGGGCCACAATGAGTGAATGAAATGATGAAAAATGGGGCTATTTAGGAAAGTTTTGAAGGGAACAACAGATTTCTTGGTGGATTTTTAAAGGGGACAGCAGGCTTTTGAAGGTTTTGAAGTGAAAACACCAAGTACATGGACCTTTTGATACAAGGATGAAAAAGAGGCTTCAAGAAGTCACAAATTTTGCATGAAATCTGTTTCTTGAAGACTAAAAACTTGTTTTAGCCATCATTTGTTGAACAAAGTTTACTGATGGCTAACAGAGCAAAGGCCCGATTTTCGATCACTCTTTCGAGGAGAAAAGGAAGGCTTTCCTGAGGAAAATTATGCCACCTATTGATCATATCAGCATCCTATTGAAATTTTGATAAGAAATCTCACTTAAACCTTTCAAAACCCCTCTTTTTCCCTGAGAAATTCATTTTCTGCTCATCGTTACCTTCTCCCAGCCTCAAATCTGCATAAAAGGGCCGAAACCCCACATTATAATACATTCAAGGCCTAGCACCTTTCGGCCCTAGCCCCTGCACCTTTTTCTCCACATGACTAGAGGCCAAAACCAAGTGCTAGCCATCAAGGCGCTTATCACATCGGGATATCGGGCGCGTTTATAACCGTCGACCTGTACAGATCCGACAGCATTCGCAAGTCTTCATCGCGCCCGTGGCCCACTCCATTGAATGCCTGTCCAGCGTCCGATCAAACAATAAATCAACGGTCCATAGTACACCTGCCGTTGTGGTCCCCGCACCCAAAAACACTGTTCAAAACCCGCTTGGTTTCTATCGCACCGCTTTTGGGCGGTAGGTGGTATTTTATTTTCGGGAGCGATTCCATACATCGTTCGCCGCGTGTCTCCGTGTATGGCCCAAAAATCGTCGTTCATCGCGCGTTATAGTTCGGAAGCGGACGTGGTGCGATATGCGCGTGAGCTGTCCGATCTAAAGCGGCCCATCCGACGACGATCGTTCCTCAAATTTGCTTGCAAGTTAACACGGGGAAGTCGTACCACTGGCCCACGGTCCATCGCCCTCCGACGCATTTTCAGCCGTTGATCTCCTCCTGAGATCTGACAGTCCAGATCACTCACCTCTTCGCCAGTCGACTCCGTACCTCCACGTCACCCGTTCCACGTGTTCGTCGTATTTTTCCTCCGCCACTATACATTTCATTCGTTAGTCAAATTTCAAATTTTTTACGTTAATAACTTTCACCAGTCCATCCTCCATCGTTACACTGCATTTTCCGCCACCCTGCATTATTCCACCATTTTTCCATGTCTGCACCACCATTTTCATTGACACCATCACATCCACCATCCCCATGCATGGTTTTTCCTAACGAATTTGCGGGTTTTTGCAGGGTTACAGCGGCGGAAAACTACCATGATTTGTAGCCTCTTGTTGTAATTTTGTCTGCAGGACTCTGTGGTACTTTTGGTGTTGGAACAAAATGGCAAATAAATGCTTGAATGGTCTGCCATGCTATGAAATAAATGTTTCTGATAGTATTCTGGACGGTCGAGAGGAGGAAAACTTCACTTGGACACAATGCATACTGAAGCAATAATGTGTACTGTGTCCGTGCTTAGGAAGAAACATTCTGCTGATTTGAGACCCTGATTATGTGGTTTTCTGCGTGCTGGACTTTTCATGTAACCCTCGATGTCTTTGAATTGGTACCTCTGCCTTCTAAAATCCCTGAAAAGGCGCCAAAAACTTCCATTTCTTGCCTCGAGCCCTCTGTTGCTCCCGTACTATCTTTGTTTGTGCAATCTAACCTTTAATGGTGCCGGCAGAAGTTTGCAGAGCTCGAACTCTGTTCTTTAAATGCGAGTCCTGTCACCTAGCCGTTGTATTGAAAGTTGTGTAACCATGGCGGTGTTCACCATCTGATAACCCTGCAAAATATGGGACTGGGTGATGAAAACCATGCATAAGGGGTAGCTGTGGAAGACGGGAGGACATAAACATGGCGGTGGTGGGAACATTGTTTTTGAATGAAGTGAATGTGGAAAATGCATTGATATGGAGGAAACAACGACAAATAGGGTTTGGTGTGAACATGCTTTGTGGACCGTCAGATCATGACCGAGGGACGTAGATCAATGGTGGAGACCAAACAGTTGGACAATATATGAAATGGGGCGGAATGTACAAAAACATTAAACTTTAATGCAAATACGAAAGTTTGACTAACGGAGGAAATACAAAGGGAATGAACAAAATGCAATGAGGGGAGCCGTGGATGTGGGACCCGGGGGTCTCATCGCAAAATCGCAAATGGAGAAAGTACGACGGTGGAAATCAGCACCAAACAGAAAACTACGCTTCGCGCTCTGCGACGGAGCGGAAATGTGATGGGGAAAATGCAATCAACGGAAAGCGCGATGGCGGCAAGTGCGACGGGCGATCGCATCGCAAATATTTGCAACGCAATCAGATCGCATCGCAAATATTTGCGATGGATCGATCGAATACATATAATGAAACTGTAATATGCGATAGATGCGATCGGGCGGAGTTGCGATGCGAGATCTTGCGACGGAGGGAAAATGTGATCGGGGGGAAATGCGATGACGCGACCGATCGCATCGCAAATATTTGCGACGTAGTCCATCGCATCGCAAATATTTGCGATGGACAATTGGAATGTTTCACATAAACATGCGCTTTTGCGATTATGCGATCATGCGATCGGCCCCTAAGGCTTTTAACGCTTGGTTTCCGGGAAAGGGTTACGTGGGGAAGTGGTTAAGGTTTAGCGGAAAGGGGCTAAGCCCTATTACAAGGTCGGAAAGTGGGTTTTAAACCCATTTTAGTGCGTTTTTACACCAAAGGGAGGTAACGATAGAGGGGTAAAGGGGAATTAAGGCCAACAAAGAGTAAGGGAAGAATGTAAAGGGGAATCTTTGGGAAATTAGAGGGTTGATAGGGGGGGAATAGAGGGGAACAAAAACACTTTGACAAAAAGAGGAAAAGGGAAAAAGGGACATCTGCAGGGGTACAAGGGGTAACGCAGGTCTTAGGGAGAGGAACCAGCAGAGGGGATTTGTATAAGGCAAAGCACAGAGAGACCTCAAGGATGATGTGTCTTCAGGGGAGATGCATTCCTTGAAGGTCTCCAGAAAGACACAGCCCCCAGCTTGCTTGTCAAGAATTTCATAGGGGGGCTAACAGTGGCTCCACATGGGGATGGCTCCTCCTTGGAGGAGTCAAGAAACCAGATATGATCTTTGGAATAGGCCAGTTGCCTGCTGTCATAAGCCATATTTCTTCTTTGACTTCAGCGGCCACCACAAAATTGGAACACCAGCAGAAATATTTCCCAACCAATCTACCTACCCAGACTAAAGTTCTAATTTTTCCCTTTGGGTGCATTTGAGCTTGCAGACCCTTTACATTTTATTTTGCAAGACAAAACAAACCTATTCTAAATCTACCCTTATCGCTCCATGAGGCCAGATTAGACTGTTGGCCTCATACAATTCTCTACCTAATCTACTACCTGTTGGGATTAAACTATCCAACAAGTTTCTTCACCTACATTCTAAGACATGAAATTTAAAACAGCCAAGCCAGGATTAGACTGTCTGACTTGCTGGAGTGGGATCTTGAAAACAAAACTGTGAAGGCATGAAATCTGCAGTTCTGATATATCCTTCTTTCTTTCTTGTGACTCAGGTTTTGAGCATATTTGAGTCACCTCTTTTCTTTGCTTCAGCTCTGGTTTTGGGCACATTAGAGTTGGTTCTTCTTTCGCTGCTGATCCAGATTTTGAGCTTATTAGGACCAGCTATTCTGCTTCCTTTGGCTCGGATTTTGATCAGGTTTGAGCCATGCTTTTTACTTCAGAGGTTCATGTTTTGAGCATGTCTGAACCTCTCTTTTCATTCTGTTTTTGGAACATTTTATTTTTTTCTGAAAATGAAAACTTGCAATGGTATGTACAATGGAAATGAAACTGGAAAAGAAAAACTAGCAGAAATAGTGTTTGAGCATCCTACCATTGATAGGACCCCCAAACAACTCTGTACCATCAAGTTCTTGTAAGAAAAATGCATGAGGACCCACGGTGGCCTGGATGAGAAATGGACCTTGCCACAAACTATCAAACTTACCATGTTTGCCTTTGTCCTCTCTTCTCGAATCCCATCTCAGAACCTTATCTCCAACCTTGAAATCTGAAGCTTTGGTTCTTTTGTCAAACTGCCTTTTTATGCTTTCCTGTATTCTGACAGCTCTGCCATAAACCTACTCTCTTGTTTGCTGCAGATGAATAGTTTCATTAATTCTTCTCATAGTACTGTTCTCCTCTGATTGGATCTCCTGGACAAGTTTGATCACTGGAACTCCAAGACTAGTAGGAAAAACTGCTTCTGTCCCATAAACCAGCTGAAAGGGTGACATGCCAACGGATTTCTTTGTAGTGAGCCTGTCTGCCCATAGGGCATGTATCAACTTTTTATGCCAAGACCTTTTTTTCTCTTCCAGCAGCTTCTTAATGATTGTAACCAGGCTTTTATTTGATGATTCAGCTAGGCCATTACCCTGGGGGTAATAGGCAGTTGAATGTCCCAGTGCTATTTCGTACCTATGACAGAAATCAACCATTATTTTAGATCCGAAAGCAGCAGCGTTGTCAGTGATTATTTTCCTTGGACAGCCAAAACGAGATAAGATGAAGTCTTCTAGGAACCTAATGATGACAGAGTCAGTGGCATTCCTAGTGGGTATGGCTTCTATCCATTTAGTGAAGTAATCTGTGGCGGTCAGGATCCATTTATGTTGTCCAGAGGAGGCAGGATGAATCTCTCCTATAAATTCTAGGCCCCATTGCATGAAGGGACCTTCTATGGTGATAGGTTGTAAAGGGAGGGGAAGGAGCTTTCTTTTGCCCTTAAATATTTGGCATTTGTGGCAGGCAAGAATCATTTTATGGACATCACTAAAGAGTGTAGGCCAATAGTAACCAACCCTGAGTATCTTATTTGCAGTGGCTTTCCAACTCAGGTGGCCTCCAAATTCTCCAGCATGGAATTCCTGTTTGATTCTTTCAGCTTCAGTCTCAGACAAACATTTCAGCAAAAGGCCATTTGGATTTTTCCAATATAGATTCTCATTCATAATGCAGTAATTCCTAGCTTTTAGTTTTATGAATCTGGCCTTTGTTTTGGACAGTTCTTGAGGGGCATTGAGGTTTGTGAGCACGTAAAGGATATCAGTATACCAAGGAGAGTTCTGAAACTGCTCCTCCACAGTTGGATGGGGCAATCCTTCCTGCTCATCTAAGGCATTCATCATGTTAATTTCAAGGGCCTGCAAGTTTGATTCAGCCATTAATTAGGCTAGGCCTTGACCTTTGATCAGCTTGGTGGGTTTTATTTCAATGTCATATTCTAAGATTGTAGCAATCCATTTGCCCCTTTTTCCATCAGGGTCTTGGGACAAGATATCTTTGACCACTACATTTGGCACGAAGGCAATGGTGTGAGAATGCAGAATGTACATCCTAAAGTCTTTTAAGGCCTTGACCAGAGCATAGGCCTGCTTTTCCATGATTTTTTACTTTAAGGGTGCATCTCTTAAGGCTTTACTGAAGAAGGCTATAGGCTGTTCATTACCTTCTGAATTTTTCTGCATCAGAACTGCAGCTATTGCGTGTTGGGAAGCAAATGAAAAGATCAGAAAATCTTTTGAGAAGTCAGGGCTGATAAGTACAGGGGCCTGAGTGAGCGCAAGTTTTACTGACTCAAAATATTTCTTGGCTTCAACAGTCCACTTAATTCCTGCACCTTTCTTTAGCATTTCAGTCATTTTTCTAAGGTGCTCAGCAAGATTAGGAATGAATCTCCTGAGAAAATTGATCTTCCCTATAAAGGACTGCAACTCCTTGATGTTCCTTGGATGTGTAATTTTAAGTATTCCCTCAACTCTCTGTGGGTCTATCCTAATCCCTTTCTCAGATATAATGTGGCCCAGAAGTTTACCTTCTTGCAACCCAAAAACAGTCTTCTTAGGATTTAGGGACAGACCGTACCTTCTACATTTTTCAAAAAAATTTCTCAGATGTTTCAGGTGTTCTTATTCAATTTTAGAAAAAACAGTCAAGTCATCCAAGTAGATAACTATGAAGTGTCCTATCTCCTCTGAGAAAGCTATGTCCATCGCTCTCTGGAAGGTAGCTCCAGCATTCATTAGTCCAAAGGGAATTTTCACATACATGAAGGTGCCCCATGGAGTGGTGAAAGCTTTTTTGAGTTGATCTTCTGGGACTACTAGAACTTGATTATATCCCGAAAAGCCATCAAGCAGGGAGATCCTTTTAGAGCCTACGACCTTCCATAGGATATGCTCCATTCTAGGCAAAGGGTAGTTGTCTTTCAGGGAGGCTCTATTGAGGTTTCTGAATTCTATGCATATCCTGATCTCCCCTGTCTTCTTTCTTACAGCCACTAAGTTTGACACCCAATCAGAAAACCTTACAGGGACTATTATGCCTGCATCATACATATTCCTGATCTCTTTCTCTACTGCAGGAAATTGTTTTGGATTGATTCTTCGAAGTTTTTGTCTGAAAGGCTTCTGATTTTCCTTTAGTGGTATCTTATGTTGTATGATGTTGGTGTCATAGGCCTTTAAGTCTTCATAGCTCCATGCAAACACATCAATGAATTCCTTAAACAAGTCGACATATTTCTTCTTCATGTCTGCAGGTATAGACTTAGCCAGTTTTATCATTCTGGGTTTGTCTTCAGTGCCAATGTTGCATTCTTCCACATCAAAATCAGAATGTTCAATTGTGGGCTTTTTTGCTACGTCATCAAAATCAAATAGGTCCTCTAAGGGTGCCAGGCCTCTGGGTATATTCTTGTCTTTGGCCTGCAGCACTTCGACCTCTTCATTTTCTGCGTTTTCACAATTTTTGGTTAGATTTCCAGTTTGCTCAGAAAAATAATTTATTTCTATGTTACAGGGTGTTTCTTGTTCATCTGGGGGATCCTCGCTTGGGTAGCTTTCATCAGAAATCGGGTCTAAATCAGAAAATTCAAACTCCTTCCTACCCACCAGGAAATCTTCGATCTGTTTGTCTCCTTCAAAGACCTGCCAATATTTTTCATTGTCTGGCACTGCAGGTCTGAATTTGGTCTGAATGATAATTTGTTGGTCAACTGGGGCTTTAGGATATGAGCTAGCTATACAAGCTAATCCATTTTCTATTGCGTTTTGACCCCTAGGAGTGAACACTAACTCGAATTCAACAAACGTTTTCAGCAAATCTAGAGTGTCATTCCTATATGCCCTAAGCCTGGGGTGTTTTGCTGAATACTCACCATTCACTTGTTTTATTACCAACTCTGAGTCTCCTCTCACAGATATCCTACGGGCTCCTAGTTTTTTCAACATATTTAAGCCCAAGATCAGAGCCTCATATTCTGCAATGTTATTCGTGCATTTGAAATGCAGATTGACAGTGTGGCTCTCTACGTGATCATTTTCAGTGTTACGCAGCCACACTCCTGCTCCAGCACTCTACCTAGTACAGGACCCATCAAAGTTCATTTCCCATAGGGGTTCGTTGTTTACTTTGTCTTCATTCCCTCCCCTACAGCTGGGTTCGCCATTATGTTGAGTTGTGAGGTTTGTGCTAGGAGGGGGGTCATTTCGTGGTTCATTATGGGCACAGAGATCAGGGAGGTGGCTAGCTTGCTGTTTTTGTTCTGTTTCTGTTTCATTCAGAGTTATATTTTCAGCAGTTTGCCCATGGTCTTCTTCTTCGTATTCTTCCAAAGTAGCCATTATGTTGAAATCCATGGGCTATATGTTTGTATTTCCATTATCTGATATCGGCTCTTCTGAGGATTGGTCATTGTAGAGAATGAAAGAGTCTAGATCTGTATGTACAGAGTATAATGGTGATTTTTCAGGCTTCTCGGGGCTACTGACTAAGAATTTCATCTGAGACTCTCTATACAGTCTTCTAAGTTGGCCAAATATAGGGATAGTGGCATATGAGCCATCCATCTGCATTGTTCCTTGCAGTTTGGCTCCCCATGATCTTGACAATAGCATGCCATACTTTGGTGGCACATCTGCCACTACAACATCCATGACCATGCATTTCGCAGGAATCTGAGTCAAGCTCACACATAGTTCTTTGATTAGGCCTAGGCATTTTACTCTGCTAGAGTCAAATGAATATAAGTCTTTGTAGGGTCTGGTGATTTCTAGGCCTAGCCTCTCCATTACTACCTTAGGCATTAGATTGTGTGATGCACCAGAGTCATGCATGGCATTATGAAGGATCTTGTCATGAATGTTGAGACTGATATAAAAAGGTGGAACTACCCCTTCCTAAAAATTTCCCTCAATCTTTGGACCAAACAGCAGGGCAGGTTGATCATCATTCAGATTTACAGAATCATTCATTTCTCCCAGATTTAATGCTTTCAAAATTTGTCCTTTATATACATCCTAAGAGGCTAGCTCAAATAATGGTACAGAGATTTTGATTTTTGCAATCTCACTCTCTAGATTGAAAGTGGACTGGACCTTTGTAATGTTCAATTCTGTTTTATTTTCCACTGCTTTAGTAGCTGAATCAGTTTGTGATTTTTCACTATGTACAGGGTTAGGAAACGTTTTATCAAGAGCACTAACTGCGGTGCTAGTGCTGCTAGTTGGTTGACTTCGTTTTTCATTGTTTTGGTTGTCCTTCTCCTTATGTTTACCAGAACTTTTAGCTGCTGTTTTGTTGTCTGCAGCAGATGCTTTAGAGGATCTATCAGGTCTTTTCTTGATGGCTACCTCAGGAGTCTTGGCTTTGGAGGTATCTTGGATTTTCTTGCTCCTAAGTTCATATTGTTCCCTGACCTGTAACATGGCATCTTCAAATCCTAGTCTGTAATCTTCAGTTTCTAACCATTCCTCATCCCAATATGAAGGTGTGGGTTGATCTTCTTCTGAATCATAATTTAGGATTGAGTCTCCTGTTTCAAACATGTTTATTGCATTCCCTTCAGACTCTTCTATGATTCCCTCATCCTCGTCTAGAAATTTTTGGAAAGGGGGAATAACTTGTTGATCTGATTCTTTCTGTCTGTTGGGAGTGGCATTGTTGTTTCTTCTAAAGTTCTGGTTTTGATTTCTGTTTTGGTTACTAACTGTGACAACCATTCTCTCCATCATTTGTTGTAGCTTGTCCACATTTTTAGATAATCTATCATAGTTTGGATCAGAGGTGGAAGCTACGTTGTCATCCCTATATGTTACCCTCTTCTCAGCCTTTAATCTTGCCCTTTTTTCCATTAGGTTTACCTCTATGGTTATGGATCCTTTTTGCATGTCTTCCAGGGTGGTGTATTCTTTATCTCTAAGCTCATAGGCCATGTCAGCATCAAATCCATCGGGATACTTAGCCAGGGCCATACCTTGAGGAGGCTTCATGTGTGGAGGGAGAGCATTGTAGATGTTGTTGAATCTAGTGGTGTAATCGTGAACACTCTCTCCTACGTTCCTCTTAAGGGACATGTATTCTGCCAGGAGCTGGCGAGGGTTTGCTCTAACCTCCCATTTGTTTATAAAGGTCTGGTATAGTGCAGGGAGATCTTGAATACTGCCAGGAGGCAAACCTTTAAACCATTTCTTGACCTCACCCCCTAAGCTTTGGGCAAAGATTCTCATTTTGATTGTTTCATCATCAATTTCCATATAATCAAAAGAGTCCTCCATTTTATCTACATGTTGTTGAGCTGTTATGGACTCTTTAGCAGTGAAGTGTGGGATTTTTGACTGATAATCATTGGGCAAGGGTAACAAGGGTTGAGGTAAAAGCAAAGGTGCATACCAGGCTGCCATAATGATGTTCTGATGGGGTATAGGGTTAGCTTGAGCAGCTGGTGCTTGGATGACAGGGATTTTTGGACCAGCAGAAGTCTGTTGAGTGGATCTAGGGTGAGAGAGCCCCAAGTTTTGAAGGAAGTGAAAATCAGGTGGTGTGGAAGGAGGGGTTTCACTGTCCCTAGGGTCTGGCTGGTCTGAAACACTGAATGACCTAGTTCTAGGTAATCTGTTTGGTAAGTCTAGGTTGAAGAAAGGGTCTAATAGAGCTGCAAGATCTTCTGGTGCAGAATTAGCTCTAAGAATGTGGCTGGAAATGGTTGTTCTTTTAGGTGTAGGAGCTCTTTTGAGGATACTCTCTGGATTTTCAACTATTTCCGATGGGTCAGGGTTGGGATAAGCTCTTGTGTGGATGGTTCTGAAAGCCAGAATGTTGTTTATAAGCCAAGCAGCTTAACCCTATTTGTCATTTCTACTGTGGTTAATGTTGTCTCAGGGGCTGGTCTCCCAGTGGAGTCTGATTGTGAAACCAAGATAATCAGCAGGCCTACTGATCACCAGTGGATTCTTTTCTTTTAGGAACAATGGAGTCGCCAGGTGGAGGGTTTAGGATGTTTCTAAGGGGTACACTGTCCACCACAGTGTTGAGGCACTATCACCTTTCAGGAATCTCCTCTAAAACAACAAGCTCCAACCAGAGATTGACTGGGAGGGCATTTACCAGATATGTCACCTCTGAAAAGAGGATGAGATCTGGAGGCTACCTGGCCCTTTCCAGGCTCTGTCTAAGAGTATGGTGGATATTCAATAATGGAGGTCGATTCAGGAAAGGAGTGACTTGCTGTCAACCTGACCAGAGTTCTAAGTTTCTGAAGTTTTTACGAATGTTTAAGGTGAAATGTACTCAGAATCTTCCCCAGTGGAGTCGCCATTATGTTGGGGTTCCCATGTTTTGGCCAGGTTGACAGAGACCAAAAGATGAGACAACATAGAACCACTTTCAAACCTTAGGAGGTCCAGAGAGGGATCTCTCTATGATAGCCAAATTTTTATGTCTTTAAGGCTCAAAGTATAGGATTTTAAGGCTAGTTATAGGCTCGAGGTTGTTTGTTTGATTGTTTGTGTTTGGTTGGAGGGAATCAGGAAAAGAAGGACCAATATAAGAAAAGGATGAGAAAAGAGGAAGCTTAGGCAGAGATAGATAACTCAGAGAACATCAAAGCCATTGGGCTATGGAGTCAAGAAAGGATTTATTTGTAATCAATGTGCAAGCTTTCAGTTGGGCTAGTCATCTAGAGCATTTGGATCTTGAAGGAGATATTTGGAATGGGACACTAAGGGTTGAAAATGAAAGGAGGAGGGCCAACCAACTCTGTCTATAGATCAGGCCAGAGGTCATTTAGCTCCAGGCCTGCTTGGACAAAATTAGAGGCAAGACAAGGGATCTTGGAAAGATTTAATTGGGTTGGTAAGCTCCTAGTGAGGCAGATACAGGATTCTAGACCTTCCAGGTTCTCAACACATTCAACTAAATCCTAACTAGAACATCTAAATACTGGTTCCATTAACTCATACATCAGAGAGCAGGCAATGACATCCACTACACTAGTTAAATCAATTGAAATCAACATTCAGATACACATATGAGCAGAAAACATTGAGGTAGGGAGAGCAGGAAATATAAGGCACCTATCAAGGGTGAATCTTATATTATACTTCTGTTGCCTACCAGCAGAAATGAAATGAAATGTAGCATGCAATGAGAGCAAGTCAATCACAAATACAGAGAAAGAGGAAACATCACCAGCTGCTTTAGATCAGGATCCAAAGAAACATGCTTGTCATATTAAGAACAACACCAATCAGGTACATCATAGCCCACAGCTTGAACATTCAGTCTGAATACATCTAATCTCAGTCTATCTTACAATATACACAGAGAACTTGTCTCAAGAGGAGAATACTTGCATTTCACTCATATCTCATCAACAACCAATACAATATTTCCTCATGAGTTTTATAGCTGAAGAGGGGCAGAAGAGGTAGGTGAAGAGTTAAATGCAGTATTAAACTCTGAAACGAAAGAGGGCCGAAGCCCATTCTGCTTTTAAATTTTTTCATTTATTCCTGAGATGTCTTGGACGAAATAATGAATCCTTTCGGCCTCCATTTACTTCTGTCTGCCTCTTGTTGTACTTTGGTCTGCAGGACTCTGTGGTACTTTTGGTGTAGGAACAAAATGGCAAATAAACGCCTGAATGGTCTGCCATGCTGTGAAATAAATGTTTCTGATAGTATTTTGGACGGTCGAGAGGAGGAAAACTTCACTTGGACACAATGCATACTGAAGCAATAATGTGTACTGTGTCCGTGCTTAGGAAGAAACATTCTGCTGATTTGAGACCCTGATTATGTGGTTTTCTGCGTGCTGGACTTTTCATGTAACCCTCGATGTCTTTGAACTGGTACCTCTGCCTTCTAAAATCCCTAAAAAGGCGTAAAAAACTTCCATTTCTTGCCTCAAGCCCTCTGCTGCTCCCGTACTGTCTTTGTTTGTGCAATCTAAGCTTTAATGGTGCCGGCGGAAGTTTGCAGAGCTCGAACTCTGTTCTTTAAATGCGAGTCCTGTCACCTAGCCGCTGTATTAAAAGTTGTGTAACCATGGCGGCGTTCACCATCTGATAACCCTGCAAAATATGGGACTGGGTGATGAAAACCATGCATAAGGGGTAGCTGTGGAAGACGGGAGGACATAAACATGGCGGTGGTGGGAACAGTGTTTTTGAATGAAATGAATGTGGAAAATGCATTGATATGGAGGAAACAACGATAAATAGGGTTTGGTGTGAACATGCTTTGTGGACCATCAGATCATGGCCGAGGGACGTAGATCAACAAGTGGAGACCAAACAGTTGGACAATATATGAAATGGGGCGGAATGTACAAAAACATTAAACTTTAATGCAAATACGAAAGTTTGACTAACGGAGGAAATAAAAATGGAATGAACAAAATGCAATGAGGGGAGCCGTGGACGTGGGACCCAGGGGTTTGATCGCAAAATCGCAAATGGAGAAAGTGCGACGGCGGAAATCAGCACCAAACAGAAAACTGTGCTTCGCGCTCTGCGACGGAGTGGAAATGCGATGGGGAAAATGCGATCGGCGGAAAGCGCGATGGCGGCAAGTGCGACGGGCGATCGCATCGCAAATATTTGCAACGCAATCAGATCACATCGCAAATATTTGCGATGGATCGATCGAATACATATAATGAAACTGCGATATGCGATAGATGCGATCGGGCGGAGTTGCAATGCGAGATCTTGCGACGGAGGGAAAATGCGATCGGGGGAAAATGCGATGACGCGACCGATCACATCGCAAATATTTGCGACGTAGTCCATCGCATCGCAAATATTTGCGATGGACAATTGGAACGTTTCACATAAACATGCGCTTTTGCGATTATGCGATCATGCGATCAGCCCCTAAGGCTTTTAACACTTGGTTTCCGGGAAAGGGTTACGTGGGGAAGTGGTTAAGGTTTAGCGGAAAGGGGCTAAGCCCTATTACAAGGTCGGAAAGTGGGTTTTAAACCCATTTTAGTGTGTTTTTACACCAAAGGGAGGTAACGATAGAGGGGTAAAGGGAATTAAGGCCAACAAAGAGTAAGGGAAGAATGTAAAGGGGAATCTTTGGGAAATTAGAGGGTTGATAGGGGGGGAATAGAGGGGAACAAAAACACTTTGACAGAAAGAGGAAAAGGGAAAAAGGGACATCTGCAGGGGTACAAGGGGTAACGCAGGTCTTAGGGAGAGGAACCAGCAGAGGGGATTTGTATAAGAAAAAGCACAGAGAGACCTCAAGGATGATGTGTCTTCAGGGGAGATGCATTCCTTGAAGGTCTCCAGAAAGACACAGCCCCCAGCTTGCTTGTCAATAATTTCATAGGGGGGCTAACACCTTCGTTATACCATATGCTCCTTGCTAATATAATATTTCCTAGGCACTGGTCTTTCACAACTCAAGGTTGTCTCTAGGAACTACAACATCTTTTTGGCGCCGTTGCCGGGGAACGAAGTTGAGAAAATTTGAATCCCTGGGCCTCGACAAAATCTAATTCACTCTTCAAGTAGGTGAGTATGGAGAGTTGATAGTTTTAGATCCCTCACCTTGGCGACTCCACATTTGTTATTAGATAAATTCATTTGCAGTCCTGGCTCCTCGTAAGCCACACCTGAGGTCAGATATGTCTCAGCCAAAGACACCTTCAATATCTGACCCTGAAAATATCATACATAGAAGAAATTGGAGGGAAAGAAAATCAGTCCACTCTGAAATCCCTGAATTGTCTATAGAAGACTTTCCATCCTCTTCTTCTCAAGAAGCTCAAGTGCTAGTTCCCGACTCCACTGTGGGAGATACCAATTATTTTTCAGATAGTTCACCCAGAGGAGGTGCGAGAAATAAAGATAATTTTCATTCTACTCCTGAGGTCGAAGAGGTCAAAGAATTCACTGAAGTATCTGCTATTAACAGACCATTATTCCCCTCAACACCTCAAGCTTCTATTCAGTATATTCCTATCGTTAATCATACTCCACTTCCACCTCATCCTCCTCCTGTTACTCATCAAAATATTGCACTACCTCCACCCCCTCCAATGGCCAATGTTCCGGGCTTCTTGCTAAATAAATATGCTCCTCTGGCATTACCCCAAGTGTTGAATGATATGCCACAGGATTATTTGAAGATTTTACCCTGATTCAATGGGGAAAACGAGATTGATGCTCAAAAACATCTTCAGGTCTTCTGTGCTTTTGCAGAGAATTTTAATGTGGAACATTTAGATGTGGTCTTAAGGCTGTTTTTCCAGTATCTTGATGGTGAAGCTCGAAAATGGTTTAAGACATTGGCAGGTCGTTCTATTACCACTTGGGAAATAATGGAAGATACTTTTCTCAGAAAATGGGGAGAGAAGAAGGACCATGGACATTGTCTTACTGATTTCAATACACTCAAGAAACGACAGAATGAAGGGGTGTCAGAATTTATCAAAAGATTTAATAAATTATATTTGAGTCTTCCTGCTGATATGAAACCTCATCAAACTGCTGCTAAGGTTTTTTTTGTAGCAGCCTTTGATTCAGAATTTGGTTTCTCTCTCAGAGAAAGAAAGCCTGCTACTCTGGATGATGCTCAGGCAGATGCACTAGAGTTGGAAGCAAACTTTTCCTCCACTGGAAAATCAAAGGGAAAATTTGAACAAGATACTAGAAGAAGGGGAAAAGAGGCGGTATCTACCTCCTACCAAGACAGAGACTCAGCTAATGACAGAATTTAAGAAATGAGAAAAATGATTAAGAACCTTTCTGGTAAACTGGTCAAGCTTGAATTGGAGGCCAAGAATTCAGCCTCCAAGAATTTCCACAATGCTCCAAACAAAGGTTACAATCCTCAGTATAGGAAACCACCCCTACAAATATTGCCAAGGGAAGCAAAGGAACAACAAGATCAGGTACCACACCCATTGTACCTGGAAGGTCCTGTAGATGATCCTACTAAAGACTCTACTTATGGACTGGAGGATGAAATCTTGCTTTTTCAAATAGTGATGGAGAAGATTGCCCTTTGCGAGGAAATGATGGAGCTAGGTGCTCACTACAAGAAGAAGAAAAATCCAGAGACACAGAAGACGCAGAAATTGATCATTATTGTAAAAAATTTGTTGATTTCATGCAAGCACAGTTCAATAGAAGATATGATCTCAGATCTTCTAGGAAGAGGACTCGTACTCAAGATCAAGAAGAAGAGCTACCCCAAAAGGAAGCACCTGCTCAGAAGGAGTCAACAATGCAGAAAGTCACAGACAAAGGTAAAGGCCTTCTAAACAAACCTTTGTAGTCTAATGATCAAATTCCTTCTTCTTCAAAAGTAGTCATCCCCCCTGATACCAAGTCTAAGTCAAAAGAAGTTAAACCCTCAGCTAAAAATAAAGATTCAAAAGAGGTTGTAATAGAAAAATCTTCTCCTGTGTTCAGTTTGCAAAAGGAACTTGAGAAAGTCAAAATCCCAGTTCCCTTGACTGAACTATTAAAGCAACCTGCATATCAATCTCAAGTCACCTCTTTTATGATCCCTCCAGAAGCTGCACTCACCCCAGATAGTCTCAACCTTCAAGAAGAAATACCCGTGGTTGTCTTTGGTCCACATGTTGAGGAATTAGATGCTTCTACTCCTCCCTTTTATATGTCTCTAGTGATTCATGACCTGCTATTACATAACTGTATGTTAGATTCTGGAGCTTCCCATAATCTACTGCCTCTGTCAGTCATGGAACAACTAGGATTACAAATCACCCATCTATACAAGGACCTCTATTCATTTGATTCCAAAAGAGTTAAATGCCTAGGGATGATCAAAGATTTAGTGGTCAATTTGGCCCAAATCCCAGCAAAAAGTGTGGTAATGGACATCGTGGTGGCAGACATCCCAGCTCGATTTGGCATGTTAATGTAAAGGTCCTGGGGAACAAAAATTGGTGGGTCAATCAAGTTGGACTTAACATATGCCACTATCCCATTTTTTGGTGGCCAAGAGAGGAGGTTGTACAGGGAAACTAGATTTGTCAAGATGGTGACTAAGGCTGAAAACTTTGTTAATTCACCAGTCTACAGTAAAGAAGGAGATTTATCATGCTTGATGCTGGAAGAAGATCTAGATTATGCTCAAGAACCATCTTTCTACTAGATCAATACTGAGCAGCCCTCAGAGAGCCATGAAGCAGGAATATGGACACTTCATTTTGATGGAGCAAATTCAAGAGAAGGTAATGGAGCTGGAATATTATTGATTTCTCCTACAGGGAAATGGGTCCCATTGTCCTTCAAGCTAGAATATGAAGCTACTAATAATGTGGCTGAATATGAAGCACTTTTGTTAGGATTGCAGACAGCCAAGAACATGAACATAAAAAGTTTAAAAGTTCTCGGAGATTCAAAACTGGTGGTTAGACAAGTCAGGAATCAGCGTCAGACCAAACATCCTCGGATAAGGGCTTATAGGAATGAAGTTTGGGACATGGTAGAGAATTTTTTCTTGGCATTTAATATCCATTTCATGCCTCGAAAACAGAATAGGATGGATGATTCCCTTGCTGTGGCTGCCAATACATTTCGTCGACCTCATAACCCTCTTTTAAGATATGAATTTGAGGTGCGTTATCGACCATCAATCCCAGATAACATCAAACACTAGCAAGTATTTGAAGATGAAGAATAGATGAAGAGATTCCTGGAAACAGTGGGGGAATTCTCCAATATGGAAATTGATGCTGAAGAAGAAGGTGAGTCCGAAGATACTTCAGAAAAGAATTGGGAGAAGAAAATGGCAGGCAATAAAGTGCTGCAATTGAAGGCAAACATTATACCTAGAGGGTTGGTGCCTCTAGAAATATTATTTGATAAGAATGATGTCCCACTACAGCCAGGCAAAGTGATAGAAGAAAATCAGGTAGAAGACCTGAATCTTGGTACTAAAGCTGACCCCAAAATTGTAAAATTGTCCAAGAAGATCGTAGAAGAATATAAAAATTCATATCAGAAATTATTTCATTCTTACAAGGATGTGTTTGCATGGTCCTATCAGGACTTGAAAACTTTTGACATCAGTATAATGCAGCACAAAATCCCACTAAAGGGAGATGCAAAACCTCATAAGCAGAAGCTCAGGCAGATAAATCCCCTGCTGCTTCCCTCTATTGAGAAGGAAATTAAGAAGCTGTTAAAGGCAAAAATAATTGTGCCATTACGGTACTCTGAATGGGTGGAAAACCTAGTCCCTGTCCAAAAGAAGAATGGAGAAATAAGGCTGTGTGGATTTCAAAAATTTAAACAGAGATTCCTTAAAGGATAATTATCCACTGCCTAAGATGGATCACATCCTGCAGAAAGTGGTTGGAGCTTCTAGGATGTCAATGATGGATGGATTCTCTGGCTATAACCAGGTGGTTGTACTTCTAGAAGATCAAAAGAAGACTGCTTTCACCACACCATGGGGTACATTTATGTATGCCAGGATGCCTTTTGGATTGATTAATGCAGGTGCCACTTTTCAGAGGGCCATGGACATTGATTTTGTTGGGGAGTAAGACAAATTTTTGGTAGTCTACCTCGATGATATCACTGTATTTTCCAAAAATGATACTGAGCACATTGAGCGTCTGTGTAGAACCTTTGAGAAATGCAGAAGGTATGGTCTCTCTCTAAATCCTCAAAAGTCTTTATTTTCATTAGAAGAGGGTAAACTTTTGGGACACATTGTGACTAAAGATGGGGTGAGGATAGATCCTAAGAGGGTAGAGGTTATAAATGGTATTTCTTTTCCCAGAAATAAGAAGGAGGTACAGGTGTTCCTAGGGCGTATTAATTTCCTGAGAAGGTTTATTCCTAACTATGTTGAAATAGTTAGGCATATAACCGACATGCTGAAGAAAGATAATGATGTTAAATGGTCCCAGGAATCACGAGAGGCCTTTATCAGGATAAAAAATTCTTTTGCAGAAGCCCCTGTGCTAGCTGGACCAGATTATGCTAAACCTTTCAAGATATTTTCTTTTGCATCACCTCATACCATAGTAGGAGTTTTATTGCAGAAAAATGAGGAGGGGTACGAGCAGCCCATTTCCTTTTTCAGTCAGGTACTCCGTGATGCAGAATTAAAGTACAACATATTAGAAAAGCAAGCATACGCCTTAGTGAAATCCCTCAAATTATTCCGCATGTATATCTTACAGTCCCATATCACTGCATTTGTGCCTGCAACAATTGTAAAAGATATTCTTATTCAAGGGGATAGTGAAGGAAAAAGGGGGAAGTGGATTGCCAAGATACAGGAGTATGAATTAGACATCTGCCCCACTAAGCTAATCAAAGGACAAGGGCTTGCCAAAATATTATATGAATCAAACTATCAGGCTCTGGGCATAAATTTGTCTATTATAGCAGGTGAGGAATATGAGGAGAAAGAAGAGCGACAAGGAATTGGGGTAGCTACTCCGAAAAAACATATAAATTACCTCACCAGTCAGTGGTACAAAGAGATAGTAGAATATCTCCTCACACTCAGCCGCCCTCCAAGTTGTGATAAAGTTAAATACAGAACGTTGAGATTGAAATCACAGAAGTACATAGTCACCAATGGCCGATTATATTGGTGTGATCCCTCAGGCATCCTACTCCTGTGTCTCACAGAGGATGAGGTAGAGAGTATAATAGATGAATTTCATGAAGGAATCTGTGGGGGTCACTTCAGCTGGAGGGCCACTGCTCACAAAATCCTGAAGGCCGGTTTCTATTGGCCCAAGCTTTTTGGAGATGTTTTCGCTCGGGTAAGAGCCTATGAGAAGTGTCAAAAATTTGCTGAAAGACAGAAATTGGCACCTCTGCCCATGATTCCCGTGCACGTGGACGAACCATTCCGACAATGGGGAATTGATTTTATAGGTGAAATACATCCTCCATCAAGTGGTCAGCATAAGTGGATTTTAACTGCCACTGATTATTTCACAAAATGGGTGGAAGCCATAGCTGCGAGGAACACCACAGATATTGTGATAATAAAATTCATGGAGGAAAACATCATATCCTGGTTTGGTTGTCTTGCCATAATAGTGACTGATAATGCGCAGGCCTTCAAGTCTGCAAAGTTTGTGAGCTTCTGTCAGCAGTATAATATCACACTAAGCCACTCCACAGCCTATTATCCACAGGGAAATGGCTTGGCAGAGTCTTCCAATAAAACCCTGGTAAGGGCACTGAAGAAGGCTATTAATGAAAATCAGAAAAATTGGGATTCCCAGTTGAAGTTCACTCTGTGGGCCAATAGAATTACCAACAAGAGAGAAACCGGGAAATCCCCATATGAATTAGTATATGGGAGGGCAGCAGTATTCCCTATACAGTTAGCCCTACCAGTAGCCCGATTCATGTAGGAAAGTCAAGAAGAGCCTGATGATATGACCAGGAGAATAAATCCGCTGGTGGAATTGGAAGAAACATGCAACCAGGTAATTCAAAGGCTGACAGAGTATCAGGAGAAGATGAAATACCTTTTTGATCATCATGCCAAGGACAGGAATCTGTAGATTGGTGATTTAGTGCTCAGGTGGGATATCCGGAGGGCTGAAAAAGGAAAACATGGTAAGTTCGACCCACTTTGGTTCGGTCCTTTCAAAATTGTAGAACAAGGAGGTAACAACACTTTCAATTTGGAAAATTTACAGGGTGACTTTCTTAACGCCCCTGTAAATGGTCAATTTCTTAAACCCTACTTCCAGTTCTAATTCAGGCAGAGATATCCTGATGTATCATACTGTATATTAGTTTCATGTTTTCCCCGTTGTTTTAATAATGTGGGTGTCGTGATGAATTATGAAAAAGAAAAAGTAGAAGTGCTGAAGATGTAGAGCTCGCACAGAAGATTATCGGGTGGTCTGAAAAGTTCTCAACATGCTCAGGGATGAACGTGTCATCCCTAGGTGGAGCCAATGTTGATCATATCAGCATCCTATTGAAATTTTGATAAGAAACCTCGCTTAAACCTTTCAAAACCCCTCTTTTTCCCTGAGAAATTAGTTTTCTACTCATCATTACCTTCTCCCAGCCTCAAATCTGCATAAAAGGGCCGAAACCCCACATTATAATACATTCAAGGCCTAGCACCTTTCGGCCCTAGCCTTTGTACCTTTTTCTCCACATGACCAGAGGCCAAAATCGAGTGCTAGCCATGAAGGCACTTATCACATCGGGATATCGAGCGCGTTTATAACCGTCGACCTGTACAGATCTGACGGCATTCGCAAGTCTTCATTGCGCCCGTGGCCCACTCCGTTGATCGACTATCCATCGTCTGATCAAATCATAAATCAACGGTCCATAGTACACTTGCCCTTGTGGTCCCCGTGCCCAAAAACACTGTTCAAAACCCGCCTGGTTTCTATCGCACCGCTTTTGGGCGGTAGGCGGTATTTTATTTTCGAGAGCGATTCCATACATCGTTCGCCACGTGTCTCCGCGTACGGCCCAAAAACCGCCGTTCATTGTGCGTTATAGTTTGGCAGCGGACGTGGCGCGATATTCACGTGAGCCGTCCGATCTACAGCGGCCCATCCGATGGCGATCGTTCCTCAAAGTTGCTCGCAAGTTAACATGGGGAAGTCATACCACTGGCCCACGGTCCATCGCCCTCCGACGCATTTTCAGCAGTCGATATCCTCCTGAGATCTGACATTCCAGATCACTCACCTCTCCGCCAGTCGACTCCGTACCTCCACGTCACCCATTCCACGTGTTCGTCGTATTTTTCCTCCGCCACTATACATTTCATTTGTTAGTCAAATTTCAAATGTTTTACGTTAATAACTTTCACCAGTCCATCCTCCATCATTATGCTGCATTTTCCGCCACCTTGCATTGTTCCACCATTTCTCCATGTCCTCACCACCATTTTCATTGACACCGCCACATCCACTATCCCCATGCATGGTTTTTCCTAACGAGTTTGCGGGTTTTTGCAGGGTTACAGCGGCGGAAAACTGCCATGATTTGCAGTCTCTATTACAGTAACAGAGAACACATCAAAGGACCATTTTTCAAAGGCCGGAATTATGGGGAAAGGCCTGGGAAGGTATGTCAACAAGACTTCCATTAAAGAAGCAGGGTTAAAATCTATCAAACCCTCCAGAGTCATTCAAAGGTGCAGATTTCACAGATGAAGACATTAATGGAGTGGCAGAGAAACATCAATGAATGATCGGGGAATTCAACGTTCAGCATTGAAGATCTTAAACCTTAGTTCAGGGTTTAGAAGGCAGAGGGTACAATGCACAGGAAACAATACCCTCAAGGTTTTCTTTTCAGCACCATTTTCTTTCAGGAAAGGACGGAATGTCTATGTGATTTTATTTCTTTGTCGTGTTCCTGAAGAGATTTCTACCCAATGCATTTATTTCAGTTAGCAGGTAGCAGAGTACATACAATGTTACTAAGTCATTCAGAAGTATGGGCGTGCACGTTTCCGCCATCTTGTCTTAATGAAGAAAATTAAATGTTCATCAACTACTCCCTTTTTCGAGCTTTCTTTTTCTCCTATAAAGCTCCTGAAGAACAGATGATTTAAGGTTTCAGATTTTATCAGAAAATTATGCAGTGAAAGGATTTTTGTATACATTTTTTTGAACTCTTGTATGAAGGCTCAGAGCCCATAGGGTCTCAGTTAGGAGGAGTTCCATCTGTTAAGAGGATTCTGGTCTTTGGTATTTCACAGTGTGTAACCTTCTCTTTTATGTGTTATTTTAATAGATCATTTCATTTCATCCATCTTTCTTGTATCATGTTTCTGGAATGCGAGTGGCTCACTGATCTTTGGTATGGATTTATCCTAGTTGATACCCATGCTTGGATTAGTCAAGCGCTTTAAATATGGCTCAGGCATGATATTCTGTTTCACTATTCATCTAAACCGTATTTCTGCTATATTAGTTTCTTTGGGAGGGTGTTTTTAAAATGTTATGGTCATGTATGGATTCTTAGATTGGTAAGCCCATACATTGCAGTATTGTGTATCTGGATATCAGCTCAATGTTAACTAATATCTTCTCAAAATTTTATTCACTACATACACCTTCTGATAATTTATTTCTGTGAGGTATTTCTGAATTGGCCCTCTTTACAGTAAGTTGTCTCTGAATTGTCTGTTGCTTTTATATTGGATTTTTGCACGTTGCCTCTGCAATATTTGTTTACCTGTGTCAGTTTCTGTAAGTTTTGGTCCCACTTAAATTAACCTTCTTGTTTACAAGAGATTAGCATGAGATCTTTTTATTGATAACTTCCTCCGTTATACCATATGCTCCTTGCTAATATAAGATGTCCTAGGCACTGGTCTTTCACAACTCAAGGTTGTCTCTAGGAACTACAACACCACCAAACAAGGAAAACCAAACCGTAACCCTTGAAAAATATAGCCCCACTGCTGCCCGAGGCACCCCCAAGGCTACATTGTCACCAGGTTCACCAAGTGCCTCTACGGAAACACCCTCACACCCAGAATCTGGATATAACATCATCAAAGACATGAAGAAGACGTGAGCCAACATATCCCTCTACTAGCTCACCCATATCGCCAACCAACGAGACCTTATCCTCGAAGCTTTTTCGAACCCATCTCTGACAAACAAAACCACCTCAATTTCCAAAGCAGTAAGCTCCACATCATCCCAGGCTTCGGCGAGCCTCTAGTCTATCGTAAATGCCTTCAACACAAACTCCCGAGGATCCACACCCCCTTTCCTTTTGTCTTTTGAGATCTTCAATTTCAACGTCCATAATTGCCTCATCGATTCTGGTGCATCCACCAATGTCATGCCCCTATCCGTATGCAATAAATTGAACATCCACCCTGATAAGACGAATGCAAATATCATTCAGTTTGACATATCCCAGGTCCCTGTTGTGGGTGAATTGAATAACATCATGTTATGCCTCTCCTTGGACTCCAGGGTGCATCAGTGCATTGACATAGTGGTTGTGGATATCCCAAAAGCCTACGGTCTGCTATTGACTTGGGATTGGTCAAGAAAACTACAAGGATACTTTGCCACCGACTGGTCTCACTTGTGGCTCCCATACAAAGGTAGTAACAATCAGATCTGGGTCGAAAGTGAACCTTACATGAAACACACGGTGACTAACCTTGAGGCAACCAACGAACCTATCAGCTTTTCTCAAGAAGAGTTGGGCATGTGCTTCTTAGAGGCTGCGTTCGGTTTCTATCAAACCTCTCAATCTCCAATCACCCCAGACGCCCAGTTAGAGCTGCTCCCGGCTGCTTCTTTCCACCCTGTCATGCTAGAGGGACCACCGGATGTCTCTACCCTGAGTACCCCTCCTATACACACATGTGATCTTAAAGAATCTGAAGACAAGGTCTGGACCCTGTACTACGACGGTTCCAAGACCCGTGACGGGGCTAGTGAGGGACGTATCTTGTTAGATCCCCAAAATAATGAGTTCCTAATCTCTTTCCGGCTGGAATTCCAGTGTACCAATAATACAGCCGAATATAAAGCATTGATCCTTGGTCTCAAGAAAGAAATCGATCTCAAATTCATTGTTTGAAGGTAATCGACGACTTTGGATCATTACCCAGCAGGTACACAACATCATTCACTGCCTATCTCCCCATTTGAAGGGGTATTAGCAAGAGGTATGGAATTTTATTTCTGCATTTGATGCTTTCAGTATTAAGTCCATACTTAGAATGCATAATGCAGTAGTTGATACATTGGCAAATGATACCACTAGGTTTACCCCATTGAGGGATGGGTACTAGATTTCATGTTGAATGCAGACATGTTCAAGGATGTCGTGATTGAGGAAGAAGATCATGACCTAGCCTTGCAAAATGAAAGAGAGTAACACAAGGGGAATCCCATACACAAAGGGGTCGTGTCCCTCAAAATGTTATTTGACCTACAGAACCGTTTTCGGGGGCCTCCCAACACAAAGGTGCAAAGTTCCACCCTACTACACCAGTAAGTAAATCTCTAGATGGAAGAGGAACCAAAATTCGTCAACCTCGATAAAAAAATGTACCCCCCAAGAGAAGCAGTGTGTTACTGAATTATTCAAGAAATACCGAGATGTTTTCACCTAGACATATGATGAGCTGCAAACTTATGACATGGAATCATCCATCATGTAATACCAATGAAAGAAGGAGTTAAGCCTTTCCATCAAAAACTAAGGAAGGTTCACCCTACTCTGTAGCCGATGATCCAAAAGGAACTGAAGAAACTCCTAGACGCCCACATCATCTTCAAAGTCCGATATTCAACCTGGGTGTCAAATTTGGTCCCAGTTTGCAAAAATTTTGGCGAAATTCGTTTATGTGTGGACTTCCGAAATTTGAACCGATCGTCAGACAAGGATAACTACCCAGTGCCCCCCATGGAGCAGATTCTTCAAACGATATCCGGGTCAAAAATGTTCTCATTATTGGATAGTTTCTCAGGATACAGCCAAGAACTCGTGGCTGAACCCGATCGTCTGAAAACAACAATCAGGACCAAATGGGGAACATTCACATTTAGACGTATGACTTTTGGCCTAATCAATGCTGGGGAAACCTTCCAAAGGGCCATGGACATCGTCTACTAGGGGCTAATGGGGCAAAGTGTGGTGGTCTACCTTGATGCATCACCGTGTTCTCCAAGCATAAATGTGACCACTTGCACCACCTCAAACAGATTTTCAAAAGGTGCCAAAAATACGGGATCTCACTTAACCCTAAGAAGAGCATCTTCGGAGTCTATGAAGGGAATATTTTGGGCCACATCATAACCCGAGATGGCATAGTAGTGGACCCAGAATGCGCAAAATCCATCGCCCGGATTCCTCCCCCAAGTAGAAAAAAGGTCATGCAGTCGTTTCTCGAAAAAATTAACTTCCTGCGAAAGTTCACATCAAACTTCACCCAAATCATGAAACCTCTATAAGGTATGATCAAGAAGAACGCAAATTTTAAATGGCATTCCCCGGAGAAATAAGTGTTTGATAATATTAAACAGGCCATCGTAGAAGCACTGACCCTTCATAGCCCAGATTTCAACAAGGGCTTTATCTTGTATACCTTCACCTCAGACTCCTCTCTTGCAGTCGTCCTCACTCAGAAAGATGGCAGCAATGACGAGCGACCCATATCATTCATGAGCATAGGGTTGCAAGGTGCCGAGCTAAATTATCTAGATATTAACAAGCAAGCCTACACGGTGTATAAGGCGGTCAAACATTTCAGGCCATATATTTTGAAGAACCACGTCACGGTGTTTGTACCCCATGACCCAGAGGTACACTCACTATTTGTGCATCAAGATGTAGGTGAAAGACGAGGCAACTGGATGGCATGACTTCAAGAGTATGACATGGAATTCAAGCTTACACACACTGTCAAAGAGTAAGAGCTATGACGGACGGTTGTTTAAGCCGTAAACCCATGAGGAAATGAAGAAGAATGTTGGGATCACAAAATAGACATGTACCAAGCCGACAGTACATATCAGCAAAACACCCCATCATGGTACATCGATATCCAGCAATATCTTGGTCATAGTATCATGGACCCCACCTTAAAAACCCAAAAAAAACGAGAATAAGGCTAAAGGCTGCATCCTACCATCTGGTGTAGGGTAAGTCGTTCTGCAAGTACCACAACGAGGTCTTGCTACGCTGCTTAGAGCATAGTGAGGCCCAACAGGTCCTGAAGGAGCTATATGATGGCCTTGCTGGTGGGCACTACGCAGGAGATGCCACAGCTCACAAGATTATGTGTGCTAGTTTTTATTGGCCCACTCTATTCAAGGATGCGCATGCCTATGTTTGGAGATGCCTTTCGTGTCAAAAGGTTTCCAGCAGGGAATCTCGATCTTCCGCCCCGTTACAGTTCGTCACGGTGGAAGAACCATTCCAGCAGTGGGGGTTGAACGTGATTGGGGAAATTTTTCCGCACTCCTCCAAGTAGCATCGATATATCCTTATGGCCACGGACTATTTCACAAGGTGGGTTGAAGCAATACCATTACGCCAAATAAACGACCAAGAGGTAATAGCTTTCATCACTCAGTACATCATGACCAGGTTTGGCGTTCCAACCTCCCTTGTTTTTTATAATGCTACTTATTTTTCGTCATTCAAGTTATATGAATTTTCTTTAGAAAATGGTATAGTGCTCAAACATTCCGCCAACTATTATCCCCAAGGAAATGGGTTAGCTGAGTCAACCAATAAGAACCTTATCTGTATTATCAAAAATACCTTGCTATCCCAACACCGTAACTGGCACAACGCCCTCCATAACGCCCCTTTGGGATAATCGGGTCACACCCAAACCATCCCTGGGAACCTCCCCATCTTTCCTAGTCTACGGCAAAGAGGCAATCCTTCCTCCCAACTAATCTCTCCCAGCCCTTTAGTTGTCGCAAGAAACACATGGTACCCCATTCCCTTCCTTGCAAGCCTGCATAGACACTCTGTTGAAATTAGAGGAGGAAAGGCTAAAAACCCAGGAAAAATTCGCCATCCACCAGAGTCGGATAAAATGATGGTTCGATAAACAATTCGTCGGAAACAAGGTTTTTTAGGTTGTAAACCTCGTCCTCAAATGGGACAAAGCTCACGAAGATATGGGAAACACACCAAATTCCAAGCCCTATGGACAGGCCCATTCCAAATCAAAGAAAAGGTTGGCTCCCACACATATAGACTCCAAACCTTAGAAGGGAGGATCGAGGTCCTCCCAGTAAATGGGCACAACCTCAAGCACTACTTCACATGACAACCCCAGGGCCGTCACCATGCTTTGTACCATAGATTTCTTTCCTTTGCTTTACTGCTCTTATTTTTCGTTTGTTTTGTGTGTTTCAATAAATAGTTTTCTTCGAGCAAGCTCTCGGAACTCCATTCCCCTAGTACCTCAAGTTTAAGGATAGACGTAATAGTTACTCAATTGGCAGGTTGTACTAGAATATCTGCTTGTTAAGAATCGACCTTGGAACAAAAAATGGCCCAAGCTTGCCTGTGATAAACACCCCGTGCGGAAACACGACCAAGTCCTAAGACCCAAGCGCAAGTAACTCACCCAGTCCGCTAGCTCAAGGGACTGTCGTACAAGGGGAAGTTTCGGTGAAATAGATCACTAGACGGAAGGGGAACAGGGCCAACCTCAGGTGGCAAAAGGATATTCGAGAAAACCCAAAGGTCCTTAAATGCATACCAGGAGCAACCTCTCTTGCAAGTAACATAAATCAGGATCCCTCATCTACCCAATAAGTACTTGCCACATTCAAATAAGTGCCTTGATCACATTAAAAATAAGTGCCTCGAGCACATTCAAAGAAGTGCTATTAGCACATGAAATAAAGGGTAAAGGACTGAGAAAGGCTTCCTACACAGAGAGGTGATGCGACGACTCCGCTGGGGTACTGACCAGGCTCGCTGGCAATGGAGCAACGTCTGTGACTCCTAGGCAGTGACTCTGTCGGGGCCACTAGGCTCACTGGCAGTGAAGAAACAAAATGGGACCAAATAACTATATTGAATACTTAAAGCCCATGAGGTTACTTCGACCCCTTCTGTCTGATCTCAGGGAATGAAATCACAGTGAACAAGCACCCTGCACAGTGCAAAACAAGTGAAGCAAACACGTAAGGGCCGGAGATGAAAGTAGTGGGACCCACAGGGGTGTAAGGAACATTCTACTAAGCCCCCAAACCCCCCTAAAATATGAAGCACAGGCAGAGATTTTGGGTTCTACCAGTGAATCGCCATTTGTTGTAGCTGCTACAACACCCTCCAAAATTTAGTCCCCTTTTAAAATTTCAGAGCCCCTGATCTCTTTGATGAAGGTAAGTCCAATGGGCCATCAGCCATGAATCTTGACAAATTACCTTTCAAGCATTTTCCTTCAAAGCTAAGTTCATGACATGTTTTCTTTGAGACTATTCGCATGGTCGCAAAGTCGCAAACCTGATCAAAATTACACATTTGTGGCTAAGCAACATAGCGACCTTGCGACCTCCAGGTCGCGAGGTCGCAAGGTCGCAAGGTCTATAAAATGCACGTATTGAGACTATGTGACCTAGCGACCTTGTGACCTCCAGGTCGCGAGGTCACAAGGTCGCATCCTGTCCTAAATATTTACATTTGTGATTTCGCGACCTCCAGGTCGCGAGGTCACAAGGTCGCAAGGTCGCATCCTTGCTCAACCAGCCCCGATTTGCTACTTAGCGACCTGCATTAAATGACCACACATGTGATCCCTTTATAAATAAAAAGGTCCTATAGGTCACATTCAACCTACACGACGAAGCAAACAAAGCCTTTGACAAGCCAACTGGAGCGCATTTTTTCGGGGTAAGTCACCTAATCCTCCTGTTATTTCCTTTTTTTCTTAGATGTTGCCTTACTTGCCCCATACCCTAGCCTATTAATTGCCCTTGGCCCCATTACTTTTCAACCCAAACCCTCACCAGCTCTCCAACTAGGGTTTTCAGCTCACTTATGCTTTTTCCTCTTTGCCACCTCTTCTGAGCCTTGCCTTGCCTCAATTTGCTATAGACACCCCTTCCTGGCTTTCTAAGAGGGCCCTTAACTCTGATTTTCCTATCTCCCTTGGATTTTTTTCCCTCTTTTCACCTTATTCCCCGCGGGTCGTGATCGCTTAGATTTCTCTCAGAGAGCCCTAATGCAACCCTACAACCCTGTGACCTCGCGACCTAGTCGCTAAATCGTGAAGTCGCTAGGTCGCAAATCATCAACTAACCTCCCAAATCACGACTTTGCGACCTAGTCACAAGTCGCCAAGTGATCTGATTTATTAAAAAGGTATTATTGACGTCTATGTGAGCAGCTTATGTTACTTAGTGCAATAGATCGATAATATTGTGAATAACATAAACAACATAAGCAAATAAAAACACATTCAAGCACATCAACACAGTAAGAATTTAATAATGGAGTTCACCAGACTTCCTGGCTACATCTTTGGGTCCTTAGCTTCCAGTGCTGACCGCTTTATTTCATCTTCAAAATGATTTTACAGGTATGAGCTCAAAATCAGAAACTCAAATGAGAAAATGGATCTCACCATTGCAACCGGCTCGAAATTTCAAAAAAACAAGTATAAACTTGCTTATATTCCGCCACTGTGACCTCCAAACCCCCTGGAGAAATTCAAAACCACCTATGCCTTTCTAAAAAACCACTTTTCCTGCACAAAACCACCTCAAACTACGCGCTGGCAGTTTTCACTGGTTCGGCTCTGCAAACGTTTAAAAGAGCTTTTGGGTGGCTTGGTTACAAGCTCCACCATATAGCGTAATGGTTATAGGCCTTGTGTGAAGGCATTTGTATATATGTGTTTTGGAGGGTCGGTGGTTCGAAACCTCCGCCTGACCCCTCCACCTTATCCCTATCCATTATCATATATATGGCAATATATAAATATTATACAGCGAAGCTTTAAATATATTAATAAGGTTCCGGCGGTCGTGGGGTTGACCTCGACCGTCCAGACCTTTTCCAGTGGTAACAAACCTGTTGCCAATAAATACAATATCTTTTGTATTTAATACAAACTGACACGGTAGCTTTTCGGTGAAAAAAATCCGACTAAGACATTGGCATTCTAGAAGGTCAGGGGTTCGATCTTCCTTGATTCCCAAATTTTTGAAAATGAGGCCAAATTGGGCAAAATCCAAGCTGCCACGTGTCAGTCCCGGATTGGCCCATTCCAATCAATCAAATTCTGACACGTCACTGATCCCACTGAAATCACCTTGGACATATGGCATATTCCTGGGATGACACGTGTCCTGCTGACATCATCTTGATTGTTGACTTTGACTTTGACTTTTTTTCATTTTTCCCTAATTTGTCATAAACTTTGACTAGCCACATCTTCTTCATACGAACTCAGTTTTACGCGGAATTCGCACCGTTGGAATCCTGTCGACGAGCACTTTAAAATGATCTTATTTTCATCTACATTTGAATACTTTGATCTTGAGGAAAAAATGAATCCATTTTGGATCACTCCCCCCCACTAGAAGCTTTTAGACCACCAAAATTTGGATTTAGTTGTCGAGTAAGTGAGGAAATGTTTCCTTCACTTTTCCAATTTCTATCCATCGTGCTTTACTTGGATTTGTACCTTTAAGCCCAACTCAAAGATACTCGACTTCTCCTCGTCGCGAAGTCCTTATCCTCCCATCGAGAATTGTGTATTCCTGCAACTCGTTGAGATACTCTGGTGAAAAATCTTCGATGGAAGGTACCTAACTTTGCTCTTCTGGATCTTCAATCAATTAAGGCTCATACAATCTCAAGTTTTCAACATTTACAACGTAATAGATCTGCATATAAGCTGGTAGATCTAGGCGGAAATAATTCTCACCAATTTTTTCAAGAATTTTGAAAGGACCATATCTATTTGGTTTCAACTTTTTACCTTCCCCTTGAAGTCTTTATTTGTTGATGTACAACCAGATTTGATCACCAACTTGAAAAATATGCTCAACTCGATGCTTGTCGTGCCTCTCTTTCTACTTTTCCTGGCTCTTTTCCAGTTGTTCCTGTACTGCCTGGTTAATTTCCTGAATCTGTTCAATGAACTTGGTTTCTTTGTCCACATCGTTGTGTCCATCAACTGCTATGTCTTTACCAAAGACAAAATCCAAGGGATTCTTTGGTACAAAACCAAAACAAGTCTCAAATGGAGGTCTTTGAGTATAAGAATGTTTCGCATGGTTGTAAGCATGCTGCACATAACATAAATTCTCATCCCAAAGCTTAGGATGCTTGCTGCAATAACCTCGAAGCAACTGTACCACTATCATGTTTACCACTTCAGTTTGGCCATCAGTTTGCGGATGAAATGTCATGCTCTTCTTTAACTTTGTGTCCATGATTTCCCACAAACTTGACCAAAATTTCCCGAAAAATCAAGAATTTAGATCAGATACAATAGAGGTGGGTAACCCAAAATGAACCCATACATTTTGAAAGAACAACTTTGTAGTTTGTTCAGCTGTGACCTGTTTAGTACATGGTGTCAAAATACACATCTTACTAAACCTATCCACAACTACATACAAATATTCATGACCTTTTCTAGACATTGGCAATCCCCCAACAAAATCCATGGATAAACTTTCCCAAGGACGAGAAGGAATTGGAAGTGGATTATACAAGCCTAATTTTCTGTTACTTGGCTTTCTTATAGCACACATAGTACATCCTTTAATATATCTTGAAATTGTTTCATTCATTCATGGCCAATAGCAGAATCTTTTTAATTGTGAAATTGTTTTACTTATACCAAAGTGACTTGAAATTAGAGAAGTATGTGCTTCTCGAATCACATTAACTCTTTCAGTTTGTGGAATGCATAATTTTCTCAAATGATATAAGAGTTTGTCCTTTATGAATTAATCCAATTCTTCTACCTGCTTGCCATGACTTAACGTTGCATATACATCCTTAAAATCTGTGTCTTGAGAATATTGTTCAATATATCTTTTGTGCATTACTAAATTATGCTTAAGAATTGTGGATTCATTTATGATTGGTCTTGATAACATGTCTGCAACCTTATTATGCATGCCTTTTTTATATCTCATTACAAGATGAAATTGATGTAAGAAACCCATCCAATGATAGTGTCTTGATTGTTGCAATTTAGTTTGTGTGTAAATATTGCAATGGTTGATGATCTATATGTATGATTGTTTCTTTCCCCATTATGTAATGTTTCCACTTTTTAACACTCTGTACTAATGCATATAATTCCTTATCATATGTAGGATACTTAACTACTGCTGATGTGAATGTCTCAGAATGAAAGAATATATTCTTTTTGTGCTGCATCAACACTGCCCCCATGGCATATTCACTTGCATCTGTCTTGATCTCAAATGGTTGCTGAAGATCTAGTAGTGCTAGTACTGGCGTTGTACTTATCCTTTATTTCAATGTGTCGAAGGCTTTATAATGTTTGCCTCCCCACTGAAACACCTGTTTCACACTTGCCAAAGCATGTAGAGGAGCTGCAATCAAAGAAAAGTTAGCAATAAACTTTCTTCAGTATTGTGTTGTCCCTAAGAAACTTCTAACTTCTGTAGCAGTCTTGGGCTTAGGCAAATTTACAGCGGCTTCGACCTTAGAGGGATCTATCTTCAATTCACCACCCCCTACAATATAACCCAAGAAATTTAAAGATGTCCTACCAAATTCACATTTTGACAGTTTTACATAGAGATTTTCTCTTTTTAACACATCTAAAACCTACTTTACATGCTTTATATGTTCATCCCATGTCTTACTAAAAACAATAATATTATCTAAGTAGACTATTACAAAATCATCTATAAATGGCCTAAAAACATCATTCATGACACGCATGAATGTAGTTGGAGCATTGGTCAAGCCAAAAGGCATAACCATCCATTCATAGAGTCCTTGCTTCATTTTGAAAGCAATCTTCCATACATCTTGTTCTGAAACCCTGATCTGATGGTAGCCGCTTTGCAAGTCTAACTTAGTGAAGTAAATTGCATCTTTCAACTAATCTAATAAATCGTCAATGCGAGGAAGAGGATAACGATTCTTTATTGTTATTTTATTTAATGCTCGGAAATCAATTCACATTCTCCACGAACCATCTTTCTTACGTACCAACACAAGAGGCAATCCGCATGGTGAAATGCTTGGTCGAATAAACCCTTGATCGAGCAATTCCTGTACCTGCTTCTTTATTTCTGCATTCTCTAGAGCTGATAACCTATACATTCCAATGTTAGGAAGAGGAGCATCCGGCTGCAAATAAATCTGTCACTTGGGAGGAAGCCCTTTAGGCTCTTGAAACAGAATATCATAATCAGAAACAACTTTAACTAAATCTGCTTTCTGTTTTGGATTACAGCCTTGAAAAGCATCGGATTTATTAAGATCCTTTGCTTTTACAATCATAAGTAAATATTGTTTACTTGAATTTATAATTCTTTTCATCTATATTGAATTTATGAGAGAGTAGTTATCTATGAGTTTATGGGCTCTTAACACATATTCAATTCTATCTTTATTGAGTTGATACTTATTTTCCCTTCGATAGAAGACAGCATCTCTATCATACAAGTATGGACTCCCTAGTACAATTCCACATATATCCAATGGGACTATATCTAATTCAACCTAATCTACAATCTCTAATCCAATTTCAAAACGAATCTTGCATTGTTTTGTAACTTGTAGTTTAGTTTTATCACAGATCCAACCCAATGGGTATGCCTTTTTATGAGGTTTTGTTTCAATACCCAATTTCTTTACAATTGATTGAACAATCAAATTAACTTAAGAGCCACTATCAAACAAAGTATCAATTTTAGTATGCTTGGAAATGACTCTAATATGAAATAGTTCATTTATTTTCCTCTCAGCATTTTCATTTTCAACAGAATGCAAAGAAGTACTTGTAGATGCTTGAGAATTTTTACCTTTTATACCTGTAGTTGTACTTGTTGTTCCGTCTCCTGAATCTGATCCCAAGTACTTTTCCATAGTAGCAACATTCTTTCGCTCTTTATTTCCGAACTCTTTAGGCTTCAATTTTGGATGCAGTGCCCAACAGTGTGCCTCATTGTGTCCTTCTTTTTTACAGTGAGTGCATGTAGGATTTTCTTTCTTCACATTGTTTGTTTTCCTTTACTTCCATTTTTGTTTCTTTTTTTCTTTATTCTTGATTTCAATAGATTTATATGACTTTCCAACATCATGAGATACATTTTTACCCCTAGTTTATAGATGATTTTCTTGAACTGATACATCATCTAAGCTAGTCGGATTAAACATCAGTATGGTATGTCTCAAATAACTATGTAAGCCACCTATGTATTTCAATAATGTTTGTAGTGATTCCAATGACATGCCTAGTGTCAAAGCTCTTTTATGAAATTCCTAAGTGTAACTTTGCACACTTTGACCCTTTAACTAATGCAATTTTTTCCAAATCATCATAGCTTGTTGCATATAAGCCAAAGGATAAAATTATTTTTTAATAGCAGAAACAAATTCATTCCATGTAGAAATTATTTTACCATGTTTTTGGAGATCCGCTTGTGTCTTGCCTTCCCACCATACAAGTGTGGTTCCTCCAAGATGAAGGCTAGAAAGTTGGATCTTCTTGTACCTTGCAATAAACTTCAATTTGTCTTATCCAATTATCAATATTTTCAGCGTTAATCTCACCATCATAAATTGGAAAATCAAATTTTACATCTAATTTGATCAAAGAGGATTTCTTCTTCTTCTATTTTTTAGAAGAACTAGATTTATGAGAAGAGGAAGATGATGATGATGATCGTGATGATGGAGGAGATGATGGAAATAATGTAGGAGGATTTTCCCCTGATTCTTTGTCTGGTTTAGGTGATGAAGTGCCTTCACCTTTTCCCTTTTTAAACTCTTTATACATCACTTCTACCATCGCATGTATTCTCATTAAGTTGTCCACGAATTGAGCTTTTGTTCCCAATATGTTTTCTTCCATCATCTTCTTTTGTGAAAATACGCTTCCAATCTCTGGATTTTCTTCAACAAGTTCTTCTTCTCCTAATTTGAACTTTGACCTAGTAAGCATTCAAATCTTCACAAGACATTGTCAAACCTTTTAAAATTAACCTGAAGCTCTGATACCACTTGATCTGATTTATTAAAAAGGTATTATTGATGTCTATGTGAGCAGATTATGTTACTTAGTGCAATATATCGATAAGATTGTGAATAACATAAACAACATAAGCAAATAAAAACACATTCGAGAACATCAACACAGCAAGAATTTAATAACGGAGTTCACCGGACTTCCTAGCTACGTCTCCGGGTCCTTAGCTTCCAGTGTTGACTGCATTATTTTGTCTTGAAAATGATTTTACAGGTATGTTGATGGGGAAAATTGTCCGGCCAACAGTAGGGGATATCCCCGGTAGAAAGTCCCAATCAGACCTTGAACTGTTTGGAATAGGGATCCCGTCTGGGGTGTGGGTCCGACTACCGCTTCAGTCACCTTCCCTTTGGTCTCAAAAGAACTTGCTCGCACCTGCGGACACACACTTATTCACATGATACAAAATACATGGTTGATGCATTAAAAATGTATTTAATAGTATGTGTAGAAAGATAGATAATAAAGCATACACGCCGAAGGAAATGTTGTCAACAACACATCTTTGGGGTTATGCTTGTAGGCGATTCTGACCACAAAAGAAACAGTTCTTTGTGGCGAGATTCTCCTTTACTTTCTGGAAGATAAAATGAATTGCTAATAAAAAAAGTCACTAACATCCATTCAGCAAGCAATTAATCTGAACACCATTAACACACATAAAGGTAACCATGATGCATAAATGATGCCATTAAATAGTTCAGTCTCATTAATCAAAAGATGTTCTGAAACTATAAATAAATACTCGTAGTGTTCACCAAGCAAAACACATCAGATCCAAAAGGAGTTTCAATAGGTGTTTGTATTCATATGCCAAAAGAGTGTTCTTTTCAAATACAATGCTCTATAGCTTTTAAGTCCCAAAAAGGAAGATCTTTTACAATTTCCCCGGAGGGGGTTTTATAGATCAAAATTTCCCTTTGGGTTCCCTGACTCTTCGCCTGCCCGCCAGTTGAGTTTCCCTGTGACCTGGCCAGTGAGTGCGACTTGCGACCTGTTTGGGAGTGCAACCTGCGACCTAGTGAGTAGTGCGACCTGCGACCTACTGCCACTGAGTCATGGAGATGGGCGTGAAATAGAGAGATCAGGAACATCAATCTGCTTTCCTTTGAGGAAGTCCTGCCAGGTCTAGTATTCTGCTGCTATAGGGGAGACTAGAGGAACCTCCTCTTTCAACCGATGCATGCACTCCAGAGCATTCCGGATTAGAGTTTCCTTCTTTTGTGAGATCTGGTTTGAAAGGGAGGTGAGCTTGGTATAAATTTGGACTGGAGCGACAAGCAACTGACCCAGATTTTCTTGTGATGCTGCGACCTCGGGGGCGGCAGCAGCTTGCTTGATAGGCTTCATGAATGACTGGATTTCTTGATCTACTTGCTCCCAGGTCTTACTTTCGCCCAATCCCCCTAACGAAGGAATGTGGTGAAGAGTGTGCATTGAGTCTATGTCGCTGATCAGATGGTCGTATGAATACATTACTTTGTCCAAATCCTTGGATAGCTTGTCCTTGGATTGCATCTTCATCCGGATTTGGACTTTGGCATCTTGTGTATGAATCCAATTCTTCTTAGGCAAATGCTCAGGAACTTGAGGGTATTGCATTGTCCAGTTCATCATTTTATCTAAGGCAGCTGAGGCTTCCTTGAGCTGCTCGTGCTTCTTCTTAGTTTTTGCTCGTGCTCTTACCAGTGAGGCGACTGTTTGTTTTATGGTGAACATTTCCCCATACACCTGTCTCATGGTCGCCTCTAATACATTGCATTCTTTTAGAATGGCAAGTGGCACTTCATTGACTTGGGGAGCCTTGTTTCGGAGTTGTTGCACCTCTTCTTCCAACGCCGACCTCTCCTGTTCCGCCTTCTTCTCTCGCTGCTCGTAGTCTGTTTTGTAGAGAAATGATTTCTCTACTCATTCGGGTGACATTTTCTTCCGTGGCCGTGGCGAAAGCCGTGCCTGCCGATGTTCTCATCACGGGATTAGTCCTAGTATCAAGGACTATGTCTTTTTCAGTTGCAACCGTGGATGTGGCGGAAGGACTTTGTGCCAGGGACCTTCTCTTCTCTTGCCGAATTTTGAAAGAGAATTGGTCGAATGTGAGCCTGGTGAGGTCGAAGACCTCCTCCTCCTGTCCCTGGGGGGAATTAACATCGGAGAGCATGGTTCCTGTACCGCCTAGAGGTACTTCGAGGGGAGACATATCGATGTCTTCTATCAATTCATCCTCCTCATCTTTCTTCTTCTTTTCCTCCTCCTCTTTCCTCTTCTTTTCCTCTTCTTTCCTTTGTTGGCGCTCGGCTTCCGCCTTCTCATGCTCTTCCTTCCGCTTGCGTTCCGCTTCTTCCGCTGCTTCCATTTCGGCTTTCTTCTTTCGCTCAGTTGAAGCAGCTTGGTCTGCTTTCTTTTGGTGTTCCGCTTCTATTTTGTCAATCTCTTTCTTGAGTGTCTGTTCTGCTGCGGCTTACGCCTCCTTTTCCTGTTTTTCCTTCCTGGCCTCCTCGGCCTCTGTCTTCTTCTAATCTGCCTTTGAACTCTTCTTGAACTTCTCCTCATCCTCTTTTATCTTCCTTTCTCTCTCTTGTTGTGCTTTGGCCTCTGCTTCTTTCTGTTGAGAAGAGGTGTCAGGCCCTGTGCTGGTCCGGGGCTTTTTAGCTAGAGAGGAAGAAGCACCTCCTAACTTACGGCTCCTGTCCTCCAACCTCTAATCATCCAGATCCTCTTGGCCAGAGTCTGCCCCCAGAGCGAGTTGTCTATCTGCATTATACCAGTTTCTTCTCTCATCTTCTTCCGGGCGTTCTACATGCTGGTTGTTCCATTTGAATTTAGCCTTCTTGCAGTGTTCGGGAACTATCCTCTGCGGGTCGTATGTTCGGTGCTCTAAAGTCCTGAGGTGATAACTTTAAATATCTTCTCCTTCAGTCCCTACCTCTCTGAAATCTTTAACTGTGTATGCACCGATAGTGAGGGGTAGCGTAGGCCAGGGCTTCTTCTTACCTTTGGACAGGACACTGGAGTAACCCGAGGACATTTGGTAACATACCTCTTGTATGAGCATCTTGTCTATAACGAAGCGAGGCATAGCATGAGGTGCCTTGAACGAGCCGAAGACTCGGATGAAAGTATATCCAGAGAACGGAAACCAATGCACCACTTGGCCTAGAGTTTCCCTGGCTCGCCAAGACATACAAGGGGTGTCCTGGCCAAATAATTTCCTAAATAGGGCAGGGATGAATATTTTGGAAATTGGTTCTATATCCTGCTTATATCTGGATTCCCAGAACACTTTGGTTTGTAGATGAATTGCACGGGTCTGTGTGGGATTCCAGTTATGTGCCCATCCCTCAAAATGCAGCCTTGCGCAGACGGCATCCAATAGATAGGAGGCCATATAGAACTCAGAAGGCATTCCTTCATCTGGGGCCAATGCCGAGGACAAGTTTGTATGCATTGAGGTCATCAATATACCAGCCTAGTTGAAACGGGTGCCATGCACCGTTACATATTCCATGATAGTAGCCCATGTGCCATTGAAGGTAGTGGCGTCGGGGCGCCCGTACAATCTGCAAAGCATGGCGGCTATTAATTTATAAACTTTTCTCAGGCTGGCCACCGGATATTCTTGGTCTTTCTTCAATTTAAATTTGTTGGGCTCTGCCCACCACTGCCTGATAGTGTCGACTACGGGGACTGCATGGGCAAGAGCCCATCCTTCTGTAAATTTTTCTTCCTGTTGAGGCAAAGAGTAGTAGACATGGGCGTCCGAGCCTACGAGCGTTGCGAAAGCTTTGCCTTCGCTGTCTCGGATCATGAAATTCTTGGGATCTGTTTTTTGTATGATCCAGTCTATCATTTCGGGACATGGAAATATGGCCGGATGAGCACCTGCGAGATGCAGCTTGGACCTTTTGACTTTTAAGTATACCTCCCGATCCGGGAGGTCTTTTGGAAATTCCGCTTCCGTTATGGCGAACTCATGGTACACTTGGTACCATCGCATGCTGTCTCCTTTTGAAAATGTACAAAGGGTATCTCTATATATTGGGGGTGGGATACTGGTATGTCCATCTCCACCTCTTCCACTGCCACGTGCTTGTCTTTCTTCCGAGATACTAGGGGTGCCATGTCGCTAGAATCTGAGAGAACAGGTATACACTATGCGTCTGCTTCAAGTTCACCTGTCATATTCATGAAAGAATCCCATGATAAGAACGACATGATGATAAAAGACCAATTACAATGTATCAATGATTTTAGCTAGGACACAAGAAAAATTGAAACAAAGGTCTACTGGGTCGCGGGGTCGCAGATTGAGAAAAAGAAGCCAACATGCGAACTTGCGACCTTGCGACTGGGTCGCAGGGTCGCTGGGTCGTAAACCGTGAGAAAGTATGAAAATGCGACCTTGCGACCTTGCAACTAGGTCGTTGGGTCACTAGGTCACAAATTTATCAAAAACGGGAAAATTCGACCTTGCGACCTTGCGACTAGGTCGCTGGGTCGCAGGGTCGCAAATCTCAAAAAAATTGGAAACTGCAACCTTGCGACCTTGCGACTAGGTTGCGGGGTCGCAAGTTGCGCTAGGGCTTCCCCGGGGGTTTGGGCGCGCACGGCGTGAAGTGGTTTTCCCTTTAACTGGAAAAATGCAACAAAAAATGGGTCGAGATGGAGTCAAGGGCTTAGTTTTGGGAGTAGGGAAGTAGCCATGAAAGCCAAGACCAGCAATGTTGATGATTTTAAGCACAGTGGGCACAGTGGGGGAACCGAAATCAGAACAAAAACCCTGAGTAAGAAAAATAGCCAGTGGTTGAAGCAAAGGTACAATTTAAAGGCTAAGGGTGCCTGGGATTTAGCAAGAATGACCAAGAAGGAAACAGCAGGAGGGAAAAGGAAACTTACCCGGGAAAATCGCGTGCCAGTCGACCTGTCAGAGCCGTTTTTTTTCTATCCGTAGCATATGAAAAATGCGACTTAGCGACCTCCTTTATATAAAAAGGTTGCACGTGCGAGCATTTATTGAGGTCGCAAGGTCGCAATTTGAGTGATTAGAGAGATATGCGACCTTGCGACCTGTGGGTTGCGGGGTCGCAAGGTCGCAGAGTCACAGTTTTCCTTAAAAGTTGAGCCTTGCGACCTTGCGACCTTTAGGTCGCGGGGTCGCAAGGTCGCAAAGTCGCAGTTTTCTAAAAATGGAGTTTTGCGACTTTGCGACTTAGCCTTCCAGACTCTTTACTTGGTTTTTCTTTAAGTTCAAGGGGCTCCAAAAAAATTTTAAGTGGGGTTTTTTTGGAGGGTGTTGTAGAGGCTACAACAAATGGCGATTCACTGGACGAACTCAGAGTCTCTGTCGATGGTTAGCCTTGGAGGGGGGAGGGAGGGGCCTTCGCTCGCTGTTTCTTTTACCTTAAGGTCAACATTGCCTAGATTTTGGCACCTCGTGAGGTTGCTCATCCTGCTGGCTTGTTCGGGCGCTGATTAACCAAATTTCATTCCTTCAGGTCTCCAGACCGAGAGGGTTGGAGGACTCCAAGTAGCTACAGGATTCGGTACGATTATTTTGTCCTCATCGTGTTGCTCTGCTGCCAGCAAACCTCTCGGTCCCGGTGGAGTCACTGCCTAGGAATCGTGAACGTTGCTCCACTGCCAGCGAGCCTGGTCAGTACCCCGGCGGAGTCGCTACATCACCTCTCTGTGCAAGAAGCCTTTCTCAATCCTTTACCCTTTATTAGTGTGCTATTGCACTTATTTTGAATGTGCCTGGGGCACTTATTTAGTGGTGCTCGTGGCACTTATTTGAGATGGGAAATTTGCCTGGGCGGATGAGGGATCCTAACTTATTTTTCTTGTAGAGAGGTTGTTCCTGGTCTGGTCTGAGGACTTTGGTTTTTCCCGGATGTCCTGACGCAACATGGAGTACCTCTTTTCCCTTCCGATCTAGTTACCACTGCATCGCACTTTCTTTTGCAGACACCCTCTCAAACTTGCCAGGTGGGCTCCCTGCTTGATGACTTGAGCTAAATCATATGCTGCCTTTAGGTGTCGGTAACAAGCAAGCCTTTACCACCTTTGTGTGTATCGGAAAAAGGCCTTCCATTAGCATAGAACCTGTTGCAGTGTGCCAAATGCGTAGCTCCGACAAGACCTGCCATTTTATAAATATATATATATATATATTTTTTTTTATTTTTATTTTTTTTTTTACAAACAGGATGAAACGGGAACTATGGTACAAGGATAAGATAGCCCTCCAAGGGCTGCTAAGTGAAATAATGTTTGAGGTCATGGCCGTTTACCGGGAGGACCTCGACTCTTCCCTCAAGGGTTTGCAGTCTAAATGTATGGGAACCTAATTTTTCTTTAACATGGAAAGGACCCGTCCATAGTTCTTGGAACTTAGAATATTTTCCTTTTTATTCGTGAGCTTTATCCCATTTCAGGACCAGGTCTCCTACCTCAAAGTTTTTATTCCCTGCATATTTTCTATCAAACCATCTCTTGATTCGGCTTTGGTGGATGGCGAACTTTTCCCGGGTTTTTTGCCTTTCCTCCTCCAACTTCAGTAGGGTGTCAATTCGAGTTTGCAAGGTGGGGCATGGGGTACCATGACATTCCTGGGACATCTGAAGGGCAGGGAGAGATAAGTGGGGAGGAAGAACAGCTTATTTTCCATACACGAGAAAATAAGGAGAGGTGCCTAGGGAGGACTTAGGTGTGACACGGTCGGCCCAAAGTGCATTGTGAAGGGCGTTGTGCCAGTTGCGCTGGTGGGACAACAGGGTCTTCTTGATGATGCGGATCAGATTTTTATTATTTGACTCAGCTAAACCATTTCCTTGGGGATAGTAATTTGCCGAATGTTTAAGAATGATACCATTTTCCAGGGAAAAATCACATAATCTAAAAGATGAAAAGTAAGTTGCATTATCAAAAACCAAGGAAGTTGGAATGCCAAACCTAGTGATGATGGAACGAGTGACGAATTCTATTACCTCCTGATCATTGATTTGGCGTAAAGGTGCTGCTTCGACCCACCTGGTAAAATAATCGGTAGCTATAAGAATGTACCGGTGTTGTTTGGAGGAGTGAGGTATGATTTCGCCAATGACGTCCAAGCCCCACTGTTGAAAAGGTTCTTCTACTGCTACCGACAGTAAAGGGGCGGCTGGCTGCGCTTCTCGGTTTGTGAACTTCTGGCACTGGATGCACTTCCGGACATATGCATGCGCGTCTCTGAAAAGGGTTGGCCAATAGTATCCTGTGCGCATTATCTTATGGGCGGTGGTATCCCCGGAAAAATGACCCCCAGCTGGTCCGTCGTGTAGCTCAGTCAAGATTTTCTGTGCTTCATTGTGTTCTAAGCAGCGTAACATGACCCCATCATAATGTTTCTTAAAAAGCTTCCCATGGATCAGCTAGTAAGATGCCGCTTTGAATCTTATCGCGCGTTTCTGCCGGGCAGTTAGAGCGGGGTCCAGAGTACCCTAGGCTAGGTATCCTGAAATGTCTGAGTACTAAGAGGGGCTACTCAACTGAGGCACATGGTCGCTCTGGTACATATCGATCTCTTGTTCCCAACACTCTTGCTCAACTCCATGGGAACTTGCCGCCTCCGCAGCCATTTGACATAAACCTTTTTCTTTAATGGTGTGCACTGGCTTAAACTCTAAATCATACTCTTGCAGGCATGTCACCCAGTTTCCTCGCCTCTCGCCTAGCTCCTGCTGCACAAACAATGAGTGGACCGCTGGATGTGGAACGAAAACCGTGACGTGGTTTTTCAAGATGTAGGGTCTGAAATGCTTGACTGCTTTGTAGACCGCATAGGCTTGCTTCTCGATTTCAGGGTAGTTTAATTCAGCTCCTTGTAAACCAGTACTCATGAAGGAAATGGGTCGCTCTTCATTGTTGCCGTCTTTCTGCGTGAGGACGGCTACAATTGAAGAATCTAAAGCAAAAGTATATAGGATGAAGCCTCTGCTAAAGTCCGGACTTTGAAGGGATGGTGCTTCAGCTATGGCCTGCTTTATTTTGGCGAACGCCTCCTTCTCTGGTGGGTTCCATTTGAACATCACATTCTTTTTTATCATCCCCTGCAAAGGTCTAACTATCTGGGCGAAATCCGATACGAACTTGCAGACAAAATTGATTTTTCCTAGGAAAGATTGCTTTACTTTCTTACCGCTCGGGGGGGGGGGGAATCTGGGAAATAGTTTTCGCCCGCTCTGGATCTACTACAATGCCCTGCTTTGTAATAATGTGGCCCAACAAGTTCCCTTCTGCCACAGTGAAAATTCTCTTTTTCGGGTTGAGAGAAATCCCGTACTTCCTGCACCTCTTGAAGATTTGTTTGAGGTGGCGTAAATGATCGCCCCGGTGTTTTGAAAACACAGTGACGTCGTCCAAATAGACTAACATGCTCTGACCTATAAAACCACGGAAAGCTATATCTATGGCTCTTTGGAAAGTTGCCCCCGCGTTAATCAATCCAAAAGGCATGCGCCTGAACGCGAATGTTCCCCATTTGGTCCAAAAGGTAGTTTTCAATCTGTCCGGTTCGGCTACCAGCACCTGGTTGTAACCCGAGAATCCATCGAACAAAGAGAACATTTCAGATCCAGACACAGCTTGCAATATTTGTTCCATAGGTGGCACTGGTAATTGTCTTTGTTCGAGGCTCGATTCAAGTTCCGGAAATCTACACATAAGCGGATCTCACCAGAATTCTTCCGTACCGGGACCAAATTGGATACCCATGTGGAGTGACAAACTTTAAAAATAATGCGTGCGTCCAACAGCTTCTTGAATTCTTTCAGGATCATTGGTTCCAAAGCAGGGTGTACTTTCCTGAGCTTCTGTTGGAATGGCTTCACACCTTCCTTCATGGGTATGACGTGCTGAATAATTCGAGTATCGTACATACGTAAATCATTATACGTCCAAGAAAATACGTCTCGATACTTCCGAAATAGTTGGGTGAATGCTTGTGTCTCTTCGTCGGTGTACTCTTTCCCGAGGTTAATGAACTTCGGGTCCTCTTCTGATCCCAAATTTACTTGCCGATGTGCCAAAATAGAACTTTGTACCTTGGTATTTGGGGGGCCGCGGAACTGGCTTTGTAGGTCGAAGAGCTTTTCAAGTGATACTATTCCCTTAGGCATGGGGTTTTCCTTACGTTTGTCATGCTCTTCCTGCAAGGCTTGGTCGTGATCCGCCTCATCAATCGCCGTGTCTTTGAATACTTCAGTGTTGAGCATAAACTCCAATATCTGTTGATCATTATCAAAGACGCAGAAATTAGTAACATTATCTGGCACGGAGGGCCTATATATAACTTCAATAGAAAAACCATCCCTCAAAGGGGTAAATCTAGCAGCATCATTAGCCAGAGTATCAGTTGCTGCATTGTGCATTCTAAGAACAGACGTAATTCCAAAAGCATCAAAAGCAGAAATAAGACGCCATACCTCTTGCTGATAAGCCTTCAAATGCGGAGACAAACAATGAATGGTATTGCGTACCTATCGAGTGATAATCTCGAAATATCCAATAACTCGTAAGCACCTTACCTTTAAATCCAATGCCTTCTTGAGTCCGAGGATTAGAGCTTCATATTCCGCAGTATTGTTTGTGCATTGGAACTCAAGCCTACAGGATATCAAGAATTTGTTCTTTTGAGGGTCTAGCAAGATGCAGCCCGCACCAGCTCCGTCAAGAGTTTTGGAACCGTCATAGTACAGGGTCCATACATCGTTTTCTGGCTCCTTTGGGGTTATAGGTTGGGGCGGGACTTCAGCTTGGTGTGAGACGGGAGTGAATTGATCTTTTGCGAAGAGCGTTAATTCAAACTGGGTCTCGGGATCTACTGGAGATTGAGGAGGGTGATAACAACCAAAAATGGCTTCCAAGAAGCACATGCCAAGCTCTTCCTGAGCAAAACTGATGGGTTCATTAGGAGCATCCAAATCAGTCACAGGATGTTTCATATAAGGCTCGCTTTCGACCCTGATTTGGTTATTCCGACCCTTGTAAGGCAGCCAAAGGTGGGACCAGTCAGTGGCGAAATATCCTTGCAGCTTGCTGGACCAGTCCCTACTAAGTAATAGGTCGTAGGCTTCCGGAATGTCCACGACTACGATGTCGATGCATTGGTGGACTCTAGAATCGGATGAGAGGCAGATGATGATGTTATTCAGTTTTCCTACGGCTGGCACTTGAGATCTGTCAAGTTGAATGATCCTTGCGTCAGTTTTCTCTAGGTGGATGTTCAGCTTCTTACAAACAGATAGGGGCATGACGTTCGTGGAGGCGCCAGAGTCAATTAGACAGTTATGGACGTTGAAGTTGAAAATCTCAAAAGACAGGAGGAAAGGAGGAGTAGACCCCCTGGAATTTGCATTGATGGCGTTTACGATGGACTGAACACTTGGACTAGGTTGTGTGGAAGTGTTGCTCACAGGCTTAGTAGCTGAGGTATTGGCAAAGGCTTTAAGAATGAGTTCTCGCTGATTCGTGATGTGAGCAAGCTCATAGAGGGATATGTTAGCTCTGGTTTTCTTCATGAACTCTGCAATGTTGTATGTGGAATCAGATTGGGGACTGGGTTCGGTAGTGGTTGTGGTGGAACCCATGGGGAGCTTGCTTTTCGGATTTGCTCGGGTATTGTCATTTGTGGGCTTCTTAGGGGCAGCTTGTTGTTCATTCCCCGGCGGCAGAATTTTCCTCAAGAAAGCCCTTTTCTTCTCCTCAAAGGATGGTTCAGGGACCGGTCCTTTACTCCTAAGGCTATAGTTTCTTACAGGTGGGGTCCTGGGATTGTCTGCCATGTTGATATCAGTGATTATAAGATGGTTGTCCCCTCGGATAACATCGAATGCAAGAACTGAGGATACCGGTTCTTCATCCGGGGGCAACTCTTCATCGTGGTCTGAAACATCATCCTCCCCCATGTCCCCTAGGGTTTGATCATCCAGAAGCTGGTTTACCACTGCAGTCATGCTGCCAATCCACTGGGGGCATGTTTTTTCAGAGTGGGCAGCCTGGTGGAAGGAGCAGAAGTTATATTTTGCTATCTCTTCAACGTTCAGGACAGTGTTCGAGTTGGACGAAGGTTGGCTGGTGTTGGGGTTGCTCTTTCTGAAGAAGGGCTTAGGCGCCTTGGCACTAGATGTGGACTCTATACCCTTCCTCTTCAAATCAGAGACTTCATTTGTTAATAGCTTGAGGGTCTTCACTATACCGTCAAAGTCAAAAGCATCCTTATCCTTATCTGCGATTTTTTTTGTGGCAGACTGACCCCTTTTCGCGATTGGTTTTTGGTCATCTCTCCCCTCATGATCTATGGCTCCTATAGAAAGCATGTCTCTTTCTACAGTGAGGGCGGCTGTGTAGTTGGCCGCCAGTGTGGGCCGAGCTTCGCGTTTCACGAAGACAGCAATATCCCTAGGGAGAGATTTTGTATAATAATCAATGGTAATAGAGTCATCCAATGCCAGGTTTGGGGGGAAATTTTGCAGTATGGTAGCAAAGCGCTGATTGAAGTCTCTCACCTTCTCTTTCTTGTGGCACTTAATGGTGCTTAACTCTGTGAGGAGCATGGAAGGGGTTTTATCCTCTGAAAATTTCTGCAAGAATGCGCGTCGAAACTGGTCCCACGATGTGATGGAGGCACTTGGGAGGGAACAGTACCAAGTGGCCGCTTTTTTTTCAAGAGTATGCGGAAACAGACGGCAAGCAACGTCATCTGACTGAACCCTCATGATTTGCAGGGAAAGATAGAAACTTCTTATATGTTCCTCATCCAAGGTGCCTTTCTCGAGATCAAACTTTGGGAGGTGTTTCTCCGGGTGCCTAGGCATGTCGTGGAGAGGGCCCATAAGATTTAATGGTGACTGGGCCATCCAGGCTAATGGTTTCACCCTCCTAGCCCGCTGGTGATGTCTAAAATCAAGCTCAGATTCACCTCCCGAACCTGATACCGATGCTCCTCCCTCATGGCGAGAGTGTTCATCTTGATGTCTCTCATGGTAGAGAAAGTCTCTAAGATATCCCCAGTTGTGGAAAGGAGGCCTATTTGGGTTTGGTTGCCAGTTGTGAGCACGGCTTCCTTGGCCTCGGCCTCTATCTCCTCTACCTCCGGTCCGGCGGGCTCTATTTCCCTCACCTTCGTTTCTGCAGGCTCTATTTCCTTCACCTTTGTTTCTGCGAGCTCTATTTCTATCGCTTTCATTCCCTTGGCCTCTATCTCCCTCACCTTCCCCGGGTGGAGGGCATGCTTGGTTGTTGTTAGGCTAGGCTTGGTTGGGTTGAGGGTCAGGAAAAGGTTCAGTAGGGCCGAATTCTTCCTCATCACCGTCTTGCAGTTCAGGGATGGGTTCGTCATGCTGAGCAGCGGCGGCGAGGTATTCAAGCATGAGGTTCACCAACTCGGGCACGGTGCTCACCAAGGCACCATTACGAGTGGTGTTTTCCGTCGGGGTTCTATTATGGGACAAGAATTGCATGATTGGAGCATATCTCAAATCCCTGAGGAGATTGCGGGCGGTTGGACGCAAGGCTCTCAAATGTGCGTGGGTAATTTCATAATACGGCATCTCCACCCTTGGAATCTCTTCCAATGGAGGGATAGTTTCGTTGTTTATGACCTCCCCATGGGGATTTCGTGATGGAATGTTGGTTGTATGCTGGGAGGCTGCCATTCAGGCCCTCCTTCTAGCGCCAATTCTGTTGACGGGGAAAATTGTCCGGCCAACAGTAGGGGATCTCCCCGGTAGAAAGTCCCAATCAGACCTTGAACCGTTTGGAATAGGGATCCCGTCCGGGGTGTGGGTCTGGCTACCGCTTCAGTCACCTTCCCTTTGGTCTCAAAAGAACTTGCTCGCACCTGCGGACACACACTTATTCACATGATACAAAATACATGGTTGATGCATTAAACATGTATTTAACACTACGTGTAGAAAGATAGATAATAAAGCATACACGCCGAAGGAAATGTTGTCAACAACACATCTTTGGGGTTATGCTTGTAGGTGATTCTGACCACAAAAGAAATAGTTCTTTGTGGCGAGATTCTCCTTTAATTTCTGGAAGATAAAATGAATTACTAATAAAAAAAGTCACTAACATCCATTCAGCAAGCAATTAATCCGAACACCATTAACACACATAAAGGTAACCATGATGCATAAATGATGCCATTAAAGAGTGCAGTCTCATTAATCAAAAGATGTTCTGAAACTATAAAGAAATACTCGTAGTGTTCACCAAGCAAAACACATCAGATCCAAAAGGAGTTTCAACAGGTGTTTGTATTCATATGCCAAAAGAGTGTTCTTTTCAAATACAATGCTCTATAGCTTTTAAGTCCCAAAAAAGAAGATCTTTTACACTTTCCCCGGAGGGGGTTTTATAGATCAAAATTTCCCTTTGAGTTCCCTGACTCTTCGCCTGCCCGCCGGTTGAGTTGCCCTGCGACCTGGGAGAATATTGCGACCTGCGACCTGGCCAGTGAGTGCGACTTGTGACCTATTTGGGAGTGCGACCTGCGACCTAGTGAGCAGTGCGACCTGCGACCTACTACCACTGAGTCATGGAGATGGGCGCGAAATAGAGAGATCAGGAACATCAATCTGCTTTCCTTTGAGGAAGTCCTGCCAGGTCTGGTATTTTGCTGCTATAGGGGAGACTAGAGGGACCTCCTCTTTCAACCGATGCATGCACTCCAGAGCATTCAGGATTAGAGTTTCCTTCTTTTGTGAGATCTGTTTTGAAAGGGAGGCGAGCTTGGTATAAATCCAAACTGGCGCGACAAGCAACTGACCCAGATTTTCTTGCGATGCTGCGACCTCGGGGGCGGCAGCAGCTTGCTTGATAGGCTGCAGGAATGACTGGATTTCTTGATCTACTTGCTCCCAGGTCTTACTTTCACCCAATCCCCCTAACGAAGGAATGTGGTGAAGAGTGTGCATTGAGTCTATGCCGCTGATCAGATGGTCGTATGAAGACATTACTTTTTCCAAATCCTTGGATAGCTTGTCCTTGGATTGCATCTTCATCCGGATTTGGACTTTAGCATCTTGTGTATGAATCCAATACTTCTTAGGAAAATGCTCGGGAACTTGAGGGTATTGTACTGTCCAGTTCATCATTTTATCTAAGGCAGCTGAGGCTTCCTTGAGTTGCTCATGCTTCTGCTTAGTTTCTGCTCGTGCTCTTACCAGTGGGGCGACTGTTTGTTTTATGGCGAACATTTCCCCATACACCTGTCTCATGGTCGCCTCTAATACATCACATTCTTTTAGAAAGGCAAGTGGCACTTCATTGACTTGGGGAGCCTTGTTTCGGAGTTGTTGCACCTCTTCTTCCAACGTCGACCTCTCTTGTTCCGCCTTCTTCTCTCGCTGCTCCGCTGCTCATAGTCTGTTTTGTAGAGAAATGATTTCTCTACTCATTCGGGTGACATTTTCTTCCATGGCCGCGGCAAAATCCGTGCCTGCCGATGCTATCATCATGGGATTAGTCCTAGTATCAAGGACTATGTATTTTTCAGTTGCAACCATGGATGTGGCGGAAGGACTTTGTGCCAGGGACCTTCTCTTCTCTTGCCATATTTTGAAAGAGAATTGGTCGAATGTGAGCCTGGTGAGGTCGAAGACCTCCTCCTCCTATCCCTGGGGGGAATTGACATCGGAGAGCATGGTTCCTGTACCGCCTAGAGGTACTTCGAGGGGAGACATCTCGATGTCTTATATCAATTCATCCTCCTCATCTTTCTTCTTCTTTTCCTCCTCCTCTTTCCTCTTCTTTTCCTCTTCTTTCCTTTGTTGGCGCTCGGCTTCCGCCTTCTCATGCTCTTCCTTTCGCTTGTGTTCCACTTCTACCGCTACTTCCATTTCGGCTTTCCTCTTTTGCTCGGCTGCAGCAGCTTGGTCTGATTTCTTTTGGTGTTCCGCTTCTGCTTTGTAAAGCTCTTTCTTGAGTTCATGTTCTGCTGCGGCTTGCGCCTCCTTTTCCTGTTTTTCCTTCCTGGCCTCCTCGGCTTGTTTCTTCTTCTGATCTGCCCTTGAACTCTTCTTGCGCTTCTCCTCGTCCTCTTTTATCTTCCTTTCTCTCTCTTGTTGTGCTTTGGCCTCTGCTTCTTTCTGTTGAGAAGAGGTGTCGGGCCCTGTGCTGGTCCGGGGCTTTTTAGCTAGAGAGGAAGAAGCACCTCCTAACTTACGACTCCTGTCCTCCAAACTCTGATCATCCGGATCCTCTTGGCCAGAGTCCGCCCCCGAAGTGATTTGTCTATCTGCATTATACCAGTTTCTTCTCTCATCTTCTTCCGAGCGTTCTACATGCTGGTAGTTCCATTTGAATTTGGCCTTCTTGCAGTGTTCGGGAACTATCCTCTGCGGGTCATATGTTCGGTGCTCTAAAGTCTTGAGGCGATAACTTTTAATCTCTTCTCCTTCAGTCCCTACCTCTCTGAAATCTTTAACTGTGTATGCATCGATAGTGAGGGGTAGCGCAGGCCAGGGCTTCTTCTTACCTTTGGACAGGACACTGGAGAAACCCGAGGACTTTTGGTAACACACCTCTTGTATGAGCATCTTGTCTATAACGAAGCGAGGCATTCCATGAGGTGCCTTGAACGAGCCGAAGACTCAGATGAAAGTATATCCAGAGAACAGAAACCAATGCGCCACTTGGCCTAGAGTTTCCCTGGCTCGCCAAGACATACAAGGGGCGTCCTGGCCAAATAATTTCCTGAATAGGGCGGGGATGAATATTTGGGAAATTGGTTCTATATCCTGCTTATACCTGGACTCCCAGAACACTTTGGTTTGTAGATGAATTGCACGGGTCTGCGTGGGATTCCAGTTATGTGCCCATCCCTCAAAATGCAGCCTTGCGCAGACGGCATCCAATAGATAAGAGGCCATATAGAACTCAGAAGGCATTCCTTCATCTGGGGCCAATGCTGAGGACAAGTTTGTATGCATTGAGGTCATCAATATACCAGCCCAGTTGAAATGGGTGCCATGCACCGTTACATATTCCATGATAGTAGCCCATGTGCCATTGAAGGTAGTGGCTTCGGGGCGCCCATACAATCTGCAAAGCATGGCGGCTACTAATTTATAAACTTTTCTCAGGCTGGCCACCGGATATTCTTGGTCTTTCTTGACTTTAAATTTGTCGGGCTCTGCCCACCACTGCCTGATAGTGTCGACTACGGGGACTGCATGGGCAAGAGCCCATCCTTCTATAAAGTTTTCTTCCTGTTGAGGCAAAGATTAGTAGACATGGGCGTCCGAGCCTACGAGCGTTGCGAAAGCTTTGCCTTCGCTGTCTCGGATCACGAACTTCTTGGGATCTGTTTTTTGTATGATCCAGTCTATCATTTCGAGACATGGAAATATGGCCGGATGAGCACCTGCGAGATGCAACTTGGACCTTTTGACTTTTAAGTATACCTCCCGATCCGAGAGGTCTTCTGGAAATTCCGCTTCCGTTATGGCGAACTCATGGTACACTTGGTACCATCGCATGTTGTCCCCTTTTTCAAATGTACAAAGGGTATCTCTGTATATTGGGGGTGGGGATACTGGTTATGTCCATCTCCACCTCTTCCACTACCACATGCTTGTCTTTCTTCCGAAATACTGGGGGTGTTATGTCGCTAGAATTCGAGAGAACAGGTATACACTCTGCGTCTGCTTCAAGTTCACCTGTCATATTCATGAAAGAATCCCATGATAAGAATGACATGATGATAAAAAAACAATTACAGTGTATCAATGATTTTAGCTGGGACACAAGAAAAATTGAAACAAAGGTCTACTGGGTCGCGGGGTCGCAGATTGAGAAAAAGAAGCCAACATGCGACCTTGCGACCTTGCGACTGGGTCGCAGGGTCGCTGGGTCGCAAACCGTGAGAAAGTATGAAAATGCAACCTTGTGACTAGGTCGCTGGGTCGCTAGGTCGCAAATTTATCAAAAACGGGAAAATGTGACCTTGCGACCTTGCAACTAGGTCGCTGGGTCGCGGGGTCACAAATCTCAAAAAATTTGGAAACTGCGACCTTGCGACCTTGCGACTAGGTCGCGGGGTCGCAAGTCACGCTAGAGCTTCCCCGGGGGTTTGGACGCACGTGGCATGAAGTGGTTTTCCCTTTAACTGGAAAAATGCAACAAAAAATGGGTCGAGATGGAGTCAAGGGCTTAGTTTTGGGAGTAGGGAAGTAGCCATGAAAGCCAAGACCAGCAATGTTGATGAGTTTGAGCACAGTGGACACAGTGGGGGAACCAGAATCAGAACAAAAACCCTGAGTAAGAAAAATAGCCAGTGGTTGAAGCAAAGGTACAATTTAAAGGCCAAGGGTGCCTGGGATTTAGCAAGAATGACCAAGAAGGAAACAGCAGGAAGGAAAATGCAACTTACCCGGGAAAATCGCGCGCCAGTTGACCTGTCAGAGCCATTTTTTTTCTATCCGTTGCATATGAAAAATGCGACCTAGCGACCTCCTTTATGTAAAAAGGTCGCACATGCGAGCATTTAATGAGGTCGCAAGGTCGCAATTTGAGCGATTAGAGAGATATGTGACCTTGCGACCTGTGGGTCGCGGGGTTGCAAGGTCGCAGAGTCGCAGTTTTCCTTAAAAGTTGAGTCTTGCGACCTTGCGACCTTGCGACCTTTAGGTCGCGGGGTCACAAGGTCGCAAAGTCGCAGTTTTCTAAAAATGGAGTTTTGCGACTTTGCGACTTAGCCTTCCAGACTCTTTACTTGGTTTTTCTCTAAGTTCAAGGGGCTCCAAAAAAATTTAAGTGGGGTTTTTTTGGAGGGTGTTGTAGAGGCTACAACAAGGTACGAGCTCAAAAACAAAAACTCAAATGAGAAAATGGACCTCGCCATTGAAAACAACTCGAAATTTCGTGAAAACCAAGTATAAACTTTCCTATATTCCACACTGTGACCTCCAGACCCCCTGGAAAAATTCAAAACCACCTCTGCCTTTCTAAAAAACCACTTTTCCTGCACAAAACCACCTCAAACTATGCACTGGTGGTTTCCACTATTTCGACTCTGCAAACGTTGAAAAGAGGTTTTGGGTGGCTTGGTTACAAGCTCCACCGTATAGCGTAATGGTTATCATCCTTGTGCAAAGGCATTAGTATATATGTGTTTTGGAGGTTCGGTGGTTTGAAACCTCCGCCCGACCCCTCCACCTTATCCCCATCCATTATCATATATATGGAAATATATAAATTTTATACAGCGGCAGTTTAAATATATTAATAAGGTTCCGATGGTCGTGGGGTTGACCCCGACCGTTCGGACCTTTCCCGGCGGTAACGAACCCATTGCCAATAAATACAACATCTTTTGTATTTAATACAAACTGACATGGTAGCTTTCCGGTGAACAAAATCCAACTAAGATGTTGGCATTCTGGGAGGTCATGGGTTCGATCCTCCTTGATCCCCAAATTTTTGGAAATGAGGCCAAATTGGGCAAAATCTGGGTTGCCACGTGTTAGACTCGGATTGGCCCATTCCAACCAATCAAATTATGACACGTCATTGATCCTTCTGACATCACCCTATACATGTGGCGTATTCCTGGGATGACACATGTCCTTCTGACATCATCCTGACCATTGACTTGACCGTTGACTCTGACTTTGACTTTGACTTTTTGTCATTTTGCCCTAATTTGTCATAAATTTTGACTAGCCACATCTTCTTGATACGAACTTAGTTTTATGTGTCGTTCACACCATTGGAATCCAGTTGATGAGCACTTAAACTTGATCCTATTTTCATCTGCATTTAAAGACTTTTGATCTAGAGGTAAAACTAAATCCATTCTGGATCACCAAGTCCCAGAGTCACAGTTTTCGAACATTTCACGTAGGTGTGACCACGCGACCGTGCGACCTGGTCACTAGGTTGCCAAGTCAAAAACCTCCTTAATCCTATAGATAGCAACCGGCAGGGCTTGTAGTGACCTAACTTGAGTAGTCAAATCATTTAAAGGTCTATTCAGTCCCATTGTATTTGTTATCATGTCATTTGTCTTATCGTGGGATTGTTTCTTGAACATGCTAGGGGATATTGAAGTCGAGCTCGAGTGTTTCTCCATCTCTTCAGCCTCAAGAAATATGGAGCCAAGCAGTTCAGAAGAGAAACAAAAGCTCCAAGATAGAAATATCAGGAGAGGACATGCCACCTCCTCCACCCCCTATCTATGAAGACACCACCTGTGTCTTTGGGAAAGGAGATAAGATGACTTGGTACCAAGTATATCAGGAATTCACGAAGCCAGAATTCCCGGAAGATCTTGCAGATTGGAAATTAGATATTCAGGTTAAAAGGTCCAAGATTCACTACATAGGTGCTCATCCACCAATATTCCCATGCGCAGAAGTCGTCAAATGGATCCTATAGAAAATTGACTCCAAGGTCTGGGTCATCCGCAACCACTCAGGGAAAACCTTTGCCAACCTAACTGAGAAAGACACAAAAGTCTATTATGCACTCCCCGCTAAGGAAGAATTCTTCAACACTGATTGGGTCACCACCCATGAAGTACCAGTTCCAGAAACCTTGAAGGGTTGGTGGGAGGACCCCGAGAAGTTTAAGGCAAAAAAGGATCAGGATTATAAAATAGATGCCCTCAGGAAGGTCTATAAGCTCGTGGCAGCAATGATGTGTAGAATGTATGGCCGACAGGATGCCACTATCTTCAATGGGGCTTAGGTCCCACTCATGTATGCAATCACCTCCTACGGCACCCATTTCAACTGGGCTTACCTGGTAGTATCGACCCTCAGAGAAAACATATCAACAGCACAGGCACCAGAAGAGTGATGCATATCAGAATTCTACATGGCCTCTTACCTTTTAGACGCAGTGTGCACGAGATGTAATTTTGAAGGATGGTCACATAACTGGGATGTGAAGCATGGTGGGCCCATTCAAAAATATTTGAATGTATTCTAGGCTTCCAATTACAAGCAAGATATATAATCTATCTCACACAATTTCATCCCTGTGCTCTATAGGAAGCTTTTCGGTAAAGATGCCCCTTGCATGTCCAGGCGGACTATGGAAACAGTAACCCAGGTGGCCAATTGGTTTCCCATTACAGAGAGTACCTTTATTAGGGTATTCGAATCATTCAATGCGCCTCCCGCACTACCCCAGTATGTCACTGATAAAATGCTGCTACAAGAGGTGTGCTCCCAAATGTCGAGCGGATTCTCCAAGGTCCTCAGCAAAGGAAAAAAGAAGCCATGGCCTACCCTCCCGCTTACTATTGGTGCCTACATTGTTAATAATTTCAAAGAAGTAGAAGCCGAGGCAGAGGAAATCAAAGTTTTTCATTTCGTAACCCTCGCCCATAGACCATATGATCCTGAAAGGATCGTCCCTGCAAACTACAAACGAGCCAAGTTCAATTGGCAGTACCAACACACATAATGCCTTGTTGAGGAACAAGTTAGAAACTGGTACAACAAATACAGGGAAATCTCACCGAAAGAATCATCTGACCTCAGTGGGGATCAAGTAGGTCAGGATGACCAAACTTTAGAAGAGATGGTTGACATGCTGAAAAGAAAGGATCCAATAGGAGGAGCTTCATCTTCCAAAGCTAAAAAGCCAAAGAATACTACAAGTAGTAGTATTTCTAAAGAGCAACAAGAAAGGAGAGAGAAAGAGGCAAAGGCACAGTAAGGGGATGAGAGATGAAGAACTCAAAAGGACCCAAGATACTCTGGCACGAAAACATGAAGAAGATAAGCGAAAGAAGCAGTTTGAAGAACAACAGAAAGAGGAATGGAAGAAAAAGCATGCAGAAGAGGCCCGCAAGAAGAAGGAGAAAGAAGAACATAAGAAGAAGGAAGAAGAAGAAATAAAAAAGGAGGTTGAGTGCAAGTTGGAGGAACAAGATAAAGAAGAGGTTGAAAGGAGGAGTAAGGAAGAAGGAAATCAGAAATCGCAGGAAGGCTCTTCCAAGGAAGCAGAGGGAAGCAAGACACCACCCCCAAAGACTAGGGAACAAACAAAGCTGCCCCATATTGAGGTGCCCCCGACAACTCCCACGATGGTTATACACCTCCTGCTGTTAGAACTTGGCATCCGAGAAGAATAGGAAGATTATGTATTAGACCTAACAAAACTATCTTACGACCAGTTCACACATAAGATCAGACAGGAGAAGAGAAGGTGCCTCGCACAGAATCCAGTCGAGCCCCTCGTAGTCACCACGGAAAAGGACATAGTCTTGGACACTAGGACTAACCCCATCATGATCGTATCACCGGGAACTACTTTCGCGGCAGCCACAGAGGATAATGTGAGTAGGATGAGTAGGGATATCTTGTCCCTGCAAAAAATACTCCATGCTTCTGAGCAGAAGGCAGCTCAGGTTGAATAGGAAAAGAAGGCGTTGGAAGCAGAAAATCAAAGGCTCAAATTCACAACCACCCACTCCAACGGGTTACCAATCGCCATTCAAGGGGAGTTGGTTACTTTGGAGGCTTCCATGAAGTAGGTATATGAGGATATGTTCGCTATAAAGTAGACGGTTTCCCTGCTACTAAGGGTTCAAGCAGAGACTAAGAAGAAAACTTCACAACTAAAGGAAGCCTCCGCTGCACTAGATAGTATGCTTGAATGGTACGAAAAGTATCCACAGGCTATTGACACCCTACCTAAAAAGGATTTAATCTGCACGTAGAATGACAAAGTACAAATATGGATGAAAATACAATCCAAGGATAAGATTGTAAAGGACGTGTAAAATTTGATGTCTTCCTATGAACACATAATCAGTGGCATCGATTCGATGGTAGAAGTGCATCACATCCCTTCCTTGGGAGCATTAGACACTTAGAAGATAAGGGAGGAGGTGACCTAATACATCGAAGCATTTCTGGAACCCCTCAGGCAAGCAGCTACTTCCCAGGACCTTTCGGCCTTAAAGGAAAACATTGATCAGTTCATCATTGCACCAGTCTAGATTTACACCAAGCCAGCCTCCCTATCCAATCAAAACTTCGTCAAGAGGCGCACTTTGATTCCGGACTCTCTTGAGTTTTTTCATAGGTTAGGAGTAGACACACCCCAAGTCACTCCAGTGACCGTAGACTATCAGGCCTGGTATAATTATCTCAGGGAATAGCAGCAGATAGAAGTCCTGGGCCTTTCCATCACACAACTACTTCGTTGAAAAGGAACAATGTTACAAATCGCAGGTCGCAAACAGAACCCAGTAGCAGGTTGCAAACGCGACCCAGTCACAGGTCGCAAATAGGACCAAGTCACGGGTCACAACATCACCTGGGTCATAGGCCATGCCAATAGTCATAAAGCTAAAAGGACAGGGCCACCCAAAGGTCACTTTTTGTTCTATAAGTAATCCCTCCGAGGACAATGTAGTGGACCTTTTTTCGGGACTCCAAGAAGAGAATAAATAAGTGTATTGCATTGAATGCATGATTCTGAGAATGAATACAAACCAATGTTTTGACTCCACTACTGGATCTGATGAGAACTCATGTGCACTAGCATTATGAATATTATGTCTTATGTATCTGCTATCTTTTATAACTGACTAATCTGCGTTTTTTTGTTCATATATCAGTTGTATGTTTAAGCTCTTTGGATGTGTCAATGGTATGTGAATGTTCCGCCCATTGATGTTTAATGACTTCATTATTGATATCTCTTCAATTTTTCAGAAAATTCTTAAGGAATTGAATGGTGTTTCGACCATAAAGAATTGTTTCTTTTATGGTCAATCAAATTTCTTTATGAGCATGACCCTAATGATGTGTTGCAAACAACATCTCCTTTGGCTGCATGCTTCGAATATCGCTTTGCTATTTATAATGTTTCATTTATAGGAGAACTCATTGACCATTTGTTTTGTATCATTCGATTAGTTTTGTATCCTCTTGTCCGCAAGGCACACCTCCATCCGAGAAAGGAATATTGAACGGTATTTGAACCTACACCCCGGACGGGATCCCTATCACAAATGGTCTAGAGTCTATTTGGGACTTTATACCAGGGAGATCCCCTTACTGTTGACCGAGAATTTTTTCCCGTCAACAGACTCCTAAAATGATATGAAAATAGGATTTTGATCACTGATGGAAGGATGAAAATACTAGCGCTAACACCACACATCTAGAAGCAAGAGGGAAACATAGTGCATATGAGAAAAGTGATAGTTTCCTTGAGTATCAAGGTAAAGGAAATGGTAAATTTAATGGAAGAGGAAAGAAAAATAGTTCTATTAAAATAGAGAAAGAGAAACTCACATGTAAACATTGTTCAAAAAATGGCCATGATGAAGACTATTGTTGGAAACTCCATCTGGAGTTGAAGCCCAACAAACTTAAAACAATATAGAAGGAGAAAACAGTTGCAATCATTGAACATGACCCAGATTCAAATTCAAGAGATGAAACCAAGATTATAGCAATGGGTTAGAAAGGTAAGAACATAGCAAGCACTATTTCTTCAAGTTTTTATAATGTAACTAAGGATGTTGATACAAGAATTGAACTCTTTCATATTATAGTTGTTTGAAAACATACCAAAATAGACACACTATTTGATAGTGGTTCTCAAGCTAATTTTATTTCTAAAGACTTAGTTAAGAGGTAAAATCTATAAACTGTTACATATCCAATACCTTATCCTTTAGGTAGGATATGCAAGAATGAAAACTTACAGGTAACAAGGAAGTGCATCCTAAGGTTTGCAATCAATTCAAACTTTCTTGACGAAGTTGAACTTGATGTAGCTCCGCTTGAGATTTCAGGTATTTTTTTGGGAAGTCCCTATATTTATGATAGGAGGATGGTATTTCATCGCCATGAGAATAAGTACCACTTGTTCAAGAATGGAATTGAGTAAATAGTTATATCACATAAGAAGAAGAGGATTTTATCTCTTATCCATGCAGGAGAAATGAAGAGAATAGTGAATGCAAGTCAAAATTTGGAAAGTTTTTTAATTTTCAAGCATAGTGATGTTTTGAATGAGACCTTTCAAACATATGCATCAAATGAACAAGATGATTTCATTGAAGTTTCTAGTGTTTGTAATAAGATGTTTCAGGGCTCTAACATGTTGCCTTTAAAAAAAGGTAAACAAGATGTGAAATATTTGCAACAGTCCACATCAATGTTGAATAGTGATGGAAACAAGATGTTGGTGCAAGAGAGTGCAAAGGTCAAAGAGAAAGTGCCAAAAAAAATTGACAAAGAGGGAATTGGGATCAAAATTCCTTCTTATGGTTTTCACAAATTATTTTCTTTGAAATGGGATGTTGCATGGCGATGGCGATCACATTTAATCAAGAGTCGAGCCAAGTACAAGGCAAGACATGCTAAACGTCGCCATGTCGACAGTTTTCGAGGTGAGAAAAATTTCAAGTTTCATTTTATTGATGACCAAGGTGGGAACAGGTTTGCTTCTTCAAGGAAAAAAAAAAATCTGCAAATTTTTGGAAATTGCAACATGATGGTGTCTACAACAGCGAGACAGGGTCTTCAGAATCAAGGAAAAAAATTAGTTTTTTATGAAAAGCTTAAATTGTTGAAATTAGGAAAATTCCAGTGGATTGAGACTGGAAGGGTGAGGGAATTGTACCCTCATCCACATTTTCAGTAATGAGAGATATTTTGGGGTCCAAAAGCTTCCAGTGGGGAGGAATGATCAGGTACTCAAAATTATGCTCAAAAAACAAACTTCTCAGAATTACTCAAAACCTGAACGACCGCGTAGTGTTCATCGTTCTAAATCTAGCGCAACTCGTTTCACATGAAATGAACTCCGTATGGCTTCATATATTATTTTTTATCATTTTATTAAACAAGCAAAATTTGGCAAGAAAATGCAGACAGAGCCCAATCAGCAGCCCGTACTACTGACTTGGCATGTTGACTGGGCAGGTCAAAGTTTGGTTAATTTCCCCTCCGGCAAATGGGAGACTTCCAAGTGGTAGCTGCTGATCTGAAATGATTGTATTAGTTTGTTGTGCTAAGCGTATTTTCAGTTATGAAACATGTGCATACTTGCCTCCATAGTTTGCTTAAGGATTGAGGATTTTAACCATGAAATATAGATGATTTTAGTGAATTATAAGCATGAAATAAGAGAAAATAAAACTGAACAGCAGTGTAAAACAGAGAAATAAAACCACACATAACATTTACACAGCAGGCATGATGAAGAAGTTCACCCCTCCTGGGCTACATCTGTTGGTCCAAGTCCTAATGGCATGTTCATCTTTCATTATGCTCAAAATTTTGCAAATACATGTGATTACAAGCCTCTAATGGATGTTTTCTCTACACCAATGGCTCCAGAATGCTCCAATTAGTCTGGAATGACTCTTCATTCACTCAAATTGGGCGAAAAATGAGCCTCCAACTCATTTTCCCAGTAACTCCTAGAAAAACTCCACTTTACTGGAGTTAAATTTGGCAAAAAACCACAAAAATAGGGTGCACTCTAACTTTTCGGCCAGTGCTAACTAAAATTTAATGTTAAGGGTAGGGGGTGGCCACATGACAAACCCCAAAACCTGCGGTCTTCATAAATGTCAGAGTGGAACTCCACTTAAACTATGGGTTATAGCCCTTAAACCAGAGTTTGCAGTTGGGTTCACGAAACCATCGAAGAAACCATAGCAATAAATCCCTCCATGTGACAAGGCTTTAAGTTAAATGTTGTAGTTTGTGATTGGTAGTTTGGTAATTGATTTTTAATGTTACATTTTACGTCGTCATGCCATGTGATAACTCCACAGGGCCGCTGGCGAGTAAGGACCATTGGCAGTCCCCAACCCCCACTCCACTATGTATGAAACTTTAAATACAACCCGACGACATATATAGTTAAGTCACAATGTAGTAGAGATGGTGGAGACCTATGCGCGCAGGCTAGAGGTTGCAGGGTCGAGCCCTGCGAACCTCCATAAAATTTTACCATATTGCCTTGGGGACACGTGGCGGCCTCAGGGTTGGCCATGTGTCACCCTATTATTGGTCCACCAAAAATACAACGTACAGCCCTGAACTAATCACAATGTGCCACTTTTCATCCTCTGACTAGATCTGAGAAAAGGAATATTCTTTGGAATATTCCTTTTTACTGACTATGCACCCTCCATGCTAACTGGGCATCCTAGTCAAACCTGTCGTAAAATTTAGTTGTTTGAGAATTCGATCAGAACGCATAATCTCCCTCATACGACATCGGTTTTTCGAACCGTTCACGACGTCGGAACCAGGAAGACGAGATCTACGCAACCATCCTAGTTTCAACCCAATCCTGTAACTTTCAATTTTGTGAAAAATTTATGAACTCCTGATCACTCCTCCCCATTGGGAAGCTTTTGGACCCCAAAAGACTTGATTACCTGTTCAGTAGATGAGGGTACAACTCCCTCACCTTTCCAACCTCCATCCACTTTTCCTTGCTTGGCTTACTACCTTTGAGCCCAACTCGAAGGTAGTAAACACTTCCCCTCTTAGATGCTCTTTTCCTCCTGTCAAGAATTGTATCTTCCTTGAGCTCATCTAGAAATTCTGGCGAGAAATCTGCAATAGAAGGCATCTGAACATCACTTCCTTGATCATCGATCAAAGGTGGCTCATACAAACATAAGTTTTCAACATTAACAACTGAATACATTTACATATATGAAGGCAAGTCAAGTTGAAATGCATTATTACCAACTTGCTTTATGATCTTGAATGGACCAAAGGGAATGGGTTTGAGCTTTTTACCTTCCCCTTGCATCCTATCTTTGCTTATGTGCAATCAAACCTCGTCTCCTTCTTGAAACTTGTGATCAACTCTATGTTTTTCATGCCTCTCTTTATACTTGCTTTGACTTTTCTCAAGCTTTTCATGAACTTGTTGATGTATAATCTGAATTTTCTCAATGAACTTTCGAGCCTTGTCAATTTCACTATGGCCATCTATTGCAACATCCTCACCAAAGATGAAGCCTAATGGCGATTTTGGCAAATACCCAAAGCATACTTCAAAAGGTGATGTATTTTTAGAAGAGTGCTTTGCCTGATTGTAAGTGTGCTAAATGTAATGAAGTTTCTCATCCCATAACTTAGGATGTTTGCTACAATATCCTCTCAATAGATGCACAACAGTTATGTTCACCACCTCGGTCTATCCATCAATTTGCGGATGAAAGCAGTACCTTTTTTCAACTTTGTGTCCATCATTCTCCAAAGTTTGGACCAAAAATTCCCAATGAACCTAGAATCCCTATCACTAACAATAGAATTTGGCTATCCATAATGAACCTATACATGTTGAAAATAAATTTTAGCATTTTGTTTAGCAGTAATGGTTTTCTTACATGGCATAATTATACACATTTTATTGAATTTACCCACAACTACATAAAGATAATCATGTTGTTTTCTTGACATAGGTAGACCTCCAACAAAGTCCATGGAAACACTCTCCCATGGCCTTGATGGTACCAATAGTGGTGTGTACAACCCAAGCTTCTTATTTCTATGCTTGCTTGTTGCACACATAGAACAACCTTTTATGAAACGCGAAACGCTATCTATCATGTGAGGCCAATAGCAATACCTTTGTAGATGTGCCATTGTTTTTCTTACCCCAAAGTGTCCATAAATAAGAGATGAATAAGCTCCTCTCATGACACTTAGCCTCCATCCTTATGGTATACACAGCTTTCCCAAATGAAACAAAATTTTTTTATGCATGTGATAATCATTTTCTTCAACTTGATTCCCTTCACTCAAACTAGCATACACATCTTGAAAATCCACATCATGTGCATATTGTTCTATGTAACTCTCATGTACAATAGAATAATTTTTGAGTAAAGTAGATGCACTAATAATCAGTCTTGAAAGAATATCAGAAACTTTATTGAAAATACCTTTCTTGTACCTTATAACCAATTGAAACTGTTGAAGAAATATCATCCACCTGAAATGTCGTGATTTCTGCAATTTTGTTTGTGACTGCAAGTACTGTAATGGTTGGTGATCAGCATGTACAGTTGTCACCCATCAAGTAGTGTTTCCACTTCTTGACGCTTTGTACCAACACATATAATTCTTTTCCATATGTAGGATAATTAGTTACAGCACCATTGAATGTTTCAGAATGAAAAGTGATAGCCTTACCATGCTGCAAAAGAACTGCGCCCTTGGCATAATCACTAGCATCAATTTGTATCTCGAATGGTTGTCTCAAATTTAGTAATGCAAGGACTGGAGCTGAACTAATATTGTATTTTAAAGCTTCGAAAGATTTTTTTTGTTTTCCTCCCCATTGGAAGCCTTTCTTCACACTTTTCACTGCATGCATAGGAGTTGTGATGGCATAAAAGTTAGCAATAAACTTTCTCCAATACTGACCTACACCTAAGAAAATTCTTACCTCGGTTACTATTTTGGGTGTGGGCCAATTCACAATGGCTTCCACTTTAGAAGGATCAATTCTCAACTCACCGCCTCCTACAATGTGTACCAAATAAACCAAAGAATTCTTTCCAAACTCACACTTTGACATCTTAAGAAACAATTTCTCTTTCTTCAAAACATCAAGTACTCTATTCACATGCAAGACATGTTCTTCTCTTGTTTTGCTGAAAATCAATATGTCATCTAAGTACACAATCACAAATTCATCAAGAAATGGACGCAAAACACTATCCATAACACGCAAGAAATTCATCGGTGCATTACACAAACCAAATGGCATAACTAACCACTCAAAGAGTCCTTGTTTGGTTTTGAATGCAGTTTTCCATACATCACTTTCTACAATTCTTACTTGATGATATCCACTTCGTAAATCTAACTTATTGAAAAACTTTTCTTCTTTTATCTGATCAAGCAAATTATCTATCCTTGGGAGTGGGTATCAATTATTTATCTTTATCTTGTTCAAAGCTTTGAAGTCTACACACATGCGCCAAGTCCCATCTTTCTTTGGAATCAAGACTATGGGTGAACTGCATAGCGAAGTTCTTGGCCTTATGATTCCTTTGTCCAACATCTCCTTGATTTGCCTCTTTATTTCTGCATTCTCCATTATCGACATGCGATACATGCTGATGTTTGGAAGAGGACAATCTTGCTGCAACTGAATCTCATATTTAATCTCCCTTTTTGGAGGCAATCCTGTTGGTCCTGAAACATCTCATGATGTGCATCAACTACATCATATAAATCTGATTTCAACTTAGGATCACAACCCCCAAATGATTCATGATTAACATCAGCTTTAGGCTTAATCATTAGAAGAAAAAAATTCTTACTTGAATTTACTAGCCTCTTTACCTGTCCAGCATTTACCATAGCAATGTTTGTCTTCTTGCGATGTGTTGTAACAATGTACTCCTCGCCATATTTGAATAAATGGAATTTGTTCTTATGGCGATGGAAGATTGCTTTCCTGTTATACAAGTAAGTACTCCCCAATACAATACATGTTATGTCAAGCGGAACCACATCTAATTCAACTGTGTCAACAAAATGTGCAGTTATTGCAAACCACAATATACACTTCTTTGAAACCTGTAAATTTGCATCCTTACAAATCCAACCAAGTGGATATGGTTTTGGATGTGGTATGGTCTCAAGATTAAGTTTCTTGACCAAGTCTTCAAAGATTAATTTTGCTTGTGACCCACTATTAAACAATGTGTCAATCTTAGTATGTTTGGATATGACTCTCACATGAAATAGTTCAATTCTTTCTTCTTCATTTGGAGCATGTATGTGACAGTTTGATGTACTAGTACTGGGTTTAGTTTCAATTTCTTTCCCCTTCATGTTCTTCAATCCCATGGCTGTAATTTTAGATTCATCACCTGAATCCTCTCCTAAATCATGTTGAGTTGTAGCTGCAAATTTTTTTTGCCCTTTTTGTTGTATCTCTTGGGTTTCATTTCAGGATGTAATTTCCAACAATGATTTTCATCATGGCCTTCTTTTGAAAAAAAATTACAAACCAATTTTTCTCCCTCTTTCTTAACAGATGCATTCTTTTTGCTTTTACCTTTTTAGGTCTTCTCTTTGTTTTTCCCCTTAAAAGGTTTCTTCCTACCCTCTTCAGAAATGTTTTTCCCTCTAGCTTCTACATGTGTGGCCTGGACACATACTCTATCTAGAATTGTGGGGTTAAACATGAGGATAGTATGTTTAAGGTAGCTATGTAAGCCTCCTATGTACTTGAGAAAAGTTCTTGGCTCTACAAATCTACCCCTAATAAGAGAGCTCTTCTCCTAAATTCTTGGGTGTATTCTTGCACATTCTGTCCTTTCAATTGTCCAAATTTTTTCCAGTTCATTATGGCTTTCTGCATATGATCTAATGGATAAAACTGTTGTTTTATTGTAGTAATAAAATCAATCCATGAGAGCAAAATCTTACCATGCTTCTTGATCTCCTCCTTTATCTTGGCTTCCCACCAAACAAGTGTTGCACCTTCCATTCTCAATGAAGCTAATTGGATTTTGGTATCATCATCTTGAAGGTTCTAGATTCTCAAATAGACCTCCAATTTCCTAATCCAATTATCAATATTTTTTGCATTGACTTAAACATTGGCAATTCAAACTTAACATCAAGTTTTAAAAAAGGACTTTTACCAGTGTTCTTTGACTTGTATGGCTGATGTACTGAAGATGAAGTAGAGGATGATAATGATGAGGATGAGGATGGTGACTTTCCACTTCCTCCATTTCCTCCATTGACCTTCTTTGACTTATCTTCATCATTGTGACCTCCTGATGATCATGTCCTTCCTTGTGAAGTTTGGATCCTTTTCCTTCCAGTTGTTCATTCCTTTCTTGATAAAGGGTTCTAACCATCTCAGTCATGTCAAGGATTTCTTCTTCCTCTGGAGGCATGCTTAATGTTGCTTCTGCTTCCTTAGGACGTGAACTAGGTGGTGGATGTTAGTATGAATCCTTTGTCGAAGTGTACGAAAAAGGACCACTTTAGCTACGCATAACTAATAGCCCTAACAACAAAAGTGGCTGCCAATATCTTCAGATCTGTGATTAGTTAGACAAGAAAATAGCTGCAAAACACCAGATCTATGTATGGAAAGACATTAAGCAGTAAAATAAAGGGTTTGCTCCATGCATCCAACAGACAAGACAAGAACACAATTTTTTGAAAGAATTTTTATATTACGGGGCACCTGGGAGGAAAACAAGAAGGTGTATCCAGCTCTCCTCAATGGGATGGGTTCTTTGTAGTCCTCAGCACTTCAGATCTAAGCTTTCTCTCTCTTGTAGGTGTAGAAAACCCAATGCAAAAATGAAGCTCAATGGGAGCAAATGAGACCAAGTGTATAGATCCAGAGTGATCTAGTAGGCAACAAAAGGTGAGGAATGGTAGGAAAAACCCTCCTATTTATAACAAAATATTGGGTCATTCTAGATCTTGGTGCATGGGTTAACCAGATCTAGATCCACTTTTTATGGAATATTTTATTATATTTGTTGGAGGGAAAAGGTATTTGACTTAGGTCAAATCCCTTAATTTGTCAAAAATAAATAAATAAATGATTTATTTATCTTTTTAAGGAAGTGGTTAGAAGATAATCAAATAAATAATGATTTATTTAATTATTTAAGGAAGTGGTTGAAAGATAATTAAATAAATAGTGATTTATTTAACTATTTATGGGTGATTTGGTCATATTTAACAAGGAATATCATCTAAATAAGGTTTAAATGATTATTCCTAGAAAATAATAAGATAAATAAAGGTTTATCTAATTAATTTCTTTGATTTTGGGTTAAACATGGCTGGGAATAATAATTAAATTATGGTTTAATTAATTATTCCATGAGGAAAATCAAACAAATATGGGTTTGTTTAATATTTCCTTTTGGGGTTTCTTGTTTTAACATAGTGAAAGCAGTTTTACTTAGGGTAAAACTGGTCTTACATGGTGTACTTGGGTCCATCTAATGATAATAGGTTAGATGAAAAAAAAATGGTGTAACAGATTGCCCCCCAGTGTGCAAGTGTCAGGAGCAAATCGTATGACCGAAGTACGTTGTAAGAACACAATCACTAGACAACAAAAGGGATGTCAGAGAGAGAAATGTGAGGTAGATAGTGTGCTGAAGGACTAGACCCTGAGGAGACGAGACTCGCGGGTGCAACAAGTCTCTTTTTATGAGAGGGTACCTGTGCTGAAGGCGGCGGGGGAGGCATACCTATGCCCGCCGAGACAAAGTACAAAAGAATAGTGTGTCTAGTAAACAAGGGACCGAACCATAAAGTACAGCTGGCATAATCATGAGCCGGATAAAAATACAATGAAGAATCCCATATACATGCTGTGCCTGGGATAACAGCCAGGACTTGTACAATAATATCTGAGTACATGAGATACAAATACAACCCAAATGCCCCCTGTAAATGGGGAAGGGCTCACAAAATCTGACTGATACATGCAAGTCAAAGAGGCGCTGCAAGTGGCTATGGCCAACATCATCAAATATCTGGAGCTGCATCGAAGGCTACAAAGAAGAGGTCATCCGGGCATGTGGGGGGCTACCTGCAGGGCCACCCCCTCATGAGGGTTGAAACATCTCACACACACCTGGGAATCATCAAGAGCTGCTGCTGGATCACTGGACCATCAAGTATACGAATCTCGGTCATGTTGAAAAGAGCTGGAGAAACAATCAAGCCAAAGGGAAAGGAGGTATCCCTTTGCCTGATCCAAGGCACCGAAAAAGAGTGGAAGATGGAACCAAGGTACACCGCCCTCTAGACCTGACTTCTGGAATGAAAGAGCTGATGTCGACAGAAGGAGGTCCGCCATAGTTGATGCAATGAGAGACCCTCAACTAAGGCACGAGAGAAAAGAGTAGAGCGACGGACAGACTGACACTAATGATGATAGTGAAGTGGAAAGGACTGAGTAGCTAATGGACGACTTCCCTTGCTAGAGCATAAAGGGCATGAATGACATGGCAGCGACTGACACAACATCATTAGGGATGGGGGAAAGTGAAACTGAAGGTCATAATGGGCGACACAAGAGAGAGACCAATCAATGATGGATGGAGGGCTATAGTGGGGTACAAAGGTACTCGGTATAGACTCCATGGAGGGAATGATGACTCAACTTGGATGCTCTAAACAAGGGCGACTCGATGGTGCTGCCACATAGTAAAGGCCCCAATGGGGGGACTGTGGAGACATGAGTACATGATGGGAACTCATGACGAAAATCGACACGAACAAGGACAAGTAAGGGGGCAAAATGGTGCCCCAAGTACAAGTGTCGTAAGTGAGGAAATTCGATTTTTAGGAGGGGTGAAGTGACTCTTCGTGGACAAAATGTGTCCTAGTGGAGTGTCAGATCTCAAAAAACTAATAGATACCCATTTGAGGGCTCGGTGAGAGCTTTCCAACGGTGCAGACGGTTCGTCAAACGGGGCTACGGTGTGGTCACAGCGGTCGAAAGAAGAAACATGGGTTCTCTTTTAATAAGGCAGTTTTCCCTCCAAAATCACTCATTTGCTATTGTTGCTGTGGTGAATGTAGAGAGGAGAGAAGGCCCTAAATCTTGCGGTGAACGTAGCGGACAAACCGACCGTTGGAATCGCGATCCGTCAGTTGCAGGTAAGAGGTCTAACTTTTCTCTTGCATTTTGATGGATTACATTTTCAGTTTAGGGCCCAGAATCCCAGAAACAGACCCTCTTTCATCTCTACGGCCGGGTCGCACTTTTTGGGGCAAAAAGTGCGACCTAGGACGCAGGTATCAGGGCATAAAGTGCGACCTGGTCCAGAAAAGAGAAGAAAACTGCGACCTGAGTGATGAGGGGGTTTTGGTGCTGTTTTATGGCTGGAAGTTGGGTTTTGTTGTTTGGTTATGGTTTTCCCGATCTGTATGCTGACAAAAATGATGTGTTTGTGCAGGTATGGCAGAGTTACGGGTCAACTGGAGGGAGAGAGATCTGGAGACACTACGGACAGAGATCCAGGCGGATCAGGGCGTCCGCCGTGTTTTGGCCAGATTTAGGGTTCTCAAGTTTTTGGAGAACCCATTGATGAGAGCAGGGGAACCGTTACTGGCCCGGATTATCAGTTACTGGGATCCAGATCAGGAGATCTTTGTAGTGCAGGGGCACAGGATCGAGCTGACGGTCCAGGACGTGTACTTCCTGACTGGTCTCCTGCCACTGGGGATGGTGGGAAACACACAGCCAGTGTTGCCGCGGGGGCGGCATATCATGGAGTTCATGGAACGCCATTGTCGACCAGGTCTCCAATTCAAGGGGACTCGAATACCAATCGGGGATCTAGAGAGGCTAGAAACCCGTGCAGTGGCCGCAGCTGTGCTGCGAATCCTGGGCATCCAAGTGTTCCATCACATCATTGGGGGGCAGATGATGATAGTGGAAAGTGTGTTGGGTGGGACCTACTATGGGTGGGCCCAGATGTTGTTGGTGTCGCTAAAGCGACAGTTGTCACTATGTAGGCGGCAGGTGAACCATGACTGCTCATATGGGACTTTGTTGTGCGCCTTCTTCTTTGAGAAGATCCCGACCTTGAGGCCTCGTGTACAGCTTCCAGATGGGGGCCCGAGAGAGCCCAGGATGCGCCGTTGGGGACGGCTACTGTGCAGAGGAGGAGGAGGGGCGGTCGGGCGGGTGTTTCGACCGGAGTTTTTTGCCCATTGGGATCAGATGCCATTGTACATAGATGACTATCCTTATAGTGGGATGAGCTACTGTGGAGATCCGGATCTGCCACTTCCGCCTGGTCGAGTCTGGGGGCCCGATGGTAAGTGACAAATTGCTATTCTTGTGTGGGCATGTTAAAGTTTTTGAATAGTAATTGATGATACTGATTCATGTACTTTTGGTATGCAGATATAGCACCGGTAAAACCGGCCGGATATATGGGACGACCGGCAGCATCTGGAGCTACAGGTCCAAGTGGGTCGAGAGCGGCGCAAAATGAGGATGCAACCGCCCTGCTGGAGGACATCCGCCGTAGATGCGAAAGGTTGTTGACCGGAGTATCGGAGCGCGGGTGGCAGGACTTAGACGACCAGTTCATAGAGCCATGTGTTGGTCTACCCTCGGAGTGGCGAGGTGTCATGCGGCGCATGGCGATGGCCGGTCAGGCTATGCGCGATCTACATGCTGCAGGGGCAGAGCCATTGGCCCGGGAGCCTCCAGATAGTGACTAGGGGTAGGGGCATGTGGTGCCCCCCTATGATGTATGTAGGGGCAAGTGGTGCCCCCAGTTTTGGGTTGTTGTTTGTAACATGCTATGGGCATGTCGTATGTATCAGAGTAGATGGACTCTAAACACATGTTTTGCGACACATATTATGGATATGCATCGTTTTTTATGGTTTATTTAATGTTATGGTCTTGTATGAAATGTGTGTGATAAATGCCAATCTAGAACATGGTTTGAAATACTATCTACATAGTGATTCTATTCTCGAGGTACATGGTTCAAAGTTATGGTTTCAAACGCACGTATTAAGATTTTCACTCGTAAATAGTGTCTAAACAGCACAGGGTTATGCACACGATAAACACCATTTAGTTGCATCACAAGAAGCAGGGAATCCAAACGAACGTGCAGATGGAGGATGCGATGAAAGAGGGCATCAGCTAAAAGACCACGCACTGCATCATATTCGGCCTGATTGTTGGTGGCAGAACCAATGCATACCCCGTTAGAGAGAACAAGGGTATGCAAGGGGGTGAAAATGGCCCAGCCTACCGAGGCTAGATTCCTGGAGTAGCGACTTGCACCATCGGAGTAACCGATAAAGGGTGTGGACGGGGGGGTCCTGCAGAATGGTGTGACAAGACAACAAATGAGGGGAGGAAAGGGAATGACGGCAACGTGAGTGGACAGAAGTCATCGGGCAGCAATCGCAGGAGGGAGTGCAAGGGGCGGGATGACCATGACTTATACAGGGTGGTATATGAGGGCTATCGGAAGCATGGTGAGGACTCGAGCTGCAGAGGTCAACATAGACATGGGTGGAGTGATCGCGTGTATGGGTAGGAAGAGGGTGGTCAAGGGACACAACAGGGGAGGATGCAGATGGGCTAGGCTCTGAGTGTCTCGCAGAGGAGGATAGGTAAAGAATGGTAACAGTAGACTCCGTCATCGGAACATCAGGGGGGGGATGTCGATGGGAGCGGGGGGATCTTCAGGTTTGCCTGAAGCATACTGCACGAGGATGGGAGAGGCAGATTGGTTTTGTTCAACCTCATACTCACAGATCACCTCTAAAGAGGCACGGTAATGCGTCAGGTGAGGACAATGGTGGGAGTAATGGCCATGGATGCCGCACAAAGCACAGGGTTTGTTGGTGCGGAGAGTCTTGGGGTTCTTGGTTACGGACGAAGAAGGAGTGGAGGCTTCAGGGACCGTAGACTCGGGGAACGCGACTTTCACCATGGGCTGAATACGGGGTAACTCAGGACAAGCATGGGTGGCATGACCGGTGACATCACATAATGCACAAGGCTTCGCGGGCGGAGGAGGAGCTGAGTCAGTCGTGGTGGGCTTGTCTTTGGGTGCCCCCTTGCGGGCTTTTCCTTTCTTCCCGGGAGCCGTCACAATAGGAGAAGGGTCCTGTGGAGGTGCTGGGGGCACCGTGGCAATGGAGGAAGCGAGGGGGACCGGTTGAACCGGTGTCAAAGCCATGTAAGGTTTGGGGTGACCAAGAGGGGTGGCGGCTGGGGGATCAAGGTACCAGACCGGAATGCCCAAGGTCAAGTTAGGGAGAGAGAGGGTGGCCATGACGGGGACAGAATATACTCCGGGAGGGGGAGCTAGGAAAGGGATCTGCCCAGCGGGGAAGTGACCAGGAGGGACGGCTTCGAGATGGTTGAGGCCAGGAGGAACCGATCCGGGAGGATAAAGAGGTTCAGGGATACCAGCTGTAGGGGGAGGGCCAGAAGGAGGAGGTCCGGCTGGCTGAGATGAATGGCTAGGAGCGGGTTGCAGAGGGCGAGGGGGAGGTTGCTGACTAGCCGAGGTAGGCCGCTTACGGGCAGCTTGAGACGATTGCATCATGCAAACATTCGAGGAGCTGGGATCAGTGATGGGAGGAGGAGGAAGGTTAGGGAAAGTTCCAAGCAGGGAGGAATCTTTGTAAACGCCGGGGCAGACACTGGTCAAGGAATCGACGGTTTGCTTGTTGGCTACAGAAGAGATGGTGGTCTCAGAGGAGGTCTGAGATTTTGGCTCGTGATACGTCAACTGGTCAATGGTGACTATCTTTCCATTATGGGGAAAAGACATCTTGCGAAAGACCGTGGATGGGACAGCAGACATAGCATAGGTGTAGCTTCGCCCCAATAGAATGTTGTAATCTAGCGGGGCGTCGATGACTTCGACGTCAATGCAAACAGTCTTACCGGCGAGGGTGATAAGACAATTACGAAACAGGCCAATGGGCTAGGAGGCATGACCGTCCCACGCTCGAAGGGTGATCGTGGAAGGGGCCAGTTCAGGGGATCCAAGTTGCTTCCAAACAGAAGCGGACATCACGCAAGTGGATGCCCCCTCATCAATGATACACCGGGATACGTTGGCGTTCCGGATTTTGACTGGGATTTGGAAGGCGACGGAAGGAGGAAGGGGAGGATGGTCCGATTGAGTGGCGTCGAAAACAATCATTTGGTCATCAGCAGGATCTACAGCACCCACGACAGATAATAGAGCCTTCTTTTGGGAAGGGCACGACTGGAGGAGTTCCAGTGTGGAAATGGCAGCAGGAGACTGCGCCAGATCATCTACTATGCTATACGAATGGGCAGCTCGACCAGAAGCAGCATTTCGACGTAATGGTCCCTTAGGAATCTTGGTATGGACCTCAGCTTTGGGTTGAGGGATATGTAAGGGACCACTGGATGTCGAAAGAGGCTCTGTAGAACCTGAAGAGGGAGGCTCGGGGGCAGACTGAGCAGGAGGCTTGGGGTACTGACGAGACCCAGTTTGAAGGTGAAGATCGACGGATGGGTTAGGATCGGAGTGCATCATAAGGATCTGGTAATCAGAGGAACTAGAAAGGGAAGGGGGGGTGGCTACCTGGCTGTCGGGCGGTTGGGTAGCCACGAATCCTTGCTGAGGGAAAGGATCAGTAAACACAGCTGGCTGGGTAGTGGCCACATTAGGAGGAGCATGAGGGGAGGCGTGCTGTCCGCGCAATGTGGCTTGAGACTCCCACATCTGCCGCATTTGGGGTAAGAGGGGACAATCGTGGGTGTAATGACCATAAACACCGCAACACGAACAGGGCTTGTTTGTGCGAAGCGGCTTGTCCGGCTTGGGCTGACTGCCCTGTGGCTGGTTGCCAGTGTTAGGGTCGACACCAGAATTGGGTCCTCGGGTACCAGGGGCAGATTGGTTTTGGTTGCCTCTTCGCCTTCTTTGAGAAGAAGGGGGATTAGTCGTGCCTTGTTGTGCAAATACTTGCCCTGGAGGGGGTTGTAGGTGTTGGTGCTGGGGTTGAGGGGGCAAGGGAGGAGGAAGCGCATATGCTGGAGGAGCTGGCGCACCAGGCTGCGGATAAGGGTAATGGGTAGGTTGGGCAACATTGAGGTAAGCAGGAGGTTGGGCAAAAGGAGGAGGCATGCCGTATCCTGGATACATGCTACCGGGAGGGGGGAGAGTGCTGGAGGAGCTGGCCCCTCCCTGAGGAGGACCATAGCCCATAGGAGGTTGAGCGTATGGATGGGAAAGGGCTCCAACAATACCGTCGGCGGAATGAGATGCCCCCGGGGCGTTAGCGCCACCGGGCCTGGGGAGGTCAGGAAGAACGGTATAAACATAACCAGATTGAGCGTAGATCGGGTCATATTTCAAGGCTATTTGGAGGGCGGCTTCTTCAGTTTGAGGAAAATGAGAGGCGACATCTTTGCCGATGGGAGCGGGAAGGGTGCGAAGGAACCAGTCCATGTAAACCCGATCTTCGAAGGGAGGGGCTCGACATAAGCTCCGTCTTCTTTGCCATTCCTGAACATGGGCAGAAAGGCGTGTTGAAGAGGATTGCTTGAAGGAAGTCAAGAGCTCCGTGCCAGTATCGTATCGGAGAGGGAGCTGGAAGTACGACAAAAATGCTTGGGCAAGAGTCTCAAAGGTGGTATGGGTAGAGGTGGCTTGTTCGACATACCATTTAGAAGCTTCGCCGGTAAGCGTGCATTGGAACAAACGAAGACGGATGGAGTCATCGGTAATGGAATTGGAGGAACACCACATGTGGAAAGATCAGACGTGATTGGTTGGATCTTCTCCATTAAAGCCCTCAAACTTAGGGATGTCTGAGGGGAGCTTGGTTGGCATAGCGGGCCAGTTAGCATTGTGGTGAATGGGGTCATTGATCAACTGATGGAAATCGGGGAGGCTGAGGCCTGCAATGTACGGCAGCACAGGGGTGGCCGGGGTAGTTCCCGCGGTGGTTCCGCTAGTAGTAGGGCCGGCATTGGGGCCGGGAGAACCGCTAGCGTTAGGCCCTGGACCAGACATGGGAAGGTGACAGGGGGAGAACCAGGAGGAGAAGGAGGACCCGATGAATCAGGGGAGGAGTCGGAGTGCGGACTCGAAGGTGGACTCGCTCGACGACGGCGGTGCGGAGCAGGTCGATCAACCGAAAACTGAGGGTGAAGGCCAAGAAGTCTCCGGGAAAGGCGCCTTGGGGGCGCAATGATGACAGGAAGAAGGAAACCGACAGGGGCAGAAAGGGACAGAATCAAGTAATGTCAAGGGCAGATAAGGTGCAGTGACAATTGATTTTAGAGTCTTTGCCGGGCGGTGTTAACCAGGCGCTTCTTCGCTTAGGGTCAGTGTGTGGCGTGCGTTAATTTTAATTTTTAAACCCTTTCCATTTTGAGAGCAAGAAAAAAGTGTGCTGCGTAGCTGAAAATAAACCTACAGAGAACAGAATATAATGCTGAAATAACATAAAAATAACAGCTACTTGTGCATCTATCTAACCCAAGAAGGTGGGTCTCTCAAAACTATGCTGAAAAGAAAGGGAAAAACTATGTAAAACACACGGAAAAGGGGCCAATAGATCTAAGGTCAAAGGGGACAGGGATCTAGAGGACAAAGCTGATGAAAAGAGGTGCAGATCACAGCCAAGAGACAGAGGCAAGGTGGCTGGAAAAAGGAAGGAAATCAGCAAAAAACCGGAGGGGGCAAGGCGGAGGCCTTCAAAGGAGGTCCAAAAAAAACGACAGGAGGTGATTTGAAAGGAAGAAAGGCTGATTTCAAAGGATCTGAAAGGGAGGTAACAGATCTGGAAAAGGAGGCTGAAGCTCAGAAAAACAGACGGCTGAAACAGCTTAAAACTCTTCCACAAAAAGTGGAGGGTACTAAAGCCCTAAGGGGCTAGGTTCCCACTTAGATGAGTAAAAATAGATCAGAACTTGGTTAAAACAGGCTGGGACAGAGGCTGGAGGACCCTGACAGAAGCTGCAGCAAAACCCATAAAAATTGCAGAAAAATTGCTGAAAAAATGGCAGGTCGCAGTTTCTGACCTGATTTCAGTGCAGGTCGCAGGAAACAGGCTGAAAAGTGCGACCTGGAGGTCCAGGTCGCAGGTTTAGGGCCAAAAAGTGCGACCCCCTATTCCGGTTGTCTCGGCGGCAGATTTTCAGAAAAGTTGTCGTCTCAGTTGCGGCTGGTGTCGCTTACCTGCGCAATAGGGCCAGAAACACACGGAAGTTAGAAATTTTAAAGTTTTAGGGTTTTATGTGAGAAAAACACCATAAAAATAGGAAAAATAAACAGCTGAAAAGAAACCCTAGGGTCTGAAGTAGCTGGATATGCAGGAATATGAAAAACGACAGCGGTCGTAATTTAAAACCCGTGTGGAGTCGCCATTTGTTAGTATGAATCCTTTGTCGAAGTGTACGAAAAAGGACCACTTTAGCTACGCATAACTAATAGCCCTAACAGCAAAAGTGGCTGCCAATATCTTCAGATCTGCGATTAGTTAGACAAGAAAATAGCTGCAAAACACCAGATCTATGTATGGAAAGACATTAAGCAGTAAAATAAAGGGTTTGCTCCATGCATCCAACAGATAAGACAAGAACACAATTTTTGAAAGAATTTTTATATTACAGGGCACCTGGGAGGAAAACAAGAAGGTGTATCCAGCTCTCCTCAATGGGATGGGTTCTTTGTAGTCCTCAGCACTTCAGATCTAAACTTTCTCTCTTTTGTAGATGTAGAAAACCCAATGCAAAAATGAAGCTCAATGGGAGCAAGTGATGGCAAAATGAGACCAAGTGTGTAGATCCAGAGTGATCTAGTAGGCAACAAAAGGTGAGGAATGATGGGGAAGAACCCTCCTATTTATAACAAAATATTGGGTCATTCTAGATCTTGGTGCATGATTAAAATAATGTTAACCAAATCTAGATCCACCTTTTATGGAATATTTTATTATATTTGTTGGAGGAAAAAGGTATTTGACTTGGGTCAAATCCCTTAATTTGTCAAAAATAAATAAATAAATGATTTATTTATCTTTTTAAGGAAGCGGTTAGAAGATAATCAAATAAATAATGATTTATTTAATCATTTAAGGGAGTGGTTGAAAGATAATTAAATAAATAATGATTTATTTAATTACTTATTGGTGATTTGGTCATATTTAACAAGGAATATCATCTAAAAAAGGTTTAAATGATTATTCCTAGAAAATAATAAGATAAATAAAGGTTTATCTAATTAATTTCTTTGATTTTGGGTTAAAAATGACTGGGAATAATAATTAAATTATGGTTTAATTAATTATTCCATGAATAAAATCAAACAAATATGGGTTTGTTTAATATTTCCTTTTGGGGTTTCCTGTTTTAACATAGTGAAAGCAGTTTTACTTAGGGTAAAACTGGTCTTACATGGTGTACTTGGGTCCATCTAATGATAATAGGTTAGATGACCAAAAAATGGTGTAACAGTGGAGATTGTGGCAATCTTGCTCTCCTTTGTTGTGGCTCACTTTGAAACCCTCTTGCTTCCACCAATATGCCTTCTCCTCTCTTGAGCTTGAGCCTAGTAAACATCTAACACTTGCAAAAAGTTAAACAAAACTTTACACAAAACAACACCAGAGAATAAACTCTAGCTCCGATACCAACCTGATCTGAAAGGATTGTACTAGTTTTCTATGCTAAGTGTCTTTTCAGTTATGAAACATGTGCATACTTGTCTCCATAGTTTGCTTAAGGATTGAGGATTTTAACTATGAAATATAGATGATTTTAGTGAACTAGAAGCATGAAATAAGAGAAAATAACACTGAACAGCAGTGTAAAATAGAGAAATAAAACCACACATAACATTTACATAGCAGGCATGATGAAGCAGTTCACCCCTCCTAGGCTACATCTGCTTCTCCATCTCCCAATGGCATGCCCATCTTTCATTATGCTCAAAATTTTTCAAATACATGTGTTTACAGGCCTCTAATGGTTGTTTTCTCTGCACCAATGGCTCCATAATGCTCTAATTAGTCTAGAATGACTCTTCATTCACTCATATTGGGCAAAAATTGAGCCTCCAACTCATTTTCCCAGTAACTCCTAGAAAAATTCCACTAATTATGGAGAACTCCACTTAACTAGAGTTAAATTTGACCAAAACCCATAAAAATAGGGTGCATTCTATATTTCCACCAGCGCTAACTGAAAATTTAATGTTAAGGGTAAGGGGTGGCCACATGAAAACCCCAAAAACCCACGGTATTCATAAATTTCAGAGTGGAACTCCGCTTAAACTATGGCTTATAGCCCTTAAACCAGAGTTTACAATCGGATACACAAAACCGTCGGAGCAACCGTAGAAATAAATCCTACCATTTGACAAGGCTTTAAGTTAAATGTCGAATTTTACGGTTGGTGGTTTGGTAGTTGACATTTAATGTTACGGTTTATGTCACCATGCCATGTGATAACTCCACAGGGCTAACGACGGTCCCACTGGCGGTCCCCAACCCCCACTCCACTATGTATGAAACTTCAAATACAACCCGACGACATATATAGTTAAGTCACAATGTAGCGGAGATGGTGAAGACCTATGCGCACAAGTCAGAGGTCGCAGGGTCGAGCCCTCTGGACCTCCATAAAATTTTACCATACCGCCTTAGGGACACGTGGCGGCCTCAGGGCTGGCCACATGTCACCCTATCATTGGTCCACCAAAAATACAACGTAAAACCCTGAACTAATCACAATGTGCCACTTGTCATCCTCTGACTGGATCTAAGAAAATCAATATTCTTCAAAATATTCCTTTTTGCTGACTGTGCATCCTGCATGCTGACTGGGCATCCCAGTCAAACCTGTCATAAAATTTAGTTGTTTGAGAATTTGATCAGAACACAATATCTCCCTCATACGACATTGGTTTTTTGAACCGTTCAAGGCGCCAAAATCAGGAAGACAATATCTACGCAACCATCCTGGTTTCAACCCAATCCTGTAACTTTCAATTTTGAGAAAAATTTGTGAACTCCTGATCAGCTTTGGATTGGTTCAAATTGTGGTGTATTAGAATTTTATTATTGGTTTTGATGGGCCAATGAGGAGGAGACACGTGACTCAATTTGGGGCCGCCACATGTCCTCATCACAGTGTTGTAAGAGGTTTGCAATGGTCTGGGCGGATGTGTTAGGGTTCGACGCTACGACCTCCTAAGCACAAGCCACACAATTTACCAGTCTCCCTATACGTTGGTTCTTAACCATATACCATTGCACACCTATTTAAATTTTAAATAGTCCACCGACGGGGGGGAGAGGGGGCCAGCCCCAAGACATATGACCATGACCTATGACCACGACGAAAAAGCGGAGAGCGCTCATCCTAAGCGCATTTGTTTTAAAACTAATCCATAATTAATTACCTCTAATCCCATTTTATTAACGATAAATGGATTTATTAACGGAGCGTCAAATTTAGCGCTAATCATATTTAAATAGCACTAATTTTTTTTACTTAAGTTAATCAGTATTAACTTGGCGGTCCGATAAATACAATGGAAATGCTATTTTTTATGCCAACTAGCCTGATTTAGCGCCAATTAGCTAAATTTAGGGAGGAAATTGTGGAGCAGACTTGTAGAGGTCATAACTCAGTCAATTTACAACCAAATGGGGAGCATAAAGAGGCTAAGGTACCATTTTTTATTATTTTGAACTCATTGGTGCAGGTGGTGCCTTTGTGCCAAGGTGTCCCTTCACTTGGAGAGGTCGACTTGAGGAAAAACCCCTTTTAATTTTATCTTGATAATATTTAAATATATTTACCAAATTCCTTGATGATTTCTTTCCCAAATAAATTTTTCACATCAAATAATAATGAAAGGAGTGCCAAAAATTAATTTCCTTTTATCAAATTTAAATTCTCTTTTTGGGGCAAGATGGTTTCTCCTTGAGGTAGCTAGATTTTTCCTTGGGGTAATTTTATTTCTCTTGGGGAAATTCATACGGAAGCTGCCCAAATTTCAACATCCATATTCATAACAACCAAAGCATTTAGCTTTGGACATATCCTTGGTTTTATGATACTTGTTTCCATTGTTTTTGTATCGAGATCCAACCTTTCCAAACTTCTTCTTTGATATGGCCGCAGAAGCTTGAGAGTTCTCGTTATTTGGTTCAATATCAACTTTAGCCTTCAATATTGTTTCTTATAGAATACATAAAGCCCATAGTTATTCAAAGGTCGAAGTTTCATTTTGCATAGATGCCTCCTACAAAACCATCCCAAGCTGGAGGTAGAGCATTGATTATAGAATTGATTAGCTTAGAGTCGGATATGGTTTCTCCAAGTCCTTGAAGTTGATATTTGATTTTTTATACTCATAAAGTATGAAGCCACACCCTCTTCTTTTAACATTCTTGTTCCTTCGAGTTGATTCCTTTGATATACCTTTTGTCCAGTTGTGTTGATGGAGTATAAATTTACCAATGTATCATAGACTTCCTTGGATGTGGAAAAATATGAAACAAAAGAACTGAGATGGTCTTTGATGGTCTAAAAGAGAATATTTTGAGCTCTAATTTCTCCCTAACTTCATTTGGCCACTTCTTAAGCATTGTTCTTCTATGGTATTGGAACATTTCCTTCAACGAATTGCATGACTTCATTTTATTTAAGGACTAAATTGATCCTTTTTTTCCAAGCCCTGAAATTGGATGCTTGATCTGAATGGGGTATGTTAGAAATGTTGTGCTAATTCCCCTTTCAGATTTTGAAACCAATTTCTTACATGTGCTTAATGGTTCAAGTTATCTTGCAAGTTATCGAGTCTCATGAAAGATTTTAATGTTATTTTTATGAACAATTTAACATAAAAGAAAGACTGAACAACAGAAAATAAAAGTACAGTACATCACCATACAGCACATCAACACAGGGATTTGATGAAAAAGTTCACCCCTCCTAGGCTACATCTCCTTGGTCCAACTTCCATGGCTTGGGCCTCTATATTATGCTCAAATTTGAAAAATGATGTGTTTACAATGCTTTTCTACACCTGCCCTTGGCTCCTCCATCATCTAATATAAATAAGAAGCATTGAACTTCATTCATGACACACACCAAGTGAAAGCATCTAAGAAGAAATACTTATGATCTGGTTGCAATCTATAGGATCAATTCTAAGCGAATGATGGAAACTTTTCTTGATTTCTTCTCTGTGATTAGATAGGCCGAGTTAGGCATCTTGATAGTTGAATGGAAGAGGAAAAGTTTTAGTAGTTTTTGTGTATGGATTAGGTGCTAATTCTCTTTTTAAATTCCACATACATATCTCTATGTTTCATGAGGGACAAGCCCTTGTTCATAAGTGGACTGTAGTCACTAGGCTTGTGAAAAGAAGGGTCGAGTTGTCTTAAAGGTTAGCACAGGAGGTTGTGGATAGAAAGGAAAGGACAACACATATTTTGAAGTGGTTTGGAGGCCGATTTGTGGGACTGACATGGATTGTATAGGTTCCCTAACTAGGGCCGAGTAACCTCAAGAAACAAACATAGAAATTCTCCTTAATTGATTGTAGATATTAGGTCATATTATCATGAAGAAAAATTGTAAATAGGGGCCGAGATACCTTATTGAATAGCGTAGGAATAAGGGCTCAAAGGAAGAGGATCAACATCATGATTGGAAGAAGACCTATAGCAATACAGAAAGCCTAATTTGGGCTAAACCCTTAGAGATAACGTGTGCACAAGAATGAGTTTTTAGGAGCAGAATTTGACATCCTCAAAGGTATGTAATTATATTCTTAAGTTGATGATTTGTAAGGTAGTTTATGTCCAGGATGGAAAAATCTATAGAAACTTGTGTTCAATGGTGTTGGGCTATTATATAAATCCCTAGTTCAATGGAAAAATAGGCAGACATTCCATTGTTTATGGGTTTTCTTGTGACGTTGACCTTTCAAGGAGCTAAAGGGCAGCAAAGAGGGATGGTTATCAAGCCCTTGTTCAATGATTTGCGGAGAGGTTACCTTCAATGATAATTGTGATTATGACAATGATGTATGGCAGTTTCCTTATGACAGTGATGTATGGCAATGTCCTTGACAGTGATGTATGGCAGTGTCCTTATGACAGTGATGTATAGTAGTGTCTTATGACAGTAATGTATGGTAGTGTCCTTATGGAAATGATCCATGGCAGTAATAATTAATAGAGATATGTTCTACTTGTGACAGTGATATGAAGGCAACCTTATGGTTTCATTTGTTGATCACTAGGAGACCTATCAAAGGTTTTGTGAAGGGACTATGAATGCCTCTTTGATATACTTGTATGCCTCCATCTCATGACGATATTGAATGATCTAGGGTTGGCCCTATGAGGAATAATGTGATTGTCGCTAAAATAATTTTGTTTCATTATAATTGTACTTTTTATCTCACCTGGACATTGATTGACTAATAGAATAAGAAGAATTGATTATGGGATTTACCCCTTGTGGTGTTTTTCCTCGGTCTCTGACCAAAAATCATGGTGTCTCTATTGTGTTTTTTTTTCTTCTAGCGTTCCTTATTGTTCCACTAGATTGTTAATGTTGATGTTCTTTCTATATAATTGCTTATGATGATATGGGGTGAATGTAATGTGAAAATTGTTGAAATTTTTTAAATATGCAATTATCTACAACAAAGAACTATCTACCCCTAAAATTAAAAATGGACATATCAAGAAGGATTGTCCCAAGAACTCTAATAACAATAAGAACAATAAGATGAAATATATAAATGAAGCATTAGCAGTTGAACATGAAGAAGCTCCAAATAAACCGAAGGTCAAGGAAAACAGGGATCTCTACTACTAGTGTTAATGAAGAAAATGACAGGTATACATATCTCTACAATCTACCTTTCTACCAGGTTTGCAGTCAAGTTTTCTATTTCTTAGATGGAAGATAAAATATTATTTGTTGTTGGAAATATGGTTATGATATTTATGGCGATAACATAGAATATTATTGGGACTCGTAAATTAAGTCTTTTCATGGAAATCGCAATTAAGAAGGAGCTCATAGTCATCTACAATGAATCACTTAGAATCAACTCACTTAAGCAAGAAGAGGAGTCTCCTTGACCGTTGTCTACATAGAATGCATCACAAAACTCTAGAATTTGAAAATAATATAGAAATATTCATGTCTATAAGTTTTCATTCTCAATGTTCAGGGGAAGCTAAAATTTATCTCCAAAGAGTAAGGAAGCTAATAGGATGGCAGTCAGGAAATAAGTAGAATAGTTAAGAAGTATATTAGTGGTAGTCAATATCTAGTTTATGTGTTAAAAATTATCCCAACAAGAAAGAGTTAACATTCACTAGTAAATTTAATTCAAACGTATGCATGAAAGAATGAACCAATGATACTACAATGACCCAAAGAAATTATTTTAGGAAGTAAACTTTTCTTATAGCAGAGCATATTCTACAAGAGAAGTAGGCAATTTGAAGTATACATCAAAGAAGAAAAAAATTAGCATTAGATGGCATCATGAAAGTAAGACTTTAGAAAGTTCTTCCAATAAAAGGAAGATGCTCATTTACCTCAGGTTACTCCTGATTCTAAAATGACATGAAAAATTATCCTCTTGATTAAAGTAGATCTCATAATGTGGAATTAAATTGAATTATTCAAGAAGAACTCTTTAGTTAGAGAGGGAGTTAAAAGAAGATTCTAACACATACACTACTACTCAAGGTTTGGCAGAAAATCTAAGAAGAACTTGTGACGAGATTCTTCATATGGTCAATTGATAGATTATACACTTGTGACAAATACCATTTAGCAAGAAAATTTAAATTGGTTCCATGAAAAAATTGATCAACGATACAGAATGCTTATGATAAGTAGGGATACTATTGCTCATTTATTCTACTTGGGAAATAATTCTATGCCATTATGAAGGAAGAAGATATGGAAGCGTGTACAATCAAACATGAAGTAGTTTGGCCCCTTGAAATTTTTGATGGTCTATCTGATGATATGTTCAACTCGATTATGATATCTTGTGTTGGTCAAAGATATTTGAATATTGTCAGAGAACCAGGAAGGTAAAACCACATTCTAATTCGTGACATGATGGAGCCAAGAAGCTACAAGTATATCTCCATCAATGAACAAGTATTCGATGCATTGATGTAATTCCTTTTCATGGGAAAGGATGAGTATTTTTAAGTAATATTAGGCTTGTGGATATATCCTCTTTCTTTAAAAGGCAGTGAGTGAGGATGGACACCTTGTTCTCCATGTGTCATGTACTATGGCCAGGACTAATTGTTGTAATTCTAGTGCATGAACATGGATAGGAATAAGCATCTTGGGTGGACATTCTTGAGTCATGTACTATGGTTGATTAGGATTAACACCCTAATTCAAGTACATGGACTTGGTAAAGAATGGTCCAGTGGATGAAATTTTCCTTGGGATTAGGAAATGGTCCTATGAGGACATACCTTGGTGAATGTAGGTAGGGTATGTTCCTTGAGAGGTGGTGGTGTCCAATTTAATGCCTCCCAGCATTGTGCCCTGATCTAGTGGAGAGATAGAGCATAATTGTCAAGGCCTTGGTAATTTGACAATGTTGGATATGGTGATGCTATCATTATTGAGGCTTATCAATCTGGATCCTTTATTATATGAATATTTCAACTTGAGAATATCCTGTTGGTTTATTATAAATACCTCCCTAGTTAAGAGGGAGTGTTGAAGATGTAACTAGATTCAGTCTTCATAATGTAAATTTATCATTGATATATTTATTATATTTATATTTATATTTATTATTTCTTTGTCAAAGCATGTTCTTCATGATTATAGAGTCAAAAATAATTTATTTTGAGTCAAAATAAAATTTATTTGAGTCATGTCCCATTTGGACTTTGTAAAAAAACGAAATTTGAATTTTATGTTGATTCGTAAGTCCACAAGTTGACCAAATCGATCCTCCTTGGATAAGTCATCCTAGGCCTCAAAGTGACACATATTTGACCGCTTGGAAAACTATATATAACAGGGTAGTTCGACCTACTTGGGAGATCATTCACACACACAACAAGAAGCACTTTCTGAACCTAGAGAAGGAGAAATTAAGTTGAGTTAAGGAGAGACAAAAAAAAGACAAGAAAGGAAAGAAGAATCTCCCTTGTTGACTGAATATTTGACTTTGAAAACTAGCACGTGTGGGACAAAATTTTGTAAAAAGAAGTTGAGTTTTCTAAGGTTACCACAGGCTAAATTTCGGCCCTATGTTGCAATTTCCAAATTTCAGAAATTTTTACCATATTTGGACTTGGTCTCTTGGTGGTAAACTAGCCTTGGTCTTAGTCTTGGATATCTCATTTTGATTTGATTCTATAAGAGAAGGATTGTTTGGTTTCCCCTTTGTGGGGTTTTTCCAAGGCTAGCAGCCTAATATTGGTGCCCCTTATCTCCTTGTGATATTTTTATTTTCTTGAAAGATTGAACATTTGTATAATTACTTGATGAAGAATAAATAACAAGTAATAAGAATAAAGCTAACATTCACAAGTAATTATCAAGAATAGAAACCATGTGTTAATCTCTATTACACTTGGTTTCTCAACATTCTTGTCACTTTGTTCTTCCATCTTTTCAGCAATCGCCACATCCTAGACATACTTCATAATGTTCCTGCAATCCTCACTAGGAGGCCATGGAAGAACAACTAAAACCAATAAATACATACAAAGACAAGAGACTCATAATGAAACAATAATAGAAACAATCAATAAAGTACTTATCTCTTGAGAGTGTGTTAGCTTCCTCTTGATCTTAATTTTCTTGGGTCTAATCAACCTCGTTCAACTCATCAAGGGGTTAATATTGTCCACATCATCATCATCAAGGAATCAACATTATCAAGGATTCCATATCATCATCAAGAAATCCACATCATCAAGGAGTCCATATCATCATCAAGAAACCCATATCATCATTAGAAATAGTCACAACATCATCAAAGATTCCATATCATCATTAAGAAGTACATATCATCATCAAGAAATCCATATCATCAAGGAGTTAGGGTTTCGTCTTTCAAACAAAAATAATCAATTCTAAGATTTGGTCCATAAGCCTTAGTTCTTCTTCCAAAACCTACCTAGGGTTGTGACAAACCATAAAAAATCCAATGCCAGCAATGATAAAAACACTAAAATAAATACAAGAGACTTATCTTTTAATATCATGATATCTCCCTCTTGACCTTTAGTCTTCTGCATTCAACCTACAAAACAACCCCATCACCGAGATGTCAAATCTTCTAGAAGCTAGGATTCCTTTATTTAAGCAAAAATAATCAATCCACAAGCCTTGGGATTTTCTTTCCAACCCCTTTTGTCCTGATAGGGTTTTCACTCCAAACCCTACTGACCTTTCAGGTTTAGAATAGGGTTTACAAACCCTAATGCTTATATTCAACAATCAAACCGAGGGGATTTTAGTAACACTCATCCTTGCACCCTTCTTCACCTTAATAAATTTCAACATTAGAAATTCTATGGTTTCACACACCCTAAGGCTTACTTGAACAAACCCTTACTAGAGTTTTGCAAACCTAAAATGTTTCAAGAGATTGGACAATTATTCATTCTTTCAAACCCCAGGAATTACAATTTCATTAAGTCTCAAATCCTTAGCAATATTCTAATAAGTCTTTAGGCTTAAAAGGAAGCATGTTTATCAAATGGAATAATCTTGGCCTCCTTAATTTATTTCCAATATCTAAAGTTGCATGCTTCATATCACAATGCATTCGTTGCATTGCCTTTATCAATAAATTTTATCATTTAGGTCAAGATTTATTCAAATATCATGCCAGACTTAGCAGAACTATTTCTCAATACTAGAAATTCCAAAGCAATGTCCTGACATTATTCTTTCATACCTACAACTTGAACGTCTTTTAATGATACTAAGCCACCAAAACGAAAAGGAAGATTGCTTCAACAATCTTGATCATCATATTCAAAACTTGCAGAGGTTCATGGTTTATAAAATACTTCCAGACCTTGTTTAATTCTTGAGATTCCACGTTAACGTTTTGGTGACATTCATCAAGTGATATATATATTCAGGTCGGTTTCAATTGTGCTTCATTTAGGACACATATTCGAATAAAACTTTTTATATCACACCTGATCTTCTTGGAAATGTCAGATATATGTATTCGTTCTTCCTTTCCCAGATATTTTGTTGTGACCCTAGTCCCATAGATGTAACACTAAGCTTGGATCTAAAGTCATCATCAAGTTTCTTGCCTCATACTTTGGTTTTGACTTCTTCATACAAGACTTGTCTTAATAGTTCAACTTCACATTCGTCACAATAGGCCTGTATGGTGCAATAATTCAGCCCTCCATAATTTTGAGTTGTACCAAAAAGAACTCAAATCTCTTCCTTTCACACAACTCATGTAATTTAGATTCCACATAGGTGTAACGCAACTTGGATCTAAGCTTCACATTCTAGGGATCCTAAACTTGTCATAGATCCTACATATTTGATGCCACAATTGCTCGCATACTAGAGAGAATGAAATGCCACAAGTATTTGCATTAAAAAGATGGCATATAAGGGTTCAAATGTAGAAAATCAAATGCCACAACAAGTTCGGATCCTTATAGTTCCTCGAAATAGACTTCAGATGTTTACACAGTTCGGGCTTAGAAACTATTCGGTCCTTTCTTTCACAGAGACAAGTTTCAAATGGCTAATAAAATTCTGATTTTTCTTAGACTCATTCTTCTCACTAGTATTTGTAGAATAGCATCATGGTAACAACTTGTCTTGATGGGTTAACAACAAAGGCTCTCGGCTAAAGCAACATATATGATGCCACAAGATTCACATATTTCCATATTGAAATTTTCTACATAGCTTCTCATATTTTCAAAGTAACTAGATTCCACATAGATGCAAAAAGGTGCCATAGAGCTCGCATTTCTCTTAGATTTTCCCACTCCTTGATTAGGTTCATACTTGCATAGGAGAACAGTGCCAACTCGCATGAACCATAAAAAATACATCCATAGAGAGTGTGTGCCTTAGATAGCTCACATATCATAGGACAGTAGGAGCTCACATAATATATTATAAATGTCACAAAAAATATCGCATAAGATAGATAATATGTGTTACAGGTAATTTTCATAAGTGTCACAAAGATGCTCACACAGGAGATTGTGATCAATAGAATTCAAATAATTCTCAGATAAGGGGGTTCAATTTTTAAGGAGCTTGAACCATCATTTTGAACCAAAAAACTTAGGTCTTCAATAGTATTAAGCCTTCAATGGAACTCAGACAGTCATGTAGAAATTATACAAACATATGTATATCAATAGATTCAATCCGATCAAGCAATGTACTAAAGCTAGATACTGAATCTTTCTACAAATCAATTGCAGAAAATAAACATGATCGCCAATCACAACAAGTAAAGAAAGAAGAAAATCAAGCCACAACACAGATATTTTCCCAAGGAAAGTTTGTTGATCAAAACCCCTTTATATTATATTGTATATTCACCATGAAATCATGAAACAATTACAATTCACTCTTCTCACAAGAGTCTCCTGCACTCTCACAACTGTCTCACACTAACCCAAACAAAATCAACCAACACTTAGCCAATTTCCTACCTCTAATTAGCTTGTCGTGCTTGCACAATTAATGTGGAATGCAATCCCTATTCTTTAGGAATTTCATCCTTCCAAAATTGTGCAAGGATCATGGGCAATCCAATAAATGTCTGGTTGCATGCGGGCAACCTACTAATGATACAACTCCTAGTTAACATCCCTTTAACCTTTTTCTCAACTAGGTCTCCACTGGAATTGACATGCATGCAACTATTAATAGTAAATCATCAGTTGCATGTCAGATCACTACATGTGAATTAAATCTGATTTAATTCACTTGATCTATCATTAGTGCAACAAACAGTTACAACTATTCCAACTGACTTTAACTCAATAAATTGAGTTAATTGATTTCTCATGCATTAAACTAATGCACCAAATATAATTCGAACTCCATAACTAATAAAATCACTCTCCATGCCTCACCAACCACCCTCAACTCGAGAGCTAACTAAGTTTATCACACTTAGTTAACTATTACAAGTGATTATGAGATAAGATTACATTTTATTGTCCAATTTAATTAAGGGAAAATTAAATTAGACACACATCCCTTGTTGACTTTTCAACACTCCCTCTCAACAAGAAAGGGATTATCTACCACCCCAATCCTGCCTCTATAGTATTCGAATTTTCTCTTGGCGAGCGCCTTCGTCATAATATCTGCATCCTGATCTTCCGTGGGAATGTACTGAAGTAACATAATGTGCCTCTGAACATAATATTTGAGATGGTGATACTGAATGTCTATGTGCTTGGACCTATCATGGAATACCAGATTAACCGAGAGTTTAATGCAACTCTGGTTATCACAATGTATCACCGTCGGATCCATCTGAGAACCAAACAAACCAACTAGGATCTTTCTCATCCAGATGGCCTTACATGCATCCTGACTTGCTGCAATGTACTCCGCCTCGGCTGAACTGAGTGCCACTGATCGTTGCTTCCTGTTGTACCAAGAAACTGTTTTCGATCCTATGCTGAAGATCCCTCCTGATGTGCTCTTTCTGTCTGATGGACTGCCTTCCCAATATACATCCATGAAGCCTTGAAGCTTCACTCCCTCTATCCGTCTGTACCATAATCCATACTCTGTAGTGCCCCTGAGATATCTCAATACATGCTTCCCCGCCTTCAAAAGGAGCTTGGTCGGCTTAACCATAGCTTGACTCAGTTGGTTAACTGTGTAGCAAATGTCTGGTCTGGTGTTCACTAAGTACAATAGTGAACCCACTAGTTGCCTATAAACAATAGCATCCACTACTTCTCTTGAAGTAGCATCCTCTTTCCTCCAATTTCCTGGAAGAGGAGTCTCCATGTGTTTACATCTCTCTATGTGAAACTTACCCAGAATCTCTTTGGCATACTTGCTTGAGAAATAAATAGCTCACCATCCCGCTGCCATATTTCCAAACCAAGGAAATAGTGAAGGAGTCCCATGTCCTTCATTTAGAACTCCCCTGCAATAATTTATCAGCTGCTCATCACCTATCAAAATTAGATCATCAACATAAAGTACGATAATCAAGAGCTTACCATCAACCACAATCTGGTACAGGTTTTCATCTGCTTCACTTTTGGTGAAGCCCAACCCCGTGAAATAGCTTTCAATCTAAGTGTACCAAGCACGAGGTGCTTGCTTCAGCCCATACAGTGCTCTCTTGAGTCGACACACATGCGACTCACTGTAAAATATCTTGAAAACTTATGGCTGCTCTATGTACACTTCTTCCTCAATAACTCCATTGAGAAACACATTTTTCACATCCATCTGATGTATCTTCCACCCCATTTGCGCTGAGAGTGCAAGGATAGATTTAATCGATGAGTATCTCGCAACTGGTGCGAAAGTCTCCTCGAAGTCAATCCCCTCAACTTGTGAGAATCCTCGGGCCACAAATCTGGCCTTGTACTTCTCCACACTCCCATCTGTCGGCTGCTTCACCTTATAGATCCATCTAGATCCAACCACTGATTTTTCGACTAGTCTTGGGACAATTTCCCATGCACTATTCTTGATGATGGAGTCATACTCCTCAACCATAGCGTCAACCCAAATTGGTTTCTACACTACTACCTAAAAGGATGATGGTTTTGTCACAATACACTTGCTCATAAGATCCATGTATCTAGTAAACATGTCTGGAGACTGTCTTTGTTTACGCAGTGAAGTAGGTGCTCCTACATGCTCTGTCGCATCAAGTCTCAATCTATCAACTTTCGTGGTGCGCCTTCTACCATTTCTGGTGGATGGCTCTGCATGAGTGCTTTTTTCCACTCCATGATCCTCCACATGCGGTTGCTCCATATCTTTAGGTTCATTCTTTGGAACCAAGATTTCATCATCTGCATGCAAATCCAGCTCCCTCTCAAGGGACAATCACATGGCTTTCTCCTCATCAAATTTTATATCCCGTCTCACAACAGTCATCTTTTTGTTTGGAAAATACACTCGATAGTTGTGGGGAGTATCAGTGTACCCCACAAATATTTCAATCTCAGGTGTTGGTTCGATATTCTTCATGGAGTCTTTGGTCACATGCACATATATAGATGAGCCAAAAATTTTAAAATATAAAACATTAGGTTTCATACCAAAAAAAGTCTCCTCCATTGTACTCATGCCAAGTATCCGATTAGGACTACGGTTTTGCACAAATATCGTTGTGTTGCATGCCTCCTCCCACAGATGAAACTTTAGGCCCTGATCATGCAACATCGCTCGTGTTGCACCCACAATTGTTCTATTATTTCTTTTTGCAACCCCATTCTGTTGTGGGTTATGAGGCGCAATCAAATCTCTCTGAATTACTTCTTTGCTGCATAAATTCTTGAATTCATTGGAGATGTACTCACCACCATTGTTGCTCCTAAGAGTCTTCACATGCTTCCACGTATCTTTCTCCACCAATTCTTTGAACTCGAGAAATTTTGAGAACGTCTAATCTTTCTTCTACATGAAGTAGATCCAACACTTTCTAGAAAAATCATCAACAAAGATCACATAGTACTTGTGCTTTGTTGTTGAAGCAGTAGAGAATGGTCCACACACGTCTGATTGAACTCTCTCAAGGATTTGCGAAGCTCGGTTCTCCTTCTTGTGAAAAGTGGCCTTTGCATACTTCCCCATAGTACATCCCGTGCATGTGTCTAACTGTGCAAGAGTACCCTTGGGAAGGCCCGTAGAAATCTACTGCATGACCGTCAAGGCTCCGTGGTGTAGATGGCCCAATCTCCTGTGCCATAACTCACCCTCATCCCGACTCACCACTTTTTCCGCCTTACCCATCAATGTTGCGCATCCATCTACATCAAGTTTATAGAGACTCTTCACACAAATCTCAATCTTCTTGGCTTCTCATGTGCCTTTGTGTCGAAGGAAAGCGTTCCCTTCACTGAAAACCACATCATAGCCTCTATCCTCCAACATTGTGACTAAAACTAAATTTTTCTTCAAGCCTGGTACATGCATTACATATTTTAATAAGAAGGGTTTACCTGAATGTCCCTAGAAGGTAACTGTACCAATCGCGATAGCACTGTACCGCCCATCATCACCCATTTCGATATGCATATGGAGGTCCTTCTCCTCCAAGCTATTGAAAAGTTATTTGTCTCCCGTGATGTGGAAATATGCGCCACTATCCAAGTACCACACCGATCCCATTGCACTTGACACCATGCATGCAATAAGCAAGAATTGAAGCTCATATTGCAAAGCCAAAGCCTCACCAGCTGCAGATCCTAAAGCCTTCTTGTTATTTTCTTTTGTGGACAATTAGTCGCATAATGTCCATGCTCGTGACAGTGAAAACACTTCACTTTGGACTTGTCACGCTTCTTTCCATCTTTGTCGGACTCAGATTTGGAATAGGATTTCTTTCCTTTCCCCTTCTTTGCCTTAGCAGCCAAAACACAATTTTATTCATCATCTGTCTTAGATGAAGATCCATCCCTGGTATTCCGCCTGAATTCTTCTTGCACCAAATCCGACAAAAGTCATTCCTAATCTAGCATCTTTTCCCTCCCATTGACAGAGTCTTGATAACCATACTAACTCTTGGGAAGTCCTAAAAGAGCTAGGCTCACCAAGTCATCATCTGCGACAATAATTCCAATGCTCCCAAGCTCATCCCAACATTGGACAAACTTTGTTAAATATTTCGGAATGGTGTCATCTCCATTTTGATTTTCTAAGCTTGACCTTCAGTGCCAATTTTCTATGATCACTGCTACTCTGAAACAGATTTGTCAAAGCTTTCCACATTGCATATGGTATCGCTTTTCCACGGAGACTTGAGACAATGTGGTCTCTTACTCTCTCCAATAAGATCCTCCTCGCCTTTGCAACCTTCTTTTGCCAAGCATCAAGATTTGCAGCATCTGCTATAGCGGGTTTGGGAATGTCATTATCAATTAATTCTTTCAACTTATTGTCCTCCAGTACTGCCTCCATCCTGTCTTTCCACGCAATATAATTGGAACTGCCCTCGAGTGCATACTCCAATCTCAAGCTATTGAAAGTCATTTCGATCCTGATTTTCCTATTTTGCAAATTCGAATTCTATTCAGTCACAAACTCAATTTCTCCTCCACTATAGTGATTTACTGTGCTCTAATACCATGTATAAATTATACAAACATATGTATATCAATAGATTCAATCCGATCAAGCAATGTACTAAAGCTAGATATTGAATCCTTCTACAAATCAATTGCATAAAATAAACATGATCGCCAATCACAAGCAAAGAAAGAAGCAAATCAAACCACAACACAGATATTTCCCTGGGGAAAGCTTGCTGCTCAAAACCCCTCTATCTTCTATTGTATATTCACCATGGAATCATGAAACAATTACAATGCACTCTTCTCACAAGAGTCTCCTGCACTCTCACAACTGTCTCACACTGACCTGGACAAAATCGACCAACACTAAGCCAATTTCCTGCCTCTAATCATCCTGCTTGCCTTTCGCAATTCATGTGGAATGAACTCCCTATTCTTTAGGATTTTCATCCTTCCAAATCTGCGCAAGGATCATGGGAAATCCAATGGATGTCTGGTTGCATGTGGGCAACCTACTAATGATACAACTTATAGTTAGCATCCCTTTAACCTTTGTCTCAACTGGGTCTCCACTGGAACTGACATGCATGTAGCTATTAATAGTAAATCACCAGTTGCATGGCAGATCACTGCATGTGAATTAAATCTGATTTAATTCACTTGATCTCTCACTAGTACAACAAATAGTTACAACTAGTCCAACTGACTTTAACTCAATAAATTGAGTTAACTAATTTCTCATGCATTAAACTAATGCACCAACTACAATTTGAACTCCATAACTAATAGAATCACTCTTTATGCCTCACCAACTACCCTCAACTCGAAATTCATGAGCTAACTAAGTTTATCACACTCAATTAACTATTACAAGTGTTTATGAGATAAGATTACATTTTATTGTCAAAATTAATTAAGGGGAAATTAAATTAGACACACATTTCTTGTTGACTTTTCAACAATGCATACACTTAATTTAATTGGTATTGTAGAATAATATTGTCTCGGCCTCAATCATTTTTCCATGATACATGCCACCACAGAGACATGTGAGCTCCTTACATAATTAAGAGATTCCAATCCAGATCTCCTCAGATCAAAAACATAATGTTCACATAACTTCGGAAAAGATTGAGAAGACTTTGGATCCTTTTTATAGACCTCGAAGATCTAGATCGCCATCCATAGAACTTCACATTACAGACCTTTGACCCATAACATTTTGATATGAGGTCATTCGGACCTCTTGAATACCATAGAGGAATATATTCGATTAGGCTTGGAGTTATTCAAACTTGGCATATTCATAACAAGCTTAGACAACCTTAGAGGGATGCTTCCTTCGTCCCTTTCTTCACTGAAATTTGGCCTATAAATAATCGTTAGAAACTTGGTTTTCTTGTCCACAATGAGATTCATTCTTCTTACAAAGATCCATAGAAGTTCGAATTTCTAACCTAGAGAGTGATTCATCCTTTCCATATTCTTCCTTTTAGGGAGAGATATAATATTCAACTGCTCTTTCACTGGCTCTGATAACACGTTGATTTTCTAGGGCACAAACTAGAAAAAATTTGTTCTTCAATAATAACCACTTCCAATAATCGATTACTGTTAGACTTTAGTTCCATATAGTATTCATTCAATATCATTAAGCAGTTATAAAAAAAAAAAATCAACCATTAAACATAAAAGAGTAGTAGACATTAACAATGAGGCAAGAGATACAAAAATTAGGCCTAAGTGGACCCATAAATCTTTCCTTATGCGAGAGAGAAAGAGAGAGTTCAATTTTCCATCAATACATTAAAAGAAATAATCTTCAAGAGAATAACCAAACTAGTAATCAATAATAAATGTCAAGACCTCCTTCTTCTCCTCCTAATTTCAACCCCCTTCATCCTTTCTTATGTGTTGGAATAGAGATCTTCTTGAGATAAATTGATGATCCAAATGAGAGAGATTCTCTCTCTCTCTCTCTCTCTCTCTCTCTCTCTCTCTATATATATATATATATATATATATATATATATATATCAAATAGCGTCCAATGGAGGAAAAATTTTAATTTTTTTTTCTTCACATGAAAATACCGACCATGGCTACCATATTTCCAATATGAACAACATCACTTTCTTCTGCAAATGGTTTTGTAGACCCACCAAATACTTGAGGAGGATGTGTGGGTCATTTGGGAAGATACCCAACATTATAGCCATATTTGTCAATCTTTTGGTCCACTCCTATAAACTTTGTCATTGTATATGCCTAAAGTAATAAAACTGAATCCGGTAGTCCTCTACATATCCGATATGGTAAAACTATGACTTTATGAGACTTTTGAAATCCCACCAATTAGTAATTGGATGATCTCCTTCCAACCTCAAGGTCTCCATGTGGTTTTACCACTATGTATTGGCATGGCCCCCTAATTTCAACCAAACAAATGAAATTTTATGTTCTTCCTCTATGTGGTGAACACTAAAATAAACCTCTAATTGCTTCAACCAGTGATTAACTTCAAAGCTTAAATCTCACCTTAATATGGTTTGATTTCGACCTTCACTTCCATCTTAAATATGAATTATGAATGGTTCATGACGCTCGAACTAGGTTTATCCTTTTCGAGTTCTTTCTTAGACTCCCTCTCTAGTTCTTCTTGATCCCCTAATCGTCCCTATAATCTAACCTATGTGTTAGAATCTCCATCTTCTCCAAATAGCCTGAGCTTATTGGTTAGGACTTCCATGAGAAGACTCACATTATGGTTTATATCTTAAACTTATGCTTCTAGCCGTGAAAAAATCTCCTCTACATGATCTTGAGCATTAACATATTTGTCAACCATGGTTGGGGTTTTACAAATTTCTTCTTAAACTGATCTGGATCCTTTGCAATTTCCCACAAAATACCCAAATACACCTAATCTAATACCAATACGATTTGTAAATTGTCGTTAATATTCCACTAGACAATATGTCACAACATATCTGGTAATAATTATACTTAAAATCTAAAATATATTCTACAATGGTTAATTTCCTTAGACTTATGGATTTATTAAGTTGATATTTTCATGCATGCAATATGTAAAATGTGAAAAATAGAGAATAGATAAAGATACAATCACTCACAACCATAATAACACAAGATATGATCACGGAAACTCTTTCAGGAGAAAAAATAGCTATAAAATGAGGTTGCCTTATGCTTTCTCTAAATGGAAATGGATGCAAATACAAAGGAGTGAGACCTCTGTCCTATGGGCTACTACAATATACAGACTAACTTTTTTTCTCTCTCTCCACTCTCAAGTACTCCACTCATCTATGGAACAAAATGCACTTGAATAAAACAAAACTCTTTTTCCTCCTAGTGGCCCGATTATATGTGCCCGATAGCCTATTAGTGGTTAAGTTTGACTCCTTCAACTCTTAACTAGAGTTACAATATCAACTCTTAAGAGTCTTATTCTTCACGATCATGTGGCTAGCCCATTTTCCATGAATAATGGGGGATGACGTGGCATTCTCTCAAATCATGGTGGTAAAAACAAGAAGGTCAACTTCTGGGTGACATAAATTTTTCATACATACTCTGATTGAGGCAATTTATGTGACGTTGGAAAGGTATTTGTGTTTAGAATAGAACTAGGGGGTGTGTGCTTAAGTTGAAAATTATTATCCCAAGAAAATGTCATTTGATGCCTCAAACTACTTTTGAAAGGTTTCATACCTCAATTCACCAAACTAAGACCCATCTATAAAAAATCATCCTAGAGTTGATTCCTCCAATTTTTCCACTCTCAAAGCATCAATATGGATGAAAATTAATATAATGATTCAAACCAAATCAACGTTTGTGAAATTAACTGACATTATTTTGAGTAATTTTATTTCATAACCCATCTAGTGGAACATTATTTGTGTAAAATTAACTAAAATGTTTTTACAAATTTATTAAAATTCCTTTTGTTGTGAAAGGGCATATTGTTGTATGCAGTTAAGGGTCTACATTACTTTTTAGGAAAAAAATTCGTTAGAACTTATTGGTATATATGCCCCTAATTTTTCATTTATTTTATAAAAATCCAATAGTTTTGAATGTTTCCAAGATATCACAAACATCTGTCTAATTAAGAAAATGTCCAATGACCCCCAATATCATGTCCAATGAAATGACTATTACAAGGTTTCTAAACAATATGTGGTTCTTTCTCCTTTGAGAGCAATTCAGCGTTCAATAAAACTTGTTCTAAGAGCACTTTTTTTTATCAACCAACAAGACTTATAGTATAAAGTGCTAACTTAGAAAGACACTTGATAGAAATGATTAATAAAAGAAACGTTCAACCCATAAATGGGTCTCTTGTGAGCCCTCAACTTCTTAGTTCCTAAGAAGGAAAATGGGTAATTTTTGTGGATCCATGGTATCAAACAAAATCAATTTCAAAATAAAACTAGTATTGCATCATGCTACTAACACATTAGGATGAAGTCTTCTAACATTTGCAAGATTATTTTAGAAACAAAAAATTCCAGTTTAAAGGACCTACGATATTTTTTGGCTTGACTAATACGCCTAATAGTTTTATGAGAATCATAAATAATATCCATGCCTTATCTAATGAATTTCTTGTACCATTGGGTGCTTCACTAGTTGATTGTGCAAGGGTGATGACAATCCCCCTTACTAAGGTTTAATCCACCTAAAGGGTGTGATATGTCTTGTCTTGTGGAACAACAAGCTCATCATGGCTATTATGTCAAATCAATAGCAACATTTGTAAAATGGACAATGTTTGTCCATATACAACATTAAACAACATAAAATTAAAAATAAAAGTAGTCTTACATATTCTATCTTCTATTATCACACTAGGATGAAATATTTTAACATTTGCAAAATTTATTTAAAAATAAAAAATAGCATTTTAAAGGCTCTATGATACTTTTTGTCTTCACCAATACACTCAACACTTTTATGAGAATCATTAATGACATCCATGTCTTATCTAACATTTTTCTTATGCCATTAGCGGTTTCATTGGTTAATCATGCAAAGGTAATGACATTCCCCCTACAAAGGTTCAATCCCCCAACATGGTATATTTTTTCTTGTGAAACAAGAAGGCCATCATGGCCACTAAGTTAGATCAAAAGTAGTGATCATCATATAATTTAGCGAGACATCCCTCCTATTGATAGGTTTTGGATGCTTAATGCTCTAGTATAAGAAGTATCCACAAGCGATTCCTAGCAAATTTATTGCAAATCATCTCACTAATTTCATTGTTTATGATAAAACAAGGGAGGGCCATCTACAATAAGTTTAAATTTCACTCAAAATCCAACAACACACTCAAACTAAAATCACAACGTGTTTCTTTGACCAAGAATTTATTTCCCATCTAGAATTTGGATTTGAGTTTGTATGGTTGAATATTGATCCAATAAAATTCCATATCTCATAGGAATACCCTCTCTAAGTGTTTCAAATTTGAAAATATTTGAGCAGGGAAATAAAATTTATTTCAAAATATCCACTCATTATTTTCTTCATATTTGCCTTCCTAACCACTTACTCAGCATAAAGTAACCATTAATAATTCAAAATCAATAGTTGATAAGGCTTTTCAAGGAACCTAAGCATACTTTATGCAATGTACCAATGGTTGTTTTTCCTAATTTGCAACCATTTCATGTAGAAACAAATGCCTTATAAGTTTTCTTTGGAATTAGGAAGGACATCTTGTCGCTTATCATCTTTAAAATATTTTTTGAGTAAAGCTCAAGTGCATATCAAATGATTGTGCATTTGTGATGGTTCATAGTGGATTCATCTAATGGTTAAGGTGCTAAAGCATTACCAATATTTATCCTTGCTCCTCAAAGAGGAGCCTAATCATTCATACAATGATCAACTTGTATGATTTTCCAATCCACAATAATAATAATAATAATAATTTATAAATGAATCTTAACATAAAACAAATTGTTGACTTTCTTACTCGTCTACCAACTAATTTCTTAATCATCATATTGGATTCTTGAACACGTTAGTAATTCGATGTTATTATGGAACACCCAAAGAGTTTTATTACTCAAAACCACATTTAAGTATTACTCTTCCTTCTTTGTAATAACCATCCTTGGTTGACCAAAAGGCTTTCTTAAACTATTATTTCAAGTAACGTTTATAATCCAAATTGATGTTTTATTCCAAGAGACAATGTACACCAACAATTGCTTCAGGGACATTACACTTTCTCTTATGGTGGCTATTGTGGTGTTTACATATCTCTAATTTTTTCAAAGATATTTCTATGGGTTGATAGTGTGAATAACCATTTTGACTCAATGTTTTCCATTGTGTAGTCATAACTCCAACTAGAAGCATGGATTATATCGGCTCCTTCTGATAACTTATAGACCTTGGGAGTCCATAATTATGGGCAAAGTATACTTCCATTTTTGTAGTGGGTTGGTAATTTCTCAAATGGCCATTTCGACTATGAGTAACAACGAAATCATAACACTTAAAGCAATAAAATATCTGTAAACATTTATGATTTTCATTTATCAATGGCTTCTTAATTGGACTATCATTTTATTAAGCCACTTTGAACAAAATTTGTGGAAGACTACTTTTCATCCACAAATAGATAGGCATTTCATGACAAGACATTTGTTTATCCCTTTAAATTCTTATGTTCAAAATATAATGATCGGTGTTAAGAAACCGGATTCGCTCAAAATCCCGATCATGTCTCGAATCCCATGGATCAGACACGATTTCATGGGACACATGTCCTATGATCGTGTCTGAATTGTAGGATTCGATGTGACATGTGTCTTCCGATCGTGTCCCGATTTCGAGACGTGATTCCCCTCGAAATGTGTGTCGCGCAGCCCATAAAACCGACTTTTGGATCATTTCTCCCTAATTATTTTGTCCCTTGTTGTGGGTGTGTGGGAGCGACTAGCAAAGGGTTTGGGATCATTTTGGAGGCAATTCAAACAATAGGTAACTGCATTTTGCTTCTATTTTTTTTCATTTTTATTATAACAGTTTGCATGTGCATTTTTTTTACAAGTTTGTGCATTTTTTCTTTATTTTTTTCAACATTAATGGCTCAATCAAGGGCAACAGGGAAGGGGCAAAGGAATGGGAAGAATGTCCCATCGGTGATGCCCCTTCTGTTCCAATTTCATCAGGGTCTGCAAGTGTTCCCTCTATTGGAAGTGGGGTTGCAACAACAACTTCAAATGTTCAGGGCAGAATGAATTTCTACAGGCTCAAGAAAACAAATATCCATTGTGAAAGTATGTCACAAGAGAGCAAAGGCTATGCAACAAGTTCAAGGGAGGAGGCAATGTTGTTTGGAAATGCAACTATTGCAACAATAATTTCAAGAGCACTTATTACCATGTGAAAGCTCATTTGTTGGCCTTACCAAGTTGTGGAATTGCAGCATGTACACGAGTGTCTTTAGCTAGGAGAAAAGAAATGGAAAAAGAGGCCAATGTTGGTGTGGAAAGGGTGACTGCATCATCTAAAATAAACAGGGACGATGATCCCCTTCCATTCTTGAGGAAAAGCCGCAACAAATTTCCATTTGAGAGTTTTGGTGGGGGTGGGGGTCAAGTAGCAAAAAGAAAAACAGTGGCACTTGGTCCAATGGACAAGATTTTTCAGAAAGAGAATAGGAAGAGTTTGATCTCGCCATTGCATTTTTTTCTATCATAACTTCATATCCCTTAATGTTGCAAGCTCACCTTTATCTATTGAGATGTGTCTAGCTCTAACTCAAGGGGATCCATCAAGGTAAGCGCCTCATGGGTCAGAGAAGCTTAGAACCACATTGTTGACTAAGGAAAAGAAAGAGGTGGACAAAATGGTTTATCCTATTAAATCAACATGGCCAACATCTGGGGTTAGTATTGTTTTTTATGGATGGATAGATCCAGCACGCCACCCACTCATAAACTTCATGGTGTCTTCCTGGAATGGACCAGTTTTCTTTAAATCAATGGATGCACTTGGAAAATACAAGGATCCACAATATATGAGTGAGTTGTTCATTAAAGTTGTTTAAGATGTAGGTGTTGATTCTTATTTGAAAATCATTACAGATAATGCACATGTTTGCAAGGTTGCTGACATGATCGTGGAAGCTAAATATCCACAAGTATTTTAGACACCTTGGACTGTCCATTCCTTGAATTTAGCACTTAAATCTATTGCTTCTGATGTGCTTTGGATTGGAAGTATTATTGAGGATGCACAACATATCCACAACTTTGTACAAAATCATACAAAAGCTCTCAAAATCTACAAGTACACCAATCTATCATTGTTGAAGATTGTAGATATACGGTTTGCCTCTTAATTCATCACGTTGAAGAGGTTGAGGGAGGTCAAGGCCACTCTTGGGGCCATGGTTATTTCAAAGTTTTAGCCTTTTGGAGAAAGACAGATCAAGCAGCCTCAAAAAGAGTGAAGGACACAGTATTAGATGATGCTTGGTGGGAGAGGTTAGATCTACTTATTAAGATCATGGACCATATCATTACTTTGCTACACTTTGCAGATACAGACCAACCCATCCTAGGAGAGTTTTATGAGGGATGGGATTCCATGATTGTGTCTGTGAGGACCATTATTTGTCAGAGTGAGTGCCTCGAGTATGAGACATGATCAGAGGCCTTCTTCACCACCATACAGGATATTCTTGTCAGCAGATGAGACAAGAATTTCACACCTTTGCAATGTTTGGCTCACTCATTAAACCCAAAATACTATAGCCATGAGCGGCTAAATGGTGGACCTTCCCGCAGATTCCCTCCTCGCATGGATGGTGAAATTTCACAGGAGAGGAAGGATGCACTGAGGCAAATTTTTCAAGATAGAGCATCCCTTGATGAGGTGGAGGATGCCTTTACAAAATTTCCCACTGGCACTGGTCGATTTGCAGCATATGATGTGATTAGAAACAGGGGGGCTAAGAAGCCCTATTATTGGTGGGCAACTCATGGGGCAACAAGCCCTCCTCTACAGTAGTTAGCCATGAGGCTCCTCTCTCAGGTGACTTCATCCTCTTGTTGCGAGAGGAATTGGATCACATATGAGAATTTGTATAGTGTGAAGAAGAGCAGGCTTCAACAGTCTAGGGCAGAGACAATGTTGCATGTGCACAACAACCTTCGTCTTATTTACAGGCAGAGGGATGAGTGGTTGAAGGAAAAGACAAAGATGTGGGACATATTTCCTGATGATATGGGCTTGGGCATCAATGTTGAGTTGGCATTGGCCAATTTGGATCTTAATGAGCTAGTGCTAGACCCTGTCACTTTTAATGATGGTGATACTGTTGAGGGGTCATCCTTCACACTAGCAAATGCAAAGATGACATTGGATACAAAGGAGGAGGATGTAGTAGAAGAGAGAAATGGGGACCATGATGAGGACAATGATATTGATTTGGATGATGATGATTGATGACGCATGAGCTACCTACTGCCTTGAAGCTTGTGTGGACTTTGGGTACCATCGGATGTGCTCTAAGTCTCAATTTTTTTGGAGATGCTTAGACACATGTATTCCAGATAACCCAGAAAATGTTTGATGAAATTCCGCTCAGATTGTATTCTATAGAAATAATTAATTATTTTTAAAGGGACCCTAAGTTTAAACTTAGGAAAATAAAATAATTAAAGTGTATTAATAGAATATGAGTGAGAATGATCTAGAATACATGGATCAAATCAAAAATCAATCTTAGTCGTTGATTAGAGATCTAATTTGGGTCGTTGAAGTCTCAAAGAGAAGATTATAAGAATGACTTGAAGGGTCATTTGGAAAACACATTTAGAGACAGAGGATTTAGAGATCGAATGTTTTTGACGGAGCAGTGCTTAGAAGAAAATCAGATCTAAGTGATTCTTGATTGCAGTGAGGCGCAATAGATTCGGTTGGAATATTTCTTGAGCCGGAGAGTACACAACAGCAGAGACAGAGAGAGCCAGAAAGCAACGCATAGACAGAGAGAGCCAGAAAGCAGCGCAGAGCCAGTGACGCAGTGCCTACGCAAAGCTAGAGGGAAAGACGTTTTCCTGCTAAGGAGACAACACAGCCAGATTCAGATCCCGTAGAGAATTTTCGGAGGACCAGTAGGCTTCAATTTCCATCTAGCAGTGAGATCAACATGGCCAACATCTGGGGTTAGTATTGTTTCTGATGGATGGACAGATCCAACACGCCACCCACTTATCAACTTCATGGTGTCTTCCTTGAATGGACCAGTTTTCTTGAAATCAATGGATGCACTTGGAAAATACAAGGATGCACAATATATGAGTGAGTTGTTCATTAAAGTATTGAAGATGTAAGTGTTGATTCTTGTGTGCAAATCATTACAGATAATGCACATGTTTGCAATGTTGTTGGCATGATCGTGGAAGCTAAATATCCACAAGTATTTTAGACACCTTGCATTGTCCATTCCTTGAATTTAGCACTTAAATCTATTGCTTCTGATGTGCTTTGGATTGGAAATACTATTGAGGATGCACGACATATCCACAACTTTGTACAAAATCATACAAATGCCCTCACAATCTACAAGTACACCAATCTATCATTGTTGAAAATTGCAGATATATGGTTCTCCTCTTAATTTATCATGTTGAAGAGGTTGGTGGAGGTCAAGACCGCTCTTGAGGCCATGGTTATTTTAGAGTTTTGGTCTTTTGGAGAAAGATGAATCAAGCAGCCTCAAAAAGAGTGAAGGACACAGTGTCAGATGATGCTTGGTGGGAGACGATAGATCTACTTATTAAGATCATGGACCCTATCATTGCTTTGCTACAATTTTCATATACAAACCAACCCATCGTAGGAGAGGTTTATGAGGGATGGGATTCCATGATTGTGTCTATGAGGACCATTATTTTACAGAGTGAGTGTCTTAAGTTTGAGACATCATCAGAGGCCTTCTTCACCACCATACAGGATATTCTTGTCAGCATATGGGACAAGAATTGCACACCTTTGCAATGTTTGGCTCACTCATTGAACCCAAAATACTACAACCATGAGCGACTGAATGGTGGACCTTCCCGCAAATTCCCTCCTCACATGGATGGTGAAATTTCACAGGAGAGGAAGGATGCATTGAGGTGGATTTTTCAGAATAGAGAATCCCTTGATGAGGTGGAGGATGCCTTTGAAAAATTTTCCACTGGCATTGGTCGATTTGCAGGAAATGATGTGATTAGAAACAGTGGAGCTAAGAAGCCCTATTCTTAGTGGGCAACTCATGGGGCAACAACCCCTCCTCCACAAAAGTTAGCCACGAGGCTCCTCTCTCAAGCGACTTCATCCTCTTGTTGCTAGAGGAATTGGAGCACATATGAGAATTTATATAGTGTGAAGAAGAACAGGCTTGAACAGTCCAGGGAAGAGACAATGTTGTATGTGCACAACAACCTTCATCTTATTTACAGGCGGAGGGATGAGTGGTTGAAGGGAAAGACAAAGATGTGGGATGTCTTTCCTAATGATATGGGTTTGGACATCAGTGTTGAGTTGGCATTGGCCAATTTGGATCTTAATGAGCTAGTGCTAAAGACTGTCACTTTTGATGATTGTGATACTGTTGAGGGGTCATCCCTCACACCAGCAGATGCAGACATTACATTGGATACTGAGGAGGAGGATGCAATATAAGAGAGCAATGGTGACCATGATGATGACAATGATATTGATTTTAATGATGATGATTGATGACTCATGAGCTACCTACTGCCTTGTGGTTTGTGTTGATTTTGGATAGGATGTGCTCTAAGTCTCAAATTTTGTGGAGAGGCTTAGACACAAGTATTATGTATTCCAGATAACCCAGAAATCGTTTGATGAAATTCTGCTTAGATTGTATTCTATAGAAATAATTAATTATTTTTAAGGAAACCCTAAGTTTAAACTTAGGAAAATAAAATAATTAAAGTGTATTAATAGAATATGAGTGAGAACGATCTAGAATACATGGATCAAGTCAAAAAATAATCTTAGTCATTGATTAGAGATCTAATTTGGATCATTGAAGTCTCAATGAGAAGATTATAAGAATGACTTGAAGGGTCATTTGGAAGACACATTTAGAGACACAGAGGATCTAGAGATCGAATGTTTTTGATGGAGCAGTGCTTAGAAGAAAATCATATCTAAGTGATTCTTGATTGCAATGAGGGGCAGTAGATCCGGTTGGAATATTTCTTGAGCCAGAGAGCAGCGCGGACCTAGTGACACATGTTTGCGCAATCACTACGTAGAGCTAGAGGGAAAGATGTTTTCCTGCTTAGGAAGCAACACAAAGCGATCATGGAGAGAATTTTTGAAGGACAAATAGGCTTCAGTTTCCAGCCAGCATTGAGATCAACACAGAGGAAGAGGGCACCCACAGTTGTGACACAGGCATTGCGCAAAGTGACACAATCACAACACAGAGGCAGCACCACTGTTAATTTTGGACAACTAGTCCAAACTCCATGTTGTGATGCTCAGATGAAGATACCAATATTTTTATTGGGTTCCTCTTTCGGAGATGTGCAAGATCGATCTAAAGATCATCTTGATCCGATGAGCAGAACATTTATTTTGAATTTATTCAAGATATGCGCAAGTCGGCCTTAAGGTTTTGTGCCCCAGCAGTTGTGTCACACACCCTCATTGATGGATATATATTGGTCAACGTTGGAGGACATTTTCACTCATCTCATCCTCACATATGTCTCTCTCCTCATCTGATTGGTTCGATGTCCTTGGTGGCTCTTCTCTCCACACGTGAGAAAATTCCGGCAGCAGCGCATTTCTGATTTCGGTCTAGGGTTTCTGCAGCAAACTTTGACCAGCATTGACTTTGGTCAACGCAAGGTCAAATCGACCTAAAACTCTCCCAAAAGTTTGATTTCCTAATCTGCATTTTCTGGCACTATTCGGAGGCAAAACTTTGACTTGACTTTTCAGCGTTGACCTAGTTGTTGTTGCTGCTTGTGTTGACTGTTAACTTTTGAGTTGACTGTTTGGTTGTCCTAGAGGGTTGTATGACATTGCTAGTTGGCTGACCATATTGAGACTTTCTTGGTTGAAGCATCTTATTGACTGTTGTAACGCACCAACACACTTATATATTTCTGGCTTGTCTTCTGTCGATCCACTAGTATGTTCTATCATCATTTTACTATATTGTTTATGGGATTGTTGTCTAATATTGAAGAGAAAGTAAAGTTGCATCAAGCATAGAACATCTACATAAATTTACAGCAACCTTGTTGCATATCAGTGTCAGTTTCCTGTGGAGGAGTGAGGTTTCTCTCAAGAGATCTCTGCTGTCAGTTTCTCTGTATGATTTAACAGTCTTATTAATCATAGATTTGTACTCAAAATTTACTGCATAATAACATAAATCCTTAGATCTGTTGCACTGGTTTTCCCGCATTGGGTTTTTCCGGGGACATTAGTCCAAAAATAGTTGTGTCAAATGGTTGTGTGATCTATGTGTGTTCATATTTGTTTCCGCACTTGTATTTCTTCTGCAGTTTAATTGTGTACGTTGTAGTGAATGGATTTCGATATTTTCTTGTAGAACACCGTAAATAAATTTGTTAATTAAATAAAAAATAGAAGCCTTTCCATCAGTTGCTGCAGTAGGATTTCGGGTAACACAAATTTTCAGATGGTATTAGAGCTTGTTTAAGCTGAGTGCAGGCAAGACAAAGAACATATCCAACATTGAAGTAGAAGTTGGGGATCAAAGAGCTGCGTAAGCAGCAGAACGATTTCCCAGTGAAGTGCAAAGTCCAAGCCAGGAGGGCCAGACCAGCAGGAAAATCTATCTCTGAGTGAGCCGACAGAGAGGTAGAATTGTTCTAGATCGCTGTTTGTTTGAGGTAGAAGGAGCAGCACAGTGGATCTACGCAAATCAAGAGCTGGAGGGACACAGTTGACTGCGCAACAGTGATTGCTAGTGTAGAGCGTCAGGAAGCGTAGTTGAAGCAAAGTTTTGGGGATTTCTGACCTCAATGAGTTTTCTTGCCCAATAAACTCAGATTCCCCGTGCAATAGCAACAGATTTTGTGGCTTGCTCCATCAGGGGTGCGTAAAGCCAGCTAGGCAGAGGGTGAGAGGCAGCAGATCGACAACGTGTGGGAGATTATCTTCCTCAGAGAATTCCTAGCCGAGAAATTCTAATTCTTAGTAGTTGAACAACATTATTGTGGCAGATCTACCATCTCTAGCAGGGAGTGCATAGGCCAGGCCAACATTTCGTAGAAGAGAGAGAGGGAGTTAGTTCAATTTATTTTTTAGACAACAAGATGACATCAAATGGGTAGGATCAATGAAAGAGCAGCAGATTAGATCCAGTTGCTGCAGATTTCTCACATGGATCAGTATCCTTGCTACAGAAGCCCAACAAAATCAGTAGCAAGAGTATCATAGTGTCAAAAGATGCAGTCATTCATTCAAATGATAGTTGCATAGCTAGTGGTAGTGAGTATCTGGGAGATAGTTGTAGAACTAATGGCAGTGATACGAGCAATATGAATTTCCTAGTTGCAGAATGCGGGTTCAGTTCCAACCAGAATATTCCCAGTGCAGAGCTACGCAGTCCAGTTTCCAACAAAAGAGGACAGTGCAAGTTGCCAGAAGGGAGCAGAGAGATTTCCCATTGGGAGATCGAGACTCAGAGGGAGTCTAGATTCAGATGGAGCAACCCTATGGAAGCTAGTACTTCAGGATCTAAGGAGATCAGACTTATTATTGCAGTAGTTGCAACAACAGTGCAAAAGCATCAACATAGGAGTATCAACAACAATATGAGTAGATTGTAGTTTGCTATGATTGCTCATATACCTCCAGGAGGGAGGTGGGCTGATTTGGAATTGTAGACCCAGAGATCTACAAGATGGGTAGGAACCTTGAGGAGTCCACCTCTCCGATCATCACCTTGCTACGGGAGCCCAAACCAGAAGTGGCGGGATGGACTAGTGCCAGTTGGTGCAGAGAAGTGTTGAAGTGACAGCGCAGTGGTTAGTAGTGCTAGAGTCTTGAGTAGCACAATGTAGTGTTGCAGCAACGCAGAGGGACGCAGTGCATAGCAGCAATAGTGCAACAGCCTTAGAGAGGCAGCGCAGAGGCTAGCATCATTCGGATCTTCATCACCAAGATGTAGTATACTTGTCTAGTTTTGGATGCTTTTCAGTTGTAGAAAGCAACTGTGTTGCAATACAGTCGTAGTTGGCAGTGGCAGAGTCAGCAGCAACACGGATGCAGAGTTCACAGGGAGTTGCAGTACAGATGCAGTGTTGACAGTGACAGTGTCAGCAGTAGTACAGATGCAACATTTGCACAAAGTCGATGGGCAGCGATGTCAAACATCAACAGTGTAGAGAGAGATGCTTTAGGATCAGAACAGTGTGCAACATGTCATATTGCGAGAGTGCATTCCTCGCTAAGAGGGAGTATTGATTTTGTGTAGCATCAGATGTGCTCTAAGTCTCAAATTTTGTGGAGAGGCGTAGACACATGTATTCCAAATAACCCAGAAATCGTTCGATGAAATTCCACTCAGATTGTATTCTATAGAAATAATAAATTATTTTTAAAGGGACCCTAAGTCTAAAATTATGAAAATAAAATAATTAAAGTGTATTAATAGAATATGAGTGTGAATGATCTCGAATACATGGATGAAGTCAAAAGTTAATCTTAATCGTTGATTAGAGATGTAATCTAGGTCATTGAAGTCTCAACGAGAAGATTATAAGAATGACTTGAAAGGTCATTTGGAAGACACATTTGGAGACACGAGGGATCTAGAGATCGAATTTTCTGACGGAGCAATGCTCGGAAAAAAATCAGATCTAAGTGATTCTTGATTGCAGTGAGGGGTAATAGATCCAGTCGGAAGATTTCCTGAGCCAAAGAGTACACAACAGCAAAGACAGAGAGAGCCAGTGACACTGCCTACGCAGTCATTGCGTAGAGTTAGAGGGAAAGATGTTTTCCTACTGAGGAGACAACTCAGAGCCAGAGTCAGATCCCAGAGAGCGTTTTCGTAGGACCAGTAGGCTTCAGTTTCCAGCCAACAGTGAGATCAGTTCAGAGAAAAAGGGCAGCCACAGTTGTGACGTAGTCACTGCGAAGAGAGCGCAGGGCAGTCCAACCTTGGTGCATATCAGTGTGAGTTTCCTGTGGAGGGAGGTGTGTCTCACGAGATCTCTTCTGTCAGTTTCTCTATATGATTTTACAATCTCATCAATCATAGATTTTTACTCAGAATTTACTACATAATAACATAAACCCTCAAATCTGCTGCACCGGTTTTCCCTGGGTTTTTCCAGGGACATTAGTCCAAAAATAATTGTGTCGAATGGTTGTGTGATCTGTGTTCAAATTTCTTTCCACACTTGTATTTCTTTCGTAGTTTAATTGTGTAGGTTGTAGTGATTGGATTCGATATTTGCTTGTAGAACACAATAAATAAATTTGTTAAGTAAATAAAAAATAGAAGACTTTCCATCAGTTGCTGCAGTAGGTTCTGGATAACACAAATTTTCATAGCTTGTTGTTTTGTATTTGCTATTTCTATTTTCCATTGGCATTGCTACTACCTATGTAACACATTTTTATTTTGATGACTCAATGAGAAGACTGCACTTTGAAGTTTTTTGTCTTTCTTATTGGATCATTGATGAATCTATCACAATTGTATTTGTATGCATAATGTTACTTTGTAAAACTTCCAAATTTTAAATTTACAATGTAGAATATAGATCTGTGTCTGAATTTGTATAATGGAAGAGATTTTGTGCAAGAAATATCTACTTTTTAATATATATATATAATGTGTCCTAATGTGTCCTCTTTCGGGGGGGTCAACATGCCCGTGTCGAACACTCGAATTTTCTTGTCCTGCATGTCCCCATGTCAGGGGACTTAGGATGGATTATTTTTATATGATCCAGCACAGCCACATCAAGACATATCATGCATGAATGGTGACTCGTGTTGAGGTCTATTATGGTGTTTTACCACCTATACCTTGAGGGGTGTACCAATGAATTTTGTCTCCTGTGACAATAGACTAATAAGAAGTAAAAATTAGGGTCATCACACATGTTAAGGTGTTCTACCACTTGGGCCTTGGAGGTGCAAGCGTTGCCAATGACTTCTATTTCCTATGATAGTAGACTAATAAGAAGTAAAAATTAGGGTCATCACACATGTTAAGGTGTTCTACCACTTGGGCCTTGGGGGTACAGGCGTTGCCAATGACTTCTATTTCCTATGATAATGGATTAGTAAGAAGTAAAAAATAAAGTCATTGCATTTATCATGGTGTTTTAAGGAATATAACTTGGGGTATTGGGGTTGCCAATGACTTCTATCTCCTATGATAGTAACTAGTAATAAGCTAAGAAACCGGATTCGTCCCCCAGGGGCTTCAAATCCCAAATCCGGCAAACCCGATACGATTCGCCAAGATTCGTACCCGATTCATGAGATACGGCCGTATCCGTACAAGGTACCGCGAATCCCGACTGTACCCTGTACGAATACGGCCGTATCCTGTATGGTCAGACACGCTATCTCAAAAAAGTGCGATTTTGCTTTATAAAATAGTGAATCCGCTCATTCTTTCTCACCGTTTTATGTTTGTAAAGTGAGCAAGGAGCAAGGGTTTGCAAGAAGGGTTAGCGAGGAGAAAGAGAGTTCTTTCGAAGAGATTCGAGCATCCAGTAAGTGCACTGTCCCTCTATATTTTGCATTTAATTTGTTGTTAGTGTTTGCATGTGCATCAAAGCCAGAGAAGAGCAGTAGTGAGCATGATGATCGGGATGAGGACAATGATGTTGATTATGATGAGGATTGATGACTCATTGACTCTGACTCATTGAGGCTTCAGGCTTGTAGACTGTAGTTTTTTTGTATTTTCTATTTCTATTTGCCATTGGCAATGTACTTATGTAACACATTTGATTCTAATGACTTAATGAGAAAACTACAATATCTTACTATCTTGTCTTTTTGAGTAAATTTGACAATTGTATGATGTATCAATGTATCAAATTTCAATGCATCATGTATGAGTATCTAAGATCTTAAATCTATGTTTGAATCAATGAATTGTATGAAATTGTGTAAAAAATATCTAATTTTTAATATATATATATATATATATATATATATATATAACGTATCATATCCCAGAAGTGTCATGTTCCGGGGGTCACCGTAACCCGAATCCGATTCTCGAATCCCCGTATCCCCGTATCAAGTGACTTAGGTAATAAGTAAAAAATGAAGTCATTATTTATAGATCACTTGTCTACCATTACATTTCAAAATTAAAGACATACTTCTCAAACACAAGCCAAATACAAAGATTTTCGAGATCCATGTCAAAATCCTGTCGCTGTCAAGTCTAAGTAGTTAGAGTCCAGCCACTTTTAGATACACAGATTCAAACAACAGAATTATCATAACCTTTAAACAGTCCTTACACCAAAACACGAATCATTGGATCAAATGCTTCTTATCGAATTTGACCACTTAATTGAACATATATGATGCTGTGAATATTAGTATAGTCAGACATTGTACAACAACGCATTTTGAAAAAACATTGCTTCTCATCCATCCAACTGGCATAACCCCTAATCTTTAGCTGCCTCTGTTTGTAAATACAGTTTTAAATACCAGAATATGAAAAACCAGAAGGAAGCAAGGAACTACATATCTAATCTTTCACTTTTGCACGTTAAATATGTCTCTCTCTCTTACGTGACATTTGAACAGCAATTCTTCCTTTCAAAAGGAAAATTTGGTTGTATTTCCTTTTGAATAACAAGTAAATGATGCAACATATTAATCCTATATGTTGCTAGCATCTTATGTAATTTGGAAGATAGCATTACATGATTGATGTCTTTCAACGTTAGATGTTACCGACTGACAAAGTAAATTTCTAATTTAATATTAGAATTATTCATCACATTTTGAAGTAAAGCTGAGAGGCTAGCCCATAATTGAACTTCACATTTTGGATGTAAACATTCAAAAAATTTCAAAGAAAGACCTTTTCCCCTGAATTTTCACTCCTGGCAAGCTTTTAAAGTGAATACGTCCTTAATTAGCATAGCCCCAACACTTAAAATTTCCTCATAGAAAGCTTGCAAGGACACACTTTCTAATGAAGTGCAGGTAAGAAGCTAGCCTCTGAGTGCAACTTCACTTTTAAAGTGAATACGTCCTAAATTAGCCTAGCCCCAACACTTAAAATTTCCTCATAGGATGCTTGCAAGGACAGACTTTCTAATGAAGTACAGATAAGAAGCTAGCCTATAAGTGCAACTTCACATTTTGTGTGTAAACATTCAAACAATTTCAAATAAAGACATTTTATCCAGAAATTTCTCACTCCCTGCATATTTTTAGAGTGAAGATGCCCTAAATTAGCCCGACCCCGACTTCTAACTTCATTCGCACTACCCCACTCAAACTGTCCTCGTAGAATGTTTGCTAGTATACACTTTGTCCCTGCACTGCCCCGGTACAATGAAATTTATCCAATTAGCAGAAAATTAAATCTCAATTTTAACCAACATCGAGGTTGACAGGATAATAGTAAATTCAACTTCTCAGATGCAAAATAATTATCTTTTTGTATCAAAGCATGTCTTAGCTTATATTGCATACCCTGCTGTCTAGCTTCTTATATGGTTTATCCCACATACCATACGTTCTGCTCTGGCCTCCTTGCCAAAAGGCCAGCGTATCCAAATCTCCTATGATCTCATTACAGAGAGATTTAGATGAAGGAAGTTACAATGCCCACAACACATTGCTACAGAGAATATTCCTAGTTGGTACAGTCAATAATATCTTCAAAGTAACCTGAAACAGCATAAATGAACATAGAATGCTGAAGCAAGATGTTAAATATATGTTCATCTTGCCCAAAACCCATGCTCATCAGATGTGATGTAACGTTAGGCCCTTATTAACCGTGATGACAGGGCAGTTAAACTCGGACGCAAATAGTAATTCGCAGTTTTTCCCACCAAAACCAATGTAGTAGACATCTGTTTGCCGCTGAAGCATCATATTCCCTTCTTCTATTTACATGTTTCCTAAAACCTAGAAGCATGGTGTCTCCAAATGCTTCCTGGTAAATATAAATCCTTAAAGACCGAATTGTTTCCAGCTAATATTGCAAGGGCTAGTGCCAGCCAGAGTTTCTGACAACCCACATCTTAACGGAAATATCTCATGATTTACAATAGTTAAATCATATAATCAAGATACTGGTTGACATGTCGGCGATCGTATTCAAGCAAGCTTCCATATGTTCGATCAGCTACCCCAATGAAAAGTGACTCTGTGTCTGGACTAAACGACACTCCAGAAATCTCACCAAAGAGATCGATTTCTTGACACTGCTTGTAGTTGCGCCGAACATCAAACACGTGTACAAAATCTGCAGGCTCAGCCATTGCCAAAAAACTGCCATCTGCTGTGAAGCGCAATGAACGGATGGCACCCATACGCCCTTTCAGGACTGTCAAAGAAGAGCTCAGGTTCCTGACATCCCAGATCCTGCAGGTGGTGTCCTGATTTCCTGTCGCAAAATAGCGACCATCTGGATGCCATACAGATGCGAAGGAGAAATCCAAGTGCCCTCTTAGAGTATCTACAGCCTGAAAGTAAACATAGGATCATAATCAAATTAACAGAGTTACAAGTACCACTTTTTAAAAAAGCATGAAGCTGTTTTTCAATCAAGATGCACAAGAACTAGGGTTAGTCAATGAGTCTTGTGACTGAAAATATAAAAAAAGCAGAATATTATTAGAACCCATGGAAATCATCAAAGACCATGCAATTTCTTTAAAACATCAACATATAAATGGTGCCAGTCATTCGTACTTTTACCTGCTATACAATAAGTGATAAAGAAGAGGCAGTCTTGAGTTGAACACTACTCTCTGATATGATGACTTGATCCCTCAAAAAAAGTATTTTTCCTGTGGTAATTGGTATTACAAATGGGTAGAGAGGGAAATACAGTCATTCCTTCATAAGAAAATAGGGAAATACAGTCTCATTATTTTGCTTTCTAATTTAAGCAGTGTTACTCAGCACAGCAGCTTTTAAGTGCATGTGTTATCAATGGGGAAAACGACCTAGATCAAAGAAGTGAGCTTTGAAAAGAGCCCAAGGTCTGGTTTTGTTTAAATGCCTAAAATAATACTAAAGTTCTGCAAGGAATTTTGAACTAGCTAGCATCTTCATGAAATAATAGATTTGTGCAGCACTGTTCTTCAAGAAAGTGATCAACCTACACATTGCAATCTTCAAAATGAGTGATCCACATAAACATTGACATCATATTATGCATTCTAGTGTGAGTATGCAGTAAGGCGTTCTCTTGGTAGGAAAATGATTCTGCTGATCACAAAAAGTGTGCTTAAGACATTGAAAACTCTTCCTCATTTCATATTGACTTGTAAATGTACTCCCTTGATGAAAAGTAATTTTCATATAAGATAGCATGGACTGCAGAGAAACAGTACCGTTGATTAAACAGGGGTAAATCCCAAATTAAAAATCCTTCGATATAATTCACTTGCACCTTTTATTTGAGAAAGAACTAACGATCAATGAGACTCTCTGAGATTGTGATTGATCATATTGACATCCTTGAGGGGTACGGGAGTCATTTGGAGTACAAGTGGCATTAAACATGGATGTTGTCTCTCATCAACATTTGATTCTACATCAATGAGATGAAGCAATACCTGACAAGTTGCCACATTTATTATGTATTTGACCTCCATCCTGCCATCCTCTTCTCCACATGAGCTACATTCCAAGAACTTTTTCATGAAAATAAGATCACCAGATGAGCTACATTCCTGACTTCGCAGGGATGGTGCTCTGAGCTCCACTCTGGGACAAAGGCCAAGACGCAACTTTCCAATGTGATCATTAATCTTAGTGTAATTTAGGGCTGAAATTTGGGGTCCTAGTCTTTCTCATAATGATTCTGCGTGCATGGAGAGGGAACAGGCAACTGTGATTGACCATATTATTGAAGTAAGCAAATAGTTTCCCAAGTGCTGTTCAAGCAAGAATTTGATTCCCGTTCCCTATTTATGACTGTTTTTCAACTTACCTCTTATTTCCATCCACTAATTCTTGAATGCATGTTTACCATCTCTTTCAGAACAAATGTGTTGCCCAAAGCATAATGTTGGAGTGCAACTGGACACTTAACCTGAATTCTTATGAAACATGCACTCAGTTCCATACTTCAAAATTCCTGATGCAATCTTATAGTTACACTTAATTGTTTAAAGTTTAAACTGCACCTTCATCCTAGAGTAAACACTGAGGTTTCCTTCAAGTTAGGAAAAAAATGAAATAAACTCCATACTGGACACCATGCAAAAGAGAAGGCTTGCTTGTAGGTGTTACATAAATTTGTGCAAAGAGCAACATAGTCCATTAGATAACCAAGATATCTTCTACCTATTCATTTTGTTGATTCATCAGTATGTGATCTTGAGATGGAACCGGTAATTAGCAGGAGATACTGCATGCAGTTGATGGAAACCTTTGTGTGTCAGCATTAGCTACACATTATGTCGTATTTGAAGCAAAATTATTTTCCCCAATTTCAGAATGTCCTTATGTCGCAAGGATAATTATCCTTTCCTTAATTTGTAATTTAACAAATAAATAAATAAACATTTAAAGAAGATGCAAGTTACTTATAATGTATTTTAAAATAAGCACACTAACAAATCACAAATGTGAGGACCATGAACTTGTTGAAATATGTAACTAGGTTCAGTCTTCATAATGACGGATGTAAACATGATTTTATGTATTTGGAGAAAAGAGAAAAATAAATTTATTATTGTAAGTCTTGAGGCATTGGTTTCAAACTTTCATGCTCGAGAATTTATTTTATAGGTCAAAGCACCCATTCAGTGCTTCTAGGTTTGTTATAAAGTCATTGAGTCATTGTCAAGTATGAATGACTCATTTGGGCATGTTACATATTGTAAAGAGAAATTTATTGAGTCATAATCAAGTGAAAAGACCCTCCAACACCTCGTCATGGCACAAAGTTCAAGTCAGCCTAAGGAAACTTCTAGTCGGCCTAAAGGAAGCAATTCGACCGTATGTGAAGCATGTATAAAGAAGACCTCAGCCTCATTTGGAAAACACACTCTCACTCACACAAGTTCGATCTCAAGGACGAAAAGGAAATGCGAAGAAGAGGAAGACTGAAGAAGGAGAAAAAGTTTTGGATTTGGTTTTGGGCTGCTTCTCTCCACACGTGCGAAGGAATTAGGGCACATATTGTTGCAATGAAACCGGGTTGCATAATTGAAGTTAGGTCACCACGAAGAGTTGTTTTGGAAGTCAAATTCTCTAGGAGAGAAAATCTACCCAAGCGAAGAAGAGAAGTTGCAGTTTCTGGGCATATCGAAATTGCAATTGCAGTTTCTGGTTGCAGTCGAAGTTGCAGTTTTTGGGCAAGTTGATATTGCAGTGGCAGTTTCTGGTTGCAGTTGCAGTTGCAATTTCTGGTTGCAATTTTTGGGTAAGTCGAAATTGCAGTTTCTAGACAAGTCAAAATTGCAGTGAAAGTTGCAGTTTCTGGGCAAGTCGAAGTTATAGTTGTAGTTGCAGTCGTTGTTGTTGAGTAGGTCGAAGTTGCTAGAAGGAGAAGCTATTCAAAGAGGAAGCATTGACTTGGTCTTGGAGGAGTTCTTGGTCATGGATCTAGGTCTTGGAATTCATCAATTGAGGTTTCTATAAGAAGAAGAATTCTTGTTGGTTTTCCTCTCAAGTTGGAGAGGTTTTGGCCCTCGCTGATCGCCTACATCTTGTGTCCTTTGTCTCATTGTTCTTTATGGTTTGGCAGTTGTTTGAGGAAGAAGAACACATAATAATAAAGTACAAGAAGAACCTAATTAAGAAAAGTAAAAAGTCCTCACAAGCAGTTATCATTATAAGAGAAATCATCTAATTCCTATGCCCTAGATTTCTGAACATGGTATCAAAGCTAAGGTGACAAGTCAAGGAAGGGAATCTCACCAAGGGACACTCAAGATCTCAAAAATCAAGGTTCTAGAAGGATATCAAGGGCATCAAAAATCAAGAAGGTTTTCTCATCCCCAAGGAAATTTGAAAATAAAGGTTACTTTGTTATCTTGAAGGAAATGTCAAAGGCCCTAGATCGATCAAAGAAGAAAGTTCAAAATTAAAGTATTCTTGGGATCCGCACTCAAGTCATCATCTCAAGAAAGGAGATCTCAAAAGACCCTATCTCTACACAAGAAAGAAAGGACTTCGATCTAAAAGCATCTCGAAGATTACTCATCCAAGGAAAGCTAGATCAAAGGCGTTGTCAGCATCAAGAAGCATCAAGGCATCATCAAGAAGTCATCCTCAATCATCATCAACAATGGCATCAAGTTGAGGAGTTCATGTTCACATGACAAGTATTTATGCTTCCATATCTTAATCTAATAAAATGAATTTATCTTGCAAGGAGATCAACAAGTTGGTTGGATCATCGAACTTCCTTGCATGGAAAACAAGGATAGACCTAGTCCTCAAGGAAAATGAAGCTATTAATCATGTCAAAGGCAAAGTCTCCAAACCATATGAAGAGCAAGCCCTATTTAAATATATGAAAAAGGATCCAAGGGCTCAAACGATTCTCATAGAATCCATCAAGGGTTCTCTCATCCCATATGTAGAAGGGTTGGAGACATTAAAAGATATATATGATAAGCTAGCAAATTTATTCTCTGAAATCTCAACAAGACAAGTCATATCACTAAGATTTGAATTATACAATTTGAAAGCATCAAAGGATGAAGGGATATCTACATGTCTTACTAAACCATCTCAAATAAGGAATCAACTTCAAGATCTAGGAGAGACGATATCGATAAAGAGATGATTACCATTGTTCTAAATGGTCTACCTGATGAACAAGGAAGCCTTGCATCAAAGGCCTATGAAAAGGAGAAAGCTATCCCATTCAATAATTTGTGGTCACTATGCAAGATTGAAGAAAACAAGTTGAAGGCAAAAAGTGATACAGGATTAGATAAGCAAGTTCAAACTTTTGTTGTCATGTCAAGAAGCAAAGGGATATTTGGCAAGTTTGGTACTCGGAAAAAGAAGAAGATCAATATGTCGCAAATCCAATGCTATGGATGTCAAGAATATGGGCACTGTTACCACTCGAACCAGCAGGGGACCTAAAAGGGGTTCCTAAGAGGGCAAGTGCTAGACTAAGGGCAATGGTGGAGGCTTAGCATACTGTCACTACGGCTAAGACTCCCTTCTCTTTACGGACTTTCACCAATGGGAGGAGTCCCGATGTTTTCGGGAAGCCACTTATAAACGACATGTTAATGAATAAGTATGAAGTGATCCCAGTAACCCCTTCCCAAGGAGGAGGTGAAGTAATGGTGCTTTCTTGCTCTTTAAGCAAAGGACGTGCCTTCCAAGGGATAGGGGTTGAGGATAAGGGAGAAGAATACAACTTGAAGTGGTACTTCCTGGTCCCTCAAATCCTATATGAACTTGGTTTCCAAAATAGCCCTTGATGATTAGTCTTTGATAGGAATTGGGACCACACGAGACCAAGTGGACCCAACCTAGTTTCGGGGATGGAATATAGCAACCAATGATGCTTCTATCCTAGACAAGGCAAGGGGAAAGGATCAGACAAGAAATTTTGATTCAAAAGGTCAAATTGATCCTACTAGGGTCTAGCCTTGGAGATGCCTAGGCAAAACTTGGTCCTAGAGCTAGGGATTGGGATTCCCGGAGATTCCACCATTGGAATTGCCTCAAATTCGAAGGAGAGACAAGGGACCCACCAACGCAGTAGCCTCCAAGAGATCGAAGTTTTCTTGTGAGTGAATTCTCAGGAAATTGATGCCCTAGGTGACCTATCAGGGCTAGACCTGGGGAAAAGGGAAAAAGGTGAAAAAGAAGGGGAAAATAACCACCCTTTTGAGGGACCAGTACCTATTTCCCTTGGGGATATGGAGTCAAGGATAATAATGATTGGAAATTCGGTTTCTTGATCAAGGAGGCTCAGAAAGTCAACTTCGTCCAATGTTGAGGGAAAAAGAAGAAAAGTGGTCTTCAAGCATTTTATACTTTATGCAAATAGAGCAAGATTATCAAGATAAAACAATCTCTAGGACATTTCATTCATCTAACAATGGCCCATACATTAAACGAGCTACATAGAAACTTAATTCCACATTTCAATTATACAACAACTAGCCCTAATTATAGCGAAGTTCAGCAGTATGCAACAACAAAAATATATCATCAAAATTCACTTACAGTGTTAGAGAGTATATTCAACCAGCATCACATTTGCAAAAAGCGAAGCTCCATGATAAAAATGGCCCAAATCCATATATCAAAATTCATCCATTTATCCAAAATAATCCTCCAAGAAGAAATGTGAAGTTCCCTAAAGATAGAGAGATCCCAAGTGAAGTGATCATACAAATGAATGTAGCTAACATCAATATATACCCCTCTTAGGAGTCTGAATTAGCCTATGGGACTACATTAGCCCCTAATAATAAAATAACGTGTAAATAAAACCGCTATTGCTGACAAGCCCACCAAACTAGCTCATAAATGGAAAAAATAAGCCTCCCAGGAGGCCAAATAATAATATGTACATGTCGTGGGGCCCTCAAAAGGCCTAATAATATCTTGAAGTGCCATAATGAGGAATAAAATCCTCAAAATATGATGGACAAGGGGGAGGCTCCTTGTTCTCCAAGTAGTAGACCTGTGATGCTCCCAGTGGGTGAGGGGGCACATAAATGACCGCATGGGTCTCCATATGAGTCGAAGATGCCTGTAGATCCTCTACAAGGGCTCGAGTCATGGAATGAACGCTTCCATGACATCGTACAAGTCCTAGGACACCTGCCAAGAGTGTGGGGCTCCTATTGGGCCTACTGGGCATAGTTACCAAGCACATCATCATCGTCTCAATAGTGGATCGCTAGTAATCTCTGAACATCGATGGGGATCCATGGAATGTTGTCTGCTACTATGGAGGCCCATGGCTCTCTATGCACACCCTATATGTGCCAATGTAGCCCTCTGGGGGTTAGGACCCCATATAGGGAGACCAAACCCAAATGGAAACCACATGCAATCCTGTATAAGATCCAATGTGTCCCCTAGGGTTCCAGTGCAATCAGTCATTAGAATAATCATGTAAAAGAGCTTACAAATCAAGGATAACAAAGTGTGCACTTCACAATGGCATGCCCTTCCGTAGTGGGCTTTGGCAAGTTCTAGTGTCTCCATACCCCAAAGGGGGTTAGCCATGTACCTTATTAAGGGGCTTCAGCCCTTAAAGGGGATAGTAGGTCCAAGGTACATCCTTTGAATGGGGATGGCAAGTCATAAATAAGTGAAATGGAGTAGGGAATGAGAGGGGAAATCCTGGGCCACATATCGCGGCATAGAGGCAACCAGATAAGGGGAAGCCCACACCAAGGTACATAATGTGTAGGAGCGAGCAATTGTGGTACATGAGGTGTCTCGGCCTTGATTTTTCCACCCTTCTTTATATGCCTTTTGCCTTTTATGAATTTTCTTTAGTTAACTGCTCGGGGCTCGAGGATAAGAGCATGATGTGTCAAATATAGCAGTTGATTACCCTTTAAGGTAGGGCGGTTCATTGCCCTCTAGGGGTTGGGACAATCTGTGACAATTTCTGAATATTAATTTATGCAGAAACCCTACTGTGAGATCTGGTTATACTTCTCCTCCATAATCAAGTTATTAATGCTAAAAATTCAAATTGACATCAAAGTAAACACATAACAGTTCTTCATCGATTCAGATCTAAGCAAAAATACATGCACACAGACAAAGTGACACACAAGATTTTCTAGACAACTGTCCCTGGAAAAACCGAATGCGTGAAAACCGGTCTTCTGGCTGTTGGAGGGTTTATATTATTAAGTAGTTTCTGAATACAACAAATCTAGGCACCTTACTGGTTAACCCGACAGAGAAAATAAGATATGTAGCTATACTGTCTATTCTGGAGACTGAAAAATGGACTGGTTCACACCCTCAAACGAGATTTGCAAAACTCAGCCCCTTTTTGCCTCTAGAAACCCCAACGCTACTCTGAAGCTGCCTACATCAGCCCTACTAGCCTCTGCGTGCCCCTGCGCTGCTCAGGAGAGGGTTGCGTAACCCCAGATTGGGTGACGTAGTCCTTACGCTGCCCTGGCTGGCCCTGCGTAAGCCTGGATGGACTCTTGTTGCCTCTGCACTGCCCTTTTTACGCATGCGTAGCAACTGAAACCCTCTGCGCTATGCAGCTACTGCGTAGCCTATGCGTCCACTGCGCTACTACTGGTTGCTACTTCTCTGCCTCTTGCTGATTCTTGGCTCTGGAATCAGATCATTCCCTTAGCCAATACTACCCCTCGCTGCAGTTGAAACACTTCTGGAAATTCTTAGCAAACCCACCCTAGAATTCCATCTTAGTCTCAGTGCTCTGCCTCCATGTGTATTCTCCAACTGACCCCAAGCCTTTCCTTTATACTTTTCTCGTTGGGAAACCAACAGCCATGATCTAATCTTGAATCGATGGCTAAGATTAAAAGGAAGCTTGATCCGTGTGACTTAAGTTATTTCCATCACATATTTATATTAAATACCTTTAATATTTTAATTTTTCTAAGTTAGATTTAGGGTCCTTAATTAAAAATATTAATTAATTAATTATCTCCCAAACTGGATGGAATTTCCCAAATCCCTTTCTGGGTCTTGGAGATCTCATGTACTCTAATCCCTCCAAAAATTTTGGGAGCTAGAGCACATCCAATGCTACCCCAACACTCAAAAAACTCAACACTCCCTCTTTGCGAGGAATGTGCTCTAGTACAATGTTGCTTCACCCCGAAGCTCTGCAGTGATCTCTGATGTGCACGTCTCTGCGTTGATGCTTGGCCTGATGCCCTTCATCACTGCGATGTTGCTGCTCTCCCGTACTGCTGCCATCGCCACTGCTACATATTTACTGCAGCTCCCTCTCAATTTGTTGCATCGTGCTGCCAACTGTTGCACTGCAACTCAGTTGCTGAGAGAAACAACTGAAAACTCCTACCCATTCTTTGACAGACAAGTCAGTTGAGCTGGTTCCACATCACTGAAGCTCCCTAGGTTGTTGCTCTGCGTTGTCCTCCTAAAGCCACTGCGCTGCTACGGCTCTGCTCTGCGTAACCCAACCTGTACTGCGACGTTGAAGTCACATTAGCCCCTCTGCGTTGCGCTGCCACGCTGCTGTTGCATCTACATTGCGTTACTCCCTCTCAGCATCTAGCTCTGCCTCTGCTCCATCTGTGATTCTCTGCACCAACTACTCCACTTATCCCGCTACTGTCTTAAGGCTACCGTAGCACGCATGTGATCCAAGAGCTAAGCTACTCAAGCATCTCGCCACCACTTTGTAGCTGCTCTACAGATCCATGTTGCCCCACTTTCGTGGTTCATGAGCACTCATGGCTACGTCATCCTCAGAACCATTGTCCGCCACAACAGCCTTGGAGGTAGAAGATTCCTTGTCCTTCTTCTTCTTAGGACAATTGTTGGCGAAATGCCCTAGTTCGCCGCACTGGAAACACTTGATCTTGGATAGATCACGATTCTTCCTCCCTTGCTGCCTCTTTGGTGCCAACGCTGCATCTTCTTCCTCCTTCTTCACCTTACTTGATCCTGTGCTATACTGTCTCTTGGTGAACTGACGAAGTTCTTCTTAACGGAGGATCACCCACATACTGTCCCAGTTGGGAAGGTCCGCTCTGCCCAAGATAGTTAGGACAAAAGTTTCCCAGTCCTCTGTGACCGCATTTAGTGCAATCCTCACCATCACATCATCCTCCACCTGTGCTCCCATGGCAAACAACTGATCCCTGATCGCCTGTACTTTGAAAAGGAAAGGCTCGATCTCTTCTCCCTTGGCCATCATGAATAACCGCATCCGATTCTCTAGAAGCATTCTCCTTTAGATGGATCTTCCCTCATATAGGGTAGTTAAGGCTTTCCACATCTCATGAGCCGTTTTCTTGTCGGCTATGTGTGGAACTATATGATCCTTAACCCCATCCATTATGAAGCATTTGGCATGTGCTACAGCTTCCTCATGCTTCGCTAGGAGAAGAGCATCGATTGGCGTGGCCAGGAATTTTTCTGCATGGTCCCTCAAACCGTAAGCCTCCATGACTACGAGGATTCTGGCCTTCCAGACTGCAAAATTGAACAGATCGTCCAACCTATCTTGATCATGTAGTCCATGAGGTGCCATCTGCTCAGCAAATCTGTCAGAACAAATCCTACTCTCTATGCTAGAGACTCGGATCTAGGGTACTTGGCAAGAAAGGCACCCTCTGCTCCCTCTGACAATTGACTTCCTCTCTTGGAAGTTTGCCAAATCAAAACTATCACCTCTCTTCGATACTTTGATCGATCTGTAGATTTCTTTGGCTGGAAACCCTCTGAGAAGTTGATTTTCCTCCCGCTCTTTGTCAACTATTGCTTAGGTCAATTTCTGCAACTTAGAAATTTAACCCCACCGGCAACTACTGAAGCTCTGCACCACTGCTTCTAACACTCTGAATCAGCTACAGCTTCAGGACTACGTCACCTTTGTTGGCCTCTGCACGAGCAGACAATCCCAGCACTGTCTTTGCACTGCCTCTGCGCAGCAAGTACGTGGGTCTGCGTGGAGACTGCGTAGGACTACATCCCACTGGCCTCTGCATGGCTCTGCTCCCTCTGCTGCTGTGTTGTCCCTTCTGTGGAAATTTCTGAATCTTTACACTTTATGCAGAGATTATTTACTGTTAATCTGGTTATGCTCCTGCTACTTAGACAAGTTATTAACTGAATAAATTCAAGTTAAAATTGAAGCAAAACACATAACAAATCTCCACCAATCCAGATCTAGAACAAGTTCATGCACACATAGACAAAGTGGCATAGTTATTTCTGGATAAATAGTCCCTGGAAAAACCCAATGTGGGAAAATCGGTCTCTGGCTACTGGAGGGTTTTATTATTAAGAATTTTTTAATACAACAAGTCTGGGTTCCAGATCTGGAATAACCGACAGAGAAATATTAGATCTACAGCTCACTGGCTGATCTAGGGCCAAAATAATGATTGATCCACACCCTCAAATGGGATTTACAGAACTCAGCCAAAATTAGGGCCTAGAAACCCCAGCGCTACCCCTGAAAGCCTCTACGTCAGCCTCTAAAGCCCCTCTGACCCTCAGTGCTGCTCCAGAAAGGTCTGTGTTACCCCAGACTGGGTGACGCAGGCCCTACGCTGCCCCTTAGGGTCTTTGCATAACCCTTGAGGGTTTCCTACTAAAAAATCACGCTGTCCTTGGAGGGATTGCGTTGTCCTTGCTGCTGCAGCTTCCCTTCTTCTCTGCGCTCTCCTCTAAGCTGATCTCTACCTCTTGTGTATTCTAGACCCCGGGATCAGATCATCCCCTTGCCTGAATTCCCCTCTCTGCAGCTGAAACACTTCTGTGTATTCTTAGCAAACCCGCCCTAGAATCTCAGCTTAGCTTCAGTGCTCTACTTCTTTGTGTATCTTTACAAATGACCCCAAGCCTTTACTTTATACTTTTCTCGTTGGGAAACCAACGGCCATGATCAAATCTTGAATCAATGACTAAGATTAAAAGAAAGCTTGATCCGTGTGACTTAAGACAATTTCATCACATGTTTAATTAAATTCACTTTAATTATTTAAGTTCCCTAAGTTTTAACTTAGGAAATACATTAAAATAATTAATTAATTCAATAACTCCTAAACCAGATGAAATTTCCCAAATCAATTTATGGGTCTTGTAGATCAAGTGTACTCTAGTCCCTCAACAAAATTTGGGAGCTAGAGCACAACTGATACTACCCCAAATACACAAAATCTCAACACCTTCTAGTCCGGCTTTCTACGGCTGTTGCTACTTTCTGCAGCAAGTTTTCTTCAATCTTTTGTTGGTGATCTTGCTAGATCTGCAATCTCTCTGATACCATGTGAAAATTTCTGAATATTACTTTATGCAGAAACACGACTATTAGATCTAGTTATACTTCTCCTACTTAATCAAGTTATTAATGCTGAAAATTCAGATTAACATCGAAGTAAACACATAATAGTTCTTCACCGATTCAAATTTAAGCAAAAATACATGCACACAGACAAAGTGACACACAAGATTTTCTGGACAACTATCCCCGAAAAAACACAATGCGGGAAAACCAGTCTTCTGGCTGCTGGAGGGTTTATATTATTAAGTAGTTTCTGAATACAACAAATCTTGGCACCTTACTGGTTAACCCGATAGAGAAAATAAGATCTGCAGCTATATCGGCTGCTCTGGAGACTGAAAACTAGACTGATTCACACCCTCAAACAAGATTTTCAGAACTGCCATCTCTATCGATTTTCCAACATGGTTTTAGAGCTATGGTCAAGGTCAAAGGCAGTTTGAAGGTCACCTATATACCTCTGAAGTATTCTCAGAAAAAGGATCTGTTTGCATTGAAGACCAAGATCAAAATTAAGTTTTGGTTATCACAAGAATATTCTTGGTGCAATCACAGAAAAACAGTCTCGTGAAGAAGCTCAAATTGGTTGCTATAATGATAAATATATACACTGAACACAGTTCAGATATATCTCGGTGTTGTTACAGATAGGAAGTCTTTGTTCTTTAGTATCTCGATACTATTTCAGTGATAATGATACAGCGTAAGGGACTTGGTTCTATCACAGCAGTGTCATAGTACGAAAGGTTCAATGTTATTACAAGGGTGAAGACTTCACATCACATACTCAGAAATTCGAAAAGGGCACTTCAAAATTTTTATGACACTACAAGGATAAGCTAACCACAATTTGGTGCTACTATAGATTTGGTATTACCAACAATTGAGTACCTCCATTGTAACTACAATTTCGGTGATATTACAAGGTGATCTGGTGCTACTTCAGTATCATAGTTTGGGTGTCATTTCAGTTCAACTACAATGACCTCAGTTCAGAGACATCGAAATGACTTCGTGTGAAAATTCATAACACATTAATGTAGAAATCCTACTGTAGTATCCTGGTTTACTTCTCCTACTTGTGATCAATTATACAAGTTATTTCCAGAAAATACTGAAGTAAAAACAACTAACAGCCTACACATATGCAGATCATTTACTGAAAAATACGCGCATTCAAACAAGTAACACAGATTTTTCGGACAATAGTCCCCGGAAAAACCCAATGCGGGAAAACCGGTGCAGCAGATATGAGGGTTTATTATTATTATGTAGAATCCGAGTACAACAAATTCGGGCACCCAACTGGTTAACCCGATAGAGAAAATAATAGATCTGTAGCAACACTTTTTGTTCTGAGACCAAAAGCTAACTAATCCACACCCTCAAACGGGATTTACAAGACTCAGTTAGTTTCTGGCCCTAGAAACCCCAACGCTGCCCCTAAAGCCCCAGCGTCAGCCCTGCTAGGCTCTGCGCTGCTCAGAATGGGACTGTGTGACCCCATACTGGGTGATGCAGTCCTTACACTGCCTCTAGAGGCCTCTGCGTAACTCTAGAAGCCCTCTGAAGCTGCAGCACTGCCCCTCCTGGGCCTGCGTAGCAGCTGAAGCCTTTGCATTGTGTAGCTGTTGTTGCTACCCTTACTCCTCTGCGCTGACCTTGATTGCTGCTCCTCTACCTCTTTCTGACTCTTGGCTCCGAGATCAAATCATCCCCTCAGCCAATACTACCCCTCGCCGCAGAAAAATCTTCTGGGAATTCTTAGTAAACCCTGCCCTAGAATTCCAGCTCAGATTCTTAGCTCTGCCTCCGTGTGTGTGCCTCCAACTGACCCTCAAGCCTTTCTCTTATACTTTTTCGTTGGACACATCAATGGCCGTGATTAAATCACTTATCAACGGCTGGGATAAAAAGATTGCTTGATCTGCGTCTCTTAGAACATTTCAGCACGTGTTTAATTAATTCACTTTAATTTTTCTAATTTCCTAAGTTTAGACTTAGGGTCCTCATTAAAAAAAATTAATTATTTGAATAACTTCAACACCAAATGAAATTTCTCCAAACACTTTCTGGGTTTTGGAGGTGATGTGTTTCTTAGCCCCTCCACCATTTTCAGGGCTAGAGCACCCCTGATGCTACCCCAAATACACAAAATCTCAACACTCCCTCTTAGCACGGAGTGTGCTCTAGCAATACATCCACACCATGTATCGCAAGATCTTAGCATTGGTCTCTGCGCTGCTGATGCTTGGCCTGTTTCCCTCCATCCACTCGTTGTTGCTCTCTGAACTGCTACCCATGTCACTGCCACTGACACTGCCACATCTGTATTGCAACTCCCTCTCAACTTGCTACATCATGCTGCCCATAGCACTGCCACTGCTAGCTGTCGCACTGCAACTAAGTTGCTGAGAAGTAAGAAACTGAAAGACTCCTACCCAATCGTTGACAGACAAGTCAGGTTGCATCCCATCACTAAAACCCCCTTGGCTGCTACTTTACGCTGTCCTCCAAAAGCCACTGCGCTGCTATAGCTATGCATTGCCTGGGCACTGCCTCCCTGTGTTTTTGAAGTCCCATCATCCTCTGCGTTGCTGCCTCTACATTGTTGTTGCCTCTGCACTATGTTGCTTCTCTAAAGCATCTCAGCATTGCCCTCTACTTAACTTTGAACTTCTGCATCCATCTCCTACTTGTCTCGCTATCGTCTTAAGGCTCCCGTAGCTCATATATGATCCAAGAGTAAGGCTAACTCAAGGATCCCGCCTTTCGTGATCTGTAGTTGCTCTACAAATCTATGTCACCCCACTTACGTGGCTCATGAGCACTCGTGGCTACCTCATCTTCACTCCCATCATCCTTTGTCGCTGCAGCGTTGGAATTAGAAGCTCATTTGTCCTTCTTCTTAGGACAAGTGTTGGCGAAGTGTCCAATTCGCCACAGTTAAAGCACCAGACCTTGGATAGGTCCCTCTTCTTCTTCCCTTGTTGTTTTCGTTCCTTCGATGCAAGAGTTGCATCATCCTCCTCTTCTCTCTTCAACCTGACCATTTCGTTGTTGTTGTTTTGCCTTTTAGTGATTCTCCTGATCTCTTCTTGGCGGAGGATTGCCCACATGTCCGCCCAGGATGGTAATGCTGCCCTGCCCAATATGCTTTGGACAAACGTTTCCCGTTCCTCGGTGACTGCATTCAGGGCAGTCCTTACCAAGAGCCCTTCGTCTAGAGGTGCACCCATGGCAATCAGTTGATCCTAGATAGTCTGAAGTCAGAAAAGGAAGCGATCTACCTCCTCACCCTTCTACATCTGGAATAGCCTCATCTAATTCTCTAGAAGCATTTTCTGTTGAACGGAGCTTCCCTGAAACATGGCCTCTAAAGCAGTGCACATCTCATTTGTCGTCTTCTTTCCGGCAATGTGTGGCACGACATGATCCTTTACTCCGTCCATAATCAAATGCTTAGCCCGTGCTTGATTTTCATTAAATTTCTTCAGAGGATCAAGATCTACAGGCTCAGTTAGGACATTCTCCGCATGGTTCTTGACGTCATACTCATCCAGGACTGATAGGACCCTAGCCCTCCAGATGACGAAGTTGGACACACCGTCCAACCTGTCCTGGTCTCTCAGCCCATGAGAAGCCATCTAGCTTAAATCTGACGGAAACAGTACTCTTCTCCTTCTTTCTGTGGTAACACAGAAATGCTGGATCTGGGTTTCTTGGTGACTTGAAACCCTCCAGAAACTGCTCCTGAAAACTTATTTCCCTCCTGGAAATCTTCAGCCAAAACAATCGGACAATTCTCTCTGATCCTCATGATCGAATCTCAGATCTGTTTGGCTCAGATCTATTGGGTGACTCTCTTCCTCCCGCTTTTTGTTGACTTAGGTAGGCACAATTCTGCACTAGCAGAATCTCCACCACACCAGCACTGCTGAAGAACTGAAGCACTGCTTCCGAATCTTGGCAAACTGACAAGAAGACTGGACTGCGTCCCTCTGGCTGGCCTCTGCGTGAGCAGACTAGCACAGTGCAGTGTCTGCGTTGCTCAGAAGTGGACTTCGTAACCCCAGATTGGGTGACGCAGTTCTTACGTTGGCCTAGTTAGCCTTCGCGTAAGCTTGAAGGCCTTCTGAAACTACAGCGCTGCCCCTTTCTGGATCTACGTCCTCATGTTGTTGCTACCCTTTCCGGATTTCTGCTGCTTTCGCGGCTGCCCTGCAGAAAAAAAATTCTTCAACTGATTTGCTGGAGATTCAGCTTGATCTGCTATCGCTCTGATACCATGTGAAAAATTCTGAATAAATTAATGCAGAAATCCTACGTAGTATCTTGGTTTACTTCTCCTACTTGTGATCAATTATACAAGTTATTTCCAGAAAATATTCAGAAAATACCGAAGTAAACACAGCTAACAGCCTACACATATGCAGATCATTTACTGAATAATATGCTCATTCAAACAAAGTGACACAGATTTTTTGTACAATAGTCCCCAGAAAAACCCAATGCGGGAAAACCGGTGCAACAGATATCAGGGCTTATTATTATTGTGTAGAATCTGAGTACAACAAATATGGCCACCCAACTGGTTAACCCAACAGAGAAAATAATAGATCTGCAGCAATACCTGTTGTTCTGAGACCAAAAGCTAATTGATCCACACCCTCAAACGGGATTTACAAGACTCAGCTATTTTCTGGCCCTAGAAACCCCAGCGTTGCCCCTGAAGCCCCAACGTCAGCCCTGCTAGGCTCTGCGTGCCTCTGTGCTGCTCAGAAGGGGACTGTGTAACCCCAGACTGGGTGACGCAATCCTTACGCTGCCTCTAGAGGCCTCTACATAACTTTGGAAGCCCTCTGAAGCTGTAGCGCTGCCCCTCTTGGGCCTGCGTAGTGGCTGAAGCCTCTATGTTGCGCCACTGCTGCAGCGGCCCTTGCTCCTCTACACTGACCTTGATTGCTGCTCCTTGCCTCTTGCTGACTTTTGGCTCCGGGATCAAATCATCTCCTCAACCAATACTACGCGTCACGGCAGAAAACTCTTCTGGAAATTCTTAGCAAACCCTGCCCTAGAAATCCAGATCAGTTTCTCAGCTCTGTGTCTGTGTGTGTGTCTCCAACTGACCCTCAAGACTCTCTTAATACTTTTTCGTTGAACACATCAACGGCCCTGATTAAATCACTTATCAACTACTGAGATTAAAAGACTGTTTGATCTGCGTCTCTCAGAACATTTCAGCACGTGTTTAATTAATTCACTTTAATTTTTCTAATTTCCTAAGTTTAGACTTGGGGTCCTCATTAAAAAAAAAATTAATTATTTGAATAACTTCAACACCAGATGAAATTTCTCCAAACGCTTTCTAGGTTTTGGAGGTGATGTGTTTCTTAGCCCCTCCACAAATTTTCAGGGCTAGAGCACACCCGATGCTACCCCAAATACACCAAATCTCAACACTTCGGTGTTATGATCAGTGCTCCCATCAATGAGTACGTCTTGATGAAATAGGCGTATGTGTTAATCCTACAATTTGATGCCTCCACAGACTCAGTGATACTTGACTCGGTGCCACTACATCTCACAGTTTGAGTGCCATTTTAGTTCAGTGTCACAATTATCTAGGTTGGAGTGATCGGCTATTTTCTTCCAAGCCTTCAACAAGATTGAGAACAGCTTCTAATACAAGTAAGTATTGTGATCCTTGTCCTTTAGTCTTCTAACAATGTGTTTACAGTTTCAAAGGAAAGCATCAAGTCCTATCAATCATTGATCTCTCAATTACAAAAGTTCAAGGTATGAAAACTCAAGGTATGAATATTTACAAGCTTTCATGGTCCATATAATTCTAGTCTAGATGAAAGAACCTTAAACCTTACCTTCTAGGATTTATAAAGAAATAGTATAAACTTGATTATCAAAGGATTCCATCCTCCATTATAAATTGAGAGTTGATGTCATATTCTAGGTATCTCACATTCTACCTAGAAGTATTTGTTATAGGTACAAAATATCATGGCACTTCAAGAAGTCCCTATAAGGTTTGACAAGAAACAAAGGTATGTTTTAAATTACAAAATATTGATTTCCCTATAATAAATGTTTATTAATATATTACTGTTATTAACATCATTATGTCTAGCTATATTGAATCATAGAGATTTTCGTTTAGGGAAAATTCATCTCTTGATAAATCTACCCCTCTTTACACTCTTAATTTATTTTATAGAACCCTAGACAGGTTCTCTGGAAAAACCCTAACCTAAGGGTATGTTGACAATGTGTGAAACCCTAGCCTGCTTAAGGTTATTGTGAAATGATATTTGAAGTTTTTGGTATGATCATGAAATCCTAACTTATTAGGATTGAACAATGTTTGTGTGAGATCCCGAACCTTTGAAAGTTTGAAATAGTAGAGTTTACTTTGCTATGATATGAATCCCTAGATCTTTAGGGTTTGGTTGGGTTTATAAGCAAAACCCTTGTTATGTATTTAGAGTCTTGGGAATGAAACCCTTGGCATGTGTCCATTGGTTGAAACCCTAGCTTGGTCTAGGCTGGTATATGTCTATCATTTTAATATTGCCTGACATATGATACGTTGATGAATTCCTAGATATGTGTATTGAACTAAATGACAATGGTCATGAGTCCTAGGGTTTCGAGATGAGCCCTAGTCAAAGTTTGATGGTCTAGGTAGATGTTTTGTAAATCTAGGGTTTTGGAGCTAAACACTAGTAGTAGCTAAAATTCTCTAGTATGTGTGATATGACAATTTGGAATCTATGAATCTATATATTGACTACTGAGAATTTGATGATGGAAATCTAGGGTTTACAATGATGATTAAGTTGTGATTTGTTTTGATTGACTCTTTTGAATGAAATCTAGGATTTGTATGAAACTCTAGTGAAAACCCTAACATATGAATTTTTGAAAGGTTGTTGGATGCTTTATATTTGTTTCAATTGTTTCTAGGATTTGCTATATGTTGTAATAGGGTATGTCATAGCCAATTTACTCGTTGGTAGAGTCGAAGTGAATGAGGGTGTTGTTTTGAAAAGGATTCAACCTAGAGCTCAGGGACGCGGTTATCCAATACAAAAACCCACTTGTCATATAACTATTGTATCGGAGGAAATATCCAGATCAAATGATCCGATTATGTCAATAGAATCCCGAAAAAAAGGATATGTATGGCGCAGAAAATAAATCCACTTGGTTTTAGACTTGGTGTAACCCAAAATGATCGTTCCCATTGGTTCGCACATCAAAGGAATTATTCCAAAGATCTCCGAGAAGATCAAAAAATACGTACTTGCATTGAAAACTATGTACGAACACATATAAAGAGCTCCTCGAATTATGGAGGAATTGCACGTCCTAGATGGAATGCAAGTTGTTATGAAATAGTCTAGGGTTTATGACAAAGTCCCTAGCAAAATGTTGATGAGTGTATGTCTCTTGTTTGGGTATCTGATATTGAAATGCTTCCATGATTCTAAAATGGCTTACTTCATGCTTCTATAGTTTTGGTTGTGCTAAGTTGTGCTGGTAACAATCTTCAATTTGGTGAAGTTGCTCGTTGTGACAAGCATGATGAGGATGATAATAACTCTGATGAAATAATTGGAAGTCGTGAAAGATTCTCTGATGACGAAAAGAAGTAGTTGATTTCCCTAAGGAAGCCTGCATAGAAGACATCTCCCTAAGGTTAAGAGGGAGTTCAGATGAAGAGATGCTTCCTAGTTGAGAGGGAGGGCATAGGTTGGTTTTGATTGAAGAATGAATTTCGGAGGATATGTTGTTGCATGAGAAGTAGGAGAAGGACAGTGTATGATGAAGGAATCTTCTGTCAAAGATTCGATTGATAATTTGAGAAGCAACATCTAGAATGACCCCGGAGATTTGTATTTTAGTATGTACATGTCAAAGTATATTATTGATTGGGGTTGCGTTTGTACAAGTGAATCTCTTGAAGAATTTGACGACATGTTGGTTATCGATTAGTTTGATTGAAAGAGATATGTTGTACTTGATCCGTTGGATCAAGAAATGTTGAGGCTTTGCAAGTGAAGCATTGGTTGGAGGACATCTGGCCGACTTTGTGTTGATGTCTAGGTTCCAAAGCTGGAAGGGTGGTGTTGGTCATGTAGCTTTGACCTCAGATACACACCTAGTTTCCTGGGTTGATGGTTAGAAATTAAGTCTGATGGTACCTAGAGAGGTTGAAAGCTTGAGTCCATCTTAGTCCCACCCGAATAGATTGCCCTGGTCAGGAATCTAGTCTATGGCATTGCGGTGCCTAAATTGTTGAGAGACCAATGGATAGATTGCCCTGGTCAGGAATCTAGTCCATGGCATTACGGTGCCTAAACTTCTTCATAGATTAAGTGAGATCTTCCATGTACCTCTTTGATTATATGTAAATATGAATACCTCCCTAGTTAACAGGGAGTGTTGGAAAAAGTAACTAGCTTTGGTCTTCATTATTGTACTTGAAGTCAAAATGTAAAAAGAAATTGAAAAAGAATTTCAATATTATTTTATTTGACTTGTTAAAGCATGGGTTTCATGCTTGGGTCAAATGTATAGGTCAAGCCTCCATTGTAGGTACTAGGATATTGTCAAAGTCAAAATGTGAAGACTCCTCCATCCATCAAGTCCAACTCTCCTTGCTATTGAAAGAATTCTCTTCAAGTCGGCCTCAAAAACAAATTATCTACAAGTCGATGTTCATCATCATATTCATGTCGGCTCAATAAATAAGACGCAACTATTCACAATGATATGTCGGCCTATTTACATGGGGAAACCACTATATATACCCGCCTGGGCTCCTCGCATTCCATTAACTCAGAGCTTGCATTTCATAGACAGTTTTAGTGATCTCTGTGGAGAATTTTGGTGATTTCAGAAGAAGTTTGGGTCTTATCTAAAGTCTAATTCGGTCATTATAGAAGTAATCACAGTTAAGGAAGTTCAATGGGATCTCTGAAATATAGTCTCGGTGCTACTGCAGGAGGATCTCGCATATATCTCTGAGATGAGTTCGGATTTTAGAGATGAGTTCGATTAATATTTCAGAAGGATGGTTTCGGTGTCAAGAAGAAGGATGTCGATGTTGTGCCAAATCTCGGTGTCACCACAGTGCAAATAGATTCAGTGCTATCTCAAAAAGAAGAATCAGTTGCAACAGTCTCGGTGCTACCATAAGGATTCAGCGTTATCCCTATGATGGGGTCGTGGTACTCCTACAAGTGATAGGTGTTGTAATGGAGATCTCAATATAGTGATAAGGCTTCAGTGCTGCTACAGGAGAGAGTTGCTATTTCAGTGGTCTTACAGTGATGATATTTCGATGGTAAAACAGTGACATGAACTCAATGTTAACATAGTGAAAGGAAGAACCAGAAAGAATTACTTGATGGAAGGAGTTAGTCTCGAGTCTCAGTTGTAAGGGTCTTGTTCGTCTCATCTTGTGTAATATTCCTAACAGAAATATACACTGATACACAAAGAAAACATAGAAAAAATATACATAAAATTTGCACACAAATAAGACACAAAATATAAAGCCAAAAACGGCCGTGTTCTAAGCCATTTTATTATAAAATCACGGGGTTACAATCTAATATTTGGAAAGTGTGCACCTGCGCTTGCCCAAGGTAAGCTAACAAAGCCCAAGTGACAAAAGAAAGTGCCCCAACTGTTGCGTAGCTGTCCCCTCTATGACTCTGCGCTAATCACCCAGACACTGAACTGCTCGCTGTAAAGAATGGTTGATTTGACCCTCTTCCGGTGCTCAAAAAATTCCAGGAAAATTAACCCCGGTCTCTCCTCCAATAACCCACCAAAACCCATAAAGGTTTTGGCCAAATGCTGACCCCGGAATTTCAACCCAATTTCCCCTAGCTCTTCAAGTTGTTGCCTGAGTTAGGATCTTTATTTGACCCCTCAAATCTGCCCAGAAAATTTTTCCAAATTAATTCTGGCCTCTCCACCAAATACCTAGAATAACCCACAAAGGAATTGGCCAATGGTTGACCTTGGAAATTCGGCACTCTTTTCCCTCAATGGCTCTACGGTTGGGTAATTCGACCCACCTGTCAATCATACTGCAAAGAGTCCCAAAAATGACTGCAATCTCCCTCAAAACACTTCCTCGGACTCCTTAAGTTTCAAAACCAAACTCCCTTCTCTCCTCAACAACAGAGTGTGGCTCCTCTAAGGACTGCGTAATCACTGCGCTGCAACTATTGAACCCCTCCACAAACTCGAGTAACCTACTGCTAGTATGAAATGGAATTTTATTATTATTTTATTTGACTTGTTAAAGCATGGGTTTCATGCTTGGGTCAAATGTATAGGTCAAGCCTCCATTGTAGGTACTAGGATCTTGTCAAAGTCAAAATGTGAAGACTCCTCCATCCATCAAGTCCAACTCTCCTTGCTATTGAAAGAATTCTCTTCAAGTCGGCCTCAAAAACAAATTATCTACAAGCCGATGTTCATCATCATATTCATGTCGGCTCAATAAATAAGACGCAACTATTCACAATGATATGTCGGCCTATTTACATGGGGAAACCACTATATATACCCGCATGGGCTCCTCACATTACATTAACTCAAAACTCGCATTTCAGAGACAGTTTTGGTGATCTCTGTGGAGAATTTTGGTGATTTCAGAAGAAGTTCGAATCTTATTTGAAGTCTAATTCAATCATTATAGAAGTAATCACAGTTAAGGAAGTTCAATGGGAACTCTGAAATATAGTCTCGGTGCTACTGCAAGAGGATCTCCCATATATCTCTGAGATGAGTTCAGATTTCAGAGATGAGTTCAGATTTCAAAGATGAGTTCAGTTAATATTTCAGAAGGATGGTTTCGGTGTCAAGAAGAAGGACCTTGGTGTTGTGCCAAATCTCGGTGTCACTACAGTGCAAATAGATTTGGTGTTATCTCAAAAAGAAGAATCAGTTGCAACAGTCTCGGTGCTACCATAAGGATTCGGCGTTATCACAATGATGGGGTCACGGTACTCCTACAGGTGATAGGTGTTGTAATGGAGATCTTAGTATAGTGATAAGGCTTCAGTGCTGCTACATGAGAGAGGTGCTATTTCAGTGGTCTTACAATGATGATATTTCGATGGTAAAACAGTGACATGAACTCAGTGTTAACACAATCAAAGGAAGAACCAGAAAGAATTACTTGATGGATGGAGTTAGTCTCGAGTCTCAGTTGTAAGAATCTTGGTCGTCTCATCTTGTGTAGGAGTTAGTCTCGAGTCTCAGTTGTAAGGGTCTTAGTCGTCTCATCTTGTGTAATATTCCTAACCGAAATATACAATGATACACAAAGAAAACATAGAAAAAAATATACATAAAATTTGCACACAAATAAGACACCCAATATAAATCCAAAAATTGCGGTGTTCTAAGCCATTTTATTATAAAATCACAAGGTTACAATCTAATATTTGGAAAGTTTGCACCTACACTTGCCCAAGGCAAGCTAACAAAGCCCAAGAGATGAAAGAAAGTGCGCCAACTATTGCGTAGTTGTCCCCTCTATTGCTCTGCGCTGATCACACAAAAAATGAACTGCTGGCTGTAAAGAATGGTTGATTTGACCCTCTTCCAGTGCTCAAAAAATTCCAAGAAAACTAACCTCGGTCTCTCCTCCAATAACCCACAAAAACCCATAAAGGGTTTGGCCAAATGCTAACCCCAGAATTTCAGCCCAATTTCCCCTAGCTCTTCAAGTTGTTGGCTGAGTTAGGATCTTTGTTTGACCCCTCAAATCTGCCCAAAAAATTTTGCCAAATTAATTCTGGCCTCTCCACCAAATACCCAGAATAACCCACAAAGGAATTGGCCAATGGTTGACCTTGGAAATTTGGCTCTCTTTTCCCTCGATGGCTCTACGGCTGGGTAATTCGACCCACTTGTCAATCCTGCTGCAAAGAGTCCCAAAAATGACTACAATCTCCCTCAAAACACTTCCCCAGACTCCTTAAGTTTCAGAACCAAACTCCCTTCTCTCCTCAACAACAGAGTGTGGCTCCTCTAAGGACTGTGTAATCGCTACGCTACAACTACTGAACCCCTCCACAAACTAGAGTAACCTACTGCTGGTATTAAATGGAATTGGTATAACTCCCTCCTTCGGCTAGAACTCGAAGTGCACCGAAGCAAGGGTTGAGGTTTCCACTCAGAAACAGTCTTGTGTTGAACAACACTTGCAAACTTGGCTTCAAATCAAGCATGCTATGTCAAATACAACTTTGCAAATGATCATGAATGAACCAAATGAGTACCTCTTGCTCTTTTTATCAAAGAACATCTAAAATTCCCATGTGGGCCCAACTCGACTTTCCCCCACCAACTTCACTCCAATGAGTGCGTACTTCCTCATGTGGGTCGTAATTCTCCATGTGTGGCCCCCACACTCCACTAAGGCCGCAATATTTCCCTCCAACTCTAATGTTTGGGCTTTTCTTAAAGTCAAAAATACACGTGGGGCCTCTAAACCCACATTCCCTAAGTGCAAACATGAATTAAGGCAAAATTTGCCAAAATTGATATTTCACTTAGAAATAATGCTAAGTGGGAATATCACAGTCCTCCCTGCCAAAACATTGCTTGCCCTCAAGCAACTGCCGAACAAGCACTCTCTCTATGTTGACCCAACTACCACTGCTAGCAATACCGGGGTCCCAATTATGCCACTGAGCCACTCCTGACCCCTGTGCCAACCTATCATAAAGGAGTCCCCCATTACTAGGGACCCAAGTCATCCCGCTCAATGTGTAGCCCCCCTCGCTCCATGCAGAGACCCAAGGTGAAGGGGTGTGAGGGCCCCCCAACATCTTGTAAGAATCCCAGTGCTGCCAAACCCCTTTCGACTCCACAGAAAGTTGTCTCGCCAGAAAATCGATCCTGGGTTCCTCAAGAGGAAACTCCTGAAGATACAACCCAAGTCTCATAAAACAGACCCCAGGGGTCTTGGCGTGTCAATCATGGCCAACTCCTGCCAGTCATGTAGCCACCCAAGTGAGGTGTTATCCTATCTCAACTAGGCCCTGGAAAGTGAAGTCCTAGCTGTTGAACGGAGTACCAATGGCAGATCTGGGCGACCTCCCTTGTGGGAACCCACTCTCCCCAATCTGTAACCCAACTGCTCAGCCCTATAACTCCTGGGTCCCAAACTAATCTCAAAGTGAGTCCACCAAGTGGATGTTTGTCTCGGCCTAGTCCTAACTACGACCCACTCATGCTCCTGCAAAGTCATCCACTCCGGTAAACCTCCGCTACACACCCAATAAGGGCAAACTCCCCCGCGCGCAAGTCTATCCTGCCAGAGCATCCTGCCAAAGTTACCATCTATCGATGCACGCCTAGTCTCCTGTCGAAACAATAGTGAGAAGGGCCTTCCTCGCCTCGTAGTGTTCAACCTGATGGTCTCTGACCTGTCACCCGAACGACGATGCAATCTTGTCTCTGTCATCACCATGATCTCCCCGAAACAAGGTAGTCCTCTAACCCAATGGATCCATGGATCCCACAGCCAAATTGGAGGCCCATTGCTCCCAATTCCTGTTGCTTGCCAATGAGTAGTGCCAATGACTGCCAAACCCACACGTGCCAATCATCCTGCCATACTAGCGCAGTGTCACAAGTCATCAATGAATCTATAGGGGCCAAACTAATCTTCGTGCAACTGAAACTCGATGAAAGACATGTACGACCTTCTCCTATAGAAACTAGCACATCCTTGAATGTGGTTGAACTACCAAGACTTGAGAGGTCAAGATTCTGTGTTGTTCATAAAAGGAAATTGCCATGCTAACGTTGCAGCTCCCTAGTCATAACCGGCGATGCAACATGCTCATACTGGGTCCTCCTCTCCAAAGCCACCATACAAGCAATGACCAAAGCTATACCCAACATGCATGGATAACCCAACACTGCTCAAGTCTCCCACCCCATGGCTAGCCTCGACCCTAAGTAACAGCATGGAATACTCGCCTCACCATGTGGAGAAAACCTCAGCGATCTCCCATGTGTTGACCCAAGGGTGGGCCAAATATCCCTCTGTCAGGGTCTTGCTCACCTCGAAGTGGAGTGATCCACTCGTCAACTGAAACGTTGGCTCCCCAATTTGCGATGACATAACTTTGACAACGACTCTGATCCATCCACGCCTTACCTCAGATCCCTGCGTGTATAGGCTCCATATATCAAGGGGCAATCTGGTGTATACCCCATGGCCCTGCTCCTTCCTGGTCACACGATGAACCCTACCATCTCGTCTCCATATGGTGTACCCAAAAACTGCCAGAAGCCTACGTACCCTCCTGTAGTATAGGTCTATCATCCCCTGCACGGTGTGCTCCTGCAATGCTTCGGAATGCCCTACCGAAGGTGTGTCATACAGATTCCCCATAACCGTGCCCATGTTGATTTTTGTAGCATCGGATGTGCTCTAGCCTCAAGATTTTGCAGAGAGGCTAAGACACATGCTCGTTTTGGGAAATTCCACCCAAAGAGGATTTAATTAAAATAATTAATTATTTTAATGGATTCCTAAGTCTAAACTTATGAAAAGGAAATAATTAAAAGGTACTAAATAGATCGGGTGTGAATCGTCTAGATGAAGACGACGATCGACTCCCAGTTAATCTTAGCCTTTGATTATGTTTTATTCTTGGTCGTTGATATGTCAACGAGAGATTATAAGAAGGAGCTCGATGGGCATTTGTAGAAGACATCAAGTGAGAGATCTAGAGATGGAATTCTCAAGAGCGCAATGCAGTAGTTGCCGGAGAGAGATCGAGAAGATTTCTTGCAGTGAGGGGCAGGGATAGTTGGGCGGAGGAAGTTTTTCTTGATCCGGAGAGTGCAAGGAAGAGAAGGCATCGAGAAGTCCAGAGAGGTTGTGCAGTGCCATGCAGAAGCAACATAGAGTTACGTTGTGGCAGTGCAAAGCTTCAAAGGGAGTTCGCAATCTTGCAGGGGAGCAATCGAGATCTAGTGTCGAAAGTCGGGTTGTCAAACCGGAAAGCCAAAGGGTCGACTTTCCAGTCAGGAAGAGATCAAGAAGAGGTGTGACGCAGTCCCTACAGTAGTGACACAGTGACTGCGTGGGCAGACGCATAGACCGTGCAGAGATAGCGGAGGGAGCTCATCTCTAGTCAAACCAGTGCCGGATTTTCCAGTGACAATGTGAGATTTTCTCACTAACTCTTTGTCAAATTTTATCCATGTATCGGATAGCTAGTTTTGGCATCTAGTGACTTGTATTCAAAAAACTACTACATTATAATCAAAACCCTCGACTGCTGCACCGGTTTTCCCACATTGGGTTTTTCCAAGGGCATTTTCCAAAAGCAACAATGTTCATTGTGTGTGTTTATTTATTTCCTACTCAGTATTTTGTTTCCGCAATATTTTTATGTTGTGAAAGCAACAGTAGAATTTATTTTGATGTTTACTGTGTAACATTGTAAATAACTTGATTCGGAATTAACAAGTGGAAGAAATAATATCAGTTGTTGCAGTTGTGAAATTTTCAAATCTGAAAATTATTACTGCAGTGATTGATTTATTTCTCCTACTTATTAGATAAGTTATTTACAGATGCTTCAGTAAATTTTGAAATAAACACAACTGCAGTACTTCACTCTAATCAAAAGAAGAAGAACAGAAATTACACAAGTAGCACAATAGAAACAACCATATGAACACAGTTATTTTTGGACAATGGTCCCCGGAAAAACCCAATGTGGGAAAACCGATGCAGCAGATGAGGGTTTGTATTTATCTTCGACAATGAAAAGATCTTTTACGGAAGTCTTGGTGAGCAAAGTAAATTAGCATACACCTGGCATGAATTTTTTGGACACACCAGAAGTATTCCCGACTCTCGGGGTGAACTTCTACACCCTCTGTGTCATCCTGTGTAGCTGCTCTGCACAGTCCTTCCCTGGACTGTGTAACTCTGCATGGAGGGGTTAGTGATGCTGCTCAGCACTCCCTTCCCTTCACCCTTCTGCCTTCTGCTTCTCAGTCTGTTGACTTCTCCCTCCTCCTCCTACCTATGCAATCTCGCCTCTACAAACTCTCCCACTGAAATCGATTTCCTTCGGGGACTGAGAATGTCCCCGGCTTGATTTCGGCTTGATTTCCAAATGACCCTCAAGCCTCTTCTTATAATCTACTCGCTGATGAATCAATGGCCAAGATTATATCTTTAATCAATGGCTCAGATTAAAAGATGACTTGATCTCTGTTTTCTAGAAGATTCACACTCTGCTTTATTAATACCCTTTAATTATTTAATTTCCGTAAGTTTAGAATTAGGGCCTACATTAAAATAATTAATTATTTTAATAAAGCAAGATCCGAGTGGAATTTCCACAAACGATTTATGGGTTCTCTGGATAGTTGTTGTCCAAGCCTCTCCACCAAATTTGAGACTTGGAACACTTCTCAATGCTATAAAATTAACACTCCCTCTTAGCGAGGAAAGTGTTCAAGCAAGATACCACTGTACTGCTCTGACTCGAGAACATCTGTTGCGCTGATGATGTCTTGGCTGTTGCCCCTCATCTCTGTGTTGCTGCCCTCTATACTGCTGCCTGTGACATTGTATCTGTCACTGCCTCATCCGTACTGCAACTCCCTCTGTCTTTGAAGATCACCCATTCCTCTAATGGAAGGGGTTCTCGAACATCCCCATATTCTCTTTAAAGTAAGTGAACTTAATCTTACTTAGAGCCTTGGTGAGGATATCTACCACTTGTTCCCCTGTAGTAGTGTACCTCAACTGTACTACTCCCCATTGGACATGTCCCTGATGAAGTGGCACCGAATGTCAATGTGTTTCGACCAGTCACAAAACATAGGATTCTCAGAGAGGTTGATGCAACTCTGATTATCACACATAATCTCGGTCGGTTCCATCCTCTTCTTGAGTAGGTTCAAGAGTAATTTACGAAGCCATATGGCCTCGCATGAAGCTGTGCTTGCTGCCATATACTATGCCTTGGCTGAACTTAGTGCGACAGACATCTGTTTCATACTGCACTAGGAGATCATTCCTAATCCGAGACTGAAACAGTACCCACTGGTACTCTTCCAATCCACTGTGCTTCCGCCCAATCTGCATTTGTAAACCCACTCAACTGGACCTCATTGCCATTGGTGGTGTACTTCAATCCATATTCGATTGTCCCCTTCAGATATCTGAGAACATGTTTGGCTGCTGCCCGATGAGCCCTCCTTGGTTGCACCATGAACTGACTAAGGGTATTCACTGCATAACATATGTTTGGTCTAGTATTGACTCGATATATCAATGATCTGATGAGCTTCCTATACAAGGTGGGATCAACCTCATCATCCTTTGTTGTGTCTATCTTCTTCCTGTTTGTAATCATAGGCATGACCATGGGTCCACAGTCTTCCATCTGAAATCTCTTCAGGATTTCTATAGTGTATCTTCCTTGCCCTAAGAAGATTTCTCCTTTCTGTTGCCAGACCTCCAAACCAAGAAAATAGTGCATCTACCCCAGATCCTTCATGTCGAATTCCGTAGCCAGATTCTCATTGCAGTCCTTGATGAGCTAGGATGATCCAGTAAGAAACAAATCATCCACATATAATACCAGAATCAATGGCTCATCCCCGACCCTCAAGTAGTAGAGATTGGGATCTGCATCACTCTTGACGAACCCCATGTTCTGCAAATAGCTATCAATTCGCCCATACCATGCTCTGGGGGCTTGCTTCAGGCCGTACAAGGCTTTCTTAAGCCTGCAGACATGAGTCTTCTGCTCATGTGTCTTGAAGCCCTCTGGCTGTTCTATGTACACTTCCTCCTCTATCACCCCGTTCAAGAACGTTGTCTTGACATCCATCTAGTGAATCCCCCATCCCATCTGCGCTGCCAGAGAGATGACGGATCTGATAGAAGTGTAGCAAGCTACAGGGGCGAAGGTTTCCTCATAATCGATCCCTTCCTTTTGTGCGTACCCCTTAGCTACAAATCTAGCCTTGAACTTCTTTATGCTGTCGTCTGCAGCATACTTTGATCTTGTAGATCCACCTTGATCCTACAACTGATTTGTCCTATGGTCTAGGGACTACTTCCCAGACATCGTTCGTCATGATGGAGCTATACTCCTCCACCATGGCATCCACCATACCTGATGTTGAGCTGCTTCTCGAAAGCTGGAGGGTTCTCCAACCTAAGCAACCAGGGCCTGGTATCTGTCAAGTTGTCTCCGTACCCTTTTCCCGTCTCTAGGGGCTCCAACAAAATCCTCTGCATCCTTGAGAAATTGTTGGAGTTCTTTGCTCGGTCTTCCACTGGTGGAGGACGGCCTTACCTGCTCTCCCACCTATTCTTCTTCGAAGGAACTCTCCTCAGAATCCTTGTGTCGTGGAGAGACACTTGACCCATCCTTTGTTGGTCGTTGAGGCTGAACTAGTAGATCCTCCTCAATCTGCGTATCCATAGCCATTTCCCAAGATTTCCTTAAGGCTCTCTCCTCCATGAATTTCACATCCCTCCTTACTACGATCTTCCTACTCTCTGGAATATAGATGCGATATGCTTTCGCATTTTCACTATAGCCCACAAGAAAACCGTTTTCTGCAGTCTGATCCAACTTCTTCCTCTTCTCATTTGGAACATGGCAGTACACCATGCTGTCAAATATCCTGATATGGCTCACCTTCAACTTGCTGCCTGTGAACACACTCTCAGGAGTTACCTTCCCCAATGCTCTATGGGGTACTCTGTTCTGCACATATACCGTTCTATTGCAAGCTTCTGCCCACAAAAATTTGTGCATATCTTGGTCATATAGCATTGCCCTTGCAGCCTCTTCTGTGGTTTGGTTCTTCCTTTCAGCAACTCCATTATGCTCTGGATTGTATGGAGTTGTCCATTCTCTCTTGATGCCTTCCTTTGCGCAGAAACTGGTGAAGTCCTTATCGATATATTCTCCACCATTATCTGACCGCAGCTTCTTGATCTTCTTTCCTGTTGAATTTTTTACTAATGCTTTGAACTCTTTGAAGCGTTCAAAGACTTCATCTTTGGTTTTGAGAAAATAGATCCAAGTCTTCCTGGAATGATCATCAATACAGGTAGCAAAATACTTGGCACCACTGAGAGCACTTGTAGACATTGGACTGCAAATATCCGAGTGTATTAGATCCAATATGCTCTTGGCCCTGCTGCTGCTTCTTGGAAATGTTGCTTTAGCATACTTCCCTAGTAGGCATCCCCTGTAGACTTCATCTCTCCTTGTGTTGAGTTCAGGAGCTCCTATGACAGTATTCTTGAGAATCTTCAAGGCTCCATGATGTAGATGCCCCATCCTTCTGTACCATAGTTCATTCAGATCTATGTCGTTCGTACTGCCAATTAGGGCCACGGGGGATTCAAGTTAGAGCTTATATAGCTTATGACTCCTTACTCCAATTTGTTCCTTCTTGCTCCAGCTAGGATGTTTGACATACACTTTGTTTCCAATAAAGTATACGTCATAACCCTTATTCTGAAGCTGAGACACTGAGAGCAAATTCATCCCCAACCCTGGTACATGCAGAACATTTGTGGCCTGAATCTTGTTGCGAGCTTCCGTTTGAAATGTTATGGTACCTCTTCCAACAGGGGTACATTTGGCCTTGTTTCCCATAGTAATCTGGAAATTCATCTGTTCTTCTTGGTAGCTCAAAAATCATTCTCAAACCCCCGTCACGTGAGCAGATGCTCCATTATCAATATACCAAACACTTGGAGGAGTCGTGCTCGACACACAAGCAAGATCCTCCTCTAGTCTGGATGCCAGCACTGTCATGTCATGTTCCCTCTATGTTTCTGCATGCTCTAGAGGACTGTGTGAGTCCCTCTGACTGCATGAACCCTTCTGAATGTCAGATCTTTGGTCCATAGCAGATCCTCCCTTTCTGTCTTTAGCCTTTTGCTTTGATACCATGTGAAATTTTCAAATCTGAAAATTATTACCGCAGTGATTGATTTATTTCTCCTACTTATAGATAAGTTATTTACAGATGCTTCAGTAAATTTTGAAATAAACACAGCTGCAGTGCTTCACTCTAATCAAAAGCAAAAGAACAAAAATTACCCAAGTAGCACAATAGACACAACCATATGAACACAGTGATGTTTGGAAAATTGCCCTCAGAAAAACCCAATGTGGGAGAACCGGTGCAGCAGATGAGGGTTTGTATTTATCTTCAGCAATGAAAATATCTTTTACAGAAGTCTTGGTGAGCAAAGTAAATTAGCATAGACCTCGCATGAAATTTCCGGACACACCAAAAGTATTCCAGACTCTCGGAGTGACCTTCTACACCCTCTGCGTCATCCTGCGTAGCTACTCTACGAAGTCCTTCCCTGGACTGCGTAACTCTGCGTGGAGGGGTTGGTGCTGCTGCTTAGCACTCCCTTCCCTTCACCCTTTTGCCTTCTGCTTCTCAGTCTACTGACTTCTCCCTCCTCCTTCTGCCTCTGCAATCCAGCCTCTACAAACTCACCCACTGAAATCGATTTCTCTTATTTCGGAATCGATTTCCTTCGGGCACTGAGAATGTCCCGACTTGATTTCCAAATGACCCTCAAGCCTCTTCTTATAATCTTCTTGCTGATGAATCGACGGCCAAGATTATATCTTAATCAATTGCTTAGATTAAAAGATAACTTGATCTCCGTTTTCTAGAAGATTCACACTCTGCTTTATTAATACCCTTTAATTATTTAGTTTCCCTAAGTTTAGACTTACGATCTACATTAAAATAATTAACTATTTTAATAAAGCAAGATCTGAGTGGAATTTCCACAAACGATTTCTGGGTTCTCCAGATAACTGTTGTCCAAGCCTCTCCACCAAATTTGAGACTTGGAACACTTCCCGATGTTATAAAATCAATAGCAATAGGGATTCCGATTTAGGAATTTTCACATGGTATCAGAGCACAGGTGAAGCAGAGAAGAGCCCAGCGTATAGGGATTTAGAAAAGACTGCGTAGGCAGCAGATCGAAACCCCAGAGGGGTTGCGGAGTCTAAAGCCGCAAGGGAAAAAATTTGTGGAAAATTCTCTCTGAATGAGTCGACAAAGAAGAAGATTTTCCGAATCGAGATTTTCCAGAGGCAAAGGGAGCAGCGCAAAGCAAATCTTCAGCTGGGATGCAGTTTTCTGCAGCAATTTGTTGGGACAAAAAAGCGTCAGAAGAGGAAAGAAGAGCACATGCTAAGGGAATTTCTTTGTCAGTGAATTCCTAGCCAAGGAATTTGATTTCTCACTGCAAAGTAGCAGTAGCTGGGAGCAGATCTACTTCTTCCGGTAGGGAGTGTGTAAAGCCAATCAGTAGTTGTGCAGAAGAGAGAGGAGGCAGTTTGACATTTGTTTGGCGTGATGGCATCAGCTGGATTGAGGGATCAAGATCAATTGGATGGTGTGTCCAACTACGTGATTTGGAAGGCTAGGGTCACCTGCCTTCTAAACGAGTACGATCTCAAGATGCATGTCAATTCAGTGGTAGTTGTACCCATGGACGCAGATCAGCTTAAGTCCTACAAGAAGGAAATGGCAAAGGCTAAAAGAATGATCCTCGATGGAGTTAGGGATCATGTAGTTTCTCACATTGCGGGCAAGGACATAGCCAAAGAAATGTGGAATGCATTGGCCATGCTATATCAAGAATATTCCGAGCAGCAGAAGATGTGCTTGGAGAAGTTGAGGCTGACTAGGATACAGAAGTGGCAGCATATAGATCCATTCCTAACAAGACTTCAAGATGCCCCAGATCAGCTAGTTGTTGTGGGATCAACGCCTTAGTCTACAAAGTTTGTGCGACTGACCCTTAATATTTTTTTCGAGGAGTGTCAAGTCTTTGTCCAGAGTATCCTGGGCAGAGAGAAGTTCCCTGATTGGGAGAGAGTTTGGGTTGATCTACAACAAGAGGAGATGAGACGTGATTTGGTGAAGAGCACCATAAGTGGTAGCAGCAGCAGTGGGGTGAAGATCAAGAAGGAAGAGGAGAATGCAGCGCTCGCATCAAAGGGGCAGCTGGAGCAGTGCAAGCGAAAGAAGGATATTTCGAAGATCAATTGCTTTCGATGTGGTGAGATGGGCCACTTCAATTCTCAGTGTCCTCTTCGGAAGAAGGACAAAGAAGAGAAGCAAAATTAGCAGGTTTCCTCCGCCGAGATAGACAAGTTGTCCTCCAGATTGGAGGCTGAGTTTGCCATTATTGCCCATATACCTCCAGGGGAGAGGTGGGGTGATTGGGTTTTGTAGCCCAGAGTGCTATAGGATGAGCAGGTTCCTTAAGGAGTCCACCTCTTGGATCATCAACTTGCTACGAGAGCCCATAACAGCATTAGCAAGATGGACCAGTGACAGTAGGTGCAGTCAGGTGCCAGAGTGACAGATGCAATAGTTAGCAGCATTAGGGACTGAGCAGCGCGGAGCAGAGTTGGTAGCAGTGCAGTTGGCACAATGCAGAGTTAGCAGCAACGCAGAGGCTTAAGTGACAGCGCAGAGGCTAGTAGCAATCAGAACTCAGTTGACAAATGCATCAATATGAACACAGTTGACTCAATTGATGGACATGCCTCAGTTGCAACAGCAGTAGATGAAAGGAATTACGAATGTTGGAATGGCAGCAGCAACATAGTTGTAGTGCAGATGTAGTAGTTGTGAGCAGTATGCAGGCTCAACAGCAGCACAGATGCAACGTAGCAGATGATGGTACAGGATCAGAGTGATGCTTCAGGAGGTTGCGTTACTAGAGCACATTCCTTGCTAAAAGGGAGTGTTGATTTTTGTAGCATTGGATGTGCTTTGGCCTCAAGATTTTGTAGAGAGGCTAAGACACATGCATTCTAAAATATACCTAGAAATTGTTTTGGGAAATTCCACCCGGAGAGGATTTAATTAAAATAATTAATTATTTTTAATGGATTCCTAAGTCTAAACTTAGGAAAAGGAAACAATTAAAAGGTATTAATTAGATCGGGTGTGAATCTTCTATATGAAGACGAGGATCGACTCCCAGTTAATCTTAGCCTTTGATTATGCTTTAATCTTGGTCGTTGATATCTCAACGAGAGATTATAAGAAGGAGCTCGATGGGCATTTGTAGAACACATCGAGTGAGAGATCCAGAGATCGAATTCTCTAGAGCAGCGCAGCAGTTGTCGGAGAGAGATCGAGAAGATTTCTTGCAGTGAGGGGCACGGATAGTTGGCCAAAGGAATTTTTTCCTGATCAAGAGAGTGCAAGGCAGAGAAGGCATCGAGAAGTCCAGAGAGGTTGCGCAGTGTCAGGTAGAGGTAGCACAGAGCTACGTTGTGGCAGCGCGGAGCTTCAAAGGGAGTCCGCAATATTGCTGGGGAACAGTCGAGATCTAATGCCGGAAGCCATGGTGTGAGACTAGAAGACAAGAGGGTCGAGTTTCCAGTCAGCAAGACTTCAAGAGGAGGTGTTACACAATCCCAGCAACAGTGACACAGTGATTGCGTGGGAAAACGCAGAGACTATGCATGGACAACGCAGGGAGCTCATCTCCAGTCAAATCAGTGCCGGATTTTCCTATGACAATGTGAGATTTTCTCACTAAATCTTTGTCAGATATCGGATAGCCAATTTGGGCATCCATTGACTTGTTTTCAAAAAACTACTGCATATAATCAAAACCCTCAACTGCTGCACCAGTTTTCCTACATTGTGTTTTTCAGGGACATTTTCCAAAAACAACGATGTTCATTGTGTGTGTTTATTTCTTTCCTGCTCGATATTTTGTTTCCGCAGTATTTTTATGTTGTGAAGGCTGCAGTAGAATTTATTTCGATGTTTACTATGTAACACCGTAAATAACTTGATTCAGAATTAACAAGTGGAAGAAATAATATCAATTGCTGCAGTTGGGATTCTGATTTAGGAATTTTCATAGCCCTCAGGGGAGGACTAGGGGGCAAAGTATATGTTACCTCTGCAATATACCATGTCATCCCTACGCCTCCACGTGCCAACACGCGCATAATTTGTCTTCCCCAACAAGAAAACTCCTCTCTTGCCCATGATATGCTGGGGCACATCCATTTGCCATAGGTAAGTGTCTCGCGCCCTACTGCGTGTGATGAGACCATCAAGGGACAACAACCCACTCCCATGTGACTGTATGTAAGTCCCTGTGGATATACTCAAGAGGCGCTCATCGTTGCATATCTCTATACACCACAAAATACCATGGCTTGAGGCTGAGTCAGTGTGCAACACCCTGCATCCTATCAGGGTTGCCAACTCTACTACCATACCTCCATAATCTCGAATGGGTGGGCCTACCCTCTTGATCCTCTTAGAGAGGTTTAACAAGAAAACCTCCCCAGTGGCGGTGTCGTTTCCTGGTGTCCACTGCACCCCACATATCCGTAAGAAAGCCTCATCCCTATACAATGCTCTGTCTAGTGGCCTATCGATGCCACCTCCTCCGATCAACCACTGGAAGAGTATGTTGATCATCCTGCAACTCCACCCCTGATCCACATTCCAGGACAACTCACGGAGTCCACCTACTCCCCAGTCGGTCAAGCTAGCCACTAGTTGTGAAAAATCCTAGATCTGGATTCCTACTGCAACAAATCTGAATTACTTCTCCTACTATTTGATAATTATTTCATTACATTGAAATACCAAAGTAATCACTGAAGCAATCTACACAAATAATATTGCAGAATAAATCTGAGTGCTGAAACAATCTAAACAAAACTCAATGAAAAGCAACCACAATGACAGTTATTTTTGGACTAAGTCCCCGGAAAAACCCAACTTGGGAAAACAAGTGTAACAGATCTAAGGGTTTGTATTATTAAGCAGCAGAATCTTGAATACAACTAGAGTGCCAACATCCGGCAAACCCTTTAGAGAAATCTATACAGCAAAAATGACTGTGAGATATACCTCACTCAGCAAGTCTCCGGCTGATCAAAAACAGCGCTGATAAATCCCTCACTGCCTCTGCGTGACTGCTTAAGCTGGATCTGCGTAAGCCTACGTAGGCAAGCTAGAGGGACTACGTCACCCCTTCCTGTGGCTGATCTGGCTGATCTAATCTTGGCCCTCCTGGGTCAGAACCCCAACCTCTATCTTTCTCCGAACTGACTCCAAGAGACACTGCGCTAGCTCTGCGTGATTCTCTGCAGTAACTGCGCCACCCTAGCCAGAAACTGTGCTACCCCTTTCATGCGTTGATGTTACCTCTCTCTGAAATGTATTCTTGGCCCTCCTAACCAATCTTTGCTTCGGCCCCTCTCCGGATCTGATCACTGAATCAAATCACTTAGCAAACACAACCCTAGTGATTTGTTCTTTATCAAAAATTGTGTCTTCCCACACAAATTCGAAAATGCTCAATGGCTCAAGTGTTAAGTGTGTTTTCCATATGCCCCTCACCCTCCTCCTTATAATCTTCCATTGACTCTTCAACGGCCAAGATTAAAACATAATCAAGGGCTAAGATTAACTTGGAGGGGATCCATGACTTTATCTAGAAGATTCACACTTGATTTAATTAATACACTTTAATTAATCAGTTTCCCTAAGTTTAGACTTAGGAAAACATTTTAAAATGATTATTTAATTTAATTAAATCATCTCTAAGTGGAATTTTCCAAAACCATTTCTGGGTTTTATGGAATACAATTGTCTTAGCCTATATACAAAATTACAAGGCTAGAGCACATCTGATGTTACCATAAATCAACACTCCCTCTTAGCGAGAAAAGTGCTCTAACAAAACAACTCAATGTGTTGTTGATGTGCGCTTCCCCTCTGTGCACTGCGCTGCTGCTGCTCAACTGTTGTTGCTGCTGCTCATCTCTGTTGCTATTGTTGCTAATTGCAGCAAGAAAACATCTGAAATTGGACAAGTAGATCTGCAACTGAAAAATAAGACTAACTGCTGCTAGTTTCTGCACTAGCTCTCTGAAAATACTGCGTTGTTGTTGCTTCTGCACTGCGTGAGCACTGCTCTGCACTGCGCTGTTGCTGCCTATTCTCTGCGTTGATCAGGAACTAGTATTGCGAGCCACTCCATCATCTCATCTTCTTCTGCTACTGCTATCCATCCTGCTACTGTCTTTAGGCTATCGTAACTCACATGTGATCCAAGAGTTCGAAAATACTCAAGGATCCCACCTCCTTGTAGATTATGGATCTACAAATCCAAAACAACCCACTTTTCTTCTTCTGGAATATGAGCTAACATAGCACAATCTTTCTCTGCCTCAATCTTGGCAGCTCCTGCAAGTGGATCTTCCTTCTCCTCTTTATCCTTTTTCTTAAGAGGACATTGTGTGGCATAATGCCCCATTTCTTCACACCGGAAGCACTTGATGTTGGATAGATCATTCTTCTTCTGCTTCTGTTGCCCTTTTGATGCAAGGGCAGTGTTATCTTCTTCCTCCTTTTTGACCTTTGAACTGCTACTGCCATCCTCCAAGTGGATTTTTAGGAGATCTCTTCTCAACTCCTCTTGTTGTAATGCTACCCACATTGCTTCCCATCTTGGAAGCCTTTCTCTGCCCAATATAATTTGGACGAAGACTTGATAATCTTTTGAAACAGAGTTCAGCATGAGCCTTACTAGCTCTGAGTCTTTAGAAACAGATCCTACTGCAGACAGTTGATCTCGGTTCTCCTAAATCTGAGACAAGGAGTCAAAACGCTCTCCCTTCTTCATCTTGATATTCAGCATCTTCTCTTCAAGGTACATCTTCCGCGGCTCGGAAGATCCTTGGTACAGCTTTTCTAGCCCTACCCAAATTTCTCTGGCAATGTTTTTGGCTACTATGTGAGGTACAATGTGATCCTTCACTCCATCTAGGATCAATCTCTTGGCTCTAGCCATATTCTTCTTGAACTGCCTCAGGTGTGCTACATCAAGAGGTTCTACAACTGCGCTATCTATGAGGGCTTTCAGATCGTGTTCATCAAGGAGAAATTTTATCCTTGATTTCCAGATAACATGGTTGGAGGCACCCTCCAATCTATCTTGGTCACGCAGTCCGTTGTTGGCCATCTCCTCAACTGTCGGTATCTTGCTCTAACCCTCTGCTCAGCTAAACTTACGCATTGCTTGTAGAGTAAGTCACTTCTTCTGCTGCTGCACGGGAAAACTAAGTTTCTTTGAGTAAGAAACCCTCTGAGATCAATAAATCCCCAACTGTGTTTTTCAAAATTTTATGACGCTTATGCACCAGCTCTTACTGTTGTGCAGTAACTGCGTCCTTCAGCTACACTGCCTCTTTTGCAACTGAAAAAGCTTACCCCTCTGTCAACTCTCTAAGAGGGAGCCTTTTCTGCACTGGAATGCCCTTCTGGCCTGGACAGTGTAATTTTCTAGGAGGGTCTGTTGTTGCTTACGCAGATCCCAGAATCTACAGCATTGATCTGCTGGTTCTCTTCGTTTCTCCTGCACTTTAGCTTAAATAAGCTCTAATACCGTGTGAAAAATCCTAGATATGGATTCCTACTGCAACAAATCTGAATTACTTCTATTATTTGATAATTATTTCATAACATTGAAATACCGAAGTAATTACTGAAGAAGTCTACGCAAATAATACTGCAGAATAAATCTAAGTGCTGAAACAATCTAAACAAGACTGAATGAAAAGCAACCACATTGACATAGTGATTTTTGGACTAAGTCCCTAGAAAAACCCAACTTGGGAAAACCGGTGCAGCAGATCTGAGGGTTTGTATTATTAAGCAGCAGAATCTTGAATACAACTAGGGTGTCAACATCCGGCAAACCCTTTAGAGAAATCTAGACAGCAAAAATGACTGTGAGATATACCTCACTCAGCAAGTCTCTGGCTGATCAAAAACAGCATTGATGAAGCCCTCACTGCCTCTGCGTGACTGCTTACGTTGGATCTGCATAAGCCTGCGTAGGCAAGCTAGAGGGATTGTGTCACCCCTTCCTGTGGCTGATCTGGCTGATCTGAAGTCGGATCTTGGCCCTCCTGGCTCAGAACCCCAGCCTCTATCTTTCTCCAGACTAACTCCAAGAGACACTGCGTTGGCTCTGCATGATTGTCTGCAATAACTGCGTCACCCTAGCCAGAAACTGCGTTGTCTCTTTCTCGCGTTGATGTTGCCTCTCTCTGAAATGTATTCTTGGCCCTCCTGACCAATCTCTGCTTCTGCCCCTCTCCGAATCTGATCACTAAATCAAATCACTTAGCAAACCCAGCCCTAAAGATTTGTTCTTGATCAAAAGTTGTGTCTTACCACACAAATTCGAAAATGCTCAATGGCTCAAGTGTCAAGTGTGTTTTCCATAGGCCCCTCACCCTCCTTCTAATCTTCCATTGACTCTTCAACGGCCAAGATTAAAACATAATCAAGGGCTAAGATTAACTTAGAGGTGATCCATGACATAATTAATACACTTTAATTAATCAATTTCCCTAAGTTTAGACTTAGGAAAACATTAAAAAACAATTAATTAATTTAATTAAATCATTTCTAAGTGGAATTTTCCAAAACCATTTCTGGGTTTTATGGAATACGTGTCTTAGCCTATATACAAAATTAGAAGGATAGAGCACATCTGATGCTACCATAAATCAACGCTAGTGTTACTCGAAACTCTGATAGAAAAATGTGGTTGTGTGTGCTCTCAATCCCCGAAACCAGTGCACAACTACTACAATCACTAACTGACTCCATGATGTGATGGGGAATCCCACCTAGATCCCAAAAATAGTTTGGCCCTCGAGCCTCTCCAACAACCCACGATCCCTGTCAAACTATGGCCATGGATACATCCCAACACCTAACCCGTGTCATCGGGTAGCAGCTCAGTACCTCTCGCCATCCAATCCCAAAGGAGGGATCAAATGTACAATCTCCTTTGGAAGGAACCATCCCTCCAGGCTGATACGGTGGCATACTCAACTCATGTCGCTCAATCCTGCTAACCTGGTCATCCCCTTTGGTATGTCTAGACAACCCTGCCTCTCTCAATCCAATGTGTAGGGGTGGGCTAATAACGTTGTAGACCCTGTAAGTGGGCCTCTGAAGCAAACTGTGTTGAAATCCCAACATGTGGTCTTTAGGTTTCCCCTCATCAATGGCTAGCCCAAAGGATGGTTGCACATCCTCCTCCATCTTGAGCTCAACATGAGCCTCCAACTGCTCCTCCATAGACAACCCAACATGCAAGACATGCTCATCATATAGTTGTAGGTGGTTGTCGTCCTGAAGCTCTGTCATAGACCTGGATAACTCATCAATGGATACCTCAACAACAGATGTGTGATCAACTGTCTCCACCAATCTGTCTACTGGGCTACCAAAGGAAACTTTAACAAGGGTGACTCCTATGTCACACTAGGTGTATCCTCGTGCTCCTCTTGGATGCCATTAGCCTCATGCTCAACTAGTTGGAATGTGTATAGATGAACTCCCTCCTAAATGGGTATGTTCTCTCTCATCTCATCATTACCTCCCATCTTCGTCTCTGCAGTATTAATACTAGTGTTTCGTTGAACAATCATGCTCCTCTTATTTTCTTCATCTGTAAGTCAGCAACTACTAATTCTTCTTGTTGCCCTTGCTGACACCCACTCTTCAAGCAACCCCCCCAGTCTCTCGAGACTTCTAGTAACATTGTCAAATTTCTCCTACTGATACATTTTTGGGCACAAGTTCAATCTGGAGAATAATGTGGGACTAGTGTTTAAGCCTCTCGAATTCTAGTCCACAATAGCACTTGAACATTTGCATGATTTAGACCCACAGCTGTGTGAAAATTTCAAAATCCTCTCAACAGAAATCCTACTGCAGTAAATCTGATTTACTTCTCCTACTTGTTTATTTAACTTAACAAGTTATTTTCTGAATAATTCATGAAAACATTGAAGTAAATACACTGCAACCTACACAATTATACAGATCAAATAAAGAAGAATAAGCAACCATGCAGACAAAGGACACAAATTTTTCAGACAAATGTCCCCGGAAAAACCCAATGCGTGAAAACCGGTGCAACCCTGCTGGCTTTGCGTCAGCTCTGCGTGAGCCCTGCTAGCTCTGTGTCACCCCTCCTATGCTTGTGTTGCCTCTCTGTTATTTTATTCTCAGTCGTGGATGAAAATCTAAGCTGCCGAACTTCCCCTCACTGCACTGCAAGCTCACTCTGAAATTCTCAGCAAATCGCGCCCCAGAATTTTGACTTAGCTCAAGTGCTGCTACTCTGTGTGCGTTCTCCAACTGATCTCAAGCCTTACTTTAATACTTTTCCAGTTGACGAATCAACGATCGTGATCTAATCTCTAATCGACGGCTAAGATTAGAAAAGACTTGATCCTTGTCACTTAGAACATTCTCACCCACATGTTTAAATTAATTCGCTTTAATTATTTAATTTCCCTAAGTTAGACTTAGGGTCCCCATTAAAATAATTAATTATTTGAATAACTTAAGCTCTAGGTGGAATTTCTCCAAACAATTTCTGGGTCTTGGAGATCTCATGTGTTCTAGCCCCTCCACAAGGTTTTGGAGCTACAGCACATCCGATCCTATCCAAAAAAATCAACAAGTTGGCCAAAATCATGCTCTGATACCACTATAATATTCCTAACAGAAATATACAATGATACACAAAGCAAACATATCAAAAATACACATAAAATTTGCACACAAATCAGACACCCAATATAGAGCCAAAAACTTTGTTGTTCTAAACCATTTTATTATAAAATCATGGGGTTACAATCTAATATTTGGAAAGTGTGCACCTAGGCTTGCCCAAGGCAAGCTAACAAAGCCCAAGCGATGAAATCAAGTGCCCCAACTACTGCGTAGTTGTCCCCTCTATGGCTCTGCATTGATCACCCAGAAACTGAACTGTTGGTTGTAAAGAATAAACGATTTGGTCCTCTTCCGGTGCTCAGAAAATTCCGGGAAATTAACCTCGGTCTCTTCTCCAATAACCCACCAAAACCCATAAATGGTTTCACCAAATGCTGAACCTGGAATTTCGACCCAATTTCCCCTAACTCCTCCAGCTGCCAGCTGAGTTAGGGTCTTTGTTTGACCCCTCAAATCTGCCCAGAAAATTCTGCCAAATTAATTCTGGCCTCTCCACCAAATACCTAGAATAACCCACAAAGGAATTGGCCAATGGTTGACCTTGGAAATTCGGCCCTTTTTTCCCTCAATGGCTCTATTGTTGAGTAATTCGACCCACCTGTCAATCCTGCTACAAAGAGTCCCAAAAATGACTGCAATCTCCCTCAAAACACATCCCCCAACTCCTCAAGTTTCAGGCCCAAACTCCCTTCTCTCCTCAACAACCGAGTGTGACTCCTCCAAGGACTACGCAATCACTACGCTGCTACTACTGAACCCCTCCACAAACTTGAGTTCGTTGTTGTTGGTATGAAATGGAATTGGTAGAACTCCCTCCTTGGGCTACCACTCGAAGTCCACTGAAGCAAGGGTTGAGGTTTCCGCACAGAAACACTCGTGTGCTGAACAACACTTGCAAACTTGCTTCAGCTCAAGCTTGCTATGTCAAAGACAATTTTGCAATGATCATGAATGAGCCAAATGAGTGGCTCTTGCTCTTTTTATCAAAGAACCTCCAAAATTCCCATGTGGGCCCAGCTCAACTTTCCCCCACCAACTTCGCTCCAATTAGAGCGTACTTCCTACTGTGGGTCGTAATTCTCCATGGGTGGCCCCCATGCTCCACTAAGGCCGCAATATTTCCCTCCAACTCTAATGTTCGAGCTTGCTTAAAGTCAAAAATACATGTGGGGCCTCTAAACCCACATTCCCTAAGTGCAAACATGAATTAAGGCAAAATTTGCCAAAATTGACATTTCACTTAGCAATAATGCTAAGTGGGAATATCACATCTTGAATCTTCTTAAGAAAGAATTTTGACCAAGTTTTCCCCGAAGAGTGGGATTTTGCCTTGGCTGCGTGCCTACATCTTGTGTACTCTTCTATTTGTTTGCTTGGAATTATTCTTTATGATAAGAAGAAGATAAATTGAAAGAACACATAATAATAACAAAAATATGACAAGATAATATCATTAAGAGGAAAATCATTTAACCGACATCTCTATCGATTTTCCAACAGAGTCTTCATATAGTCATCAAGTGCCACTCTAGTGGTCAACATTTGGCTCTATATGGGGATGCATGCTAGATATGAAGTGATAATGTGCAAGAAATTAGAATCTGCATCCACCGACAAAAGACATATATCAATAGTATCCATTCAAAATATCATCAAATGAAATCAAGTACCGAAATGAAGAAATGGAAATTTATTCTAAAAGCATAAAAGACAATTTATTCATGAAATAAAACTACTTAAACAAAAATGACAAGGCATAAGGTTAGAAATATGATACAAAAAGATGTGCCATGGCATTAGATGTCTTCTGTGAAATCCATCTTGAGAACCTACCTACTCACAGGCAAATCCATAGGTTCTTTCTTTGATGTGCCTTGTCCAATTCTGACTATTTTGGGACTATGACTTGCCCCAATGTTAACCTGTTTGTGGCCATCAGATATACCAAACCTCTTCCTTTTCTTTTTTCGACTATTGATGTGTTGAGGCTTGATCTTGCTCAAAACTGGTGATTCATTTTTTATATATTTTTTCTTTTTTCACAATTTTCTTTTCTTGGTTAGTTGTGATGGTGATGATGATGCAATTACTGTCAATCTTACTGCTTTGTCTTGAAAATGCTATGATGGAAGATTTGAAGTACCCAAGTTTTTTGCTCTATGCCTAATCTCTTTGTTTTGAATTTGTTTTATAATGGGGGGGAAGAAAATTTGTCAACACCCACATCACTTCCTGGCTGGTATGATTTATAGATAATCTCATAGTTGGGATTCCTTGGATCCTTAAGATGATATCTTCGCTCCAACTCCCGATCCAGTCTGACAAAGGTATTATCAGGCATGGGAATGGTGGCACATGACAAGTCCATTTGAAGGCTACCACTTAAATCTGATGCCCATTTTCTTGATAGGAGCATTCCCCATGAATCGAGCACATCTACTACAATGTCCATAGTCATTATTCTGTCTGGGTATGCAGGGAGGAAAACCTATAAATCTTTAATTATCCACACACTTCAATTCTTTTAGGATCCATTGAACATATGTTGTGATAGGGCCTAGATACCCTTCAATTCAGTTAATCCATGACTTTCTTGGTCATGACATTTGATGAAGCCCCTGAATCAAGCATGCAGTTGTGTAAAAGACGATCATTCACTACCAAAGAAACATAAAATGGTAAATGATCTTCGTTCCCCACATGACAATTTGTAAATTTCAATACAATTTCTTCATCTTCTAGTTCTTCACTATCCTTTTCTCCCCTTTGAGTAACTTCAATTGCACTTAGTAACTTGGCCCTTTGAGATGGTATCTTTAAAATTTTTGTCACTGGGATAGAAACCTTTGCATTATTCACCTATTTTTCGAAGTCAAAATTTAATTATGAGGTAGGAGGAGAAAATTTTTTTGTGATTATTCCTGTTTTGAATATCCCTTCTTTGATAAATCATCCCTTTGTGTTTAGCCATAGCAAGAATCTGTCCAGACGTGGGTTTCTCCCCAAAAGTCTTAGCGACTTTCTCAAAATTTGCAATCATATTGTCAACCCGAAGATTATTAGGCCTATGGTCAATCTCTTGATTTCTTTCAATAGTGTATATTTGATCATCCATGGAGAACATATTGATTTGGCCACTTGTTCCTACATGTTCATCTCCCAACATGCTACCTTCCATAATTCTATTTAAATAGAGGCATGTGGCCTCTTCATGGAACTCATTACATGGCCTATAAAAAGGGGGAATTTGATCTACCATGTTGGTGGATTCCAATGGATTTGGAGGCCTATAATCTTGTTGAGGACCTTTATTCTTTTGCCATCTATCAATTGGCCTATGTTGGAATCTTTGCACTTGTAATCTTTCCATGGCCACCAACCTATTTCGCATGGCTTGCATTTCTTTAGTGAGATTTGCTTCCATGTTCTTGATGAGTTGAGTTAATTCTTTAATAGGATCATGTGCAGTCTCTTCCTTGGCCTTTCCTTTGGAATCATTAGATTTTGATGGCCCTCTATTGAAACCAGGAATTTCAAATTTTCCTAACCGCTTTCTAGCCATTTCCATCTTCAAGGCCTCACTTTGAGCTATACCCAGAGTGGAAGGCTCTTTCCTTCTCAACTCATAAGCAGTGTCACCACAAAAAGCCTCCAAATATGAACATAAGAGAAATTCATCAAGAGGTTTAACAGTAGTAAGCATGCTTTTTACCAATTCATTGAATCTCTTGTTAAACTCCTTCATGGTTTCAATCTCATTTTTCTTCATGTTGCTAATGGCACTGATCAAGTGACTATTTTCTCTTCTCTCCAAATTTTCCCATGAAAGCATTAATGAATGATTGAAAAGAGGCATAAGAGTAAGCAGGTTGCTTAGTGAACCAATCAAGAGCATCCTCTTCTAAAGAGAGAACAAAAAGTCTCATCTTAACATCCTCAAAGTCAGCAGCGTTACACCACTTAAAAATGCAAACATTGAAGTTCTTCACATGTGATGCAGTACTAATGGCATTGTTACCTTGAAAAGAAGGCAACCTTTCAATAGCCTTGTCAAAGATATTGTGAGGATAGCCATTTATGTTAGTAAAATTACAAGGAGCAAAAGATCATTCATGATGCTAGGCTCTACTTGTTCTTGAAAAAACAAATGAATATCTGAAATAGCCTCTTCCCCAAGAATAGCAAGACTTCTACTATGAGATAATCTATTTAACCTCTCTCTAAAAAGCCTTTCACGCTCAAGAGTGGGGCTAACTAGACCACTAGAATTTCTCCTAGTAGAAACTCCTGCAAAATTTGAATTTAGTGGAGTCGCCACTTGAGCAATAATCTAAATCTAAAGTTCAAATATGCTAAAACCAAAATTTAGTCGATTTCTTAGGTACAAAAAAGCTTGTCCTCGGCAACAGCGCCAAAAAGTGTTGGCCTTGCCACCTACACCTACCTACATTTAGTGAGAAAAGCCTTTAACCCCACAAGGTGAGGTTGGTGACAAAGAACCTAGAGAAGGGGTTGTCACCTATTCCCAACTCCCTCCGTTTAAACTATCTCCTAGGTTAGCTATGGGGGGTGGTCCCTAAAGGAAAACTAAGTTAAAGATTTGAGGTTTCTAAGAGAATGTTAAAGTGAGATGGATTACTTTTTTTCAATATTATAAGCAAATGTGATATGAGCAATAACCATCAATACATAAGATAAGCATAAGCATATGAACAACTAGTGCCTTCAAAGTATTGCATCTAAAATGAAATTATATTTGCTTAAATGAAATGCTTTCAAAGGGAAAACCAAAGTAATCCTGAAAATGAAACAAGAAATTGTTAGCACAAGATATAAGGATGTCTTTAAGATATATGATCAATTGATAAATCAATGCATGCAAAGGTATCTTGCCAAAATGAAAACAATTAGTAATTTACTTGAAGAAAGTAAGTAAAATGATCCTTGTCAATGTCTATCAAAAGTAACTTGCCTTCAAGAATTAAACAAGCATATAAGGTAAACTTGAAAAAGAGATACAAAATGAAGACTAGTGCATTCAAATAAACAATAGCTTGCCCAAAATGAGATTAGGACACAAATGATAGAGAATTTAGATGTTATACCAAGATAATAATATGAAATTAAATTTGCAACATAAAATAAGTAGCACTTGAAAATGAAATGCCCAAATAAAAAGATACATCAATCATCCATGAGCATAATGACCATCAAAATAATAACATGAAATGAACCATATTCCAAGTACAAGAGAAATTAAATTGTTGCAAAAATTAAAGGGATCACAATACTTGAATTAAAGGTGCTTTTTTAAATGGGAAATGTTATTTGCATGTGAAACTTTAAACCATCAAGATAGCAAAAAAATTTGAGAACTCGAAGTAAAGTAAAATGTGATGTAAAAAGATTATTGGTTTATTTTATTAGTTAGACTCTAAAAGCAAGATTGCAATTACACTCTAATCCTCAGACCTCTTCCTCGCCCAAAAATTTGGATCTCACAGTGAGGAGTCAATAGAAGTAGAGGGTCCCTAAAGTCTGTTCAAACAACTTAAGTTAGAGGTAAGTTTTAGTGATGTTTGGGGCTTGTAAGATCTCTAAAAGTAGATTAGTAAAAGTAAAACTTCAAACTTCAACTTGAGATATTTGTTTGACATGAAATAAATGTTGCTTTGTAAAATAGAATTTTCCCAAATACTTGATGCATGTAAAGTTTGCTCAATGGTGAAGCATAAGTAAACTTTGAACAATATTCAAGCTAATTGAATTCATGTTAAAGGTGATTGCATGCAAAAAATCTGAATTTTCTATGAAAGTAAATAAACTTAAAACTTGTAGCAAATCAAACTAAATAGCATGCAAAATGATTGTGATGCATGGTTGTGTTAATTAGTCAATTAGATGAAAAGCATGCAACTGAAAAGAGATTAACAAATCAACCCACAAGTCCTGTCCCAAAGGTGGAGAGATAGGGATGTCAATGGGTAAAACACACGCTCTCAAAATCATAAATTTTATTAGTTTTATAAGAGGCAAAAAACAATGAAGCCCCCTCTAAACCCAAGGAAAGTCCTCACAATGGAGTTTTAAGCCATGGACATTTTCTTTCTGAAATATTTCTGCAATTGAGGCCAAAGAAAGGCTCAATAAAATTCAGATTTTTACAAGAGGAGAAGAGAGGCTAAGCTTTTTCAATGCCCACGGCCAAGAGAGAGAGAAGGCAGCCAAAGTAGAACTCAGCCTTGCCCAAGAAGGCCCTCTAATGCTCACGGCAAAAAGAGGGAATTGATCTAGAAGTTAGAGCCCAAAGTTTCTGCATGCAAACTTGTCAGTAGTTTTGAAGATGAATCCCACAAGTAACTACAAGAAAACAAGTTAGAGATGGGCTACAAAACACACCAAGTATTAGCTCAATAAATTACAAAATATTGTACAACATAATCTACAAAAGGCTAAGCCAAAAAGTATGAGTAAACTCTCATCTTTGACTAGCCATGACTTAGCTCTTTGAAATAGCAAGATATTAATACATGAAGCATAATACTTGAAAATAAATATTGAATTGATTTAATGCAAGAGATAAGAGCCTAAAACCCAAAGGAACACCTGCAAGACAATTTCGAATGATTAGACTTTGGAAATTAACACATGCGAGTTCTCTTTGAATATTTCAAAAGTGGGTTGGTTCCACCAAAAACTTCCCCTCACACTTGAAGCTTGATCAAAGAAAGATTTTCTACACAACTTCAGCAAAACCAATTAAGATCCACATGGAATTAAATAAATGCAATGGAGAGAGAATTCTAAAAATATATTCGACATCAACTAAAATATTTCTCTACCTAGAGAAATTAAACAATCTGTATGCTGATATAAGATAGCTATAATCCAGCAGTGTATCCTTAAGCCCAATATCTCGTATTCTTGATTACAAATGAAAGCCCAAGGCTCTATTATATAGAGAGTTGGGAGCAAGTCCCAATGAAGAGTGCACATGACAAATGGCTATGGAGCAAATCCCAAGGGAGAGAAAGTCAAGTTCTAAGTCGAGATAAGAGAGACACCAAGGCAAATCGAATTCCATATGTCGCACCCAAGGAAAATCGAATTCTCTATGTGGCATAATAAGCAAATCCAAGTGTGCACGAAAACAAGCAGATGACTCCAATCAAACTCCAAACTCAAACCATGTGTTTCCACCTCAATTGATGATCCCACTGAAGCTCAAAGTAGATCCCCAAGGAACTGTGTGGCCCCTCCAAGAGCAACTCGTATTTCCCAAGTGGAGTGCTAAATGTAGAAGAAGTGGAGCTAAAGTAAGATAAGCTCCCATGAAATCCTCCACCAAATATCCATCAAATATTCTTTTAGTGCTTTAACTCCTCCAAAAAACTCGATTTTCCACATAAGCAATTGTTGCATTAACTCCAAGAAATTTGATTTCCATGAGTGAGTGGTGCATTTATGATGTATGGTGCTCAGTCATCCTCCACATGTCCCCTGACTCGACTCTTTAACTTAGGAAAATTTCCAAGTCATTTCCATGTCATTATGTCAGATGGAATAATTTATTTCTCTATTTAATTTATTTCTAGCTTAATTTATTGCCACTTTTTCCACTAAACTTGGGAAAAGTGGGTTTTGGGGGTCTTAAACACATTTTTAACCCCTCAAAGTGTGTCATGGTAGAAAGTTGAGGGTGAGGGGTGCAAATTTTATTACTCATGCCCCATACAACTTCCTCTAGGCATCACTTATTACATTACAAATACAAATTTCATTGCAATTTCTGCCCTGCGAGAAATTTAAAAAATTAAAAAATAACTACCTAAACCTAACCAAATTCCACGAATTTTTCGTTTGATCTAGTATGGTAAGATACATTGACCCCAGACACTAGGACTCACCCAAGGCCTCACCATCAAGCCATACTCCAGATTTAGGTTATATTAGGAAGAAAAAACTCAATTAATTATAAAGTCCTGATAGGGAGATGATAATTAATTAAGTGAAAAAAACCTCCCAAAGTAATACTCATCTGACGAGAAGGCCTCAAGTTGGCTAGGCCTGTTACATTACTCAAAACTCATCACACTAGCATCACTTATTACAATTTCCCGCAGGGGTGTGGAATCTAGGTACAACACAAAATGATAAGAAGTAGAGTTTAAAAAATTTGGTAATATGATGATATCTGATGGTACAAGTGTTCTTTGGTACATCCTTGGGCATGGAGTCTTCAAATAGTCATCAAGTGCCACTCTAGTGGTGAACCGTACCCAGGGTAAACCAGCTAGTTACAGTCTTGGAAATCTAACCCCACAATGACATCAAGTGAGACTCAATAATATCCACAATCATAGCTAGCGAGGGGGCTTGACCCCATGACCTCCAAATTGTAATTTACAACACTCAACCACTCAAGCTAATCCACTGGGCTAATCATGGAGGGGTTTTGTTCAAGAGAACATATTTTATTTACATGGTATAACACATTAAAATGTACCCCTCATTGGCACTTTCCCTCATTTCAAGATTGGTACCCAGGGTAAACTGGCTAGTTGCAGTTTTGGCATTCTAACTCGACGAGGATGTCAAGTGGGACCCAATAATATCCACAATCATAGCTAGCTAGGGGGCTTGACCCCATGACGTCCTACTTGTAATTTACAACACTCAAGCTAATCCACTGGGGTAATCATGGAGGGGTTTTGCTCAAGAGAACATCTTTTATTTACATGGTATAACACTTTAAAATGCACCCCTCATTGGCACCACATGTTCATGGTGATTTAGATTGTTGATGACTTATTGGGAGGACAATTATGGTTATATTTGAACATTAACCTTTTTGCACACACGTTGAGGTTGATTTGATTATTCAATGTTCAATTAATTTATTTATTTTATCCAAATAAAGGTTAGTAGCTTGGGCATCTCATTTTATATTCTTCTTTTTTACACTTAAAGTGGTTATTTGGAGTGAGTTGCAGCATTTTAGTAGTGTGTCCCCCTTTTTGGGCACAATTTTCAAGACATGTAATATTTTATTGGTTTCTTAGAGAGGTTGGCACACTTCTCTAGAGCATACTCTCTTGAGTCAGACACATGTCATTTGGAGGAGTATTTTATTGATGGGTTCTAAGCAATTGGCACATTTTCCTGGGGAAAACTTCACATGGAAAATATTTATGATTTGTTCAGTGGTTGAGGTAGTTACATGGCACGAATTTCTAGGGTGCACCTCTCCTAGGTGCTCTCTCATCTTTATTGCATGGATATTTTAGCTACACTTGGAATCTTTGGACCTTCACTACAAAGCACCCTTACCTCTTTGACTTCGTATATATATTATATTTGATTTGGGGTGGTTATGTAGGTTTTTCTTTTGAGTCGCATGGCACATGAGGGTCACAGGTGTGACTTAGCATGCTCTTGTACTTGGTCTCCTTTCTATCTTTATAAACTATCTTGGAGGGTGCACCTATGCGATGTTTCTTCTTACTATTTTTGGATTATCTTGGAGGATGAACTTGTAGAGAGATGACCTACTTGCTATTTTGGGGCTTTGACTGTTGAGATTTTGGGGTGTTGCGATTTAAGAAATTCCATCATGTTTAATAGAAATTTAATTAATTAATCTTTTTAATTAAGGACCCTAAGTCTAACTTAGGAAAATTAAAAGATTAAAGTTAATTAAATTAAACATGTGATGAAAATTACTTAGGTCACACGGATCAAGCTTTCTTCTAATCTTAGTCGTCGATAAGAGATTAGATCACGATTGTTGGTTTCCCAACGAGAAAAGTATAAAGGAAAGGCTTGGGGTCAGTTGGAGAACACACACAAGTGGCAGAGCACTGAAACTAAGTTGGAATTCTCGAGCGTGGTTTGCTAAGAATTTCAGAAGTGATTCAGCTGCAGCGAGGGGTAGTATTGGCGAAAGGGATGGTATGATCCCAAGCCAAGAGTGCAACAAGAGGCAGAGAAGCAGCGAACTAAGCAGTGCAGAGGGAGCAGCAGCTACGCAGAGTAGCCACAGCCCAGCAGAGGCAGTGCAGAGGCTTCAGGGGCTACGTAGGGCTGATGAAGACCCAGAAGGGGCAGCGCAAGGGCAGCAGGAGGCCAGCAAGGCTGTCATAGGCCCAACCAGGGCAGCGCAAGGACAGCATAACCCAGTCTGGGGTGTCGCAGGCCCTCCCTGAGCAGCGCAGGGGCTGATGCAGGCTAGCAGAGCTGACGCGGAGAGCTTCAAAGCAGTGTTGGGGTTTCTAAAGACTAAAAATGTTTGAGTTTTTTAAATCTCGTTTGAGGGTGTGAATCAGTCAATTTTTCTATCTCTGGAACAGAGGTATAGCTGCAGATTATTTATTTCTCTGTCCGGTTAACCAGTTGGTGCCCAAATTTGTTGTACTTAGATTCTACTTAATATAAAGCCCTCCGTAGCTAGAAGACTGGTTTCCAAGGTTTTTCTAGGGACAGTTGTCCAGAAAATCATTGTGTCACTTTGTCATTGTGCATGTATTCAATTTAGATCTATATGTCTAGGTTGTTGATGTATTTACTTCGATGTTAATGTTGAATATTTCACATTAATAACTTAACGTAAGTAGGAGAAGTAAATCTGAAAATTAACAGTAGGGTTTCTGTTTGAGATATTCATAAATTTTCACATTTACAACATCTTTTCTTGTGGAGCACTCCATCCATTGGCATCTTGCACATTCATCCATGGAGTTGGTTACCATGGAATCCACACATATGGAATCGCTGTATGCATCCATTCTTGGAGGGTGGATTTCATGTGGACACTTCCAATTGACTTGGTTTGATTCCTATTTTTGGCGGTGCGACCCCTTCACGAGCATTGTTTGGTCCCTATTACTACTATTTTTTGATGAGGACAAATTTCCTTTGAGGGCTAGTTTTCACATGTTGTAACATGGTCAGCCATGGATTTATGAGAGATCTAACTACTTTATTATTATAATATTTGTTTGACTTGTCATGGACTTAGTTATAAAGATAATATATTCTATCGTATGGAGGATTTAATGCACTCCATATAAAGAGAGTTTCTCACCATTTCAAATGTGAATTGGCAATTAAAGGATTCTAAAAGAGAGAAGTGGTATGAGACTGTAGAGTGTAGAGATGCTTGATGTGGATCTCCCTTGTATATCAAATTCTTAAACACAAATGAAGAAGTGAGGTATTGATCTACGTTGTTGTATGGTTATGTACATGCTCTTCAATTTTGTTATTAATTATGTGTTGAAAACCTCTTGCTATCATTTTAATCTAAATGCCTATTAATAAAAACTTTTTCATCTAGGAGTAAAGCAATATGCAGAGATTCTCCCTCTTGCTTTCCTTGCTGTTATAATTCTGTTTTATTTCCTTCATCTAATAAAACTAGTTGCTGAAATGGAATAATAATTCAACCTAATATGACAGCAACTTCAAATTGCTTTGATGAGTAGCACCCCTAGCTCTCCAAGATTAAGTTTTCACACATTATTTTTCAGCAAACACTTAAGGTTCAATTACATCATATTACTTCCTTTTACCTTAAGTTTGCACCCAAATGGCAAACCAGCTCTTTTGATCTTATAGCCATCAAAAGTAGTTGAGTGACACACTGGTCCCTTCAATCAGGCACTGGTCCCATTTCATCCTGTTTCCTTGTTCACTCTTCCTTTCCTTTCATTCCCATATCCTTTTCCATTTCCATTTTTGTATATGCTACAACCTACATTTTGATAAAGCTTACTCTTCAAAAATCACCTTGCACCTCCACTTCATAGCCTTAGCAATCATATCTTTAGGGAAGTCCCTTTTGAGTTGAAGAAGAGGCAACTAGAAGTGTGAGGAAGAGCTATTGTGCTCACTGCTGACAGTGGACAGCCTTTCATAGTTCACAAAACTAGCCCCATGATGCTTGAGACTTCACATCGTTTTGGGGTGCTAGATTGTGTTATAACACTCCTCAAGCTGGATGTGGTTAATGCTTTTCATATAGTTAACTACTATTTTCTGTATGGAATCCAGAAATTTTGGCTTTGCAAAATATAGGATGATTTGGGTTAAAGCTTGTATCCGCAAACCCTGAATATCGCCCCTCATTAACGGAAGGCCAACTGACTTCTTTAGCCTCAACAGGAATAATGCAGGGTTGTTCTTTGTCACCATATCTCTATATCATTATAACAGAAGTACTAAGCAGGAAAATAGAAGCATGTTGGCATTTAGGCAGTCTTCATGTAGTGGAAATTGCCCAGAGTAAAATCACTTGATGAAATTGTTCATGATATCCTCCTGCAAGGAGCAGCCAAGACAATAGTCAGCCAATTCAAAAGAACCTTATATTGTTATCTTCTAGAGTTGGGAGGAAAGATTAACAACAGAAAATGAATCTCTATGGCATTTAGGCAGTCTTCATGTAGTGGAAATTGCCCAGAGTAAAATCACTTGATGAATTTGTTCATGATATCCTCCTGCAAGGAGCAGCCAAGACAATAGTCAGCCAATTCAAAAGAACCTTATATTGTTATCTTCTAGAGTTGGGAGGAAATATTAACAACAGAAAATGAATCTCTATTGCAAGAATACCCCTCTAAGGAAGATCCTTCAGATTGCCCGGTGCCTGAAATTCTCCTAAAAACATTACTGGAAATCATTCCAGTATCCTCTCCCAGGCACCAAGGAGGTTAAGAAACATGGACTGGCAGCCCACTCAGCAAAGAATCAAACACGAAATATTAGGATGGAGTGCAACATTGTTTAACCTGTATGGTAGATTGGCCCTTCTCAAATCTGTTTTACTCTCCTTACCTATTCATTTGTGTTCAATGTTTCTGCTCCAAAAGGAATTTCAAATAAAATGACAAAAAATTATTAGTTTTCCTATGGAAAGGATGAAAGAATTTGTCTTGGTAGCTGGGAGACTCTGCTCCTTCCTTGGCCAAAAGAGAATTGGGAATCAGATACCTTGAGACAAAATATGGCATTAAAGGAAAGTATACTCTGAAATATGTTGATTTTTTAGTAGCTTGGGAGGTACTCCGAGCCCCAGGATTCGGGGATTAGAGGGCAAAGCACCACAAGAGTCACTTGTGGGCTTGGAACCCAAGCTTGGGGTTTTCCACCAATCGTATTTTGGGGCATTTCCATGGAGCACTTTGGACATGTGATGGCATGACACGATAGAGGGTGGAAAGGAGAATCCAATGCTTCGAGAATCATTGAATTCCAAGTTGTCCTTAGTGAGATAAGAATTTTTGAAGTTATTTGTTGGGTTTGCACATAAGAAGTCAAGGTCAGCCTAATGTTAATTAGGCTTATGACAGCTGTTCAAGCCCTTAGATAACGTTGGAGGAAGCCCTTGTGTATGGTATATATACAAGGTGATGGAGGACTCTAATCCTCATCCATTGGTGCAACACTTACCTTGCAAAGAGCTCATTGGAGAGGAGGAATACCTATGTTGAAGGCCGCATCAAAAGGACTGAACAGCCAAGGGTTTAAAGGGCTGTTTAAGGGTGACCGAGTGCAGGAGAGAGGGCCGAGGTCCCTTACTAGGAGACCACAGCATTGGAGACTGTTTGAGGGTCTTGTTGAGGGTGGAAAGTCCTCATAAGAGGCTGCTGCATGCTTGTTTGAAGATCTGTAGGGTGCCGCTGCAATTAGGGGAGGGAAAGTCTGTGTTAAGGGCTTGAAACTGCCCTAAAGGAGCAGCGTGGAGGGGCAGCCTCCCATAGAAGGACAGCCACAGTTCATAGGAGCAAATCTGGGCCGAAATTGAGGGTTGTTAGGGACTGTATTTTGTGCCCTAACCAGTCCAGACTTGCAGTATGGAGAAGATCTTAAAACAGTGAGCAGAAGGGTGCATCTTGTAGGTGTTGGGTCCATGATTTTGGACCAGTATTGGATCAGTTTTGATAGAAGTCTGTGGGAGCCAATTTGGAGGCTTGATTGGGTGATCGAGAGCCTCCATAGGTGCAGATCTTGCAGTGTAGTATTGGATGCCATTAATCTGGTGGAGGGCAGTGTGTTGGCTACCCAAAGTAGCCCTAGACAAGCTATCTTGAAGTGACGAAGAGGAGCTGAAGGTTGGGTGAAAATTGGTGTCAAAGTGCAGTGCCTTGATGGACAAAGGTGACTACTAGCCTGGCAGTTTGGAACTCGCCAAGTGGCCAGCCTAGAGAGCAGATTGGATCAGCCCATGTACACCAAGCAGAAGTGACTTGCAGCAGTGTTAGGGGGCAGCCCTCCTAGATTCTCGATGTGTTTTCCTTTGAAGGACTAAGGGGCAGCTAGTGAGTAGTACGACAGCGAAGGACGGGCATGACAAGATACGACATCAAGAAGCTGCAGCGAAGTTTGTCATTGTATCTTGTATATCATAAACTGTTGTATTGCTCAGATTTGGTTTAATATAACGAAGATTGAGTTCTACATTATTGTACGATTTTGTTAAAAATTGTCTATCTTGTGTATGTGTGATTTACAGCTTTATATTTTCCGTTGTGCAAAGTAAAAGTGGTTGAGATTCTTGGTTTGGTAGCATCAGTGGTTCTAAGAATCCAACCTAGACCCAAAATCGTGGAAATTCAACATGGAACCAGAGCTTGTCTGAGCTACTTTGGAATTCAATGAATCAGAGTTGTGCACAGCGAAGTATAGCGTGAGAGGGAGTTGGTCACATTGTAGGTGACAATGTCGAAGTTGCAGGCAGGTCTCTGGTATGAGGACAGGTTGGAGGGATTGTCCAACTATAGTCCTTGGAAGGAAAGGATCAGGTTGGTCTTGCAGGTCAACAGGATCTGGGATTTTGCCGAGACATCCATCAAGAAGCCGACCGACCCTAAGGAGCTGGAAATATATGAAGACTTGGATACGAAGGCGAGATTGATCATCCTAGATGGTGTGAAGGATGCCCTAATACCTCATTTGTCTAGGAAGAACACCGCACATGAGATGTGGATGGCTTTTCAGAATTTGTTCCAGAATAAGAACGAGAACCGAGTACTAGTATTGGAGGATAAGTTGAAGTCCACCAAGATGATAAAGGGTGAAGGAGTGACTTTGTATCTGACGAGGTTGTCTCAGGTCGGAGATGAGCTTGTTGTCGTCGGTGTGAAAATTTCAGATGGAGATATGGTGAGGATTTCCTTGAAAGGGTTCACCAAGGAATAGAAGCCCTTCATCAAAGGGATCGTTGCCAAAGAGAAATTGCCAGACTGGAATAGGTTGTGGGACAACTTCACTCAAGAAGAGTTGCGAGACGAGGATCTTCATCCAACAAAGAGAGCAGATGAGGAAGTGGCACTTGCAGCACGAATGAAGGGTAAGCAAAAGAAGGACTTGAGTAAAGTCAAGTGTTTAAATTGTGGTGAGATGGGTCATTATTCGTCAATATGTCCGATGAAGAAGGGAGCTAACGAGAAGAGCAAAGGAAAGTCAGTCGTTGGTGATGCCACTTCAGCTGAGATAGATGATCTCTCCAATAGATTGGAGGAGGAGGACTTTGCTATGATCTCACATTTCTCACATGGTACTATCAAGGAGGATGGACGGTACGTGGACAGTGGTGCGACAAAGCATATGACAATGTCATAGGAGGTTTTTGAAAATCTATCTGAATGGGACTCGAAGTTACACATAGTGTTGGGTGACAAGGGTCAGTTGGAGGTCCAAGGATTGGGTGTTGTGCCATTCAGGATGGAGACAAGACGAGTGATGCGGGTCTAGGATGTATTGTTTGTACCAGAACTCAAATATAGCGTGATTTCTATCTCGATGACCAAGAGGAAGGGGTTTGAGATCTTGTTCCAGGATGAGAAGGGAAGACTCAGACCTAGAGGCTCTAGCTCCAACGGGATCGTGCTTGGAGTTAGAGAGCATGGTCTCTACAGGTTGACAGGCAAGCCTGAGGATCATGGAAAGAAGAAGCAACAGGTGGAGGAGGTGGAGCAGGTGCAGATGCAGGCTTCAAAGGGGCAAGTACAAGTCCCAACAAAGAAGGTCCATTTTCTAGATGCTCAGAGGGATTTGAGTTCTAGCGGGAGCTTGCAAGTTCATAGGGAGAGCAAGGGCGCTTCCACATCTACCAAGAAGGAATCATGGAGAGATTGGAAAGTGACATAGGAGAAAAAAAAGAAGCAGGATGCTTCTAGCAGTGATAGTGACACTTTCGATAGAGGCATAGTTCACAAAACTGGGATTGTTGCGATTCTGAGCTCCAAGGGTTGGGCGAGTGTCGCGGGTAGTGACGATGATGATGAGTTACTTCCTAGTCTTGGAAGTACCTCCCTCGCTAAGAGGGAGTGTTTATTTTTTAGTAGCTTGGGAGGTACTCCAAGCCCTAGGGTTTGGGGATTAGAGAGCAAAGCGCCACAAGAGTCACTTGTGGGCTTGGAACCCAAGATTGAGGTTTTGCACCAATCGTGTTTTGGGGAATTTCCATGGAACACTTCGGATATGTGATGGCATGAGACGATAGAGGGCAGAAAGGAGAATCCAATGCTTCGAGAATCGTCGAATTTCGAGTTGTCCTTAGTGAGATGTGAATTTTTGAATTTATTTGTTGGGTTTGCACATAAGGAGTCAAGGTCGGCCTAACGTTAATTAGGCTTATGACAGCTGTTCAAGCCCTTAGATAACGTTGGAGGGAGCCCTTGTGTATGGTATATATACAAGGTAATGGAGGACTCTAATCCTCATCCACTGGGGCAAAACTTACCTTGCAAAGAGCTCATTGGAGAGGAGGAATATCTTTGCTGAAGGCAGCAGCAAAAGGACTAAACAACGAAGGGTTTAATGGGTCATTTAAGGGTGACCGATTGCAGGAGAGAGGGTCAAGGTCCCGTGTAGGAGGTCACAACATTGGAGACTGTTTGAGGGTCTTGTTGAGGGTGGACAGTCCTCATAAGAGGTTGTTGCACACTTGTTTGAAGACTTGTAGGGTGTTGCTGCAATTAGGGGAGGGAAAGTCTGTGTTAAGAGCTTGAAATTTCCCTAAAGGAGCAGCGTGGAGGGGCAGCCTCCCATTGAAGGACAGCGGTAGTTCATAGGAGAAAATCTAGGCAAAAATTGAGGGTTGTTAGGGATTGTATTTTGTGCCCTGAGCAGTCCAGACTTGCAGCAAGGAGCAGACCTTAAAACAGTGAGTAGAAGGGTGCATTTTGTAGGTGTTGGGTCCCTGATTTTGGACCATTATTGGATCTGTTTTGATAGCAGCTTGTGGGAGCCAATTTGGAGGCTTGATTGGGTGATCAAGAGCCTCCATAGGTGTAGATCTTGCAGTGTAGTATGGGATGCCATTGATCTGGTTGAGGGCAGTGTGTTGGCTACCCAAAGTAGCCCTAGACAAGCTATCTTGAAGTGACGAAGAGGAGTTGAAGGTTGGGTAAAGATTGGTGCCAAAGTGCAGTGCCTTGATGGACAAAGGTGACTGCTAGCCTTGCAGTTTGGAGCTCGGTAAGTGGCCAGCCTAGAGAGCAGATTGGATCAGCCCATGTACACCAAGGAGAAGTGACTTGCAACAGTGTTAGGTTTCATCCCTCTTGGAGTCTCGATGTGTTGTCCTTTGAAGGACCAAGGGGAAGCCAACGAGCAGTACCGAAGCGAAGGATTGGCATGACAAGATAAGACATCGAGATGTTGCAGCGAATTTTGTCATTGTATCTAGTATACCATAGACTCTTGTATTATTCAGATTTGGTTTAAGATAACAAAGATTGGTTTGTACATTATTGTACAATATTTGTTAGAAATTGTCTACACTTGTGAATGTGTGATTTACTGCTTTATTTTTCCGATGTCTACACTTGTGCATGTGTGATTTACTGCTTTATATTTTCCGATGTCTACACTTGTGCATGTATGATTTACTACTTTATATTTTCCGATGTCTACACTTGTGCATGTGTGATTTACTGCTTTAAATTTTCCGTTGTGCAAAGTAGTTTTGGTTGAGATTCTTGGCTTGGTAGCATCAGTGATTTTAAGACTCTAACCTAGACCCAAGATCGTGGAAATTCAACAGAATATAGTATCTTGTTATCGTAATGGTGGAAAGAAAAAATATTAAAAGAGTAGGCAGGTGACAAGATGGGAGAAGATTCCTGAAGCCAGAATCTTAGCACTCTAATAGTACCCCCATCTTGTTAGCAATTCAAAAATCTTTGTTATTAGAGACCATGTTTCTTGTTCCCTTCGTAATGGAAAGAAAAATAGAGTTTGGGAAGACAGTATAATGGGAACCTCACCCTTCGAAAGCCTCCCAGATCTCAACAACTTTAAAGAATAAATGACAAGGAATCACATTAACACTTTAAACAAAATATTAGTCTGGGAAAATTCAAAATACCAACCCTGACTTCTGAGAAACCCAGAGAGAAAAGAATAGGTATTGTAACTTCCCTCAAATACTACAAGAGGAGCTTCACCAGCTGATGAAATTGAAATTCGTATTAATGTCCACCAAAGACCAAAATAGGTATAAGGGGCTAGTGACTAAAACCAGAAATAGTAACCAAGCAAAAGAGATGGATGCAAAAAACACCCTAACAAGAAATTAAATGAAATGAAAAGCAAGTGCAGGAACAATATGAAATGAAATGGCACAAAAATAAGTGTACAAATAATGTTATCCCATGAAAGGAAAAGCCTCAAAAGTGAAGGGCGGTAAGTAAAGAAGCATAACTTGAATCAAGGTTGCATGAATCAAAAGTGTTTTTTGAAAAGCAAATGTCGAGAGAGCCATTTCCATAAATCCTTGGAATTTAAGTGTTCCAAAAGCGCCTGTGTGTGTGTGTGTGGTCACACACCAGAACACCAGAAGTTCGATTTCCTTGACAAATCGATTTCTAGAGTAGCAGTAGTCAATTGTCGAAGAGCCAGAGATCGAAGCAGTGAGTGAGGGGCAAGCACAGTGAATCCGGAGGAGATTTTCCCGATTCGAAGAGTTGGCTACAGGAGTGTTGAGTTTCCTCGGTAAGGTTGCGCAGAGGCAACGCGGAAGATTCAGAGGCAGAGTTCGATTTGGTCAAACAGAGGGTCGATTCAGTTGCTAGAGGTCGGGAAGAATTCAGGAAGGGGCCAGGGAGTCATTCTCAGAGGCTAGATTGGGAAGACGGCTTGATCAGTTGCAGTTCCAAGCAAAGCGTACCATGGTTGTGTAGGCTTGACGCGGGGGTTTCGAGTAGCCCATTCAAATCTAGTTTCGAAGTTGGATCTGTGTCGGGTGAGACAAAATTTGTCTCGCTAATTTTTTTGGCCAGTGTCTCCTGTAGTGGATTACCAGTTTTTGCATCCAGATTGTATTCAGATTTTCATTGTTGCATAATAATAAAAACCCTCATTGCTGCATCGGTTTTCCCAAGTTGGGTTTTTCCGGGGACAATTGTCCAAAAATAACGGTGTCATTTTTATGTGCGTTAGAATTTTCTCAATTTCCAACAATTATTTTTCCGCAGTTTATTTCTGAAGATTATAGTGCGATTAATTTGGTATTTTTCATAGCAAATAAATAGTTAAATTAATTAACAATTAGAAGAATTAATTCTAGTTGCTGCAATAGGATTTTAGTTTTGAAATTTTCACAGGGGGTAGCTTTTTGTTTGCAGACGGCAAGCACAACTAATTTTGTTTTTGTTTTTTCTCTATTTGTTATTTTAATTATTTTTCATATAACTTTTTTTAATTTATTTTTTCTTTGACTTCTTTATTTAATTTATTTCTCTTTGTTTTATTTTTTTTTAATATGTTGACCTTTTTTTTTAAATCCCTTTTTTATAAGGGAGTTAAAAAAAGGTCAACATATTAAAAAAGGGAGTTACTAATTTTTTCGTTTTTTTCCTTTTTTTTTTTTAATGGACCAAGTCTTGGCGGCAAAATGGAAAACCTCCAAAAGCTCTATGTGGCTAAAATTCTCAATCGCAATGACAACAAACTTGATGAAGAGTTGATGGCCAAAGGCCTGGTAATCAAATTGACTTTGTGCAACGGTTGAGCGGACAAACGGTCAAATAGCTTTAATACCACTAGAACAAATAGAGTTTGTTTACACACGTCAAATAGTCCAAGATATTTGGAATACAGTAAAAGAATCCATTTTAGGAATAAGAATAAGCCTCGAGGGTTAGCTCGATTGGTCGAGTTCCCGTTGCTAAAAGCACCTTACTAATGGTAGGTCACGGGGTGAATTCTCCTAAGCCAAAGGGAAGTGATCCCTTCGGGTGGAGATATCCAGATATTTCCTAGGAAAAAAAAAAGGAATAAGAATATTTTGTATAAATATATGAATGGACCCTGCTTATATGTGATAAAATATGGTTGGTCAAAACAATAGGCCCTGCTTATATACTAGGCAACGTGCCCCTTCACAAATAGTTATGTCCTTTGCGACATGTCTCTTCAATAACTAATTATTATTTAATTAATCATTATTATGATTATTATTATTTTATTATTTGTATATATTATATTATGTACGAGTATGGAAGTACAGAACACAATTATTTTTTAAGAGTGGGGTCTATGGATTTGTTGTGGCAACTAAATATAGGTACAAGCAAATCTTACAACGGTGAAAAATGGCAGAAAATTGAGTGACAGTTTAGTGGACAGTGACAGAAAAGTGGTTGAGTGTACAGTGGCAGAGCGCAGTGACAACAGGCAATGTCACATGGTTCGGGTTCGACAATGATTAGGTTCAGTTTGAGTTCGAATTTTTTGATGAGGTTCGGATGAGGTTCGCCATTAGGTTCATCTATATATATACATATATTAATTTAAAATGAATTATACGATAAAATAGTAAGAAATCATCAGTAAACATAAAAAATGCTATCACGGACATGGAAACTGCAAGGATAAATTATAAGCTTGAGTTGTGACATGCAGTTATGAGTTTTGATCTATGGACTTGGTCAATGGCTATGAGGTTCGATGAGGTTCGATGAGGTTCGGCGAACCTCAAAATATTTTTAAGGTTCGCCAAAATTTGAACCTCGAGGTTAAAGTTCGATGAACCTTGTGACGTGGACAACAGGTTCCGGTGGTAGAGTATGAATTGGCACAAATAACGAATTTGGTACGAACACAAATAGGTATGAAATCAATATGGCTATGCCTATTGGGGGGTAATTTAAACCATGAAATCAGCCAAAGATTTGGCTTCGATACCAATATACTAATATAGTAAACAATCCATGTTTGTTACTTGATAGCAATAGAATATTCAGCAAATATATATATTGAATAATAAATGATTTATAGAATGAGAAGAATGATTGTTCCAATGAGCCTCGTGATGATCTATTTATACGCATTGACTGGTCATGAGTTGAAGGGGTATGTGCCATTTGACCTTTCATTAAATTACTCATATTTTTAATATGTTTATAACAAGATCCAATGCACAAGATCTTTCAACAAGGGCTGCGAGAGGAAGTTGACCTTACATACAAGTTCCCTTTCCATCACAACTTTTTTTCCTTTAACGTTGTATGGCCTCCTTTGTTTTTGCAATGTGTTGAGTTCATGTTGAATGAGCTACAATCGAGTTTGTACCTCCCAGTTCAAAGAAGTTGAAAACTACAATGTTGGTTAAGGCAAAGAAGAAGGTCAATAAACTCCTAGAACCTATTAAATCGCCATGGCCCTCAAAAAGTATTGGTATTGTTGATGATGGATGGACAAATCCAACACACCCTCAATTCATCAATTTCAAGGTGTCAAAAAATAATGGACCTATTAACCCTGACATCTAGGAGCAACTAGAGGAGATTATTTTTCCTATGACCCTTGTTGACCACACTTTGTCAACAACCCCATAGCAGTACACCCCCATTTTTTCAAATGGCACTCATCATGGTCGAGGTTCACGCCATTCAAATTTCATCGACAACCAACATTTTTCTTAATGATGTAAACCCATTCTGCATGTTTATGATGTAAATGATCTAAGTAAGACCACCATGTATGTAACAACCTAGGTAAGCCTAGTATTTTGGTGATGATTTCTATCCTAGGAGGTTTTTTGTCTTACTGATTCGCTTGTGTTTTTCGACACAAGTGATCGGCAAAGTTTTCCCCTCCAACCTCACCCCAAAGCTAGGGTGGATTTTGTCATCAAGATGCTAAGTGGTCCTAGTGTTTTCTATCGAGTCTTTGTAAAAGTAGTTTGGGAATAATCCTAACTAGTTGGCTAGATTATTTTATTACAAGCTACTTGGTCTACTAGATCATGTTTTGAGTCGTAGAATTGGTTACCTTTTTTAGGGTCTATACGAATGGGTATTCCCCTTTTATGTGTCTAAATGTATTTATCTTATGTAAAGAGAGTTGGAAAAATAATTAAATCCCCTCTCAATCAATTAATTAAATTTTTTGGCCAAATTAATTAAAAAATCTTAAGCCAGAAATTTAATTAATTTTAGGTCCTAGGTGAGTTAAAATTATTCAAAGGCAAAATTCATGGGTCCTTAAAAAATAAATTTTAAAGGTCTCAGGCCAAGGGAATATTGAGAATTTCAAGAAATTTTGGACCCTTGGGCCTTGGTGGTTGAGTCAAAGTCAACATTTTGAGGTAATTAACTCAAAAATATTATTTTTGAGTTTATTAAAATGAAATTAAATGATAAATTCGTTTTTCCTCAAATTTATAATTTCGACGGTCCAGATTAAAAGATGATTAAATCTTTTCGACGGTTGAGATTATTTTGACAAGGATCAACCAAACTAGCCGTTGGAGATTTTAGCTTATAAATTAGAGGTCTTGGTATGACATTTGCATCCAATCTTTGAATTGTGCACTTGTTATTGGAAACTCTTGTGATTTTTTGATGAATAAAGCATAAAGACTTTGGGGTTACAAACTTTGGTGTTCCTTTTCCAGATCTATGTGGTGATGTTGTTTCTAAATTCTGCTACTTCTATTGTCTTTGATGGTTGATGGTCTTCATGGATTAATCTGCATATAGGTATCTTGTGCAGTTTTCTGAGTTACTAAAATTGCATTTTAGAAAATTAATGGAAAGATTAGTTATCTGTTTTTCTGAAAGGTCTCATGTTTATTTTTTTAATCTCTATCAATCTAAAATTCAGATCTAAGTGTGCAGAGATCGTTTTTTAAAGGTTTGAGCATTTGGGGAAGTCTTCAGTTAGACTAGCCGACTCTCAGATTTCATAAATCTGAAAAAACTCATTGTTTCCTAATTCCCAAGTTTATCTTACAGAAATTTATTTTTACAGGGTCTTCTTGGGCTTGTGCCTCTCATAATTTCTCTTTTTATTAATTGTGCAAAAATGGTTTTAAATCTGGCCATGAGGGCCTCTAATCTGTAAATTAGCACTGTAAATTTGCAAATATTTTCTAGGGTGTAAGGGTTTATTTTTTTTGCATAGGTTTTGGGTTTTTCCTGGTTCTGTGCAGGTTTACAAGGAAATTCACAGAAATTTTTTTAGATCTGAGCCAGATCTAGGCCCTGGAGGGTAAGATCTAGCCTCAAGATCATTTCTGGCTGCAGATCTGGAATGTTATTTTGCTGCAAAGAGAAAATCTCAGGTGCATCTAAAGCAGTGTTTTGAAAATCTGAGTTATACTGGTGAAAAATTCATTGCTGAGTGACGAAGAAGTTTCATGTATTATGCCTGCTGCTGACCCTCATTTTCTACATCCTTCGATTTCTTCCACACTGTTTCCATTCTATCTCTTACGCTGCCTTTCTTTTCTGTCTTCTTTCTGTTCCGCTGGATACCCATCTGTGCGCTGTTGTACGGCCGTACGATCGACTTCCCCAACACTGATCCATTTCCCTGTGGTTACACCATAAATAACGTCCCCTCATCCTCGCTGCCTCTTCAACGCTCAATCTTGCAATCGACCTGTCATTCCTTCTGCCACAGCCTCACTGCCATCTCCACGTTGTTCGTACAGCGTTGTACGAACGTCCTTCACTTGATCAAAAATCCTCAATTTCCGATATGCTTGCTGTCTGTACGTCCTCCTCTGCAACGATCAGCCATTCCCCTGTTGCCGCCTGCATTTGCCATCCTTTCCTTGCTCTACCGTCCAGCTTCCCATCCATACGATTCCGTACGAATTTTTCTTCCCGCCTGCATAAAAAGAAAATTCATTTTCGATTTATTTTTTTTCTTTAGTTTGGTTTTTTAATTTTAGATTTAGACTTTTATTTTCCTACGTTAATTATAGATTTTTTTTTAACGTTTGTTTTAGTTTTAGCTTAAGTTTTAAATTATTTGACTTTACCTTTAGTTTTAGATTTTTATAGTTTTAGCCTAGTTTTATTTTAGTTTAGTTCTTAGTTTTATTTTTATTGTAATTTTTAGATTTTAGATTTGCTTTAGTTTAGTTTTAATTTTTTAGGATTTCATTTTTTTTTAATTTAATTTTTAGATTTAAAAAATAAAAAATTAAAAAAAAATTACCTTTTTTGGCTTTAGTTTTAGTTTTAGATTTTAGATTAATTTTAGGAATAAAAATTTAAAAAATGACCTTAAAATTTCTAAATTTTCAACTTCAGAAAATTTTCAAAAAATTTATTCCATAGTCAAAGGTGAGTTTTTTTTTTAATCTGAAGTTTGACTATAGGATAATTTTAATTTCTGATTGGAATTACTTGAAATATCATTTAATTTCGGAATTATTGGAAATATCTGACATTAAAATTCGATGGTCACCTAATGATAATATTTTTGTCTTGAATTTAAATCGAGGGTTCAAAGTATTCTTTATGCATAGCTGTGGTCGATGATCGTTAAATTATCTATAATTGTGGTTTTAAGTTACTTGAAATTGGTGACTGATTGTTTTTGTGGAAATATTTCAAGTGCCGATAAATTGCATGTCTTTATCGAACATTGTTAATGCATGATTGTGAAGGTGTTTTATTAGATATCATTGTGGTAAATTTATTTTTCATATCAGCAGTTATATATCAATTACTTGGCTTTAATTTCATAACGGGATATTTTGACTCCAGAAGGTACTGGTTTTAAAGTCTCAAATATAATTGGATCTATAAAATCTCGTTAATCTTAACAAGTACTTGGTCTTTCGCTGTGTCTCCTGAATTGGTTGATTTTCAACCAGTTCATTTCCTTCATTTTTTCTTAGGGTCTACCTCCCTTAACTTGCAAAGAGACAGGTTAGATAGAGAGATTGGGGATCAGGGTGACAGCCCCCAATCTGAGCCGTTGTTGCGGTGCCTAGACATTTTGTGCGACAACATTTTTTGGCGCCGTTGTCGGGGACCAATTTATTGGACTTTGGCTTTACGACATTCATCTCTTTATTCATCTTTCATCTCAGGTATTTGAGTTAGCTTCCTATCCTAGTGGCAACTCCATTGGCTTCATCTTCCACAAGAATTTGTACTAGAAGACATCCAAGTAGCTTGATTAATCCTACTCCAGATCCTGAAAAGCTTCTCAGAGTTCGATTACACAAGCTCTCTTCTTGTACACTTCTTGTTAATCTCGGTCAGGAAGCACTCTCTGATATCCATTCTCTTTTTTGTGATCCGCCTCAGCACGATATCATGGATTTATATGCCCCGTGTCATTTTGCTAATATTCAGGGTTATCCCCATGATTTCCCTCAAAGTGGAATGGATAAATTACCTTCTTTTCAAGGAAATAATGCAGTTAGTGTCAAATCTCATTTGTTTGCTTTCACTAATTGGTGGAATAGATTTGCAGTTGCAAATAACAATTTCGATGATGTAAAGATGAGGCTCTTTATTCTTACTTTTGAGCAAGATGTTATGAATGGTTTACTGAAAAACCTGATAATTCATTCAATACCTTTGAATCAATTGTAGTTGCCTTTAAGGACAAGTATGGTAATAAAAGGGAAGATAGGCATTTGGTGAAAGAGATCAGTACCACAAAAAAGAAAGAGAATGAAACGATTAAAGAATTTAACAGGAGATTTAATGGTATCCTTAGAGAAATATCTCAAACTCATAAGCCTCTTGATGGATCTCTTCTAAAATTTTACATTGATGCTTTTAATTCTGATACTTCATATGAGTTAAGGCGTGCTAAAATTTCCAATTATAAGGCTTGCCAATCTTTAGCTGAAGAACTTGAAAAGGATAAAAGGGCATCAGGGAAGTCTGAAATTTCTGGTTTTGATAGGGCTTCAACTAAATTAAAAGGGCCTAAAGGTAAAGAACCTCTAGAGGATGATGACGACCCTATGAAAAAGTTAATGCAAAAGCTTGAAAGCATGGAGCTTAACCAAGCGAAATTAATCTCTGACCATGCTAAGGAAATAAGCACTTTACAGTCTAGGTTGGTCCAAATGGAAAGGGCTCAAACGCAAAATTCCCAACCTAGGAATTATAATAATAATAATCGAGGTAATAATACTTGGCAGAAAAAAGGTCAGCCAAGTGAGCAGAGACCTCCTAATCTGCTTGAATCTACTAACATGGTTGATGAAGCTCCACCTTATTGTAGAGCTTGTGATGCTTTTCATGAGGAGGTTACTTGTCCCACTGTTAAAAGAATCATGAATAGTGGAATGTTTGGAGCAAGTAATCAGATAAATGTTGTTGGTAAGGAGTTCTCTTTGTCTATGGAAGATTGGATGGAAGTTAAGGAAAATACTCAAGATGTTAGGCCTTCCACATCTTCGCATAGTATCAATAATTTTGATCATGAGAGGGATTTGATGATTGACTTATTTGGTGATTGACTTATTTGGTGAAAAGCCTTCTCCTGATCAAGTTTTGGAAATTGCTAAGGACAAAGGATTAACTTATCAAACAAGGGATAAAGAGCAAGGTCATAATCAAACTCCCCCTCGAATTTTTAATCCTAGTCCTGGTTTGAATATTGATTTGGGTGCATGGTTGAATAATTCTAAGATCTTGGTGCCTATTACTGAGATGTTAAAGCATCCTACTCAAAGAGCTAAAGTTTTAGATGTTCTTGGAGTTTCGCATGTTAATGTTGCTCAAGATAAGACTCCTGAACTTTCTTATCAAGATGCCCCTATATATCTGCAAAAAATGGAGTCGGATAACAAGGATCATCAGCCATTTTTTGTTACTTTGATGGTTAATGGTTATAAATTGAATAATTGTATGCTAGATTCTGGTGCTTCAACTTGTGTCATGACCAAGAGGGTCATGGAACAACTTAATTTAAGAGTTTCTAGACCATACTACAACATAAGTTCCATGGATTCTAAGAAAATTGAAGTTCATGGGTTAATCAAGGATTTACAAGTTCATTTATCGGTTTACCCTGACATCATGATTGTTATGGACATAGTGGTAGTTGATGTTTCGGATGCTTGGGGTATGTTGTTATCTAGAAAGTGGGCCTCTGATCTAGGAGGAAGTATTCAGATGAACTGGTCTTGTGCTATGATTCCGTCCCCTAGAGGTGAAGGGTTTGTGAAGCTTAATAGAGAGCCTGAAAGAAGATTCCATGTTGAAGATCCTAAAAGACCTCATAATGAAATAATTAAGGAACAACTTGACATGGGGAATTATGCTATTATGTCTAATTTCATGGTTCCCTTAGATAACAAGGTTGATGAGAAGTTTGAGGACCTAAAGGATCAGGTTTGGTACATGCATTTTGATGGTGCAGCATCTAGGTATGGTAAGGGTGCTGGAATTGTTTTGAAATCTCCCCTTGGTCATATTTTTAAGTTTGCCTATAGACTTGAGTTCGATGCAACCAACAATGTGGTTGAATATGAAGCCTTCTTGTTGGGATTTGAGTTGGCAAAATCTTTAAGAATTAAGTTGCTTAGTATCAATGGAGACTCTAATTTGGTTATCACGCAAGTCAAAAATAAATTTACATGTAAAAATCACGGTTAAAGAATTATCGAAATGTTGTGTGGAACGTTATGGAACACTTTGATGCCATTAACCTTGAAGCTATCCCAAGAGAAAAGAATGCCTTAGCGGATGAGCTTGTTGTTGCCGCTTCTACTTTACAATTATCTGATGAATTAATTAAGGAAAAGATAAAATGGAAATTATTTTCAGACCTTCAGTCCCGGATAATTCAGAGCATTGGCAAGTTTTTAATGATGAAAAGCAGGCCATTCGTTTTCTTAATAATTTGGATGAGTTTGAAAATTTTCGGATAAGTTCTAAGGAGGATGGATCTGAGGATCATGATGATATTATAAATCCTACTCCTAGGAATATTGTTGCTTTAGAGCAACACTTTGATCGGCATGATGCCACAAAGATGAAAGAGGAAAATAAAATGGATCCGAATGAATTCATTGAAGTAAATATTGGTACCTCTGAGGATCCTAAGATTGTTAAAATTGGTAAAGGTACTAATGAAGAAGAAAGGAAAAAGATGACCAATTTACTTCATCAATATAGGGATGTTTTAGCATTTTCATATGATGAGTTAAAAGGATATAGGGAAGATGTCATGCAACACATTATCCCTTTGAAAGATGAGAATGCTAAACCTTTTCGTCAAAAGCTTAGGCAAATAAATCCTAAGTTAGCCCCTTTGGTTCAGAGAAAGCTTTTAAAAATGCTCGCAGCTGGAATCATTGCTCAAACTAGACATTCAACATGGTGTTCCAACCTGGTGATTGTCAGGAAGAAGAATGGTACCATTAGACTTTGTGTCGATTTTAGAAACCTTAATCTAGCATGTAAAAAGGATAATTACCCTTTGCCCAACATGGAGACTATGTTGCAAAGAGTAACAGGTTCAGGAATGATGTCATTGCTAGATGGTTTTTCTGGATACAATCAAGTTTGGGTTAAAAAAGAAGATCGTCACAAAACTACATTCACCACACCATGGGGTACTTTCAAATACATTAGAATGCCTTTTGGGTTGACTAATTCTGGGGCTACTTTTCAAAGGGCTATGGATTATGCTTTTAAGGGTTTGATTGGAAAAATTATTGAAATTTATCAGGATGATCTTACTGTTTTTTCTAAAGATGGTATTACTCACATAGGTCATCTTAAGTAGGTCTTTGATAGATGTAGAGAATTCGGGATTTCCTTGAATCCTGCTAAATCTGTTTTTGGAGTAACTGAAGGGAAATTACTTGGTCACATCATCTCCAAAGATGGGATCAAGATTGATCTTGAAAGAGTTGAGGCAATCCAAAAGATTCCTCTACCTCATAATCTTAAATCCCTTCAGTCTTTTCTAGGAAAAACTAATTTTCTTAGAAGATTTATTCCAAATTACGCAGAAATAGCTAAGCCCATTCAAAGTCTTCTGAAAAAAGATGTAAAATTTTTGTGGAAAGAAGATGGTAAAAAGGCTTTTCAAGGGATTAAGGGTGCTATTGCCAAAGCTCCTGCATTGGCGAGCCCTGATTATTCAAAGGATTTTATGATTTTCTCTTTCGCTTATGAAGATACTATTGCTGGTGTCTTGTTACAAAAAAATAAGGAAGGTCACAAACAGCCTATTGCTTTCATGAGTAGAGCGCTTCAAAATTCTGAATTAAATTATACTACTATGGAAAAGCAAGCCTATGCTTTGGTAAAGTCTCTTGAGCATTTTAGGACTTATGTGGGTTATTCTAAAATCATTGCTTTCGTCCTACATTCCACAATTAAAGATATCTTAACTCAAACTGATTGCTTAGGGACTCGCACTAGGTGGGTTACTAAAAATTCCTAAGTCACCTGATACGGGGATACAGGGATACAGGGATTTTAAGAATCGGATACGGGTACAGTGACCCTGGAATAGGATACTTCTGGGATACGATACGTTATATATTATTTTATTAAAAATATATATATATATTTAAAAAATATATATATATATTAAAAATTAGATATTTTTTACACAAATTCATACTTAATTCATAGATTTAAACATAGATTTATCTATCATCTTAGATAGTCAAGGTTTTGTTTGAGTGATGGGTACATTTTTAGTAGGGTCATGATAGAGGGGTTTGAAAACCAATGTCACTAACATCAAGGTACATAAAGGGATTGGTGCTCTTGATTAAATACAAGTTCCATACCCTAATACATGACAAAATTCGATGGAAACATTGCAATAACCCAATCTTGAAATCCTGAAAAACTGATAAGTCTGCTGGATTTTGAATGAGATCTAAAATTCTACTTTCTCCATATGAAATCCAATGAGGTCGGAACCACTCTCAAACATCCTGAGTCATTTCATGGTAATGTTAAAAATTTAAGTATGTCACTTTTACTTTAAGAATTTAACATTACCATGAATCACATATAAATACTAGGGCCATAGGCTTGATGCCCTCTCCTGAAAAATCCTCCTCAATTGGTGAAAAACAATAGGCAAAATCCCCTTTATAATAAAAAATAACAGCTTTTGAACATGAGCAGAATAGTATCCGGTTTCGGGATCGTATTCGAACGGGGTATGGTCGGGATATGCGTACCTTGTTCCATCATCGTGTCCAGTTGAATTGGTAAAGTCCGTACGTATACGTGCCGTCTGAGGATTGAGTTCGTCAGCCCCTTTTAGCGGAATCAAGGATCACCAGAAAGTGTCAAGTATGATTTGGAATTAAGCCCACAAGTTGAGTCAAGGTCAGGCATTTGAAATGATGTGAAGGTAATGAGGAAAGCACTTGGTTTGATGCTGTCCTAATGATGCATCTTTGCACAAGTGCAAAGGTTAGGAGAGCATGAATGCTATAAGGACATTATTTATTATTTGTTAAATCTTATATGTCCTAACCATTTAGTTGCTCATAGAAGAAGGGCTCTTAGATTAAAAGCCACTAAGTATTGCTTCATGAAGGATGGCCTTGGATGGAGAAATCTTGAGGGGATAATACTTAGGTGTGTTGATGAGATTGAGTCTAAGACATTGATTTCTGAGTTTCATTCAGGATTTTGTGGTGGTCATTATGTTGCTAGAACTATCGCCCACAAAGTTCTGAGAGCTGGTTATTATTGGCCTTCAATTTTTTTAGATGTGCATACATTTGTCAAAAGTTGCCAAGCCTGTCAACTATTCATTGGGAAGCAGAAGCTAGCTGCCTTGCCCCTACAACCTCTGGTTGTTGAGGCACCTTTTCAACATTGGGGTCTGGATTTCATTGGGAAATTCCATGAAAATTCTAGCAATGGTTACTCTTGGATCTTAACTGCGACTGATTATTTTACTAAATGGGTTGAAGCCATTCTTGCTAAGAATGCTAATGAAAAGGTCATTATGGACTTTATTGAAAATCAAATCATTACTAGATTTGGTGTCCCTACCGAGATCACTACTGATAATGCCAAGGCTTTTAGTTCTTTTGAATTTTCATCTTTTTGTTTTAAGTATGGCATTACATTATCTCATTCATCTAACTACTATCCTCAGGGTAATGACCTAGTTGAGTCAAGTAATAAAAATCTTATAACCATTATCAAGAAGATAGTAGGAGATAATAAGCTATCTTGGGATAGCAAAATCAAGTATGCTTTGTGGGCAGATAGAATTACTAAAAAAAAAGCTACTGGTAAAAATCCTTTTGAATTAGTTTATGGCTTGGATGTAACTTTGCCTGTGCACCTTAAGTTACCAGCTTACCAACTCCTTCAACATTTTTCCATTGATAAAGATGTTGTTCAAAATAGAATTGATCAGATTGTGGAGTTGGATGAAACTCGTAGGAAAGCTTTAGATAATATGTATAAGAATCAATCTAACATTAAGAAAAGCTTTGATAAATCATCTCGATCTAGGTCTTTGCAGGTTGGAGACATGGTATTACTTTGGGACCGAAAAAATGAAAAGCCTGGAAAACACAAGAAATTTCACAGTTTGTGGCTGAGACCTTACATTATCAGAGGCATTGCTGGACCAAACTCATTCCACTTGAGCACGTTGGAAGGCGAACCACTTCAGTTACCTGCGAATGGCCAACTGCTCAAGTTGTTCTTCAAAGATGACATCTGATGCCATTGGGCATCCTTTGTATTGTATTCCTAACCCTACTCCTTGTCCTTTCAACATTTCATTTTGTGGTTAGATTAGATTTACTTTTCATGTTAAGTAGAATAATAAATGATAAAAGAGCTTCTATTTTTCTTGTGCTTAATGTTATATGATGATATTTGGATGAACACTACTTATGTAATTTTATGTGTTGCTTGGATGTAGATTCTGGATTCTCACATTCCTTCAATGAAGCAACGTGTCCCCAAGTAGAGCCAGATGTTGACCACACTTTGTCAACAACATACCTCATGATACCACCCCCATTTTTCAGACCAGGGATGTCTTCGGGGTTCACGCCATTTAATAGCTTATCAATGAGGCGACATTTTCAATCTTAATAGTGTAGCCCATTCTGCATGTTTATGATGTAAATGATCTAAGGAAGACCATATGTATACATAACAAACCTAGGTAGCTTAGTATTTTGGTGATGGATTTCTATCCTAAAGTTTTTATGCCACTAAATTCACTTGATAATTTTTTTTCAAACACAAGTAATTAAAAACAAATTTTCCTCCAAACCTCTTCAGCTAAGGTGGATTAGATGCATCAGGATGCAGTAGGTCTAGTGTTTCTATCAAGTCTTTGTAAAAGTAGTTTGGGAATAATCCTAGCTAGTTGGCTAGATTATTTTATTACAAGCTACTTGGTCTACTAGATCATGTTTTGAGTCACAGAATTGGGTACCTTTTTTAGGGTCTATATGAATGGATATTCTCCCCTTATGTGTCTAAATGTATTTATCTTATGTAAAAAGGATTGGAAAAATAATTAAATCCCCTCTCAGTCAATTAATTAAATTTTATGGCCAAATTTATTTTAAAAACCTAAGCCAGAAATTTAATTAATTTTAGGTCCTAGGTGAGTTAAAATTATTCAAAGGCAAAATTCATGGGTCCTTAAAAAATAAATTTTAAAGGTTTCAGGCCAAGGAAATATTGAGAATTTCAAGAAATTTTGGACCCTTGGCCCTTGATGGTTGAGTCAAAGTCAAAATTTTGAGATAATTAACTCAAAAATATTATTTCTGAGTTAATTAAAATGGAATTAAATGATAAATTCGTTTTTCCCCAAATTTATAATTTCGACGGTCCAGATTAAAAGATGATTAAATCTTTTCGACGGTTGAGATTATTTTGATAAGGATCAACCAAACTAGTCGTTGGATATTTTAGCTTATAAATTAGAGGTCTTGGTATGGCATTTGCATCTGATCTTTGAATCGTGCACTTATTCTTGGAAGCTCTTGTGATTTTTTGATGAATAAAGCATAAAGACTTTGGGGTTACAAACTTTGGTGTTCCTTTTTCAAATCTATGTGGTGATGTTGTCTCTAAGCTCTGCTACTTCTATTGGCTTTGATTGTTGATGGCCTTCATGGATTAATCTGCACACAGGTATCTTGTGCAGTTTTCTGAGTTACTAAAATTGCATTTTGATTTAACGGAAAGATTAGTTATCTGTTTTTCTGAAAGGTCTCATGTTTATTTTTTTAATCTCTATCAATCTAAAATTCAGATCTAAGTGTCAAGAGATCGTTTTTTTTAAAGTTTGAGTGTTTGGGGAAGTTTTCAATTAGACCAGCCGACTCTCAGATTTCATAAATCTGAAAAAGCTCATTGTTTCTTAATTCCCAAGTTTAACTTACGGAAATTTATTTTTACAGGGTCTTCTTGGGCTTGTGTCTCTCATAATTTCTCTTCTTATTAATTGTGCAAAAATGGTTTTAAATCTGGCCATGAGGGCCTCTAATCTGTAAATTAGCACTGTGAATTTGCAAATATTTTCTAGGGTGTAAGGGTTTATTTTTTGTGCATAGTTTTGGGTTTTTTCTGGTTCTGTGCAGGTTTACAGGGAAATTCTCAGAAATTTTTTTAGATCTGAGCCAGATCTAGGCCCTGGAGGGTAAGATCTAGCCTCAAGATCATTTCTGGCTGCAGATCTGGAATGTTATTTTGCAGCAAAGAGAAAATATCAAGTGCATCTAAAGCAGTATTTTGAAAATCTGAGTTATACTGGTGAAAAATTCATTGTTGAGTGAGGAAGAAGTTTCATGTATTCTGCCTGTTGTTGACCCTCATTTTCTGCGTCCTTCGATTTCTTCCACGTTGTTTCCATTCTATCTCTCACGCTGCCTTTCTTTTCTGCCTTCTTTCTTTTCTACTGCATACCCATCCGTACACTGTTGTACAGTCGTACGACCAGCATCACTTCCCCAACACTAATCCATTTCCCTGTGGTTACACCATAAATAACATCCCCTCATCCTCACTACCTCTTTAGCGCTCAATCTTGCAATCTACCTGTCGTTCCTTCTGCCACAGCCTCACTGCCATCTCCAGGTTGTCCGTACAGCGTCGTACAGACGTCCTTCACCTGATCAAAAATCCTCAATTTCCGATCTGCTTGTTGTCCATACGTCCTCCTCTGCAACAATCAGCCATTCCCCTATTGTCGCCTGCATTTGCCATCCTTTCCTTGCTCTACCGTCCAGCTTCCCATCCGTACGTCTCCGTACGGATTTTTCTTCCCGCCTGCATAAACAGAAAATTCATTTTCGATTTATTTTTTTCTTTAGTTTGGTTTTTTAATTTTAGATTTAGACTTTTATTTTCCTTACGTTAGTTTTAGATTTTTCTTTTTACGTTTGTTTTAGTTTTAGCTTAGGTTTTAAATTATTTGACTTTAGCTTTAGTTTTAGATTTTTATAGTTTTAGCCTAGTTTTATTTTAGTTTAGTTCTTTTTTTTATTTTTATTGTAATTTTTAGATTTTAGATTTGCTTTAGTTTAGTTTTAATTTTTTAGGATTTCATTTTTTTAATTTAATTTTTAGATTTAAAAAATAAAAAAGAAACCAAAAATAAATAAATAAAATTTAAAAAATAAAAAATAAAAATTTACCTTTTTTGGCTTTCGTTTTAGTTTTAGATTTTAGATTAATTTTAGGAATAAAAATTTAAAAAAGGACCTAAAAATTTCTAAATTTTCAACTTTAGAAATTTTTCAAAAAAATTATTTCATAGTCAAAGGTGAGCTTTTTTTTTATCTAAAGTTTGACTATAGGATAATTTTAATTTCTGATTGGAATTACTTGAAATATCATTTAATTTTGGAATTATTGAAAATATCTGGCATTAAAATTCGATGGTCACCTCATGATAATATTTGTTGTCTTGAATTTAAATCGAGGGTTCAAAGTATTTTTTATGCATAGCTGCGGTCGATGATCGATAAATTATCTATAGTTGTGGTTTTAAGTTACTTGAAATTGGTGACTGATTGTTTTTGTGGAAATATTTCAAGTGACGATAAATTGCATGTCTTTATCGAACATTATTAATGCATGATTGTGAAGGTGTTTTATCAGATATCATTGTGGTAAATTTATTTTTCACAGCAACAGTTATATATCAATTACTTGGCTTTAATTTCATAACGGGATATTTTGACTCCACAAGGCACTGGTTTTAAAGTCTCAAATATAATTGGATTTATAAAATCTCGTTATTCTTAACAAGTACTTGGTCTTTTAGCTGTGTCTCTTGAATTGGTTGATTTTCAATCAGTTCTTTTCCTTCATTTTTTGTTAGGATCTACCTCCCTTAGCTTGCAAGGAGACAACTTATATAGAGAGATTGGGGATCAGGGTGACAGCCCCCGATCTGAGCCGTTGTCGCGGTGCCTAGACATTTTGTGCAACAACAATCCTGATCACGAACAGTACTTTCACAGTTGACACCCATGTTTCTCCATAAACAGATGCCCAGAGATCTTTCCAACACCATGCTCAACTCACTCATTTGATAATTATGGTGCCCGACACACATGAGATACATTTGTCATTGCTTCATATTAAGTGTTAAATGGCATATGTATTTGACATGAAAGTATCCGCAATGAGTTAAATTGGATAACAGATCATGATGCTTTGAATTTGTGCCTATTGCCTTGTTTTACCTTGGTGGTTATCATCATTTCCTAGTCAAGTTTTTTCGCGCTTGGGCAGAGGAGTCAGGACTACAACTGAGGTACTTTGATAGAGATAATGTGTTCATGTCGCAATCCATACGTAATGTGCTATGTATAACCCATATTTATTGTCTCTCCTTTTGGGTTGGTTGTTACATGTCACACCTATAGCTTCATGCTTCATAATCCCATGAAAGACGCTTGAATTGTCGAGGTTGATGCAGATTTATAAAAAAAAAGGGGAAAGAGCAAGATATAAAGTTCAAAATGCAAAAGAAAATGAAGAGATATGAATGATAGCTTATAAACCCTACCTACTACTCTATTCTAGGGAAGTGTAGCCTGTACATGCAGAAGTTTCTCATAATAGAGCACCTCACTAATAGAATAATGCACCCTAGTCTAAAAATGGAAACCTTATCTGCCATGCACCCTAATTTTAGAACTGAATTGAACTAATTAATTAGAACTAAATTGAAACTATTAATTTAGAACTAAACTGAAAACAGAAATAACACTTGTGTCTATTGCTGGAATGTGCCTTCGTTGTTGGATCCATAAACGTTGCTGCACCCTTCACCTACTGCTACAGACGCTGCTACAGGTATGCTGGGGAGGAACTTTCAGAGCAACAGGTAGATATTTTAACAGTTTCCACAGCCATCCCTTCTTTGTATAAAATGCATGTACCATTTTTATATATAATGAAAAGAAGAAGCATTTTATCCACAAAAAATGATTAAAATTTTTAAATATAGATTCTATATAAACTTACCTCTATTTAGAGTGGATTCATCACAGTGAAACCATACCATGGAAGCTCTCTTTATGGCCGCAGTCTATCTGTTTGACATTTTGGATGTTCTTCTGAACTATTTTCCAGTCTAATTTTCCCAGAATACAACAGGGATTTGTTGGAATCACAAGTTTGAGTTGTGAACTCTCTACAATCCAAGTGCCTGAGGGGTTTTTCAAGGTGTTGAATCCATATAAGCAGTCAAAAATTGTTTAAACAACACAAATCAAGATTTGAACAAAAAACATTTGCCAGTTTTAAGCCAAAATCTCCAAAACGTCTAATAGTTAGACAACGCCCTCTTTGTCTGTGCCTTGTTACCGCTCAAACTAGCAAGGGTCCTAAAAGGGGATCCTTGGACGGCTGCTACCAGATCAAGGGCAACAATGGAGCAATAGCCCAGTGTCACCTCGTCTATGGCTCCCTACTCTTTACAGACTTTCCCCGATATAATAAGGACCACAAAATGAATAGGCCAATGGTAGGGTGAAGGGTGATCCTGAGGCCTATTCACAAGATAGGATCAAATGTATAGCTTGCTTGCTTTGGAAGGCAAGGTTGAAGGCTCTCAGGGAAGGGCTCAAGGAGAATTTCAAGGTTTAGGTTTAGGGTATGTATCTTATAATGGAGGTCCTTAAACCCTAAAACTCTTATGAAGGATTGGATTTCAAGTGGTCTTTGTGAAATTGGCTTCAATAAGTTGTGGGACCACACAATACCAAGTGGACCCGAGGTTAGGTCAAGGGAATGGGGTTGAGAAACCAATGATGTCCTTGACCTAATCAGGGAGGAGAAAGGGATAAAGGAAGAAATTGCCAATGAAAGGTAATGCAATGATCCCAGTGAGGTTTCTAGCCTAAGGAAACCAAGGGCAATGATCAGTCTTCGTGCTAGGGCTTGCAATATCACAAGATCCCACCGTCAAAATCTCATGAAATTTGGAGGGCTTCTTGAGAACACACCAGCGCAATTGTGGACCAAATATTGAACTGTTTGGATGGCTAGATTGTGAGATAGTCGATGCCCTTGGTGACCTATGTAGCCTAGTCCTCCAAAAGAAGGGAAGCTGAAAGAAATAAGCTTCCAGATGGTCACCTATGGAGGACCAATGCCTAATCCTTTGGGAAGATTTGGAGTCAAGATTAATAATGACTATGAACATTCAATTTTCTATGTCAAGGAGGCCTCAAAGACAACTTCGCATACATTAGGGCAGCAACAAAAGCAGCTTCGAGAGCTTTATACTTTGTTTTGCAAAATAGCTGGCTTATCAAGATGAATTTCGGTAAAGAAGCAACTCTAGGAACATTCTTTCATAGTACATGGCCCATACATGAAGCTTTCACTATCTAGAAACCCAATTTCCACAACTTCGCATAAATGAATGCAACAAATTAGCACTAGTATAGCGAAAATCCAGCAACAATGTATATAACAAGAATAAAGAAGAAAATAGCATTAAATGTACTTACATACATTAAGAGTATATCCAACCATCAACAATTTGTCAGAAGCTCCAAGACAAGAGAAAATAATCCAAACATCAAAATTCATTCCATGCTCCAAAAATTTGTCCTCCAAGAAGGATAGCGAAGTTCTCTAAGAGATACAAATCCAACCAAGTCATGATGCTAAAATGAATTCACATCACTTGTATTTATATACTTCTAATGAGTTCGATTTAGCTAATTGAGCCTACATTAGCCCCTAAAATAAAATAATGTGCAAAATAATTGACTTTTGGTGACAAGCCCACCAAACTAGATCATAAACAAAATAATAAGCCTCTCAAGAGGTTGAATGATGAATAATACATGTTGGGCCTTCTAAGAAGCCTGATGAAGTCCATAAGTGCCATAATGATGAATAGGACTCCCAAAAGTAGTGGACAAGGGGTTGGACCCTTCTTCTCCAAAAAATAAAGTTGTGGTGCTCCCAATGGGCATGGGGCACACAATTAACCTCATGGGTCTCCAAGTAGGTTGAAGATGCCTGTAGACCATCTGTAAGGGCTCAGATGATGGTGTAAGTGATGCCACATCAGCAAACAAGTCTTGGTTCATCTGCCAAGCGCATGGTACAACAGTGGGGCCAGTTGGGCTTGGTGAACCAGGAGCATCTTCCTCGTCCAATAGGTGAATCTCGAGCAATCTGTAAACATCTCTGGGGATCCATGGAATGTTGTCTATTGTTGTGGAGGCCCATGGCTTTCTACACACACCCTACATTTGCCAATGTAGCACTCTGGAGGGTTAGGACCCCATATAGGGAGACCAAACCCGAAACGTAGACCATCTGCAATCCTGCATAAGATCCAATGCATCCCCTAGCTGTAATATTCCAAAAATTTAGCCTTCAGCTAAATGGAATATTATAGTTTGTTTATCACTAAGTAGGTGAGTGGGTGAGGAGGCCCATAAAGCTCTTTTAGGAGGAATAATAACACTCCTAATGTGAAAGGAGGAAGAGGAAGAATAAGCAGCTGGATTAAGCACCTTTGGGTGTGAATTGGAGGAGATACATGTTGAATAGGTCAACTTTGACCAAGTCAACAGCGTTTTCATGGAGGAGTGGCATTCATGATGAGACGGCGCAGTTTTAGTGGAGGACAACTTGCATGAGCTTAGTGGCAAGTATGGATGGGACCCAATGTGAGAAGGCTCACACACTATATATGGAAGGGATGGCAGCCATTGTTATTCATGTTTTAGATTATCATTTGATATTGGTCTGTTTAAACTTTGCATCCTTTTGTTGTCTAGCAAGGTTGTTGTGCTATTTAGCACAAGGGTGTTCCTGATCGGGAATCCCTACCTCATCCTCAGGGAAGGAGAGGTTCTTTGGGCTGCATTTCCTCATTCCAGCATTCTGGCCAAGCTACCTCCTTCACCTACAGCGCAGTATCTGTTTAGAGCTGGGTTGTGTTGCATGGTGCAGCAAAGGAGGATCACATAGAGCCATTTATCGGCTTGTTTTTCACTGGAGAGGTAGCCTATCCATTGGAGGATCAACAAGGAGGGCTCCTAGGCATATTTCTACATCTACCATCCCTCACAACGCAATTAGAAACCAAAACTGTGTTATTTTTAGAGGCAGTTGCTGGGAGGGTTCATTGAGCTCATCAGGAGGGTCTATTTCTGAGTAGAGGGATCAGCCTTCTATTTAGAAATACCATTGGAGGACATCATTATTTCAGATCTGTCATAGCCTCATTCCATTTCAGTTCCAGTTTGCAGTGGCATATTAACCACAAGGTTATTTGTCACATTGTATATTTCTTGGTATTTCTAGCAATCTTTTCCGGGTTGGCTAGAAATCATGTATTAGAGCCCACATCTTCTTTTCTGGGCATTTCTTTTGTATCTATCAGCCATATTTCATTTATGTATGACTATAGCAATTGCTACACTGACATAGACAGCGTTGTCACTGATCTCCTACATTCTATACAGTTGCAGCAACTCATGTGTTGATTGTTCTGATCATTGGAGGCTTGTTCTTATTGCTTGAGTGGCTTGACCCTCAATATCTTTTTGTATATTGTTGCTGATATCTTAATAAAATGATGGTTGCATATTGATCCCTCTTATGACATATTCAGAATTGTTGTGTTTTACATTATTATGTCTTGTATTGCTGCTATATCCATTTTGGGATATTACAATGGTATCGGAGCATAATCTTGGCTCAGCCTGTGCATTCAAGACATCATGCCATTAGAAGGAGAAGTTATATAGAAGAAACAAAGGCATGACTCCATTATTTGGAGAAATAAAGGAAGAGAGGATCTCTCAGCTTCTTTTCCAAACTGTGAAAAATATCAAGGAAGATCTCAAGGAGATGAAAGGAGAGAGGTGTAGGAAATTTCCAAGAGGGTTTGAAAGGGAAGCAAGCCTTAAATATTCACATGATGGGTGTGTACATTTAGCCACACATGCAGATCCACAGCGCAGTTTATTGCCCACATTTACTGCAAGAAGGATGGAGGAAGAATATACACCAAGGGAGGAGACCTTGAGTGACTATCTTCAGGAGTATGAGTCTCAATCATGGAGATTTAAAGAGCAATTGGACTTCCAAGGGTTTTGCCAACTCAAGGAAGACAGAAGATCCAGCAACCATAATAGAAGCAAGAGAGGTAGAATCTTTCTATCTAACTTTGATGGATCAGAAAAGTGCACAGGCTTGGGTGAACGAGCTATATTCTTATTTCAGCTACACCAAGTTTCAGAAAGGGAGGCCATTAGAGTAGCAGCGCTGCGCCTTAAAGGTATGGCCCATGATTGGTGGTTTTATAGATCTGCTTCATTTTATCATGCAAATATAAACACTTATGCCGGGTTCACTAAGAAATTAGTGAAAAGATTTGATATCAAACATTGTGAAACATCTTTTGTTGAACCCAAAAATTCAAAACCTTTGCATGAGTTGGAGAGATCTATTTTACCAACTCCACTCCACATTTCTGTTGAAAGGGATAAAAACATGCATAAAACCTTGCCAAGGGCAAGATCCCTACTTCTTGAAGAGCCCTCTTCTAGAGATGAGGACATGGAGATTCCTCCTTCAGGGAAAGACCAAGATCAAGGGTCTCTCATTGATGATGAGGCATTTTCAAATATTGATGAAGGGGATGAGCAAAGAAGAGCTAACAACGTTGTACCATCAGGAGGAGATCCATCACCACATGGAGATGGGGAGGGAGCCAATGCTTCCATTAGAGGAGCCCTTGTGTCTTTGCAAGGAGTTCCAAATGATCTAACATGTGGGAACCAAAACACAATTCCGGAGCAGCATGTACCAGTTATTGTGGATTGTGAATCTTGGCAGATGGAAGGAGAAGGAAGGAAGAATCAGCATCAAGGGATGATGAGCATTCACCCTTATCTATTTCAGGAGGTTTCTGCACAGACAAAGGAGACTATATTTCATAGTGAAGGGAGGAGCAAATCAGTCCACTCATATATACAGTCCACTTCAAATTTTGATGTCTCACTACATGGGGGCATTCCACCTGGGAGGCCACCAGATCTAGAGTTGGTGAGAGACATCTTGCCATTTGGTTCACCACTTTTAGATCCCAGAGGAGTGGATACTTTGGAGGGGTCTAGTACAGCGCAGAGAGTCTGGGATAGACTCAAAGAGGAGGAAGACATTATCCCATACTCAGCATTACCCACTCTCACTACATATTCTGCACTGACAAAAGTTATTGTAGTGATGGAGGATGGTACCACCATGGTGCAAGGGAGTTGCTCCATGGATTTTGAAAAATAGAGGGTACTTCCTTTGGGGAAGGAATCCTTCATATATTGGAGTAGATGGAGGCCACTCATGCTTACATTGGCCAAGATCGAGAGGTTCTTTTTGAATGGTAGCTTCTCATGGGAGGCCAACTTCCAAAGGCCACCACTTCTACTTGAGCATGAGCAGCTGCATGATGGGCATGGCAGCACTTTGGAGGATGACTTTGGCATGAGGGATGTCAAAGGAGAAGACAGCAGCATGTGGGGAGCTTCACATTTCAAATCTTCAGCGTTGTCTCTTAGGAGGATTGATCCATATTGGAGGTCTCAACTTTTGGTAGAGTACTCCAAGGATCTTGGTGCTTGCATGATTCTTGATGACCCGGAGGGAGATGACAGATACATGGTGGATGATGAGGTCATCTATTCTTATGGCAAAGTCTTCTTGACTAGAGCTTCTGAGCTCAAGGAGAAGCTGCTACATGCAGCACATGTAGACTTTCTTTCCATGCACTTTGATGCATATCATTCCTTGATGGAGGAGATCACTTGGGAGGGCATCCAACAGGATGTATATCAACATATGGAGAGATGCATAGCCTAGATGATGATGGAGAGGTTGTCACAACCACTTCCCTACTCATTGAAAGTGAGGAAGAACTTACAGTTGAACCATTTCAGCTCAATGACCAAGGTACATAGTAGAGGATGTACATTTATGCATGATGATTTGTACTTCTTTACTTTTTGCGAGCAGCTTGTTGTACCAAGGAGGATTATTCCTTCTTGTATATGGTATTGTGATGTACTTAAAGCCATTGTGATGTACTTGAGGCCATTTGCAGCATTGATATTGGCCATGCTATTGGTGGTTTGTGGGGGAGGCCACATGATTCTTGGTGTGCACCATTGGCACCACATGTTACTTTTATGATCCTATCTTGTAGGATGATTGTGGCAGCAAACAAGTGCCTGAAAAGACACTCGTTATTCTTTGTTTTGATGCAGGCAGGGAATGCACTGTGTTGGTTCCATATGTGGAACTATGATCCACCTTCCGGTTGTCATATGGCAACTTGTTTCTATTTGTTTTTGCTTCCATATATTGATGATGTTCTTATGTTTATGGGAAGCTTTATTGGGAGGGTGGCACAAGAGTTGAAGGTGCCCATTGGGAGTATGATTCTCCATACTTTATATATTGCATGTTTCAAGAGAAACCATGGGCAAACCATGATTTCCACACTGCATCTCTTGTCTTCATGTGGGAGGGGCCATTTGGAGAACTTGAGTCTTTGGGAGGGGCACTTCATGGATGTTTTGTTTGGTGGGGTGACTTGGGTCATTCTTGGAGGCCATAATATTTCAGCCCAAGATCAGCAGCAGCCCCATACGTACCATAAATGGAGAGAACTTGGGTGGAAAAATCTAATCTCTCCATGCAGCCCCAATACATTGCATAAGCCGGGGGTTGAGGATTTCTTTGATGAGCTACCTAGAATGGCTCATTTCATTTGGATGATAGCATGGGTATGGGAGTCTCTCATTGGGAATGAGATCCCTTATGTTTGTCATCACTCCTACCTTAAGGAGGCCATTGAACAGCAAGAAGGTTTCCACTTACACCTTCCACTTTCTCATGGTGTGAGCCATTTGGTTTTGCATACTTGGGAGGAATCATTGGGGGGCAGATTTATTGCAGATTATTTTGAGCAGTGGTGGAGACTATTGATGAGGAGGCCACAAGAGGAGGAAGGGAGGAATTTTGCTCCACCTTTACAGTTGCTTGAGGACAAGCAACATTTTGGAGGGGAGGATTGTAATATTCCAAAAATTTAGCCTTCAGCTAAACGAAATATTATAGTTTTTTTTATCACTAGGTAGGCGAATAAGTGGGTGAGGAGGCCCATAAAGCTCTTTTAGGAGCAATAATAACACTCCTAATGTGAAAGGAGGAAGAATAAGCAGCTAGATTAAGCACCTTTGGGTGTGAATTGGAGGGGATACATGTTGAATAGGTCAACTTTGACCAAGGCAACAGCGTTGTCATAAAGGAGTGGCATTCATGATGAGACAGCGTAGTTTTAGTGGCAGACAACTTGCCTGAGCTTAGTGGCAAGTATGGATGGGACCCAATGTGAGAAGGCTCACACACTATATATGGAGGAGATGGCAGCCATTCTTATTCATGTTTTAGATTATCATTTGATATTGGTCTGTTTAGACTTTGCATCCTTTTGCTGTTTAGCAGGGTCGCTGTGTTGTTTAGCACAAGGGTGTTCCTGATCGGGAATCCCTACCTCGTCCTCAGGGAAGGAGAGGTTCTTTGGGCTGCATTTCCTCATTCCGGCATTCTGGCCAAGCTACCTCCTTCAAATACAGTGCAGTTTATGTTTAGAGCTAGGTTGTGTTGCAGGGTGCAGCAAAGGAGGATCACATAGAGCCATTTCTGAGCTTGTTTTTCAGTGGAGAGGTAGCCTATCCATTGGAGGATCAACAAGGAGGGATCCTGGGCATATTTCTACATCTTTGGCATCAGGCCAACCATCTACCATCCCTCACAGCGCAGTTACAAACCAGAACTGCGTTATTTTTAGAGGCAGTTGCTGGGAGGGTTCATTGAGCTCATTAGGAGGGTCTATTTCTGAGTAGAGGGATCAGCCTTCTATTTAGAAATACCATTGGAGGAGGACATCATTATTTCAGATCTGTCATAGCCTCATTCCATTTCAGTTCCAGTTTGTAGTGGCATATTAACCACAGGGTTATTTGTCACATTGTATATTTCTTGGTATTTCTAGCAATCTTTTCCGGGTTCGCTAGAAATCATGTATTAGAGCCCACATCTTCTTTTCTGGGCATTTCTTTTGTATCTATCAGCCATATTTCATTTATGTATGACTATAGCAACTGCTACACTAATATAGACAGCGCTGTCACTGATCTCCGACATTCTATACAGTTGCAGCAACTCATGTGTTGATTGTTCTGATCATTGGAGGCTTGTTCTTATTGCTTGAGTGGCTTGATCCTCAAGATCTTTTTGTATATTGTTGCTGATATCTTAATAAAATGATGGCTGCATATTGATCCCTCTTATGACATATTCAGAATTGCTGTGTTTTGCATTATTATGTCTTGTATTGCTGCTATCTCCATTTTGGGATATTACACTAGCCTTCCAGTACAACAAGTCATTTAAATAAATAGAGTTAAAGAGCTTACAAACCATGGAAAACAAGAGGGCACTTCATAATGGCATGTCCTTCCATAGTGGTCTTTGGCATGTGCTAATGTCTCCAAGCTCCAAAGGGAGTTAACCAAGTACCCTATTAGGTGGCTTCTACCTTTAAAGGGGTTAGCATGTCTAGGATACATCCTTCGAATGGTGGTGGCATGTGATAAAGAGATGAATGGAGTAGAGAGTGAAAGGGGAAAACCTGACCCACATGTCAGGGTAAATGGGTAGCTAGTAAAAGGGAAGCCTGTACTTGGGTATATGATGTATAGGAGGAAGCAATTGTGGTGCACGAGGTACCCCGACCTTGATTTTTCCACCCTTCTTTATATGTCTTTTTTGTTTTATGATTTTTCTCTGATTAACTGCTTGGGGCTCAAGGATAAGAACATGATGGGTAAGGTATAGCAATGGAGACCCCCCTTTAAGGTAGGGTGGTTCATTGCCCACCAGGGGTTGGGAATCATGGGTTCCAAAATGATAGAAGAGGCTCATCTAAGGCCTATGAAACCAAGGTGATGGCCACGGGTATGGGGTAGAGTTCATGCATTAGCTTTTTCCCACGTGCTAAATATGACTGTCTCAACCATCTTTTACATCTTGTGGTACATTTTTCTGTTGAGCGTGGCCAATTATGCTTTTACTTTTCTTTTCAGCTGCATCAACCTCTAGGGCATCGTTCCAAGCCCAACCGAAGGTGTGGGCAAGGGGAAGGGAAGGCTAACCCTATGTGGACCCAATGGAGAAATGTGGACCCAAGTGGGAAATACGATGAATGGGGTTATAATAAATGGAAGGGGAGTGATACATGTGCATGAGGGAGCAAGACCAGGCAACTAAAATCAGGGTTTCCCATGTAGTACCACCCTAAAACCCAAAGCTCAGTAAAGGAGATCCCATAGCACTAAGATCCAAAGGTAACATCCAAAAGAGGTCTAGGGGACAGAAGCACAGACATAGCCCACTCTTTCTGTCAAACTCCCCCATTAATCCATGCCCAACAGTGTCCATGATAAGAAAACTACAATACTCAATTACCAAATGACAAGGCATACATTTAGGTTCAGGAGGCCCTCCTTCAAACATACGATCATGACTGATGGGTGAGGGACCACATGGTTGGCTCAGGTGGTGGAGAAATGGCACAACGAGCTAGTTGGTGGCTGTAAGGGATTGTTGGTTGCCGGCTGAAGACCATCTTAGAGAAACTTTTCTCCTAGGGATATCACCCACAAAATGGTAGGTAACATCCAGCTCCAACTAGGACGTGATTCTTGAAAAGTGGTGAAGCTACTCGAACGGGAGGTCACAAGAACACCAACAATCTTTTTGTTATCATGGACCTATTACCAGCACATATCAAAGACTAAACACATGGGACAACATGTTTTCGTGGTGTCTAATGATCACCCATGCTTAATATTAGGCCGTAAAAAACAACAAGGAAGAAAAATATGCAAATTTAATCTAAATGTAGCTAATCTAGCATGAGAAATGTCATATGATATTAGTTCTAATGAGAAAATGAGTATGCAATGCATCCTACCCTAACATGCATATGATGAGGCTAATATTAAGTGTAATCGTAAAGCCAGTGCAACCAACATATCATCATATCAATATACATATGCATGCCAGTATGATTACTCATGTAGCAAATGCCACAACAAATGTGGACAGAATCACATGGATGATAAGGCCAGTGGGAGATAGGAAAATAGAATGCCCACACACGGATGATCACGTGAGAAGAGGTAAGAAAAGGATGTAAGCTAGTCCATGAAATCCTCTCTTCTAGCCAACATATAGAGATGTCAATGATCAGGCTCATAGACTTTTGACGGATGGCAACCCCGGGCATATTATTCCCATTATGGTCCTTATCATTTATGTCATATTTTAAAGTCTCTATAGGATTATGATTAGTAGGAAAGGGACACTGATGAGATGGAGAAACACAAGTAGGCTTCCCATGATGATCACACTGGAAAGGGGGGATTATAGATTGATCATGATCCTAAGGGGGTTCCCAAGGAGATAAAGAATATTCAATGAGGGATTCTTCCTCGACACTATACTCAAAAAGGGAAAAGAATCAAGGCCACTTGAGATCATATGAGAATAGGTGTGAGAATCACTCTCAAAATTATGAACAAGAGAAGAAGGTGAAGGGGAGGGTGGAGTGTTATATCCGATAGGTTTCTCTTCCCCAAAATCATAATCTAAAGGCTCAAGTGATTTGAATATAGAAACGTGACGAGGATAGGTAAGAGTCTTATCGACTTTCTTACTATCGGCATCAAAATTTTGGTTTTCCTAAAAAGTGTTGAAAAGTGTAACTAGGTCGATCTTCATGTTAACTATGAAAATATGTAATTATGGAAAAGAAGAAGTAAAAATAAAATATATCATTGTTGTGTTTGCTTCATGGGTTTCATGAGCATAATTTATTAAGTAGATGGACTTCTTGATGTCCATTAGGTTTGAGTTAAGTGTCAAATCTAGTTTTGTTATACGCTCCAAGACCTTGCGGAAGAAGCCTACAATACCCCTCAATGCAACGATGAAGAGCAAGTGAAGAAATACCTCCCGTCGACCTAAACTAGTCGGCCTAATTAAACAGCGGCATGGTCGACTTGCTTGAAGGAAAGTGCACTATATATAGATAAGGGTATGCGGTCACTATGGATAAGAAGAAATTGCATATCTCTGAAATAACAATGCGTACAAAGGGAGACTACATTGCGGATAAGAAAGAAGATAACACTGCATTACTAACACATGGCAATATATGAGTGCAATTGGAAGTGCAGATCAATCTTAGGAGTAAGAAGAGCAAACATCCCTAAAATCACAGTCCAAATTAAAGTGCGAGAATACAGTGCGGACAAATGAAGAACTTTGCATACAATACTGAATCTAATATAGGAAGTCTGCAGACTTAATCTCAAAAAGGTTTGCAGACTTAATCTCAGAAAAACTGTGGACATCAAAAAGAAGAAATTATGGGTTCAAGGATAAGCATATACCTGCAGATAAAAGTGAAACTACAGTGCGAATATTAGAAGGTTACATAATGGATTCAAGGCAGGAAAAACCCAATGCAGGAAAACCGGTGCAGCAGATGAGGGTTTATATATTATTCTTCAGCAATGAAATTCTTTACAAGGAAAAGACCGGCAGACTTCTTTAGAAAAGACCTAAGATAAATTCTCACAAACTCTCTGGAGAATTTCGGACACCCGGGAGACTCTTAGCTCCTCTCTGTGTCCCTCTGTGTGTCTCTCTGCGCAGTGCCTACGTGAGACTGCGTCACTCTGCGTGAGCTCTCTGCGTTGCTTCTTTGCACTGCCTTCTCCGGCCTTCTGCGTCCTTTCCTCGACCCCTATCACTGCTGACTCACTCTGCTTCCTCTGCCCTGCAACTCTCCCTCTGAAATCGAATTCTATTCCTTCAGAATCGACTTCCTTCGGGTTACTGAGTCTATGCCCAGCTTACTTTTCAAATGACCCTCAAACCTTCTTTTATAATCTTCTCATCGATGAATCAACAGCTCAAATTAGAAGTCTAATCAATGGCTGAGATTAAAACTCGACTTCGTCTTCGTTCTCTAGAAGATTCACACTCTGTTTTATTAATACCCATTAATTATTTAATTTCCCTAAGTTTAGACTTAGGGTCTCCATTAAAATATTTTATTATTTTAATAAAACATGAACTGAGTGGAATTTCCACAAATGATTTATGGGTTCTTTGGAAAACTGATGCCCAAGCCTCCTTACAAATTTTGAGACCTGGACCACTTTCTGATGCTACAAAAATCAACATTAGTGAGATTGGGCAAGTACCCATCTCCCCTTGGTGAATTCATCCACAATTCACAGGAGAGCTCAGCAGTGACATTTCAGTTCAGTTTTGGGAAGGCCAACACAGCATTGGAGCAGATCCTTGAGGCCAGTTCTATCTCAGCTATATCAGTTGTTTCAGCATGTAAAATCCAAGTTTATATATATTATAATAAAAGTTGAGATTATTTAGTTCCTCTTATTTTTGGCCATCATATTGTTGAGTTGCACCACTTTATTTGTTATATTTTACATGGCAATATTATGTTGGATGAATGAAATTTCTCTGCGAAGAATTTTGTTGAAAAATTTGCAAAATTTCTCGTTTGCAATATTACAGTGGTATCAGAGCTATCATTCCTGCCAACCTGAGGGTCTTGACTGCAGATTGTTCGAAAGTTTAGTATTTTTACAGGCATTATTGGATCTCGGAAGGTTGCATGACATGTGTTGGGCAAATTTGCATGTCATGAGTTAGATAAATTTGCAAATTGTCTAATAATTAATAATCGTTCGACAAATTGCATCCAATATTCAAAAACTCCAAAAGCGGTGGATCAAATTTTGAATGGCCCAAGAATTGAAATCCAGACGTGAAATTATAATTTTCGAAGCTTCAGAAGGTTGTCGTCAAATCATCTAAAAGGAACCTGATTTTATTGTCAATTTTTTGGAGGGGCCGAAAACTTAAACTATATTCAAGAGTCGAATTGATCTACAGTCTTCATGGGGCCACTCGCGACGAATCTGGGCAAAGTTGTGGACGTGTTAGAGGGGAAGTTCGTGCCAGTTGAAAGGGAACGAGACAACATCTTGAGGAAGATTAGGCCTCAGTAGATTGTGCGGGGGCCATGCAGGTCGCATCAGCTAAAGAAACGACCAACAAAGCAACTTCAGTCAACTAAGAACGACATGGAACGCAATTCATTTTGTTGTCTAAGTAATGCGTACGAGGGCTAGGTAGTGTGCACATAATGGATAAATAGGTCGCAAACTCGTTGATTTCCCTTAGAAGTGCGAGCATCTGAGGCGTGAAGATTGATTCTGACCATCACCACTGGAATCCTCTTTAGCTGTCAATGCGCTCCCTGTAGCAGTTGATTCAAGTACGTCGTGGGCACAAATTCTAGAAGTCATAATTACTTGTTAATTTGCAAGGGGTGACAGGTCAGATTAATAGCGCGCGTACTCCTGTGGACGAAGTTGTACGCAGGGACAAGTGAAGATTGTGCGTTTTTTCCATGCGTGGGTGCCAACATACATAAATATGCTAAATCGATTTCACCTTAATCGATACAGTTACTTGTGTGATGGTTGCCAACTGATACGAAGGAAATTTATATATCAGAGTGCGTAGGCAGAACTCTTGATTGTTAATGCATATGTATTAAAATTGTCGGACCGAGTCTTATAACCAATCGGACAACAGCGAAATTCACAAGAGTGAACTGGATTGTGAAGCCACGTCAAGCCAATCACATAGGAATTAGTCATCTTCCAATTTGGTGCAAACTTGAACTAAGACATATTCTCCAAAAGCGATGTGATTCATATGATCTGAATGGTGATTACTGTACGTAGGAAGAAGACGATGACTCGGTCGAGATCATCGCAGTCTGAACACGTGATTTCGCCATAGCAATCGGCCAAGTGGATTCGTTTGCAGAGCAGGTGCAAATGAGATCGTGACATGAAGATTGACTACAAGTCTAAGCGAAGATCTTGTACGCAACAGAGAGTGCACATGGGGACGTTTACGACACCTACACATTAATAATTTGTTGTTTCTTGCATACATAGTGAAGTCACGCGAAAGACAGGGGACGAGGACCGCTTTCAGAAACCCAAGTATTTCCCCATACGACAGACATCCAAGTCAACATTCTTAGCACTGAACGCATTGATGCAGACTGCAGAAGAGCCTTTGTTTGTGGTCGCATGAGAGTTGCGCATAGAGTTTCAATGGTAGGTGAGTGAGGACGCATCACAACATTGAATCCACATATGTATAATTTTGGTGTTGAGAATATCTTCAGAATAGAGGAGTTGAACGTACTTCAAGAGAAAAAATAAAAAGGTATTTTCCCTTACTAAGACTATTAATGGCACCGAATTGTTATTCTGAAATGTTTATACACCTTGGTTTATCAAAACAAGAAGTATGTTTCCATTGATATATAATTGATTGAACTCCCTGTCAACAGTAGTGTGTTCGGTGAAAATTTTGTAGTTGTATTGGTGTTGAATAAGTGCCATGTAAGGGACTGTCAATGCAGGTTGTGTAGTATTGTGAGAATTGACTTAGGTTTTGGTGAATCAGAATATGCTACATGTTAGCCAACCTTGTATATATCGGGTCTAAAACAAAGCAAGTATGAGATCAATTGTTGTCCTTGAATAAGTCTTAGTGTATGCTAAAGCAGCCTTGTCCTCGTTGAGTTGAATGGAAGTTGGGTAGAGGTCAGAGTCACGAACTACCAAAATTATATGGTAGAGAGTCTAGGGCTATTGTAATCATTATGACCTTGTAAATGTTGTGTTGGAAAGTCTGTCAGTGAAAGTCATACATAAAACAACTTGATGTACTTAACAATCTTCAGCTAAAACATGGATAAGACCTTCAAAATTGCCCTTAATAAATTTGCAGCAAAAATTAATAGATCCCTTTCCAAGGGGATACTCACTTTGCTACAGCAAGAGCAGCCACAAGAAGAGCATGAATTGGGACACAAAAATTTTAAACTTGGGACAGATTTGAAACACATGAGCGTCATGGTGAAAGCTCTTTTCAAACTAGAAGAACTGGATGCACTTATTTCCAAAATACATCAGTTAGAGGGGAAGAAACTAATTTGGGCTCTAAAACCAGTTATGCTAGCCCTAATACAAAACAAATTCTTGGAGTATCCTTGTGAAGGGCTCACACTTCCAGTTACCTCCTGTCTTAGCAGAATCATAATGTTGACCGCACCTACACCTCCTTAGAGTGATGACAGAATGAGGAGAGTCCTCACACTGATAGTAGAGACCTTTCTGGATTTCGATAATAGTGAGGGTCCTACTTTTGGGAAGAGGCTTGAGATTTTGGAAGCCATGGCCCTGGTTAGATCTTATGACATCATGCTTGATTTTGAGTGTGATGACCCGATCCTGCAAATGCTCCAATGCTTCTTTAGCATTAGCAAACATCATTCTGACACAGTCATAGCACACATGCAGAAGATTACAAACTAGATTGTTGACCATTGGGAGGAGAGAACAACTGGTCTCACCTGCTGCTTATGAACTAGCCGAAAGGTTGGTTTAGCAGAACATTGGGTTGTTCAGAAGACAATTGCCCAGGGAGGAGTTGCTCAGGTTTGGTGGATCATGCAACAAGAATGAGTTGAGGAGGAAGGGACTTTGCTTCATCTGCAAAGGGACCTTCGGGACCTAACCATTCATGGTTGAGTGACACTGAGGAGATGATAGAGGTAGAGCGGGAGGAGATTCCTTCTAAATTTCAGGCTGAGGATCCTTCTTTGGACAATTCCATGGGTTCATATGAGGATGCCTCTGAGGAGCATGAGTCATGTGAAGTTGTTGACAGTAGGCCAGATTTATATTTTGGTGTGAATGGTGAGCAGTCAGTGGACCCTATGGGAGACATTCAAGATGATGAGTCACCAGTGATGATTCAACATGAGCCGCATATGGTGGAGCATGAGTCAGTTGAGGAGGATGATGTGCACAATATGCATGATGATTTTTTTGGTGAGAGCCAGTTGGAGGTTCATATTCAACCTGTGATGGAGGAGGATGAGCAGCCACCCTTGGTGTCAGCCATTGATGAGGAGCAGACAGATGTACAGATAGCTAGCAGGGTGACAGTATTTACAGACACTGGTACTCAGGAGGGGTTGGAGGGTTAACAATGTAGTTTTGCAGGAGGCTAGTAGACGACAGGAGCATGGAGTTTTTTATTAGAGGAGGGAGGAGTTATCGAAGATGGTGATGCATCCATCTTTGGGCCCACCCATTGATGAGGTGCAGATAGGTGTAGTGGCAGCTAGCGAAGCTGCAGTATTTCCAGGCCGCAGCCCTATCCAGGGTACATAGACAATGCTTGTAGCACATCTTGCCCACTTTTGCCTATTATAGAGAGAGGGGTGGGTTTCCTTAGACAAATCTTGTTGATTGACTAGACAGAGCATCTTGAGTTGAGTAAGGACCCATATCAGCATAGTAGACTTGTTCCTTACACAAGTGTCCATGCATTGGATTGGCGAGAGAGCATGAGTCGATACCCTATTGATGGAGTATCATTTTTAGTTAGGAACATTGTACTATAGGAGCCCTTAGACGTGAGGGATACTACATGCTCCAATTGGCAGCAGGATGTAGGCTAGCCACTCATTAGTATTTCAGCACAGCATCAGCTTGGTGATATTTACCTTGGTCAATGCCAACGGTTGGATTGGAGAGAGGTGATGAGTTGGTATGCAGTGGATGGAGCAACACTAATGGTTGGAGTTATAGCATAGTAGGAGCCATGGAGCATTGATATTTGTTTTTGGTGACATTGGGATACAGGAGGATTGGTTGATGATAAGTTCAGTCAGAGATTGGTCTGGGATTCAGGCATTGAGGTGTCCATTCATGGTGGGTTGACACAGAGGCATACCATCACCCAGTGGTTTGTATGGGATCCAGGCATTGGGTCTTAGTTACATTGGGCCACCAGACTGGTCCACAGGTTTGGATTGCTTGAAGGCAAGCAATATTGGGGCGGGAGGTTTTGTGATGTTCCTTTTTCTGGGATCCCTATGGCATGGTTAGGATGGACTTTCAGAGTTGGGGGCAGACAGGTCACAGGTGCAAGTTAGCGTCCTCAGTGAGCCCAGGGGCTTTTGGAGGGGATTTGAGGAGTTTTAATGACATCTGATGGCATTCGATTGGTATATTCCATCATTAGCACCGTTTTCCTTTCATTCTGTTGCATTCTGAAAACTTTCAAAAAACAAAGTTATTAATGGGCCTGACTCAATTAATTATGCTTAAGGTGGCATTTTGGGAGGAATATTTGGCAGAACACCTTAGTGTAATAGCTCGTTGGAACCGAAATGAGAAGATCGACAAGATGGGATAGTTAGATGTGATTTTCAATGACTTGAGGCATGATGGCCAATTTACCCTTTTCCCGCATTAAAAAGAATATTTTAATTGAAATAAAAGAGGGAAAAGTGTCGATGATTAAAATAATAATAAAATAGGAGGTTCTAGAGGGGTCCATCAGATTTATGAAATAGGAGGAGGCCATTAGAGGACATCTTGGATTTGATCTTTCTCCTTGTGTGAGAGGTTGGAGGACCCAATTCTCTACTTCATTGGTAGCCCCAAGACAAAAACCCTCGGGTGATTTAGTGAGATTGGGCGATTGGGCAAGTATCCATCTCCCCTTGGTGAATTCATCCAAAATTCACAAGAGATCTCGACAGTGACATTTCAGTTTAGTTTTGGGAGGGCCAGCATAGCATTGGAGCAGATCCTTGAGGCTAGTTCTATCTCAGCTATATCAGTTGTTTCAGCGTGTAAAACCCCAATTTATATATATTATAATAAAAGTTGAGATTATTTTGTTCCTCTTATTTTTGTCCATCATATTGTTTAGTTGCAGCACTTTATTTATTATATTTTAAATCGCAATCTTATGTTGGATGAATGAAATTTCTCTATGAAGAAATTTGTTGAAAATTTTGAAATTTTCCCGTTTGGGATATCACACAAAAGCAAGCTAGAAAAATCCCAGGTGATGAAATGAGATGCCCAGATGTTGGAATGTGCTCCCTCTTCTATGCCATGCGCTGCCCTGGGAGGAGCTGCATTGTTGGCCAATATGAAACTGTTGTTTGACCCTCTTCAGGTGCTCAGAAAATTCCGAGAAATTGATTTCGATCTCCCCTCAAATAACCCACCAAAACCCAGAAAGGGTTTGGCCTAGTTCTAACCCCCGAATTTGGCCCCAATTTCTACTTGGTCCTCAATTGACTGGGTCAATCGGCCCTCTTGGAAATGGCACCGTTCAACCCCTCCAAAAACGATGCTAGATCCTGGTGAATTTTCACTCCAGATGGATCCCCTTAACTCCGACTCAATTCAGCCCTAAATGTCCACTCGCTCAACTCCCATGTGCAGCCTAGAAATACCTCCTACTCATGCCCACGCAGTCCCTAGAGTGGTCTTTCTGCTACGACAATGGCTCCACAAAATTTGGCCATGCTATCACCCTGAATCTTCAACAATAGGTGGCCCAATGCTTCCCCAGTAAGCTCAATAAGTTTGTTGCTCCCCCACTAGCTTCCCTAGGGAATGCGTGTTCCTCTCCCACACACAGTTTGCTAAATAAAGTCCCACGAAAAGTTTGATGCAACGTTGGAATTGGCTCACAAATGGTATCAATCTCCCTCCTTGGGATGACACTTGAAGTCCACCGAAGGAAAGGGGTGAGAAACTCACTTGAGAATCTCGTGTGTTGAACAACACTTGCAAACTTGGCTCAATAGCTCAAGCGTGCTAGGTGAGTGAGTTTGTCAAAGTGTCAAAAGGTCCCTAAATGTTGTATGCCTCTCCTATTTATCCTTGAGCTCCCTTCTCTCCATGTGGGTCCCGTGCATCAACCCTCTTGAGCCTCTCCCTCCAAAAGTGCGAGTTTTTCGAAGGGAGCGTATTTCCTCCTTGGGTGGCCCCCACAATTTACTTGGTATTCAATTTGCCTAATTTCCCCTATGTTGGGTCCAATCCTTAGCCAAAATTGAGAGTTGGGCCCTCCAACCCACTTTTTCTAAGTTAACAACCCAAAATATCAAAATGGAGCAAAATTGTATTTTCACTTACCAATATTTGCTAAGAGGGGATATCACAGTCCTCCCCGCCTAAATGTTGCTTGTCCCCAAGCAACTGCAAAGATGGGTGTTGGAGTACCTGCTCACCCTCCCAGGTGGCATCCTCATCAGGAAAATTCCTCCATTTAACCAAAGATTCTTTGATGACCCTGTTTCGCAATCGCCTCTCCCTTGTGTTCAGAATAGCCTCAGGCTCCAAGACCAAGTGTCCATCATCATCCAAGGGTGGCAACTCTAGAGTCTAAATTTGTTGTCACGTGTTGTCCCGGTGCTTTTTTCAGGCAAGATACATGGAATATGTTATGGACCTTGCTCCTTGGAGGCAGCTCCAACTCATACACTAACTCTCCAACCCGCCTAGAGACCCAATACGGCCCATAAAAACGAGTCTTAAGCTTCTCGTCCCCCTTCTACTTGAACGTGGACTGTCTGTATGGCTAGAGTCTTAGAAAGACCAAATCTCCAACCTCAAATTTCCTCTCTAATCAACCTCTATCGACGTATAGTTTCTACTGGTTCGGCGGAGTCTACAAGTTATCCTTGAGAGCCCATAGAATATCCTGACTCTCCTATATCCAATCCTTCGTCGTAGGGACCCTATTGTCTCCAAAAACCATGTCAGCAAAATTCAATGCATCATAATTGTACAAGGCTCGGAATGGAGACATACCTATGGACATGTGGTAAGTCGTGTTTTAGCAGTACTCGCCCAAATGCAACCACCGTATCCATGCACGTTGTTGGCCCTTCACATAGTTGCGTAGATAGCCCTCCAACCATTTGTTCACAATCTTTGTTTGTCCGTCAATCAGGGGGTGATAGCTAGTGCTTGAAGTAAGCTCATAATTGTACAAGGCTCAGAATGGAGACATACCTATGGACATGTGGTAAGTCGTGTTGTAGCAGTACTCGCCCAAATGCAACCACCATATCCATGCACGTTGTTGGCCCTTCACATAGTTGCGTAGATAGCCCTGAAACCATTTGTTCACAATCTTTGTTTGTCCGTCAATCTGGGGGTGATAACTAGTGCTCGAAGTAAGCTCAATACCCAAAATCTGGAACAACTCCTGCCAAAATCCTCCCATAAATCTATTGTTCCGGGCACTGACAATGATCTTTGGAAGACTATGTACTCGGACCACCTCTCTGAAGTAGCTCAGCTCCCTGTGAGGCTGAGGACCAAGCGGAAATGAAAAAGAAGTGGGCAAACTTAGTCAATTTGTCAGCCACCACATAGATGCAATCTTTGCCCTGTACTACAAGCAACCCTGTGATGAAATCCATCGAAATACTCTCCCACTTTCCCTCAGGGATTGGAAGAAGCTGCAATAACCCAACAGGGTGTGTTTGTTCACCCTTTTTTTTCTGGCATGTGTCACACTCCCAGACATGCCTCAAAACATCATCCTTGAGGCCCTTCCAAGAGATGCACTCCCTAATAGCCCTGCATGTCTTGGTGAACCACTGGTGTTCGGCCAATGGTGAGTCATGGGCAGCCTGCATAATTTTCTCCCTCAGTTGGGAGTTGGGCGCCAAATAGATTGGTCCTTGTAGTAGATTACCCCGTTCATCACCCTATATCGATCATCCTGGACTATGCCATCAAGAATCTCGCATGCATGGCGATCCTTGGATTACTCCATCAACAATTGTGCCCTCCAGTCCAGGGCAATGCTCATAAGTGACATGCTAGTCGGCCTCCTAGACAATGCATCTACAATCACGTTTTGTCATCCCTTAACATACTCAATGTCAAAGTCATATGCCTAAATCTTCCTTACCCATTTTTGTTGCCTCTCCTGCCACTGTTTCTATTCTAGGAAATATTTGAGGTTGTTGTGATATGTCTTCACCCTGAACCTGTTGCCCACTAGGTACTATCTAAACTTGGCCAATGCATGCATGATGGCCAACATCTCTTTGTCGTAAATGGAATACAGCCGCTCATGGTGAAGTAGCTTCCAACTCTCGAAAGCAATCAAGTATCCCCCCAGCATCAGGACTGCCCCTATGCCCTCTCTGGAGGCATCGCATTCAAGCACAAAAGGTTGTGTGAAATCTAGAAGTGCCAACACGGGACAGTTGCTCATCGCCTTTTTGAGGTGCTCAAAGACCTCTTGCGCCACCTTTGTCCACTCAAATGCACCCTTCTTGGTCAGATCTGTGAGGGGTGCTACCAACTGTGAGAACCCCTTCACGAACTTCCTGTAATAGGTGCAAATACCCTAGAATCCCTATAACTCTGTCACATTCCTGGGTGTAGGCCAATCCAAAATGGCCTTGATCTTCTCCTGGTGCACCTGCGCCCAATCTCCTCTAATGATATGCCCCAAGTAGAGCATCTTTGTTAGCCCAAACTCACATTGGGACAGCTTCACGTAGAACTGTTGTCCCTCCAAGATCTTGAGCACCTCCTCCAGATGTTGCAAGTGCTCCTTGAGAAAATTTATGAATCTTACACTTATGCAGAAATCTTACTGTTAGATCTGGTTATGCTCCTCCTACTTAATTAAGTTATTAAGCTGAAAATTCAGATTAATATCGAAGCAAAATACATAACAGACTTTCACCAATCTAGATCTAGAAAAAGTACATGCACACATAAACAAAGTGACACGGTGATTTTCTGTACAAATAGTCCCCGAAAAAACCCAATGCGGGAAAACCAATCTCTGGCTACTAAAGGGTTTTATTATTAAGAATTTTCTGAATATAGCAAATCAAGGTTCCAGATCTGGAAAATCCGACAGAGAAATAATAGATCTACAGCTCACTAGCTATTCTGAAGCCAAAATAATGATTGATCCACACCCTCAAACGGGATTTACAAGACTCAGCCAAAATTAGGCCCTAGAAACCCCAACGCTGCCCCTAAAGCCCCTGCGTCCCTCAGCGCTAGCTGGGAAAGGGTTGTGTTACCCCAGACTGGGTGACGCAATCCTTGCGCTGCCCCTTAGGGTCTCTGTGTAACCCCTGAGGGCTTCCAGCTGAATCATGTTGTCCTGGGAGGGGCTGCGTAGCACAGTTGCTGCCCTCTCTGTTGTTGCTCTCCTACTTCTCTGAGCTGCCTCTCTGAGCTAATCTCTGCCTCTTGCTAATTCTAGACCCTGGGATCAAATCATCCCCTTGGCCTAAATTCCCCTCTCTACAGCTAAAAAACTTCTGAGAATTCTTAGCAAACCTGCCCGAGAATCTCAGCTTACTTCAGTGCTCTGCCTTTGCATGTCTTACAAATGACCCCAAGCCTTTCCTTTATACTTTTCTCGTTGGGAACCAACGGCCATGATCAAATCTTGAATCGATGGCTAAGATTAAAAGAAAGCTTCATCCGTGTGACTTAAAACAATTTCATCACATGTTTAATTTTATTAACTTTAATTATTTCATTTTCCTAAGTTCAGACTTAGGAAATACATTAAAATAATTAATTAATTAAATATCTCCTAAACCAGATGAAATTTCCCAAATCCCTTTCTGGGTCTTGTAGATCAAGTGTACTCTAGTCCCTCCACAAAATTTGGGAGCTAGAGCACAACTGATGCTACCCCAAATACACAAAATCTCAACACTCCCTCTTAGTATCAAGAGTGTGCTCTAACAATACATCACACTTGTGCATTACAAGATTTTGGGTACTGGTTCTGTGTTGTTGATGCTTGGCCTACTGCCACTCAACTCTGCACTGTTGTTGCCATTCTGTACCGCTGCCCATGACGCTGCCACTGCAACATCTGTACTGCAGCTCCCTCTCAATTTGTTGCATCTGTGCTGCTCAACACTGCCACTGCTAATCTATTGCACTGCAACTTCATTTGTTGAGATAAATAACTGAATCTCCTGCCCAATATTTGACAGACAAGTCAGTTGGGCCCTCATCATTTAAGCTCCATAGGTTGCTGATCTATGCTGGCATATGAAGGATGATGCACAACAACAGCTCTGCACTGCGTAAGCAGACTCCCTCTGCACTGCTGAAGTCACATCAGCTCCTTGTGCTGAAATCCTTCACGTTGTTGTTGTGTTGCACTGTCCTCCTGAAGCCTTCACACTGCTACAGCTCTGCTCTGCGCTGCTAAAGTCACATCAGCCCCTACGTTGTTGCTGCCTCTACGCTGTTGTTGCATCTGCACTGCGTTGCTCCTTCCAGCCTTCAGATCTGCCTCTGCTTCATCTATGATCTATGTACCTGCTGACCACACTTTGTCAACGACCCCATAGCAGTACACCCCCATTTTTTTAAAATGGAATGCATCATGTTCGAGGTGTTCACGCCATTCAGATTTCATTTTGTCAGACGACAATTTTATAAATGATGCAAACCCATTCTGCATGTTTATGATGTAAATGATCTAAATAAGACCACCATGTATGTAACAACCTAAGTAAGCCTAGTATTTTGGTGATGATTTCTATCCTACGAGGTTTTTTGTCTCACTGATTCACTTGTGTTTCTCAACACAAGTGATCGGCAGAACTCAACACAAGTGATCGGCAGAGTTTTCCCCTCCAGCTTCACCCCAAAGCTAGGGTGGATTTTGTCATCAAGATGTTAAGTGAGTCCTAGTGTTTTCTATCAAGTCTTTGTAAAAGTAGTTTGAGAATAATCCTAGCTAATTGGCTAGATTATTTTATTACAAGTTGCTTGGTCTACTAGATCATGTTTTGAGTCGCAGAATTGGGTAGCTTTTTTAGGGTCTATACGAATGGGTATTCCCCCTTCATGTGTCTAAATGTATTTATCTTATGTAAAAAGGGTTGGAAAAGTAATTAAATCCCCTCTCAGTAAATTTTCTGGCCAAATTAACTAAAAAATCTTAAGCCATGAATTTAATTAATTTTAAGTCCTAGGTGAGTTAAAATTCTTCAAAGGCAAAATTCGTGGGTCCTTAAAAAAAAATATTTTTACAAATCTCAAGCCAAGGGAATATTGAGAATTTCAAGAAATTTTGGACCCTTGGGCCTTGGTGGTTAAGTCAAAGTCAAAATTTTGAGGCAATTAATTCAAAAATATTATTTTTGAGTTAATTAAAATGGAATTAAATGATAAATTCGAATTTCCTCAAATTATAATTTCGACGGTCCAGATTAAAAGATAATTAAATATTTTCGACGGTCGAGATTATTTTGACAAGGATCAACTGAACTAGCCGTTGGAGATTTTATCTTATAAATTAGAGGTCTTTGTCAATCTTTCAACGTTCGATCTTGGAATCGTGCACTTGTTCTAGGAAGTTTTTGTAATTTTTTGATGAATAAAGCATAAAGACTTTGGGGTTACAAACATTGGTGTTTCTTTTCCAGATCTATGTGGTGATATTGTCTCTAAACTCTGCTACTTTTATTGGCATTTTGATGGTTGATGGCCTTTATGGATTGATCTGCATACAGGTATCTTGTGCAATTTTATGGGTTTCTAAAATTGCATTTTGATTTAATGGAAATATTAATTATCTATTTTTCTAAAAAATCTCATGTTTATTTTTTAAATCTCTATCAATCTAAAATTCAGATCTAAGTGTGCAGAGATTTTTCTTTTTTCAAGATTTGAGCATTTGGGAAAGTCTTCAGTTAGACCAGCCGACTCTCAGATATCAGAAAATCTGAAAAAGCTCATTGTTTCTTAATTCCCAAAGTTATCTTATGAAATTTTGTTTTTGTAGGGTCTTCTTGGGCTTGTGCCTTTTTTAATCTCTCTTTTTATTAATCGTGCAAAAATGGTTTTAAATCTGGCTAAGAGTGCCTCTGATCTGTAAATTACCACTGTAAATTTGCAAATGTTCTCTAGGGTTTAAGGTTTATTTTCTGTGCATTTTAATTTTTTTGGTTTGGATTCCTCGTTTTTGTGGGTTTGTGCAGGTTTTACAGGAAAATTCTCAGAAACTTTTTAGATCTGAGCCAGACCTAGGCCCTGGAGGGTAAGATCCGGCCTTAGGATCAGTTTGGTCTGCAGATCTGGGCATGATTTTTCTTCAAAGTATAAATTGCAGGTGCATTTAAATCAATTTTATTACTGGTTGAAGAAAATCATTCGAAATTCATGTGCCTACAAATTTTTCTTTTTTGCCTGTCTGCTGTTAATCT